>JAPZDV010000009.1:19498923-19542538 GCA_029814665.1 Acanthurus lineatus | reverse complement strand
CTTCCTCCTCTCCCCCCCCCCCCCCGCCCCCCCCCGGGGGCCCCCCCCCCCCCCCCCCCGCCGTCCAAATACTTTATTCTAACATAGTAGCTTACACCTTTGACCAAATGAGTCACCACTACGGCTCTACATCTGTCCTATATTTGGTCTCAGAAAAGAGCATGTGTTATGAGCAGCGTTGGAACTTCACTTTTTCTCCACCTGCCACTGTGAACGATGGATTCCAAGATCTAACAATCACTCATTTTTTTTCAACTTACCACTTCCTTGTTTTGACAACTGGCCAGTCCTGTGCAAGTTCACACCTCACAAGAGCTGTTGATGTGATCACACAGTTTAAAATGATTTAGATCATGTTCATTTCTTCAAACTTGTTTCAAGTGTAGCTGATAATGTGAGATTTTACTGTAGTTAAAGAACACCTTTAATGACCATTTTACAATTGTATTAATATATCACTTCCAACAGTACAAGCACAATATCATGCCATTAAGCTGTTATGTCCAAACCCGACATTAAATTCCAAAAAAAGTCATTTTTATAGTCAGGTCCTTAACACCATTTATTGTCATTTAAAAAAAAATACAGCAGCCTTCCTCTACAGCCTTACTACAATCAACCAGAAGACAAAACTCTGGAAAATGACCATATAGCATCATCAGTAATTTAAAAGAGCTATGGACACGGTTGTGAATGCAAAAAGCAAAATTAGGCCACAGAAATGAAATACCTGACAGTCTGGCAGCTGAAAAAACATCACCAAAGCACACAACACAGAGATGAAAACTACATAAACTCCAAAGCCACAAACAGTTATTGAAGCAAAGACAGAAACACAGACACACCAACTTGCATGAGCATGCAGCACTTTTGCTAGGCAGTGCAGTGGTTGCTGACATTCCTATCTGTAGTTCATGTTATGTATCTCAAGTTACTCACCTGTCTGAGTGTAACTCTGTGAGATCTGTGCACCACAAAGTCCTTAGCAACTTGACCAAACTGACTTCTTGACTTTAACTTGAGTGCCAGCATAAGTTTTGCATTTCTGGCTTTGAGTGAAATACCTTGGATGGAACGCTTTGAAATTTGGAAGATTTCATGGCCCGTTAAGGATAACTTCTCATCACTTTGATAATAACCTGACCTTTATTAATGACTATCATCAAGTCAAATGTTTACCTTGTTCAATAATAACAGGTATTCTCTTTAAGACTGGATACCTTCCAGAGTAATTACATTGCCATTATCCTCAGCAATAGTACCCATTAACAAATATTAGCAGGCTAGCAAGCTGAACTTACACATAGAAATTGCAAAACATTTTACAAGAACCTGCCAAACATCATGTTAAGATTGCCATTGTTAGCATGCTGATGTTAGCATTTAGCTAAAAGTGCTGCCTTGGTACAGCCTCACAGAATCATTAGCATAACTGTAGGCTATTAGTGTTGTTACAGTAACATTACTATTGATGTCAACTGGGTCAAGTCCAAAGAAATGAGGGACGTGAGGGGAGATTTTGAAAAAAAATCTCCTGGTTTCTGTTTTTTTTCTCACTATATATTTCTTATGTATTAAAAATAATACTTTTGATATACAGTATGTCAAGGAAAATTTGTAATGGTTAAAACTTTTAGAATATGAGTTACATCTTAAAACTTTAAGTGACATCTAGCATGAATGTAAAGGTTTCAAAAACGCGAGCAGACATTAGCTCCTTTGTGCAGCATGTGTGTGTTTATATAGTATCGTGCCAGCATCCATGTTCAGTTAAATCACCTCCTTTGATGTGTTTGCTCCAATAGGCCTATGTTGGGTTAGGCCAATCAGATGGTTGTTTTACAGCCAATGGAGGAGAGGAAGTGGCATCCCTGAGCCAATGAGCACCATTGTTTGTATGTCCTGGCTAATGGGCTGGTTGTATGCATCTGTTCAGCACATGCAGAACATGTGGATTTGGCTTTGCAAGCTCATGTGTGTGCCGAGTGTGTGTGTGTGTGTGTGTGTGTGTGTGTGGGTATATAACTGGTGCCAAACCCACCATGGCCCCGCCTGGTTCTGGTCTCACTTTTATTTCACTTTTTTCCATCCCTCCCCCTCTTCTTCCTATCTTATCTCTCCTCACTTTCCTGCTCTCCCTTTCTCTTTCTCTGTGTGTCGCTCTCTCTTCCTGGAGCCATTGCCATGGCAACAAGCACGCAGTGTCGGGCCAGGAAATTTCTGGATCACTGACAGTTATTCCAATTCAGCACCACAGGGTCCAGTCAGACACTCTCCTTGTGCTCTGTGTGTTTGTGTGAGTGGTTGTGCCTGTGTGTATGTGCACTGTAGAGTGGGATTACACTGTAATCTGACAATATGGATTATCACAGCAGACCCACTGGCCCACTGGCTATTATACAATCTGTATATTTTTTTCTCTCATTCTTTTCATCCCTCCATCTCTGTTTACCCTCTGTCTCCTCATTCTCTTTATCACTTTTCCCCAGCGTCTCTCTTCGCTCTTATTGTGTCTTTCTTTCGCTCTCATTCCACCTTCTCCTCTCATCCCTTCTCACCTTTCCTCTCATCTAATTTTCTCATTCTTGTCCCCCATCCTTTTCATCTCTGCATCCATCATCCATTCTCTTGATCGCCCTCTCTTTTCCCCCCTGATCTCCCTATGCTGCTTCTCTCATTCTTTCATCTTTCCTTCACTCTTTCCTCCTCTCCTAACTAACCTTCTCACATCTCCCTTTCATCCAGAATCTCTCGCTTAACCATAGTGGGATCAGGGGAGAGAAATTCCCTTCCCCTGTGTTTTCCTAATTACTCTTTATGTTGAGACTTTTTTCTTTGTCTGTATTGTTTCTTTTCCATTTCTTTCTTCTCTGCCTCTCTCTTCACCGCGACCTCTGTCATCCTATTGGGGAAACCCTGGGCCCCTGGTGTGTGCAGCTATGGTTGCAGGGCAAAGTGCCACCATAGGGGGATGGTGCTGGGTTGGAGGGAAATGGGAAACTGGTTGAAGTTCAGCTTAATGGAGTTCTAGTTCCTTGTTGATGTATTCTTAGCTTCTTAAGCTTCTTTATTCTGATTTCAGTGGCAAGATAATGCAACCATGATGACGCATGATGATGTCATTCTCATTTTAGGCTTGAGATTTCCTTTTTTAACAGAAACTCTGTTTTGCAAACTTACAAAAGATGCTGTCTAGTTGCACTGTGAGAAATACAGGTTCTAACATTTAGGGTCCTTGACCTTTGCAAGGGGATAAACTTCAGTGTATCTTAGCTTTGTTTTGGCTTTGATTATTTGAATCTCAATGAATGAAAATTAAATCAATGCAATGCTAAATCGCAAGAGTAGCCTTTTGATAATGTTATGTTTTCTTTTTTCAGCATTTGATTCTATTTACATTTGGCTTTAAATAACACATGCATGTTGATTTCCTATCTGGAAAATGCAAGATGTGAACACATGCAGAGTTCGCAGTGTTTAGACTGCGGTTGGATCAGTCAGACCTCATCTGGAGGTGTTTTTGCTTGTGTTGTGATTGGACCTAAGTGAGGTGTAAATGCAGTCAATACAGCAGATGCAAGCTAAAAGGTCTGCTTACTTTTTCCTAAAACACCTACTAACAATAAACCAGATTTAAATTTTTCTATTTCACTTGCTACCCACGGCGCTTTACAGCTAAAGTCTGCACTGACCCATTCAGTAATGGCTGGGTCTTTCCATACAAACTGCCTGCCTTCTCATCAGATACAGCAATTTGGGATCCAGTATCTTGCCCAGAGACATTTCAAAATGCAGACTAGAAGAGTCAGGGATTGATCCAACAACTCTTTGATAAGCACACAATGCTTGGTGCCCCCTGAGTTGTCCTGCATTCCCTTTGGGCATTAGTGTAAGCCCCATTAAGACCCCCAATAAGATGTCACTATCCAGATAATGTATTCGCATACAGATCATGTATTAGTATCAGCTGTGAATGGTCTGTATGTTTGCAGCTTGGGAAAGACCAAACTCTGTCATTCCAGACTGTTCCACATGTTAAAATGCAAAGTGTCAACACACTGTACTGCCAAGAGGTCATCACAACCTGCCAACCTGCAATGCTGAAGTCCAAATACAGCTCACTAATTAGGAAAAACTTAACTTAATTCTGGTTAAGAGAAATCTTTTTTAAAATGTTGAAACATGTCTGTTTAACAGTAAATCAAAAGCCAATAGACTCAGAGCAGAGTTGGACCAGTGACACAAGACAGACAGTGGCTGCAGATACAGGTACAATGGAGCTATTGTTCTCTGTGTAACTCTACCACACACACTCTGTTCTAACTCTATCTCTACGTGTCTCACACTGTCTCTCTCACACACACACACACACTCTTGCAGTGCAACTAGTAAATAACATCAGTGTAGTCGCTGCTCAAAAAAAACAAAACAAAAAAAACTGGGACATCATATGACAACCACTCATTCACACACACACACACACACACACACACACACACACACACACACACACTAAGTGAAAAGATCCAAAGCTTTCCATTGGTTAGTTCGTGTGAATAGGTGAGATACAAAGAGACATTTAATAGGCTGACAATTGAGAGAGAGGGAGAATGAGAGACTGAGAGCAGTTGGGTGCCTGGTTTCAAAGATCTCAGTGGGCTCTTTAAACTCAGGATATTGGAGTTTAAAAGCCAGCTTCTTCAACTTTCACTGCTTTAAAAGTCAAAAGAGAAAGTCAGCCTCTCATCTTTTGTGTCAGGCTCTTAAGAATTTGTGTCAAGGCTCATCAAGGCCTTTGAAACCCACAAAGTAGTTCCGAATTCACAAATAAATGTAAATTTGATTTTTAATTTTATCCTAAAATTCAAGCATCAAGATGTCTAATTAAAAGTTTCCTAAAGAAACCATTTTATCATCACTTTTATAATGACAAATGACAAACAAAAGTCAAGCCTTATCAGAAAGAGAAAGTTCCATGAGGGGGAAAAACTGAAAGATTCTAGTTAGTTTAGTGTGTTTTTATGTAAAATGAGGATACAATTGAATGTTTTGTACATTTAAACTCCAAGATACTTAAACTTGGAAGAAGTTAACAACTTCAAGATTTACCGATGGACCAAAAGATTTTCCTTATTGATTGAAGTGTTGGAGTTTTGACCGTTGGACCCAAGCTGGACCAACTAAAAGGCAAAACATACAAAAAAAATATTAGCTTAAAGTTTTAGTAAAGTTGTTTCTTTGCTTTCACAGCTTCTTCATTTTATCTCATTGCTTTATTTTTTGGTCATGCTAGCAGTGTGTTTCTAGGGATGACAGTGTTTGTCTTTCTGTCGGTCAGTCCTCCACCTTGTTCCAGTCTAAAACATCTTTGCAACTATTGGATGGCTTGCCATTAGAGGTTAGTACAGACACCCATAGTTCCCAGAGATGATCCCTTATCCGGTTCATTCTGCTCCAAAATCAGGTTGACATTTTGATTTGTCCTGTGCTTTGATGTATAAATAAACACCTGCAAAACTAATAACACTCATCAACCTGACCAACAAAATGTTAAACTGCTAAAATGCTAAAATGGTGATCTTAACGAATGTTAAACCTGCCAGTCATCAGAATGTTGCAGTATAATTGTCTTGGTAAGAGCATTAGCACGCAGATTTTAGCATTTAGCCCTGCTAAACAGCTTCACAGATGCTAGCATGGCTGCACACCCCCGCCCTGTGATATATTCTGCTTTAAAAAAGTATTTCTACAGGTACTACATATCAAACTAAGAAGGTCTTAAATTGCTTCTTCCTAGTAAATTGAAACAGCAGCATTTATTGTTTCACTTTAGTCAGAGGTGAGTGGTACTTTACAGGCTTCGACTTGTGTGCTTATTGGAGGGGAAAGTACTGTAAGTACTGTACCTGATTGTTTTAACATTTTGTCCTTTATTACTTTGAAGAAGAAACACAGCCTCTGCTTGTTATTGTCTTTTCACCTTTTGACTGACTCACTCAATGTGTAACTCTCTCTGAGGGTTAATCTATGGTAGTAAATTCAGGGGCTGCTGCTGACACTGCATGATATCAGTTCATTACATGCCCCAGTGGACTCTACATACAGTATTCTCAGAGCCTATCACATCCACTTCTCCTCTCCTCTCCTCTCCTCTCCCTTCCCTTCACTGCTTTCTTCTCCTGCAAATTGCAAATTTCATTTTATTTATGTATGTATAATAAAAAAAAAGTAAATACAAATTTACAAGCACTGTTATGTAACAAATTCCCACACCAAGGTGACATCGCCACATACAAAGTTTCCTTTTACTTACCTTTGTGTCATTATGTGCCAATTTTTGGGGGGGAAGATTTTTCCAGTGCAGCTGTAAAAGTTATAAAAGCTTCCCACATCTTTTGCTACTCACATCTCAACTCAGACAGAAGGAATAAAAACTTCACTGTGATTGTTTTGGCAAAGTCCTGTAGCAGGAATCAACTCAAAAATAAAAGTGCATCCACATTTTTTTTTTTTAAATTTTGGACACTAGTTTTGTTTGTCAGCTAAAGCCTATCAGCAAAAAATATTGGACATTCCAGCTGCCTGTATATTGTAATCGGCATGTTTTGCAGAATCTAGAAGGGTTTTGTGTATTGACCACGTTTATGAGAAGCAGTAATGGAGAGAGAAAGAGAGCGGCATTGTGTCGGCCCAGACTCTTGTCAGTTAGATCAGGTTCAGACCTGGGAGGGTTGGTGGTCCTGTGTCTGTGGGATTGGCTTCCTGTGATTGTAAATCTGTCCCCTTGCTCTGTAATGGATGCATTTGTTTGTGTGTGTACAGTATGTGTGAGGAAGAAAGGGGTCCGGAGATAAGGGTGTGTCAAAAATTCTGAGAAGCAGATCAAACTTGACCATGTTTGTTTTCTCTGCTTTGTGTTTTATCAGAGACAGGCTTTATTGCTAATTTCTCCTGTTTCGTGAGTTTATTATTTGAAAATATTTTTAAAGACATCTTCCCATTTTTGCCGTCATTTTAATTTGTTGCTGCAGTTTGCTAATAATTAGAACTCAAGACTTCATATTTCTTTACCTTCTGTCTTGATAGATGCGATTAAAGTAAATTTCACATCTATTATGGTATCAGTAAATGTCAGTCTCATCACTCTGACATTCATCGTTCCTTTCAAGCCTTAAAGTGTGATTCACAGAGTATTGTCTGCACACTGACTACAACCCACCAAAGTTTTTAATAGACAGTACTTTAAATCAGTCAGACCTTTTTGGTTTTGTTGTTGTATTGTTTGTTTGTTTGTTTGTTTTTGTTTATACCTGACTAAAATCCACCAGAATAAAAATGTTACCCATTTAAAATTACGGTTTAGATTCTGAAGCATTACTTGCATCCCTCTTTTCATCTATACTGATTTCTATTAGCTTTGCACCTACATGTGACTAAATATAACTGCACTGTTTCTTCAGGCTTTTTCAGTGAAATGGGTGCAAAAGAAAAAGGTTAAATGAGTTTAGTTGATGGGAGTTTTGTTAAAAATGGAAACAGAGTGGCACAGTGGTGGATATGCTATCACTGTTCATTCTGTTCAAAGATTTTATCCAGTCTCTAATAGTGCCTTTTATTTGTTTCAAGACATACCCTCTGCCTGTATGTGTGTCACTGGCTTTATTACAGAGTAACTGTTCGCACATTTGGCACCAAGGATCCACTCTCATCTTTTTAGCCATGCTAAAGGAAATAGATCTGTATGTATATTAATGTTGTTTGGACACTTTGATCAAGATCAAAATATCTTTACTACAAGTGGATGAATAGTACAATTTTTACATAGTGTATACATAAATCATAAGTTTTATTTTATATTATTGATTTTGATGTTAATTTTGTAAAGATGTTCATAGTCCCCAAAGTATGCGTCCTGTCTACTTTGATGATCTATGGCTGGACCCATGAGAATCACATTTATAAAATAAATACTAATACTAAACTTAGACTATAAACATACCTGCTGAATAACAATTTGCTAGTTATTAATGTCAGTATTTAAAACAACTTCTTTTGTCCAAGTACAGCTGTAAATCAGTTTGTATATAGATTCCTCTTTTCACCACTCTTACCTCCCTAAATACAGTTTCCTGAGTGCCTGTCTCTTTCGCTCTCTGCTGCTCTCTGTCTCTCACCCACCTCTGCCCTGTATTTCTGCATATCCCTTCTTAAATGTAACTCTGTCCCTCCCTTCTAACCTCATTTTTTACTGTGTGAGACTTTTGGCTTATTAGCCCTTCATTTGATATTTTTAGGTTGAGGAGTCACATCAAAGGTTTTCAGTCCTGATTTGGGCAGTTGCTTTAGTATTTAAGGCTTTAAAAACATCAGTGTCAGAATGAAACCCCATCAGTGTTAATCATGTTTGGTTATATTACTGAAAGAAAAGTTTCAAAATGCTTGTGGAAATGTTTTAAATGTAACGCATAGGAGCTTTTATAAAGCATCAATACTGAGTAGGTTTATCAGTGAGCTCATCTTAACTCTTTACTCATCTTCTCTTCTGCTGGTGTCTATCTGTTATTCCTCCTTTCATCATCCTTGTCTTCACTCCCTGTCCTCTTCCTTCCCTCTTTCAATCTTCATCTGTCCATTTCTGGCCTTGTTTCCCAGCACTCAGACAAAAATAGCCCTATGTGTACCAGTAGTCAACTGGAATAGATCCATACCAGGACCTCACACCCACATATACACACATACAAACGCAGACACACACTCACAGGGTTCGACTCTCTCCCTTGGTGTTCTCTGTTAGAAACTTGACATTTACACTCTGAGAAGGATGCACCATCTTGCACATCAAAGCTTTCCTAAACTTGGCCTTTCTCTCACTGTCTCTCTCACTCACTGTCCCACATTTTCTGTTCATTTTAACACCAGGAGTTTGCTATTTTGAGATACATTTCATTTTTCAACCCAGAAGATTATTTTTGTATTGAAATATTCAGGTCAATTATTTTTCCTCGATGCCCTGATACGTTTGCACTCTTATTTTGCTGTTACATAATCTTTCACCTCTTGTCTCCTCAAAGTAGCTCTGGAGAAATCCTCAGGGGTTTCAGAGTTTATAGGTTCACTGTGTGGCTTTCACTTTGCAGAATCAGGGATAATTTGATGGTATTGTTTTAATTGCTTGGTATCATTTACAACAATCAAGTCAAACTTGAATCTTAAATCTTGAATCTAAACCTTATGAAGGCCTTGAAAGCACCATATGTAATTTCTACTACTAGATACCGTAGTTAAAACAATAAAAAACAAAATAAGAAGTTTGATTTTTATTTTATTGTTAATCAGCCATAATTGCAGTTCAAAAAATCTATCTAATTGACTCAGGTAAAAATGTTTACAGATGCGTGACTGGCGAGAAAATTGAACTCTCTCTTACCTTGAATTACATTTTCTGAATTTAAACATTTTTGGAAGCACCTGAGCATCCATCATGATTAAAGCACAATGTGGAAAAGTTAGATATAGTATGTTTAAGGCAACTCCTCATGAACTGTAATAAACATTAATCAGGTAATTCATATTAAATCGAATGTCCATGAACTGACTCACAAAAAATCCCAGCACAGCTGCAAAATATGCAAAATATAAAAAGCTGCAATGAGTAACCTGCTGTGTTTTGGCCAAACTGCATTCAAACCCATAATGATGCAGTATATACACAGTTCAGACACAGTAGAAGGAACAGAGGTCATTGGGGACCAGAGACTGTTTTATCCCAGGACCCTTTAATGGTTTAATCCAGCCGTGGTTCAAACTGTATCATTCAAGTTTTTCTTCTCTCAGTACTGCCACAGTTTGTTTGTGCATTTAAATTGAGACTTCTAAACGAGAAAAGAGCACATTATTTTTCTCTTGCAATTCAAAGTTAAATTTATAAGAAATCAAACACAGCCCTGCTTATTTCACTGCACTCAGGCAATTTGCTGATATCACCAATAACTCGTTATGGCTAAAGTTGGCTAAAACTAGCAAACTGTAGATAAGTATCACTGTATAAATGCCCGTCGGTTGCTTCTACTAAGCTACATTTACATTTCACCATCATTTCTGTTCAGTGTTTTATGCATTGTAGCAAACAGTTACTTTAATTTAATGACTGGTTAATAAATCATTGTACAACAATCAGAATTTTAAACCTGCGACAATTTAAAAAAAAAAAACTCTGTTAAGATTTTTTTGTCGTTTGATATTATTTATAGTTATTAATGCTTAATATATTCATAAATACATTAATAAATAAATGTTCATAGTTTTGCTTTTTTGTCTCTTTGTTCTATCTTCAGTATCTCAGGTAAAAGCCTTACACTTAAACAACAAAAGACTTATGTTTCACTGTCTCCCAACTCAAAAAGAAGGAATACTGTCAATATTTATTATCAATTATATTTTGAATATTGTATATATTTAATTTTATTTATTATATAATTTTTTAATGATATATATATATTTTCTAAATATTTTAAAACAAAGGTAATGACATGTAATAGTATATGAATAAGCTAGACACCCTCATTAGACTTAATAGCTCACTTTGAAAATCATCAAGTTCTCCAGTCACACATTGTTGACTTGATTAAAGTTTAACTACCCGCCCAACTAGCAAGGTGTAATAATGAAATATTTGATTCATTTGGTGCTTCAAGAATCAATATGCGAAAAAATTCCCCTGCACACACTCATACACACACATACACACACTCACACACAGACTCATACACACTCACACACAGCTGTCGTTTGTGTCTCTGATAATTATGTGAGTTGAGCAGCAGGGTAATTTACTGCTGGGTAATTGATCTGCACAATAATCAGAGAATATACACAGCGGCTAGCAGACTCAATTTTGCTTTCACGCACACACTCACACTCACACACACAGACTCAGTGATCCAGTGTTGAATCAGTGCAGCCAGCCTGGTTTATGAGCTATATTAGGAGTCAGATTTGAGAGTCCCTCTCTGCTGAATTCGACGCTCTGATAGTTCGGGGACCACTGATGTCAGTGTCACGTGTAAGTGAATGTGCATGTGTGTGTATTTTACAAAGGCTGATTGATAAGTTCATGGCCTAAAGTAGAGGAAGTCAATTTTAGAAAACAAGCACATTTATTTTCTACATATTTCCTTCTTGCATTTTCACACTTAATCCGGCAGTCATGGAGCATGCAGATCCTTTCTTTGTAGAAGTCAAGTGTCTTGGATCAGAAAGTAGTCTGCTGCATCATAGTCACAATGGTGACCATAAAGGTTCTTCTTCATCTTGGGGGAGAAAAAGTAATCTCACTTTGCCATATCAAGTTAATAGAATGAGATCTAACCTGTATTCCTAATCTGCCAGGATGGTGGTAATGTCCATTTTTTCAGACAGTGCTGACTTGCAGCTTTCATTAACTGACACAGAAATACCATGAAAGTCATTAACTAAAACCTCTTGCTTAATAACTCAAAGGGTGGAACAGCACGTGCATATAATGAGAGCTGTAAACCTCATCTGCTTCTCCCTTAGGCCATGGACTTATCAATCGCTTTTCGTGTGTGAGTAGTTGACCGCTTGCTAACCCCTGCCCTTAGAAGTGATTACACAATCATACCTTAGCAGCTAGCGGCCAACTTTAGATTATCTAACCTGCAGAAACAGAGTGTACAGTGTTTTAGTATTAGTTAAAAAGAGCATTTAGTGGTTTTGGAAGGTGATGCCCTTTTTAAATGCATTGTTCTTTTATCTGCTTAAACATTAGCTACAGATGTTAGCAAGTTTGGCTAATTACAATGGCAGAGCCACTGTACACCTGTTATTTTCCCTCAGCATGGTTAAGTCATGACTCACTCTAGTCTGACTCTGATTGGCTAGCACTGTTCACCTTTGCGATGAAGAGATTCAGTTGTTTAGGGTTAGGGTAGCTACATCAGGGTACCATACTGGTTGAAAAGTTGGTATTAATGATAGCTTAAGATGAAAACAGGAGTCGTAGCAATCTCTGATGAGTCATTAGTCTAGATGTAGCAACCCAGCTAATCTAAGCTTAACCTATAGTAGCAACTGAGGATTATTTCCAAAGCCAAGGATCACATAACTAACTACCAAATCAGTTTGTCGAGTTTACAGGATGTATAAAAAGCAGCCTCATTGCTCCCTCTAATGGACGACGTGGATGCCTTTGCTCTACTTGCATTATTACTTGGACATTAATTGCAGTGCAGGTGCTGGGCCCAGTGAACCATCAATTGAACGTTTTTTGCGTTTTTGTGATCATGCACCAGTGCTAGATCATGTTTGCATTATTGTTTTTTTGTGCTTGATTTGTTATATATACGTCTGTGTAGTGTGTGTATATGTGTGTGTGCGCTGAGAGGGTAACCCAAGGCTGGCTGTTTTCCAGAGCCAATTTTGAGCCTGAAAGCGGGAGATAACACAGTGCTGCTCGGAAAGGGAGTAAGAGGATGGCAGAGAGAGGAGCCAAAAAAGCTGCTAAGGGAGAAAAGGAAATGGGAGTTTACAGGCCAACAGGGATGAAGTAAGAGGATGATGGAGAGCAAAGCAAGACTAGAATAAGAGAGAGAGAAAAGGAGGAGAAGAAAAAAGGTTGCTGAAGCAGGAGGAGGAATGAGATAGCGCAGCAGGATGGGAAGAAAGAAGGGAGGATTAGAAAGAGTGGAAGAGGGTGTGATGAGAGCAGCAGAGGATGGGAGGAAGAGACGGCAGGAGTGAAGAATGGTGGGTGAGTGGAGGTAAAAAAAAAGGGAGGAGGAGGAGTGGTGTTGGTGTGTAGGGGGTGTTCATTATGAGTCATGCCTGGGGAGGTTGCGTGCCGCTGGGGAAACAGCTCACTGAAAGTTTCAGGCATCAAAAGGCCTTGTGGAGCTTCACATAATGTGTGTGGTGTCATTGGGGAGAAGAGGGACAGACAGACAGACAGACAGACAGACAGACAGACAGATAGAGGTCAAAGTCAAACTGGGACACGACAGTTCTCCTCTCCTCTCTTTGGTCTTTTCTCCTGTCCTCTCCCTCTCTCCTCTTCTTTGAGCCCTTTCCCATTCTTAATGTACAGGAGCAGATAAACTGCAACGCCATAAGGCCAGAGAGATCACAGACACACACACACGCACACACAAACACAGACACACACATGCACACTCACCTTGACTGCTTTATCAACGCTCAAAGGCTAGCTTGCTTCACATCAAAGGTCATACACGTTTTTGTAAAAAAAATCTCACTCTATCTCTGTCTTTGTCTTTCCATCTCTCTCTCTCCATTTTCTCATCTTCCTCTCCTCCTCTCACAGTCTAAATCTAGCGAGCAATCACAATATTCCATAATAGTCCGAGCCCACGCTGCTGGGTTATTATAGAGTGATGGAGAGCAAAAGAGAGAAAGAGGGAGGAGGAGTTAGATGGGAGAGATATTGATAGGTGGTGAATAACGGAGCGGAGAATAATGGAGAATATAAAAATGAGAGGGTGAATGAGGGAGGAAGAGGGGGTGTGAACCAGCAGGGATGAGATGGTGTTGTTTGTTGTTATCGTTGTGTTAAAACCTGCAGCTTTGCGTATGTTTACTAATCCAGTGCTGGTTGATTCCTGACCGTGATCGCTGTCACACTTGTGATGAATTTGTCACCTCTGTCTCTCTCTCTGTTTCCATTCTCCAATCAAAGCAGCCTTTAACCCAGTTGTCCTTCCTCCTCCACTCTTTGGGTCTCTCTGTCCCTATTAACTCTGTTCCTATTTTTCTTCTTAACGCTCCTTCACTCTGAGCCCTCCCTCCTGCCACCTCTTTCATTAGATTTTCATCATTCTTAACAATGATATCGTTGGTCAGTACTGAAATGTCAAAGAGGAACACTATGTTTCAATTACCAGACAAGGACCTCTTGTGACATTTTCAAGCTAATCCACGGGGGTTACACAGTTTGTTTTAGAATCATTTTCTCGATCCTTTGGATTATCAGAAAAAAATTCAGTCATCCTAATTTGGAGATACATGGTTATAATCTGAAAAGTAATTAAAGCTTTCAAATAAATGCAGTTGATCAAAAGTACAATATTTGCATTTAGAATGAGGTGAAGCAGACATGAAAAGCTTCTTAAAAAGAAAATACTCAAGTAAAGTACAAAAAACTTGAACTTGTACTAAAGTACAGTATTGGAACAAATTTACTTAGTTACTTTCCATCACAAACGCTCATATACGTTATTTTGTAGAGCTTTGACACACAACCTAGGTTCTTGTTTAGTTCATAGATCTTGTTTTCCTCTTTTCCCCATGTTTCCTCTCTCTGTGTGCATTTCACCACTCTGCTGATCTTCCCTCCTTTTAACTCAATGACAGACATGTGTCAGCTTGATGAGCCAGAGCGGGAAACTAATGATGCCCTTCAACTTATATGTCCTCCAGGTGTTGACTGTGGAGTATTTCTGCTCTGTGTGAGTGTGCGTGTGTGTGTGTGTTTGTGCATCTTATGTTGCTCAGAACAGTTGGACCTACATTTGTATTTCACAATTTCTATAACATCCTATATCAAAGTACTACTTTTTGTTCAATCTAAAATATTGCTAAAATATCACTACAGCGCATCAAAGAATTGATGCATTATCACGTCATGAAATATCACAGTATTTTAGTGTGTTGATTTTTTCATACACCCCTAACTCTGACTCTAGACCTTATCATAGACCTCTGCTTAGTGTTGACCTGCTTGGTGTCTTTAAAAGCACTGAGTTCCTCCCCTCAGTGTCTTTGTGCAATGGCAGAACCTTCCTGCCACAAAGCCTTTCTAATGTGTGTGACCTCATGAAATGGTCTTAATTTTAAAAACAGCTTAACAATGTTGACTATTGCTTTCACAGGGACTCTAACCTGGCTGAAAGTCCTTTGGCTCACCATTCTGTTCTGACCCTTGCTCTTTTTGGGCTATTTGCAATAAATGAGCATCCTATATTGCTGCTAATAGTTTTAAATTGCAGCTACTGAAAGCACTGTTTGTCTTAGAAAAAAAGGCTCCTGGTGCCTTAGAAAATAAAGGAACCTGATCAAGATTTGAGAGACACACACACATATTTATGTATTAATCAATACATGTAGAATTAATGTCTTAATTTGGTTTCCAGCTGTGTTTTGACATCAAGCCCTGGAAATGTGACCTCCTCTAATAATCTGTCACCTCTCAATCATTTTCTGTCCTGCTGTCTCTTCTTCTTCTGTGTCTCTGCTTCTAATGTTTCTGTGGGATTCAGGGCTTTACTTTCACTGGGTTTAGTCCTGGCACAGTCTTGTCTGCACTAGAGCTGCTTAATCTGACAATAATGAGATTCTCTCAAGTTGATAGACAACGGCTTAGCTGCACTATCAACACCACTAGATTTCACAGTGTGTGTGTGCATTTGTGTGTGTCCGGCCATGTGTATCATTGTATATATAAATGTATGCTTTCTTATAGCTCAAATACTTTCTGCATTTCTGTGGACTGAAGAAGTAACTGAAAACTATTAAATTCTTTGGATATGAACTGCCTCAAATATCACAATGTTTCTGTCAGAGTCATAACTCAATCAACTGAAACATCATCTGCACACAGCTTATTCACTCTTTGCAGTGGTGGCCAGTCAGAAAGTCATTGAGGATGATGTGCCATAAATTCTCTTTAGATATTATGCAAAAACTGTGTTCCTTATGCCTTTAAGATCTTGCCTCTAATCATATGAGTCAGATTTTTTTGAATTATGCATTTAATCCACTAATGTTGTCTGACTCTATTAGGGAGCAGAAAGGACTGTCTACAATGTAGATTGGCAAAAATATAAACAAATAGGCTTGAAAATTATTTGTTAAAGAAAAATGACAGAGAGATGGGCAAAACAGATGCCCAACTAGATTCAATCCTGTGTTTTGTTGCAGTTCACAGATGGTTTCTAACCCCTTAGTTTCTGCGGTTCCCCATGTAGACAGCATGAAATGTAATATTCACACATCAGGTGAAGTTCACCTTAAAAAAACCTTCAGTTTTTTAATTAGTTTTCATTAGATCATGTGTGCAGCACAGGATATGGCTTAAGGTTCTTCCCTTATGATCCTCCATTAAAGCCTGGACCTTTGATGATTTCGCAGTAAGTGGGACAGATAAGATATAGGAACTGAGAGGGTTTTTTCAAAATGTTTGCCACAAATGCTTTGATTTTTTTTTTTTTACAGACACTTCAACCAACCTTTTTTCCATGGGGGCCTTTTGGTTAGCAAGCACAAACCTGGTCTTGAAAAATAAATGAAAAAAAAAACTGCTCAGTGAACTGTTACAGGCTTTCTCTGTCTTTTTTTAATGACATTTCAGATCAGATTCACACGAACCTTGGACTCCTCCAATTACATACACAACCTCTTGTTAAAGAAAAAAATGGCCAAATGTATTTTTTAATTCTTTTGACTGTGATGCTAAAACATAAATGATGTCTTATTGTTTGATTAATTACAGCACAGTTATCAGTGTTGTAAATGTAATTATGTATTTCTTGAGGGCAGCTCTACAAATGCATATGAGGAGTTTAAATGGTAGCAGAAAACAAATTAACACAGATGATAATATTATTACGCCACACATACATATAGCTGAACAGCTTAAGAGCTTAGATCTTGTGTGTGTGTGTCTGTGTGGCTGTGGTGTGTACTTGCATATGTGCATGGTTGCCTTTGTTGGGGTGTTGCTCCAAGTGTTATGCACTTTGCTCCAACCATTGCAGGGAGAACCTAAAGGCAGCATTTGACCCTTTGTTCATTTTGTAAGATCATGTCTGTGTTAGCATTATACTCAAGTGATGTTAAACAGCACAGACAGTAAAGATAAAAGAGGGAAATTACATGTTTCTTCCTCCAGCAATGTCCCACTTTACATTCAAGTACGGCCAAGTTAATGGAATTCCAGCTTTTTTGTTTTTTGAGATACCAAAGTAGAAGTCCAGGATAAATTTACACCTGATGGTGGTAGATGAAGGTTAGAAGGTCACCGGAATAATTTGAAATCCTGCTTTGGGGACCTTGAATGAATACTGAACACTAATATCAGACCATATGGGAATGTAGCCTGTAGATGTTGCTTTATATTCAACATGTCTCCTATAGAACTTATATGGTCAGTTTATTCTTGCGTGTGGCCTTGAAAGCTTTGCTAACCAGAAACCATTATTCCTCCACTTGAATAACTCTTTTGACTTTAATGCTAGTTACACTGTGTGGCCTTCATACCTTACATCCATACAGTGATACATCACTTGACCCTGTCCAGTTTCATTTCCATTTTCATTTGAATTCAGCTACTTTCCACCATACTAGCAGTGAGCTTGTAGAGATGCTGTTATGGTCAGCCTACCACTTTGGTCCACATTGAAATCTTCCAACAGTGACTGATGGACTGCCTTAAAAATTTGGCACAGACATTTCTTCTCCCCAGAAGATGCATCCTACCGACTTTGAAGATCCTTTCACTTTGTCACATTAGTGGTTTTTAAGTAAAATGAGGTTTGACTGAATTTGTTTAGCGTTCATTTACTCCTTGAATTTTAAGAAGTTTGGTGATCCCTAATTTTACATATAGCATTGCCACATGGTTTAAATTTACATTTGTCCAATGTTTCAATTTCTGATCAAATATATGTAAAACTAATGGCATTCTTTATTGGTGTCAGCTTTGGCATTGTTACCCCTGTAAGTGTAATCTGACTGGCATTAATTTGTAGTTCATGTTGTTTTGATTATTAATGTGAGTGAATGGAAAAATGCAAGACATTCAGCAAACCTGTCTGTGGGGTTTTGAATGGGTCTGTGAATGTTGTACTTAGACCTGGTTTGAGTTGGTGGGAGGGCTGGCATAACTGCGCCTCATAAATGACATCATAATGAACTTAATTGTCCTGGCAATAGTCATGACTATAATTGTGTTGCACAGCCGAGTCAAAGGCTGCTACCCATTCCTTTTGTAAAGTTTATGTATGCAAGCTGCAAAAAAAAAAAAAAAATTTGTGAAGCATTTGAAATGCTACCTACATTTGCCTGACTGCTGTTATGTAGATTAATATTAAGAACCATATCCATAACCCAATGTTTGGCCCGAAACCTAAATGAGATATTTGACTGTTAGACAAAGACCAGTGTCCGTAATTTATGAGGCTTCTGAGAACAGGGGTGCTGTCTGAGCAGAAAATCTTCCTTTCTCATCATTGTGAATGAATCACGGAGTAATGCAGGATCAGCAATCCTATTCTGGGTGGTTTGGTACATACTGGCCCAGATTTACTGTCAATTATTCAACTATCTCATACAAAGTTAGGATTTTGAGTTAGAGACACCGTGCCTTATTACTGTAGCTAATCTGCAATACGGAAAAATTGAAAGCTGGCATAAATTTGGTTCTCATTTCACTATGTGAATCCTATTTTGTGGGATAAATGTGGTCTGTTGAACTGAAGTTGAGAATGGTGAAGCACATACTTAAATGTAATGTGTACTGTTTATATTTATTAGGTGTGAAGAAGTTTTCGTGTAAGGTCACAAAGGGATGCAAAAAAGTGGCCGTGAATGATTAAAATCTTTTATCAAAGATCAGAGACAAACAGGTCGGAAGCAGGAGAAATAAATGAGTTTAGCTGAGAACTGGTATGAATGAAGGAGATTCAAGAAGGACCACTTTGTAAAAAAACATCATTTGTGTTGAGATGATAATGAGACAGAATGAAAAATAAAAAACAAAACAAAAGAATGATGGAGTCAGGGAAAGGGCAGTTGGAAGAAAGAAGAGTACGGGAAAGGGATGAAAACAGGGAGGGAGACAGAGGGACAGGCTGAGAGGATCTTTATACAGCAGACACATGGTCTCTATTGATCACTGAGCCATGTGACTGTCCCCAGGGTGCGTTATAAGTCTCTCTTTGCTTGCGAGTGTGCTCGCCTGTCTGTGTGGGTGTCGTCATGCCGTCTGCGTGTCTCAGTGTGTTAAGTATACAGGGATTGGAAGTGGCGTCTGTGTCTGCACTTGGACTTCACTGTGTTTAGCATTTCTGCAGGCAAAAAAAAGTTCAGATGTAAAATAGCAATCAGACTGAAATGTCAGGACAGAACTTTAGCATCAATTGCATGTTGTTATTTCTGATCTTGGTCTCAGATTGACAGTGTACAACACCTCCTGACACTTACTTCAAAGCAGCCAGGGTTTTTGCTTTCATTCCAGCCAGAGCTACAAGTGTGTACATTCAGACACTTTGATTAAACATATTCACTGAAACAAATTACATTACCATCGACATTGTCAACAGTTTATCAGTGATATTTCCCTATCTTTTTGTTTACCAACCTGAAAAAAACAGAAAACACCTCAAAATGTTACACTGGATAATAACATGGCTAATAATGTTTGATCTTTATGGAAGCTTGAGTTGTATAAGTAGATGACCATGACGTAAGACATATCTGAAGGTTAGTTCAGGTGAAAGAAAGTTTGCTCTACATTTTTTCACACAAAATAGAATTTCAAACTGTTGTATTTGCAGCCAAACAACCAACGTAGCAACTTCATGTTAACCATAGCTAGTTAGCTAGCTACTATTGCACAACCATGTCTATGGTACTGTGTATTTAGGCTTTGTGTTTGTGTTCATTTTAGCCTCTGACTGAACTTGAAACCTACCTTCTTGTCAATTCATAACAACCCAGGCATCAAAACATCTTTACACAGACTTAACATTGCAGTGCTTTAAGCTAAATGCTGTTGTTAGCATGCTCCTAATGATAATGTATATATACTGATGTTTAGAGGGCATAATGTTTATATGTCCACTTGAGTGTAATGTTTTGATATGCCAATATTTGCTAACTGTAACTAAACAGAAAGTACAGCCATGGGGAGAAACCGGAAATGATGTCAGTGATGTTGTTTTAACAACTACTGCTTTCTATGCACTTTTCTTTGGATGATATTTGTCCCTAGAGGATGATTACTAATGTTTTCAGTATTCCCTAATGTTTTTCTCTTCTGTCGGGCCAAAATTTCCACTTTACAAATCTTTTGTCCAGAAAGCCATGAAAAATAATTAGCTCCCAAGAGGATGAAACCTTTACATTGCATTTTTGGACACATCTGTGAACCTTTTCTGGCCATTAAATATATGAATGACAACTATGAGCAAAATATGCCTCAATATTTATTGGAAGAATCACTGCCAATATGTTTTGACAAGAAATTTGATGAGACTGTTCCTCTAAATCAGACAAACATCTTCTTCGTCCTTTAAAAAATTTAAATGTTAGATAAACAAGTGATGGCATTATATTGGCAAATTTTCCACTTATACATTCACTAACACAAAGAAGAACAGTGCAGACACTTGCTTGTTTTATTATATGTGCATGGCTTTCAAACATGCATCTGTGTGTACAGCCTAACAAATGTGCCCCATCAGGGAGATAACCTTGATAGCAGGTGAGAAAGCTGTTGCTAGGTAACCATAGAGGGCTGGTGTACCTCCGACTGTGGCAGTTTTAACGCTTCCAGTTCAAGGTCTTATGGGTAATAATAATCAATACATAAAACACACATCATCTTTTTTTAATTTCCTTTAGGGGCATCTGGGCCCGGCTTTAAGAGACTGCCAGTCCTTCTCATGCCAGCTGTTGACAGAGCTACACCTTAACCTGTTCAGTCAGACTCACATGGAGCAGAGACCTTAACCATGAAGTATTTTATTCAAA
Source organism: Acanthurus lineatus (assembly GCA_029814665.1). Lineage (NCBI taxonomy): Eukaryota > Metazoa > Chordata > Actinopteri > Acanthuriformes > Acanthuridae > Acanthurus > Acanthurus lineatus. The sequence goes on along the minus strand of JAPZDV010000009.1, from coordinate 19,521,754 downwards.
TTTTGATAGGATATGAGTAGTTTTAGGAAAAATGATGACGAAGTGGAATGCAAGTCATGAACAGATGGAGCCTTAAGCACTTTAGATGTGCTTGATGCTCAGTTCTACTAATAGAAGTTATGATTAAAACAACATGTCTCTCATTTCCTCGTCTGTGTGAGGCTTCTCTTCTGCTGTGCAACACTGAGACATCTCATCAGACTGATTATTTTTGCAGCTATGACGATAACACAGTTGTTTACAGAACATAATCACTGTTTCTAGCAGTATAATTTTTTAATCAACCAGTTAAAAGGCCCATTTTTTAGTTTTTAAATTATTATTATATTATTTTATCAATTTCAAAGAATTTACGTTCCTTTAGACAATGGATAGCCCTAAAAATACGCACCCCTTTTAAAGATGAATTAAAAATAAGTATTCAGTGTCCTTGGACTTCACACGTGTTTCATTTAATTAAAAAACTTAATATTTTGTTTAGGTGCTTCCTCTTAGTATTTCTTTTCATTTAATTATTTTTTCCCTCAAAGACCTCTGAGGAGTATGGGCAAAACTCAATACCTCCCTTGCTCCCTTGTCCCTCCCCCAGCTGCTCACTTGCAGGTCAGTCCAAACACATCAAGGTCAACAAGATGCCATGTTTGACCTCTCAGCTCTTTGTTGTGTGTTTTGCACAGCTTATCTCCAATGCACCGCTTCCTTGTGTGTCTCAGAGATAAAGACTCAAGGCTTTCCCTGGTCTTGATTGGTTTCAATGGGGCTAGCCTGTTAGAAACAATGTTGGTTAGATAATAAGAGTTGTTTCAGCAGGAGTTCAATCAAGGAGCACTCTTGTATCCATGGTGACTGCCTCCCGTGGTAAGCTGAGTGTGTGTAAGTGTGTGGTCAACGCAAGGGTTGAGTTACACTGTGTGTATAAATAGCTGGTTATAATGGAAACAAACCCCTTGTCCTGGTAAAAGCCTACGGTGTACGGTGTAGTGCATCGCACTACCACTGCTATTCCTGTCACATGCTTTTTCAGCAGCCTGCCCCCCCCATTCCATGTCTGAAAACAAGCAACCATCTAAATAAAAGACATAGAAATGACAATACTGAGAAGAATTGCAATGGCAAGAAACTAAAAAGGTTAAAAATAAGGATGAAAAGTCAGAGATAAAGCTGACTGATACTGTTGCTATGCCTGTTAAGCTTTTTGTTGTATTGAAAGATGATCGTGAAACATTTGCCAACAGAATTACTTGTCACATTTAAAACAATGAGTCTCAGACAGAGGAAGACGAAATCATACATATTGTACACAGACTTATTAGCTGTAGTGAGCTAGCTAATGACACAAATGTAAACTTGCTGGTTAATTTAAAATGCAGACTTATGCTGAATTTTCCCAGTTGGACCAAAAAACCATGCCCAAAATATGTACCTAATAACTACACTAATGCAAGACTATACTAAGAAACTGAAGCTAAGGCTTGTTTTGCAGTTTGGAGCAAGCTATGTAAAATAAGAGTTTTTATTATATGTTATTATATTTGCCATCTTGAATGTGAAGCTTTTCCTAATTTTTTATTTAGCATCTTTTTCCTTTTACTGTTTCAAAAGGGCAGACTTTGAGTTTAGTTTCATATTGTAGATCATTGAAAATTGCCTGGGGTTGGTGGAGTGTAAACTTTCATAAATATAACTAGGAGCAAAACAGTGCTGCTAACATTAGCATAAACTATTATAGCATCCAGGATTAGCTTCCAGGCATTGGCAGTATAAAACATGGATATAGTCCTTGTCACATTGCTTTGGGCTCGAATGACTCTCATTTAGAGTCACCCAGAAGTGGTCTCTTGATAAACAACAGTATTTTTGGAATTTCCACTTTAGCTTCATTTTTAATATCCCAAAATGGCAAAGTATGTGTGACTTTAAAGTTGCTAAATTTTGATTAGATAATCACTGCTCAGTAAAGAGTTTTGAAGCAAACCATCAGTAAATTAAAAACACTGCAGTTCTGTCTCTTTTTCTTTCACTTTCAATCTAGTACAGCTAGATTTATTGACATATAGCATGTTGCTTAATTGTGCAATAAGATTTAAGTACAACTGCATAAAATACTGGCAAATGGTAAATGAAAGATGATGAAGACTTTTGTACATCAAGCTGTCAACATGCATTAGCTGCTGTTGGTGCAGATTAATATTGTTAAAACAACGCAATAGTGCAGTCAGTTTCAGTCTGCCTGCATTGATCTTTTTGTCTAATAATTACTTCCTTTTTCAGTGCTCCCTGTGCCACTTTCTGTCTTTACTTTCCTTCTTTAGCCGTCACTGTCTTTTTTTCTCCTGGTCCTGCATCCGCTTGGAAAGTCTCTCCTCTCTAATTCAATCACACCACTTCCTGTTTACCTGGCAGTGTGTTTGTGTGTGGGTGTGTGTGTTTATTGTAGTGTGTGTGCAGCTGAGCAAATATGGATCAGTAGCTCAAAACTAATCACCACTTATCATCCTGTCCTATGCACTTTACCAACTGTTGTGCACACAAACAGGAACACACTCATGTACATGTGCACGGAAATGTCTCTTTCATACTGAGCCTGCAGATCATTGCACCAGCTGAAACTGAAACCAGTGTGGATGTACTTAGCTTAATGCTTAGCATGCTAACAAGTCTCACAATGACAATGCTCACTTACTGACATTTAAGTGTAGTGTTTTTATAGTATGTTAACATGTTGAATCTGAGGTTGTAAGGAATGCCATTGGTTTCACAGATATTTGGCCACCTCAGTGGATTGAAGTTAAATAGATTCTTCCACTGAGAACCATGAATATCCATGCAAAGTCCTCATTTTATTCTTTCCAACAGCCTAGTTGCTGAGATATTTCTGGACCAAGCAGTGGACTGACCTCCTGCCAAAACACATTGCCCTCCTTAGAGCCCTGCATGCCCATGTGCCTAAAAAACATCAAAGTAGGCTTTAAACAGAAGGGATCAATGAAAGACATTTTTTGTAATATGCTAGAAAGTTCACACATGGTAGCATACATTAAGCTCTCCTTTTAAGCTGTGTTTTGTTCCTTGTCAACAAAAAACAGCATATTTTTATTTAAGTTGTTAGTGTTTACTACAGTTAGCTCTAAGGGATGCATAACTGTCAGATTTTGGTTGTTTTGTACCAAGAAATTACTGATAGATGATTTTTTCTCACATTTTTACATAAAAGATAAATTCTATTTTTTCTGTGTCTGTGTTTCATTGTTTGCAAACAATTTCTATATATTTAAGACTGAGGAACAAGAGAGAGGAATGTAGATCAGAGAGAACTATACTTACAGGATTAGTTCAAAAATATGTGGACAAACATGACATCTGCAAAGGACTGATGGTGTTTTAGGTTGAAATATTATAATACATGTAAGAGGCAGAGCAGGAGTCACAGAGAAATGCATTGTGATTCAACAGTCAAAAAGAAAAATGAAGGGGAACTAGTGATAGGAAAGGGAGGAAAGAGGTGAGCAGATGGGAGAAAAGATGTATGAAGGGAGGAGAGGAAGAGGAAATCAGAGAGAAAAAGGCAGATACAGAAGAGAGGGAAAAAATGAGACAGGAGTAATTGATCAGGTAGCAGAATCAGAAGATAGGCTTGTCTGTTGACTTCATCTTGGAATTGCTTTGTCACCAAATCACATACTCACACACACACACCTACATGCACACACACACACACAAACACACACACACACACACACACGCACACGCACACACTCACACACACACACAATCTCTATCCTAAGTATTTTACCTTTGAATCTCATTCTTTCTCCTCTGTTGATGCCTTAAAACAGATGTGTCAGGAACACACGTGTGTTTGATAGAAGCACTTGTTATAATGTGTGTGTGTGGAGAGTCAGCAAGGATATGATTTGTGTATTTATAGTAAATGCATTCAGCTGGCTGCACCTCTGACTTCCTCTGGCACGCTCTGAACAATACTCATCTGTGTGCACATGTGCGCGCTTGCATGTGTGTGTGTGTTCTTTTGTGTTTGTTATTTGCATTTTTGCTTGGATATGTGTTTATGATGCTGTTGTGTTTACATGTTTAACATTGAATGCATGTGTGGATCCAGGTCTGTGTTTATGTGTTGCCATGCATCCGTCATGTGAAGTCTCCGACAACATGCAATTATTGACTCCTGCTGTCCCATAATGCAGCTGTCAATCAATGAAATTGCCCCATGGCAGCACTCCCAGTGACAGAAAATGTCCTGGTCAATTAGGTGGAGAGAAAGAAAGAGAGAGATTATATAGTCAATGTACTCATCATTTCTAATCCATTCTAGTTTAATCTGTTGTAGTTTTCATTCTTCCATTCAAAAAGCTCCTGTGACCCCATAAGAGGAGGGATTATGTAATCATAGAAGGTTTTTTACACAGGAAATAAATATTTTATAGGAAATAAAAGAGATAACTGTACAGTTATGTAAAGACACAAGATATAATGTTGGCATTTTGTGTGGAGGTTTTAAAAGAAGGCAGTTAAGAGCTCTGAGCTACAATTAGGAGCTTTACCCTTTGAAAATATCATAAAATTTGCATCTATACCTTCTCTCTCTTCAAAAATATAAATATACACTTTTTTTTAGGCTGGACAAACTTGTATTCTGAGTCAAGGCAAAGTGTTTTCTATATAATATTATAATTATTCTATATAATAATAATAATAATAATAATATATAAAAAATGGTCATCACAATTTCCTGGAGCCAAAATAATCAAGTTACTTTTTTGCCCAAAAATATCTACCTTACTATCCGACATAACAAAAAAAACCCCCAGCAAAACTATTTTTAGCTTTCTACCACATATCTTCCTTTAACAAAACAGTACATTACACATTTCATAAAATATGCTTACATTAGTCTTCTGTAGTGTGTCCCAGACATCTATAATTTGTTAACATCATTGTTTTACAAATATATATTATTTAAGCTAACTTGTCTCAGCTGTGTTTCATAAATAACATCTAGAAAACTTGAATTTTGAGATCTGAAAGAAGTTATCAAGATAAAGTGATGCACAATTATGGAAATAAGCTTTTTTAGGCATCATTTGACTGAAAAAAAAAACACAATAAAAACCCAAATTAGAATCACTCACTTGTAACATGAATGCTGTAATTTATCTCTTGTGTCTCGATGGTTTACGTTAATGTGTTTGTGTTTTGTTTTCCCACTTATGATTAGAACTTCACTGCCTTCTGTTTTAATTGCTCAGTGCTCCCTTTTGCCTTGCTTTGATATCTGCAGAACTGCCTCGAAAATGGGAATCAGGCTGTTTGAGAGACGTTAAAATACACAATTAGCGTGTTTACTCCCAGCAGCCCATATGGGTCGACTTTGAGGAGAGATGGTCTTCGCTTACAGTAATTAATGAGTTGATAGTGGTAATGAACTGAAACTACTTAATGGCATTGGGCTCAGCTGATCTGGGTCCAGCCGTCAGCTGAATGTCTGAGTCAAGAAATCTCCATGAAGTCACATTTCATCACCCAGAGGAGGCAGATGTTGTTTAAGACAGTCTGGAAAAAGGGATGTCACACTCTCACACTGCCACCAGTCTCATTACAGCATTAAAAATGTGTGTGTGTGTATGTGTGTGTGTGGGTGTGGGTGTGTGTGTGTGTGTGTTTGTGTGTGTGTATGTGTGTGTGTGTGAGTGTGTGTGAGTGAATAATTAAGACTTAAGTTTGACATCTTGGTTGTTTCATAATTTTTGGGAGCCAGAAGTGACCATGATTGGACAAAAGAGTGAAGCTGTGGAGAAGCACTCCATTACATTACATTGATTCATGGGTAGATTGTTTAAAGCAGGTTGCCAGTCAAGCAAGGCAAGGTAGCATGTGCATACAAATGCTAAGCTAGTTGTCAGCCAAGGCTGCTGCCAGCTACCTCAGGTAACAAGATGCATCAATAGTTCATGTTAAATTAGATATAAATTTGTATGCTAATTGGGCAAGTGAATATCGGCTTAAAGCAAAACCTACAAACTGCTGACTCCACAGTGTTTTTTAGTCCAACTGAATACTGCACACAACGTTTTAGTTGACCAAAATTGTTACAGTTTCTATCTAAAACAAGTCCATAACTATTTCAGTGGACGTAGTTCCGTAAATACACAGTTTTACACTTTGATCCTGATCGACAGGTCCACATGGTTGTGACTTGTCTAACACTATATAGCCATACCCTGCTATATGATCTATTTCACTTTAATGGGACCTCAACTGAAAAATTAACATAATGAGCATCTTGCTGTGTTGTGCTGAAGAAGACTTGAATCTAGTGATTAGTAGATTGAAACCATAAACTCATTTGAGATCATAAACTCATTATTTGACCATTTGCAGAGGCAATAAATTAGGTGAGAAGAAGGATTATTTTCTCATACTTGCATACAGTTAGGCTGCTGGCTGTTAGACAGAATGCAGACTTAAAGACAGTTCTTCATTGGCCTCACTTTTTGGGCCCAGGGGCTACTTTCACTTCTTTTATACAGTCTATGTATAATGTGTGTAAGTGTGTGTGTGTGTGTGTGGGTGCATGTGATTCTGAATTCTCATGCTTTGGGTATGTGTACAGCACACTTCTCCATGTATAGGGAAAGCTAGAGGATGGTTGTTGCCTAGCAACTGCCTCTATGCAACCCAGTGCTCCCTAGTCAGGACTGTGTGTGTGTGTGTGTGTGTGTGCGTGTGTGTGTGTGTATGAATGTGCATGAAGGGAAACAGGCTGCAGGCTAAGGTGTTGCAGCAACATCATGAAATCAGTATTTTCCCAGAGTTCTGCTGCGGCAGGCTACAAAATAGTGAAGTTGTTCAGTTTGTGTGGCGTTGAGTTTGAGCTTTGTGTGTGTGGTGTTTGCATTGTGTGTGTGTTTATGGCAGATACAGCGCAAAACTCACAGGTATTTATGTGGAGGATTTACTCACACTGAAACCACAGCAAACTAATTACCTATATTGTCAGATTAGATATCTTAGCAGGACTGTCTTAGTGTGGACTGACTGAGCTTGACTGAAGACTCCACTCTCGTAGTTTTGTCTCACCTGTTTGGCTAGGACAATATAGTTATGTGATTTCACTTTAATCCACTTTAATCCATTCCACTTGTCAGCTTTAGCCTGACTGGATGACTAATTAGCCGGAGTGATTGTAAATGCCTGTGTGAACATGCAGACCTTTAGACGACAACAAACTGTACTTGAAGACATTCATTCTGAAATTGTGTTATATTGCCAAAGAAACTGCACATCCCTGAGTCTTATCCTGGATTTTCATCACATTCTGTTGAATTTATAAGTGGAAAAACAGTCTCAATATTAAAAAAAGAAAAATGTAATAAAATCACATTAACTGCCCATTCCATGCCTTTGTGCAGAGCAGTATGACCTGTTTTTCATGTGAGCGTTGGTTACTTGGATAGAAACAGCAACAGATGTGGGACTAACACCAAAATTACCACCAATTCCCAGAGCTACGCCATTCCTGGCTGGACTTGCTCTTTGGCGGGACACTAAGTTCCAGTACTGCACGCTTGATCCATCCACCAACTTTTGAGTTTCTGCATGTTTTATGATCTGCTTTTGGAAGTACAGCATTTGATAGCTGCAGCTGGGTTTTAAAATGATGCAAACCAAGGTGTTTGCTCATTGGTTGGCTTTATTTATCAAATTATCCAACAAAAACTGAATTTAAAAAAAAAATGTAAATGTTTTGTCCGTTATGTTAGTAACGTGCATTTTGATGAGTTAAACTATAAAATTTAAGGATTATATTCAAATATGCAACAGTGGGTGTGTCTGTGTTTAAGCGGGTGTGCATGTATGTGTGTGTATGAGCGGAGAGCAGATGGCATGTGTGTGCTACCTGCTCAGGAAGCTCCGACCATGAAGTGTTTATGGGGAGGGAGGGTCAACAAGGATCAAACAGCTCCTGCAGTTCCCAAGCTGACACTAACACATACACAAACACACACATACATGCACAAACAAACACATACACACATGCACACATGCACACCCAAACAAACCCACACACACATGCACACCCACCCACACGCACGCACGCACACACACACACACACATCTCTCTAGTAGTATTTATATTGTGACAATTTATTAATTGTTGTTATTTATACTGAGACATCAGAGTTATGTGCTTGCTCACAAATAACCATGTTATGTGTGTGTGTTTGGTTTGGATTTGTGGTTACCTGTCACTGTGTGTGTATACATTCCTGATACAGCACTTTATGTGGATGCGTGTGCAGGCCAGTTTGCTGTGTGTGTAAGTCTGGCAGACAGAGAGATGATGTTGGCAGATCTCCCACTCTTACCCACTCTGTCCTTATAGGATGTCTCGCGAAAAGATTCTGCCCTTATTTGACGACATGGAGGCGGCCGTGTCTCTTTTTTTTATGATGTCAGAAAATGAAGAGGGAGGTCGCTGAGTGCATTAAATCCAAAGCAAAACAAGTGTTCAACCCACACACACACACACTAGCACACAGGCCTTAAGGAGAGAGAGTTGGCTTTCAATCCGGATCTAAACCAGCTGATTGTTTGCATGTCTGCTTTTATATTTCAACACATGTGTTTATGGAGTTGTGGAAAATGTATTTTGGACACCTGGGGCACATCTCCAAAAAACTGTTTGAACAGTTAATCAGTCTGCTTTATCACCACATGGGAACAGATAACTAAACAAGTGATGTCAAAACCAAAACATAATCAGCATATGATATGAAAGTAAATGGAGTTTTACCAACCAAACACATTCATACATTACATGTTTAGATTTGCACTTTTAAAGCTATTTAAACTTGCAAAAAGCAGCTGACCTTAATGGCATTTTAAGCAGATACTATCACAATCACTATCAGCCCTAGGTCTTTTCCACTGGCACTTTTTGGCAGTGCCAATAAGAATCGTGTCACACTAATTTGTGTTCCCATTAGCAGTATAAACAAGCCAAATTCTACCTCTGGAGTAGACTAAAGCATGCCAGACATGCCTCCCAGCAACCTATCCCATCCTAAACTGATGGTGCTAACCATAGCTCCCTAAAACAGATGTTTGTTTGCAAGATTCAACTCATGTCAGTACAGGAGATAAAAGCAAAGAAATGAGTTTTTAACTGTCTCTCTGTGTTCAACTTTCAGTGCTCTGTTTTATTTTCTCCCCTGCTTCAAAAATGTTCTTTATTTTACTGTTTTATCATGTTTGCTTTCAGCTGTAAAGGGGTCAGGTTAAGTTAGTGCTGATAAAATAAACCAACATTTTGATGCTTTACAATAGGAGCTTTTTAATAACAGAGTGCTTAGATTGTAAAGAATTTATGGGAAATAAAATAAATATATCACCCAATAAGGGGAGCTTTGCTAACGGCTCTTCAATAAAAACATTCTACTACTGTGAGGAGGAAGAGACCAAGCAAAAACAGCAACAGAGAGATGTAAGATGAGGAGCATCAAAGAACAGACTGACAAAGAACTTACTGCTTCGACAATGTGTCTATATAGTTAAGTTACTGTTCTTCCAAAGAGGTGACCCCACCATATGAGCACCCAATTAATGGAAGTGGGACTACAAAGCTAAGAGGTAAACAACATTTCTCCCCAGTTTTTGTCTATTCATAAGTCAATTTTGGGACTTTATTTTGGTGCAGATATCTAACTACAGTTAGGAAAGGTTAAATCAAAATGAGTGCAGCTGTACAACATATCTGATTTGATTCTGCTGGGTAACATTCAAGAACAAAGTGTCTACCTTAATAATGCAGGAAAAATGCATGGAGACAGGCCCTGCTACGACGTCTGCCAGTGTAATATTATCGCTTCAATCGAGGAAGAGAGTGGAGAACAATCGCAAGAGAGAGAAAAAAATGCTTTCGCTTTTCTCATTTCGCAGACTTGGAGGGAAAGATAGCTCAAGAAGAAACGAGAAAATGAAGGAAGAAGGGTGGAGAGGTGAGAGAAGAAGTCAGGGGAGGGGAAATGGGGACAGATCGATCGGGGCCAAGAGAACAGGTCTAGTCTGAGAGAGCACTCCAGAGCCCGGCGCAGTATTTTCCATCCTCACTGCCAGGGAGAAGAGGGAGCGAGGACGGGAAAAGAAATTTAGAGAGACAGGAGAAAGACAGGGAGCTAAGACTGTAAGCTAACTGGGATAAGGAATCTCTCCTTTCTTTTCCTCTCCTTTCCTCTCCTTTCCTCTCCTTTCCTTTCCTTCCTTTCTTTTCCTTTTCCCTTTGTAATGTAAATGTATTTTATGTGATAGAACAAAATAAACTCCCTTGTTTAAATGTAAAACAAACTCATTCTTCCCCAGGATAGACATTACATAACAGCACAGCATATTAAGAAAATCAGTGACACTGTTCCCTTTTGCTCTCCCATGAGGATGAAATCAACCCATTATAGCTTGGGGTAAGAAAACAGAAAATCAGCAGACTGCAAATAATCCCCACTGAAAAACATGCAGTCTCTCTTTTAACTTTTCTGCCCCTATCTCATATTTGAATATGTCTAACCTTTTCTAACATGCGCTCTGGCTCATGCACAGGCACTAAAAATCTCCCTGCCTTTGAGCTCTCCCTGACCTCTGACCTTTACTAGCTCTTTTTAACAGAGGGCAATCAATACCCCATTAGAGCAGAGCAGAGTACACTGTGATGTTAACTCAGCCTTTGGTTGGTGGATTGGTTTCCCCCCCAAGTTTCACATACACACACACACACACACAAACACAGAGTAAAATGTCACTTATGTACAGACTATAAGTAAAACAGGAAGTACTCCGGAAGTAAGAAACCCTCATTTAAAAACCCTGTTGACATTCGTAATAAAGCAGTTACTACAAATCCAGCCAGGATCATAAACTTATTCAGCAGTCTGTTATGCAGTCTTCTGCCGTGTAGCTGCTTGCCTGGAGAGGTGCGAGTATCAGCCATTCCATCAGTTTTGTCCAGACTGATTGATCTGTATAACAATTGAGTGAACTGCCCTGAAATGTGATACAAACATTCATGTTCCCCCTCAGCATGAATCATTCTAACTTTCCTAATCATTTTTTTAAAATTTAAAAAACTAAATAACAAACTATTTTCCGTACACTCATACAGTATCAGTTGCTCTATGAACTCCGGTGCCACAATCAATCATTTTCTGTATTTGGCAACAATATTTACTCCTGTGCAATCTTACCTTGTTTGCTCATATTATGTTCTCTATTTGTATTCCTTTTTTGTTGTTGTTGTTTTATCTTAGTACGAAGGCAGTGTGTCAGCATCATGACTTAGACACAGAAAAACAGCGTCTCCAAAATCCCCAAGGGTTCAGCATTTTTAATTAACTTTATAATAACATTTTTACTTTTCCGTTATTTGAGGATGGCTCGCCTCCAGCATTTGCAGAGAAGTTTTGTGTCTGTCAGAAAGTTTAATTTTCTGATTTCCAAAGAAATATTTATAGCCCAGATGAATGTAGACATGTTTGGTTATCAAGTGGTGAAGTTATTTTTGTGTTGTGCTGCTTCACTTTTGGCCACTTATACCTCAGATACATCAGTGCAGACAGGTCAAGGTTGGTACAAAGCAAGAAAACACGTGTGCTGTCAGATGCTTTGACAGAGACTCTAATAAGCCTGCAGTTGGTGCAGTGTTCAGCATTAAAGCTATGTGTGAAGCAGAAAGGAAGAGGCAGATAGTTTAAGTGTTTTTAAATGCGTGTGTGCTCTTTATCCGTGCATTTAATCATGCATTAAATATATTTTAAACATTAATGTATTTATAAGTTCCCACAAATATCTGTGTATGTCTGTGTGTGTGTGTGTGTGTGTGTAACTGTCCATCAGATGTGACTGCAGCTATGTGGGCGTGGAGTGTTGGGAGCAGGTTGGGAGTGTTTAAAGCAAATGTGTGTTTTTTTGGCTGGCTGGCTTCACCATAACCATGGTTTCACTGTTTTGTTATGACTGTCTACTGCTATGTTGCTGTGCAGCATCTCTGAGCAACACACACGCACGCACACACACAAACACACAGGCATGGACAAAATGATGCAATAGCAAAAGCTTTAACAGAGTATTTACCCCTAAGTTTGACCATATACCAGGTCTGTGTCTGTGTGTGTTTGTGTCGCTTTAGATTAATTGACTGAACATTGTAGAAAGTGCTACCTGCACTGTTTTAAAGTTAATGGTATGTTATTTTGAACAAACAAACCTCTACTCATATAGTTCAAATGTAATATTGCCTGTTGCAGCATTTAAAAGTAAGTGGCATACTGATCACCTTTTACTGATCCGCTGTTGTTCCTCCTTCACAAAACCAAACTGACAACAGCAAAAGTTAAAAGAATAGATTTTAACAATTAGCTTCTCTGCTCCAACATAGGTTGTAATGCTCCAGCTGTCTGCAGTAGAGTGTAATGGGGTGATACCTTCAAGGCCAAAGAGCTCATCAAGGCTTAAGGTTGAGCTCTGTTCACAAACACCCACACACTGTATAGCACTTCTTCTATCTGCGCTAAAGCTAATTTGGATGCTATCATAGGCTAACTTTAACAATTGTCTTTATAAGGTTGTGCAAAATTTACACTCGAACAAACCAAGTTTAATACTCAAAGCAATTTCTTGTGCAAAATTAGAGGTTCTTTTCGAGAAAATGTGTAAGCCAAGCACTTAAACTGGGTTACTTTTGAGCAAAATAACAGCCTGATCATAAATTTTTCCTTTATCATAGATGTAATAAAAAGTGACTAGCTCTACACTGCTGTAAAATCAATATATTTTTTTTATTTCCATGGATTTGTCTGAGACAGTGTAGACAGTGTTTTAGTCTTTGTTGTAGCATAGTATCATGCAGTCATTAGGTGCATATTTCAGACAGTCTTCTCTTTTTAAAATGACGCAGCTGATAAACATTAAAAAGTCAGATAGAAACTGTCTTTTCAAGCAGCTCATGGAGCTAATTTTAGGGTTATTTTTTGCTAGCTACAGCTGCCACATCTCTCAGCATCAGCTGTTATTTCAGCTGCCACAATCAAGGGTCACCCACTAGAAATGAAAAGTCTCCTTTTGTCCACCTCTGTCTGAAATCACAATCCTATTGTCCTGTCATTAATTTTGATGGTACATGTGCAGTGTGAGAAGGGATAGCTTAAGTGTGATTCGGGAACTGTCAATTCACTCAATATTTACTTAAATATTGTTGAAAAAGGTATTTTGGGATTTGAAGGAAATTACTGAGTGACACACAGACTTGCAGCTCAAGGCAAAGTGCGCTCAGGGAAAATAGTTCCTGAGGCTGATACCAGACCCTCTCATTGGAAAGTTTTCTCACTAAGGTCTTTCTTTAAGACGCCATTAGATTTAACGAGGAGGTTTTCAGCCTGTTCAGCTGGGTGTGTCTATTTTCCTGTCACATAACAGGGCTACATACGATCAGGGGTCAGGTCTGATGCTCTGATGACGTTGTGTGGGAGTCAAAAGGTCAAAACAGATAAAAGACCAGGGACAAAGACTAGTGTTTTTTGTGTGTGTGTGTGTGTGTGTGTGCTTGTCCTATCTCCTGGAAAGAAGCCAGTCATTGTATGGAGCTTATGGTATACAATTTTTTTAATTCCTACATTTCATGTCAACTGTACACAGCAACAGAGGAGAAGACTGTGCTTTTCGAAGTTTTCAGTCCATGTGTGAGAAGCAGAGAGTGTGTATGTATGTGTGAGTGAATCCCTGCATTTAGCTGCCAGAAATAGCCTGTTAGGAAATCAATGTCCTCTCCCAGTGGCGCTGGGAGCTGTCTCCTCCACAATGGAGGGACTGTCCTGTTTCCTGCACCCTGGAGGGAGTGTGTGTGTGTGTGCATGTGTGTGTGTGTGTGTGTGAATGTGTCTGTGTGTGTGTGCGTGCTGTGAGAGTGAAAGAGAGAAGGTAGAAACAGAGAGCACACACTGATCTAGGCTGTGCTTTAGTTCTGCATCATCATTAGACATAAAAACAAAGGGCAGGACATAAAAAGTAATGTGGGTTTTTCAAAGTAGGACAGTGTTGTATTATTAGACATTAGACAGTTTATCTGCATGTGATAAACATATTTGTGTTTGTGTTAAAAATAAGCATAACTTTAACCAAAGGTCATCCACTCCCTGACTTCCTCTACCTGTAAACAAGTCGCTCTAGTGGCTGCATAGGTGTTAATAGGTATTAGTGTGTCTTAGGCCATTGACCCTGCCGCTGGTTTCCTCACCTGTGACACTGGCCTGGCAGCGAGCCACCAGGCTAGCCATGCTGTGATGGACTGAGTGCATCAGTAATATCATTACTGTGACACAGAAAGAAAACCTGAACAGACAGATTCCTCTCCACTAGCTGTGTAAAGTCACACATTTTAGAAAATAGCTGTGTTTACTTTCCTCCAGACAGTAAGAAAGGAAGATAAATATTACTGTCATGTGTAAATGGTAAATATGAAGCTAAAGCTTAGCTAACCACAGACACAGAGGAAAGAAGCTAGCCCAGCTCTGTCAAAATGCAAGAGGGTCTGCCAGCCAGCACAGATAAAGCTCGTGTTGAATCTATATCTTTTTTAAAATGTACAAAATGAAAGTGTAAAAATATCTTGATTTTACAGTCAAGCTATTCCAGCCTCTTTGCTCAGCTAAGCTATCTGCCAGATCAAGTTTCATATTTTCTATATAAAAATGAGTGTTGTATGAATATTCTCATGAAACTATTTGCAGTAAAGTAAATTAGCTGTCTTATCAGGAAAGCTTTCTCAAAATATGAAAATATTGGTTTAAAGGTATAAATAAGAAAATAAACTGAGGGATGCATTAAAAACATCTGTCACCACTGTGACAATATATGGCTCACTCTCTGACTTTTTATCAAACAACATCATCAGCTCAATATTTTATTTCGGTCTTGAATTTTGTCCCTCACTGAATGCCTGCAGAACTTATGGCAGTGTGGTACATATAAAATATATTATATGTACTACAAGTTAACAATAGTTTTGTTAACTTTTTTTTCACATTTATACCTAGCGTGATAAAACATTATAAGAATATGGCATAAGTTTGTGCTTGAAAAACACATTTGACAAAGTAGCAAAACAGAAACTAGATTTCTTTGTTTCCTTTATCCTCTTGTGTGGGTGTTTCTGTGTAGAGCTAGCTTGGTCAGGACTTGCAATCAGTTGGTTTTATAGTTTATATATTTCACCACATGCTAACTAGCCTGGGATTGCACTGAGATTGAGAACACTCAGTGGGAGAAAGAATGAGTCCATGGCTGTAAACAAAGCTACTTGAATATGGCATCACAGACTTACTATAACTGAACATTTACTTTTTTAGTAACAGTCTAGCCATTTCCATAACAACCATAACCAAGTCTTGTTATTAGGGTAGTATATGTATATATTATTACTGGCCATACCACAATTATATTTACACTTCTGTGTGTTGATTAGGAGGTCATATTGTCATATGTTATTGTATTTCTAGTAGAGGAATATCAATTATAGTACACATTGTATTAAAATAGGCCTATACATTTTAGCCTTAGTTAAAGGCTTTCATGAGACTGTGTTGTTTGTGTACAAACTACCCAGCTGTAATGTAAATACATAATGCAACATCACCATCTGCTCACAAGTGTAGTGTGTTTCACAAGTCAGTTTAAATGTGTTCACTGGGAGCATTTGACAGTCAGGTCAAATCACAAAGTGCTTGTTGAATCCAGCATGTCGTGCACTCAGAACCTCATGACATGAGGCAAAAGTGATGCTCTGAAGGGGCTAAACTTTCCTGCGAAGCACATTAATAGTTTTATTTGATAACACTGAAATGAGGATGCTTTTTGTTAATTTTCCTTGCATGATACTTTAAAAATGTTACATATACAAGCTAGTTGCACTCTTTGTTTGTTTTAATGGTAATTGTAGAAGAGGGTATTAATTGTGAATCCTGCATTTATGTTTTAGCAGAGTAGCAGTCATGCACTGAATAATGTAAATATTCAGACTGAAAGACAAGTCTTAGCACCATGGGGGACTGAACTTGAGAAAATTCATTTATTATTGATTTATTCTTTCCTTCAAACAGTAGGCGAGAAATTATTATAACATAATGAGTCATAATAAATGAGATTTTCACATCCAAAAAGGCCTTTATTCTGAGGAAATGGATGATGAAAGATTGAAAAAAGCAATCAAACTTAATAACATCCTCTGCTTTACAATGATTTTTTAAAGTATTAAACACTGAACACAACATCTATGTGTCTGATGTATATAATGCAAAAGTCAATTAATGTTCATTGTTTTTTTTGTTTCAGAGCTCCTCGGTTCAGCAAAGAAAGTGAATGTCAACTTCCAGGATACAGATGGGTGAGTTACTCCTGCTGTATAACTGTGTTTCTCCTGTGTATATCCATTTACATTACTGTTCGCTCTTTTCCTCCCCCCTGACTTCGTCCATTCCCACTGACATTTCTCACTCACTCTCCTCCTCCTCCTCCCCCCTGCTTTTTATATTCATCCTCATCCACTTACCCCTCTCACTCTTCCCCTGGTCTCATTCATGTAGAGTCTGTATTATCCTGGTAGTTTTACTTGTGTCTCTATAGTATTATAAGCTGGAGGATTAGCCCCGATACCACTCAGCTAGAGTTCAGCCTAGAATGGCGTGTTTGTGTGTGTGTGTATG
This sequence comes from Acanthurus lineatus, assembly GCA_029814665.1. NCBI lineage: Eukaryota > Metazoa > Chordata > Actinopteri > Acanthuriformes > Acanthuridae > Acanthurus > Acanthurus lineatus. The sequence continues at coordinate 19,504,991 of JAPZDV010000009.1, read as the reverse complement.
ATTGTGTGTATTATTAAGAGCATTGCATGCGTACCAGTGGCTGGTTGCCTGTATGGGGGCTTAGCAGTTGAGCCACTGCTACAAACAAATGTTGAACTACACCTCCATGTTCCACCGTTCTTCATGCTATGTGATGTTTTACTAAAAACTCAATCAGCATCACTTTTTCAAGCTGTTTCAAAAAAATAATAATGTATCGGGTGAAGAACTGTGGCCCACATGTGGTTTCTGTGTTTAAGAGAGAGCAGAAATAAAATAGATTCACAGTAATCAGATCATGGATGTAGTCTGAGGGGATTAAACAGTGGTGAACATGTAAATAATTGAGTGAAAAAACAGAAGTAAATGCAGATGCTTCTATGCAGGACACAGGAGGTCAGTGAATGCTCTGCCAGTATGATAATGATGTGAATCACCAGATCTCAACCCAACTGAATGCCCATCTAGTTTCAGCAATAATGGAACCAGAGAAATCACAATGAATCACTAAACTAGGAACTAAAAGTCCTTTTTGATGCTTTTTCTGGTGTTTGTGTTTCCAGTGCATCTGAAGGGCCATGCAAATTACAGATGATGGATTAGAAAAACATTGTTTGAAATGCAATTTTCACACATATGCACATTGCAGTGTCCACTCCAAGCTGACCCTCTTTAAGCGGACACATTTTCAATATCGCTTACTCTTGCTTTGCCTGCATTGTTTGCATTTTACAGGAATAATTCAGCACATTTGTGATGACTCTAACAGATGCTTTGTGGCTGCACTGCACTTATCTTAATTACTCTACACAGCATGATGGTCTGTCTTCATTTTCTCTCTGTATTTCCTGTCTGTTGCATATTTAAAGGAAAATTCTTTAACTTGCTTTACAGACTTTGGTGAAGATATGTTTTAAAAAACATATTTTCCAATGTGTCAGTTAAATGAATGACACATTAAATGCTGTTTTAAGTTTGTTCCAACAGACCAGAGGTGGTCTGAGTCTGACACTAACACTGATGCTCACGGTGGCCCTTTTACTTCTTCCATTAACTTGGCACTCACAGTACCATGATGCTCGTCTGTACAGTGCAGCAGGCAATGACACGAGGTAGAAATGCAAATTTCTACAACCATGAGTCATGCTAGCTTCAGCCCTTGTGAGAGTAATTTAAACTGAGATAAAAGACAGCAAACTGCGCTGAATGAAGTGGTTTCTGTAAGGGTAAAGATCAAAAGTAATCCTCACAGCGCTGCTTTTCCTCTCTAAGTGAAACTGAACAGTGTATCTAATTAGTGTGTTTACTATTACTGCCACTTTGCCCCCTTCATTCCTCCCACAGTGTTAAGCGCTCCACATTGGCTGACGCTAATGTGACTGCATGCGTTTGTCTGCAACACAAATAAGCCATAAATAAAGTTTATGATAGAAATACATGGATCAAGTTAAATTTTATTTGATAATGAGCACACATGGCTAATGAGTCTGCACAGGCATTTTCATTTGCACATTCATTTTCTCTTCTTAGCAATCGCTTGGAGACTCTTAATGAACTCACTCTTAATTAGGATATTTCGCCACATTTTGCTCATCTTCTGTGTGTGTGTGTGTGTGTGTGTGTGTGTGTGTTATAGCATTAGGAATGTAAATCAGCTGGTGTGCACTCTCATTAAAAAGCAACAAATCCTGGTCAGTAATATTTGATATTAAGATAATTAGTGAAGAGAGTAGGTAAGAGTAAGTGGAGTGAGTAATGTGTAGAAGAGAAATAAACAGAAAAGCTCTGTCATAGAAGCCCACAGCGCATCTCACAGGAGACAGCAGACCTGACAACAACATCGCACATGGATCTGTCTTTGCAAACCCTGACAAAGAGAACTCCATTGAGAGCTGAGCGTACAGTACGGGAGAGCTCCACTTCAATGAAACATACATGCACAGCATGTGAGTGTGTTTGTGTAGGTGTTAAATATGTGAAAATGCAGGCTGGAAGACCAAGGAAACTGTGCTAGAAAGAAAAAAAAAGAGGAAATGGAAAAAAGTATTGGACTGTGTCAGGTGTAATATCACAGATTTATATATAGAAGCTTAGAGTGCACCAAGAAATCTGGCAGAGCAGGACTCACTTCAAGGCCATGATTTAAACAATATAGAGTGACCCAACACAACTGGGAAAAAACTACGACAGAGGCAATAAAATGCCAAATATAAAAGAGTAACAAAAACACATGACGACAACCAGACTACACCTCAATGTGCAACAGTCCCTAATGCCGTTTGCTTATTAAGGTCCTATTCAACATCACTGACTATCTTATTCAGGTGATTCTAACTTAATATGCTCCTCTTTTATATACAATGTAATGGCAAAGACAACAAATGGTACATAAAAATATATGAGAAAATTTAGAATAGTAATAATATAACAAGTAAATGTGTCCATATTATAATAGACTATGTCTGGTTCTGCTCCAACTTCTATGTATTGGATTGGAAATTCAGCAGAATACAAACATCTTTCTTCAGGCCAGATTCATTTTGGACTGTACCATTTAGGAATTTTTGATGTGTAGAATTGAGGATGTTTGGTGTTTTGACCAAGCGTTAGTGTTTAAATGTGGAAATGTAAGCATGCATTGTGTGTCAGCTTAGCCTCCGAGAAGGCTAAAGACAAAGTTACTCTTTCTATGTTCTGTGTGAGGCCCTTAAGGGTTAAGGAGTTTAATTTGGTCACCAGACGCCATCAGGGAGTGTAAATGTAGGTTTCATATAGACATCTCTACTCCTCCAGACTGTTGTGACAATGCAGAACGTTCAGACTTGTTGATGTGGCCACTGCACACAAATCCTGCAGACACAGACCTGCTGTGCATGTGTAAAATGTGGCTTCTAGGCCGATGCCAGAAAGCAGTTTAAACATAATAACCACAAATCTGTGGTGTCAGAAGCTGTCTGTGTATCCACCGTTTAGAAGTATAATCAAGGCACTGATATTATGAGCAGTTCAAGCTTATAAAGGTACTGACTGCTCAGGAACTTCTCTCTTCCTGTTTGCCATCTCACTATTGTATCTATAAAAATGCCAACATTACAATGAGAAGAAACCATCATTTTCTGGCCCATTTCTGTATTCAGTGTAAGCTAAGGAGGAAAAAATGAGACTATTAAAACAACCATTGTTAAATAAAAAATGCTTCTACACAAAGCAATTGCTGCCTTAAAGGTAAAACTGATTGTGAGACCAGTCAGTCTTTTTAACACTTACAAAATGGGTTTTTTTGACAGAGTAGCCATGATGTCTTAGATGTGAAAGAACATTTTACTAGAATAGATTTGTCACTCTTGTTAAGCAAAAGCTGAATGAATCATTGCCTGCATTAATGCGCCTCCAGGGCACAACCAAAGATATCATCTCCTAAAAGAAAGACATTAAATATAAAACTCCTTCTGAGATGATCCGGAAGCTGTGGAATTAATGACAGTCTGTGTGTTTAATGGCCAGATAAAAACCTGGGGACACACATCACCTGCAGGCAGAGTGACACACTGATTAGCAGAGGCAGACTGGGACTAAAAAAATGGCCCTGGACTCTATTCTTTCAAACTTTTTTTTGTATGCACTCCCCTTCTGTGACTGCTGCGACTTGGAGGAGGAACAAACTTTAAATGGTGGTGGTGGGGCGTTCTTAAGGGGGAGAAGAGATTATGAGATGAGAAAGACACTTTGAGAGGATCATGACAGTGACAGATATGAGTAACAGAGATTAAAAAAAAAAAAACGGAAAATTGTAAAACCAAGGTAAGAAAGAGTTTTGTTTCTGAGAAAGAATAACAATGGTCTTCATAAGTGAGGTCTGCTGTGTCCTTGTACTTACATTAAAACAAACCCATGACCCCTAAACCTCCAGCCCCCCAGCCATGCTCCTCCCTTTTGCTTGAGACTGGCATATAATTTCAAGCTTACCCCAGCAGATGGTTCTCTTAGCTAAAGTTAGCATGGAAACATCTGTATAAAAATCAAAGTGTAAAGTTGTTGTGGTTTTATCAGGGGTTTGTGTCAGACTGTTTTTTGGTTGGGCAAGGTAACTTTCTTGAGTCTCTACTGGTTGCCTGCAAACCTCATGCTGATGTCAGTTTTACAGGAAGTTCCTCTACCAGGCCAAGAAATGATCTGAAACAAAACCCAGTGTGAAACCAGTGTGTAATTTTTTTGGGGTCTGTTACGTTTGAACAAAGAAGATATGATGTTTTAAATAGTGAGCTGTGAAGGTGGCAATCTAATCCCTGTTTCCTACTTTGTTGTAAAAAGATAACAAGCTGGCTATAGCTTCATATTTCGAGCATAACTTTTGTCTCTCCTCACTCTTAATTATTAGCAAGAAGCAATGAATAAGGTCTGTCAATGCTCTGCCAGTTTCAGAAAGTGTTTTTCTTTTTTGTCATGTAGACACAAATGTGGAAAAATATGGTCCAGGTTGAAAAATACCACAGTTTACTTTATTACTACCTTTGCCCTTGATTGTTAATTAGACTGCCAGTAAGAACATAAAAGTCCTGCCTTCAAAGCCAGCAAAAACTGTGGGTTTTGTTTTGTTTTTTTTTTTAGATTTTTTACCTTCAGTTACTTGTGAATTTTGAAAGATAATAAGATCAGATAAGGGACTCGGCTGTGGTCCATAGCAATACTAAGCAAGTACACAGCTAAGATGAAATCTAACCAAGAAGTAGAAATGAGAAAGAATGGAGCTGTGGTGGGAAGTAGTGAGACTGTCAAAAGCTAAAGTGTGAGGGAAAAAAGAGCAAGAGAGAGATGTGAAGGAAGATGAATAGAGAGAGAGAAGCGGATTTGTGAAGGAGAAGTGGGGTATAAATATTGCATGGCAGATTTTACTACTTGGCAAAAGGGAGGGTTTCACTCCCCTTCCCCATCTTCATACATGCACCCACTGACACATTCCACAGGGCTGCATAGCCACACACACACTCACAGAGTAGGCTGTTTCACTTAGCCTTGTGCAACATTGTGTAAGTGTATCCCTGTTTAACCCTGAAGAGGAAAGCTGGATGAACACAGTGCAGTTGTGATGTGCCATGTGCAGGGGAAACGCTCCTCTCTCTGCTCAGTCTTTGTTGGGATAAAAGAGTTCAATCAACATACCACCATCCAATTTTAGAGCTGCAGATGGGACCAATGATGCTGACATCTACACTACAATTATTTTAAGGTTTCATCACAACCCAATTAAATATAACATACAATGTTTACTTCATGTCACACAAACATTTAGCCAATTTTTTTTGTATACTGATAACAAATTCGACATGGTTTGCCTTCACAGTGATGTCTGAAATAGATGCTTGTTCAAACACCAGTGTTCAAGCACAAAGGCACACCTTTTTAAACTGAGAAAAAAAACCAAACCTTTTTTTTAATGATGACACCAAAAACAGTCACAAGCTAGAGGGAGATGCTCCACCACATGACCGTGACTCTGACGTAGACAGCAACACAACACCAGCAGCTGTGGTACCACGGGGTTTCACAAGTGTAGTTGATAATAAATAATCAGAGCAGCTCGGCAGGTGGTGAAATGTCAGGCCCTCTTAACAAGCAGACCGGTTCATCATCCAAGGTAATTTGTGGAAAAACATCAGCTGTGGAAAATCACCAAGTATTTATTCAAGTACTCCTACAGTTATGAGTTACTTTGCTGATAATGATTTGCATACAAAATATAGGGGTCAAGCAGGTGGTCAAGTACTGTAATATTTGTAAGTACAACCATGACCAGCTGCATTTTTACATTGAAATGCTGCTTGTCTGTTTATTCATCAGAAGTTTTGATCTCAATACTATCAAGTAATTTAGCTTAGTTTAACTGTTTAAATGTATCTGTCATCTATGACAATATTGCTGTTACCTGCATTTTTGATGCAGGACTGTTATAAGTAACAATATTACAGTGTTACATCACAAGATTACATGCTCGCATAGTCCATACAGTTAAATTCAGGAAAATCAAAGAATAATGAAATTCAAAGAAACAAAAAAAAGGTGTGTGTATATATATATATATATATATATAT
>JAPZDV010000009.1:19442679-19497223 GCA_029814665.1 Acanthurus lineatus | reverse complement strand
ATATGAAGAAATTATTTGTAAGTATTATTTTGATTATATGATTATGATTTTTATTCAGTGGTAGTGGTTTTTAGTAGCATCAGTGAAATTTACAAGTCGAAGAAGACATATAAGAGAAGAAATAAAGTAACAGCCAAAACAAAGAAAAGGAGGACAAAAGAAAATGTGCAGACTGAGAGACTGAGGAGAAGAGGGCTGGAGAAGCGATTGGGTGATCTGTAGTGAATAAACTAGAGCAGGTAACTCTGGGAGTGCAGCACTCTTTAGTATGCTGCTCCACACTCACTCCATCACACACACACAAACACACATTCACAAACAAACACACACAAACACACACTCACAAACAAATGCACACAAACGCACACAAACACACTCACTGAGTGTGACTCCTATGCTCGGTAGTATCATCTGGTACAACTAGCTTTCTCACAAAATAGTTGACACACAAATTCAGTAGGTTGCAAACTAACACTCCCACATGCTACTTGACAACTGTAAAGCTGGCACTGTCTCCATGGTTACACATTATTAAGTGTCCAATCACAAAAGAGCAAAGCTAAGTTGAGGGCTGAGTAGAGACCCTGGTAGAAATTTGAGTGCACTTTACTAAAAGTATACTTCTTTCCCAAAATTTTATGATAATCAAATTGACTGTTTAACATTACACCCTCCAGTGTTGCTATTTTAAGCTTTTCTCTAACACTGTGGATTTCAATAATGGTGACAGATTTACAGGAAACTCTGAATTTTTTTTAAAAATAAAATATCCCTGAATTTAGACAAAGACAGACACAAGCAGGATTCTCAGTTCCAGTCAGTGTCTGTGGATTTTACTGGTTGAAATGACAACTTTAACCAGCTGATTTAATCAGCTGCAGCTACTGAAGTAAACTTATTTAATTAATGTTTGCCACAGTAGCTTAGCTTAGAAATGCTGTCTCTGCCAGGCTTTATATTGTTATCACTTGAAAGGTTTTAAAATGAAAATCTCGAAGGCAACAAACATGAGTTAGTGTTCAAAGACTGAGGCTGTAGCTAAATGTCCCAGGCAAAAAGAAAGCCAAAGTTAATAATCCATTCAGAACACATGTAAAAGAATAAACCGCATTGTTCTCAAATGACAGTGTTAGTTCTACTATATAATAATGAGGAAGAATTTTATTTCATTTTAATATGACAATATGTAGCCGTTTAACTTAAATACCTGACTAAGAAATCAGATGTACACCAGTGGAGACATTTACACAGTTGAAGAACTTTTTGTTTGTGTGTGTGTGTGTGTGTGTGTGTGTGTGTGAGAGAGTGTGTGCATGAGTGCATGTGTGTGTCACCTCACTTTTAATTCCACAAACCAATGTAATTAGCTAATGAAATGCTCCTTGGCTATGGAAGTAAAGCTCAGGAAGTTGTAAATCCTGTAGGTCGTTAATTTGTTAGCCAAACGTTTTTAGCAGTGGACCAGAAGAAAACTTAGTCTGATCTATATTTCTTACAAAATGCTTCTCTGTTTTGGGGTTTTTGGATTTAAAAATGTTTTTAAAAAAGACACCAAAAGACCACCAGTAGATATTACAACCTGAGATAAACTGCATGTTACTCCTTAAGTTGCCATCTTTGTTTCCCAGTAAACCTTCTCTTGTTGTCCTGTCTTTGTCTCTCTCTGTATAGTATCTACTTGAGCCTCTCTATGTCTGTATTCATCTATTTGTATCTCTGCCAACATGAGTGTCTTATGATTGTAAGGCGATCCAGATGCCAGCATTAGCCAAATATCCTAAATGCAAATGTATCTGCCTGACTCCGGCTCTGTTTTTTATCAGCTGGACACCATGTCTGAGGCTTTTAGCCTCCTCTTTATACCTGCTCTTGGGTTCCTGTCTCTGTACATATTTACTACAATTCTAACCCTCCATCGGTTTTCACCCTTAAAGTCTGTATTTGCATTTCCTTTTTCAACAGCATGATACTGGATGAATTACACAGTACACACACACACAAACCTACACATCTATATGAAATGAGTGCTTTTGGCAAAAATGGAAAAGTCAATTCCATTTCAGGCTCCACTCATTTAAAATGGATGGATGTCAGAGACACAATAAAGCACATTCTCAAATGAGAAACACTGAAACAAAGAGAGTCTATCACCAGAAAGTGATGCCACTCTACTATCTGTGGTAACAGCACTGTGGAATTTAGCCTGTTTTCTGTCCACAAAAATGCAGTCGTTTAAACAAGGCTTAAAAAGAATAATTTGATATTTTGGGATATAGTACCCTTTGAGACTATAAACTTTCTTGTGGCTAGTAAGATAAGAGGGTTCATATCACTCTCATGTCTGTATACTAAACCAACAACGGATTAGCTAGGCTAAGCTCAAAGACTGAAAACAGAGGAAAACAACCAGCACGACTTTGTCAATCAAGGTAGCAAAACCTTTAGCCAGAGCTCAGGTGACGCACATTGGTCGCCCAAAAGTGTAAAGTGTAAAGTCATTGAAAATAAGGTAACTGGTAGTTTATTATTAAGAAATTAGCAGAGCATTCATTGCTAAATTCATTTGTTTACAAGAGGAGCTATGTTTTGGAGCAATCCGGGCAAGAACACTGTTGATACTACTGATAAAAAAAAAAAATATTGCCCACATATAAGAACTCTTAAGTTAACAGGTGGTGTATCTTAAAACATGAATTTGACACAGGAAAAGATCATTTAATCCATGGATTTATTGGAAATGCACCCACTGACTCTGCTTGTTACATTTTGCACAAATCTGCACAATAATAGCAAAATGCAGCATTAATGCTGGCAACCTAAAATGATGTGATTGGTTGAGGTTAACTGATATGTCATACATCTGAACCAACTCAGTTACATACATTTTTTTCCTGTTTATTTGCCTATTTATTTGTGCAGCACCAACCAATTAGTATGGTGTGAGGGAATATGCAGGTTATTACCAGTGTAACCTGGTTGAGAGCGCTCAGGCAGCAGGCTGAGACCTCACAATCCTGGCCAGTGTGCTCAAATTTCTTAAGAGATCTTCATTTCTGATCAAACACCCATAATGACAGTTTTTATCTCTTTAAATGCCACCTGTCATAACATGAGATTGGAGCAAATGTTGATAACAGCCTCATTTATTGCACTTTTTAATATTTATGTGAACCTGCTTGACACTGTAGTGTCATGGGTTGTCACTTCAAGGTCAGAGGCCTCATAAATCTGTTAGTGGCAGTGTTGTCAGGAAACACATGTCACTGTGCATAAGAGTGAATTAAAAGGTGTGTGTGTGTGTGTTAGAAGGCACATTTGAGTGTTTTGGCGTGATATGGTTGCCCGTCTGTGTCCTCTGGTTATGTGTAGCTTTCTACTCCTCTTACCCTTTCTTATGTTTATCTATCAAAGCTGACACGTCAATCTCATCTAGTCAGCTTACACTCACTGGCCTTACACACACATGACACACACACTGTAACCTTTACATTATATAATGCCTTTTCCCTTGTGCATATTTTTTTCATCTCCCACTGTATCATCTCGGATGTTTGATCCTAATCCGCCGCTATTAAATCTATTTGTCATATTACGCTTTACTGATATGACTGACGTGTGTGTGTAAGTTTGTGTAAGTGTGTGTGGTCTTATTTTGACATGGCTGTTAACTTAAAAAAAGGGGCAAGCAAAACTGGACAGATCTTTCATTTAAAAAAAAAAAAAAACAAAAAAAAACTGGGAGGTAAATAGAGTGAATGAGCCAGAGAATACATGTTATTTACAAATGAAAAATGTAACCTTGATATATTTGTATGTATGTGTGTGTATGTATGTGCTATAGGTTTTCTCCACTGCATCATGCGGCACTTAATGGGAACCTGGAGCTCATCACTCTGCTGCTGGAGTCACAGGCTGCTGTCGACATCAGAGACCAGAAAGGTAAAATACATATACAGATACAAAAAACATGTTTAGGCTAAAAAAAAAAAAAAAAAAAAGGAGGGAGAGCAGGCTTTGCACAGACAGAAAATACTGTTTGTGTCACATGTATCCTAACACACATTAATAAGGCTCACCTGTTCATCTTGTACATGTTTGTGTTTGTGCAGGTATGCGGCCACTGCACTACGCAGCCTGGCAGGGGAAGGCGGAGCCTATGAAAATGCTGCTGAAATCTGGTTCATCTGTCAACGGCCAATCAGATGAGGGACAGATTCCTCTCCACCTGGCAGCACAACACGGTCACTATGACGTGGTGAGTGAGACATGAGATGTTATAGGAGGGAAGACAAACTACTTAAAGGTGCTATTATTATTAACATTTTATCACCGATTACAGAAAAATTCTTACAAACTCTCATACTTTGATTGAGCATGGTTAAATGATGATGACATCACAAACTCATTAAACTCTTAAAAAATGTTTTTTATCTGGTTTAACTGCAGATTCTTTATATGCCAATTAAATTTTATGGTGGCCATTGATAGTGAAGTATTGGCTCTGTCCATGTATTTAGATAGGGGCATGGTCTCTTAAGCTTGAAATAACTGCCTGGCTTGTGACAAAGAGGGCTTTGACTTGCCTCAGAGGTGGTGAGATGAACTCTTCCAAAAGCAAAGCTCAAAGTAGTGATTGTTCATTTTGTATGGAAAAACAAAACTACGCAGTACAGTGGATGCTAACGTTTGTTAAATTCAAATTTTACTGTCACAAAAAAACAAATATAAATAAGTTAGAAAGGCTATACTTAACAATTATATTAATACTGACTTCCTGCATGTATCTTATGCAACTTTTGTCTTGATTATTGTCTTTATATGTTAAAGGTACAAATTTTCTTTATTCTTATTATTATTATTTTGTGTCATTATTTTGTATGATTTTTATTTATTTATTTATTCATTCATTCATTCATTCATTTATTCTTCATCTAATCACTTCTCTGCCCTCTACTTTCAGCTCTTGAGCTGGTTTAACAAGTGAATTTCCCCAGTGAGGAATCAATAAAGTCTTGTCTTGTAAATCTTAAGAGACACAATGACAAACAGGAGCTAAATAAAAATCCCTCTCAGAGACTTTTTCCAGCGAAGAAACACTGCAGTGCTGCTGCAGGCCTGCCAAAGCAACAACAAAGAAATATAGCAGAGTCACAACAGCAACTAACGTACCCTAGAGGAGAGCAACACTCAGCATTCACAGGCTCAGAAACTGAGGAGCCACTGCTTTTCTTTAATTGAATAACCATGATTTATACAGTGGAACAAACTGAGGGCTGAAGCTCTCATCCACAGCTGCTCCCAGTGTGCATGGGCAAATGAATAAAAAATCACAAACACTGAAATAGACCACAGATTAAAAAATGAATCATTAAACATCCAGGAAGTCAAAAGGCACAGAGAAGATTTAGGAGACATTTGCTTTAAAAACAAGAATGGCAACAGAGTGTTTTTATCAGAGACAAGGGAATATAATTTGGAGTATTCTCCTTATTTGTTCCTTTCTGAAGTGGTATTAGAGAACTGTAAGCACAATGAACTAATTCCTCTGGTGGGGGGAATTTATCCCTCTAAGTCCCTTACCACTTTACCAAGCAGCATCTTTTTTTAGCGACAAGCTGACGTGCCTGCTGGGATGGCTTCTCTTTAACTCACACAGGGACAAAAAATGGCAAAACTCTGCTTTTTGTCATAGATATGCACTCAACCTAAGTAAACAGCTCAGTGCCATCCCTCTCTGACTCATTACTATATTAAGACTTTTTAGCAAACAAGAGCAAACAAAATATATTTAATATGACAACAGGCTTAAAAAACAGTGAATTGATGACGTGGTTTATTGAATGATGAGGTACTTTAAGATTTGAAAATCTAGGATATCTGTAGTGTTTTTATTCATTACCAAAGAGTGACTTGTTCTCTGACTGAGGATTTCAAGTTTTGTGAAATTTGTGTCTATGTAAATTTCTGTGATTGTGTATGCATTGCATAATTTCCTCTTTTATCAGTGCGCTTTTTGAGCATTGGCTGTAACCTTTTTTGTGGTGTATTTATGTTTCTTGCTTTGGTTTTATTTCCTGAGTCCAAAGAAAATCTGGTCTTCTTTTCAACACACTCAATCCTTAGTGCTGTTACAAGGTGCAGGGTACATTTTCATTTATTTATTCATGTGCAACACAGGATTGCACAACCAAATGAAAGTCTGTAGCCTTTCATACAATACAATAGCATAAAAAAACCAAGATCAGTAAACACAGTTATTAAATGCAAAAATATACATAGACTCATACACTCAGGAAATAATTCTGTGTATACTGGTGCTATACCTCAAACTTTCCAAGGTCACACAACATATATGCAGTTTACAGTAATAAAAGTGAGATTTATCATGCCCTTTTTTTTTAACAATTTCTAAAACTGTGGGTCCTTGATGTTAGGTGTACAAACAGGCTTCTTATTTTGAGCTTGACGTTGTGCTTGTTTTCTAAAGCTAGCTAGATTTATGAGCTGCTGCTAGCTAGCTAATCACCCTAATGTAAGTCCCACTAATTTGTTGAAAACACTCTCTTCAGTTTAATTTATTGGTTCCTGCTAACTCATTTAATCTCGTTAAAAGGGTCTTAAATATGAACTTTACAGCCATAATATCATGCTAAAATCTAGCTACATGTTCCAGGCATAAATGTCAGCTTACTCACAAGTTAATGTTCCATGTGGGAGACAGAAATAAAGAAGCAACATGGCTCTTGTATTGCAGGGTCCAGCAAGAGTGTTATCAGGAAAAAATAGACTGTTGTTTTGTTCCAGTATGACCCTGTTTGGCCACTAAGCTTACATACCTGACAAGATATGGGGTTAGATTTATGCTGTATTTTTGGAATATTGTGGAAGAGAATTTTGAGGTTTTTTTCAAGTTATAAGGGAAAAGGCTTGAAGGATGAAGACTAATATATATACTGTATATGTCTGGCAAACTTAACAGTCTCAGGTAACTTGTGTAGACTCCCTCAAATGAAGAATGTGAGCCTACAATCTGAAAACAGGACCTGTGACCCCACAAATAGAGTTTGTGTGTAAGTGCCCTGTCTAAATGACAGTGCAATGGATTTTTTTAATGTATACATTTTCTCTAATATGTCACTGTGTGTTTGATTGTGTTTATGTTTCCTGTCTCCAGTCGGAGATGCTGTTGCAGCACCAGTCCAACCCCTGTATTGTGGACAATGCGGGGAAAACCCCTCTGGACCTGGCTTGTGAGTTCGGCAGAGTCGGGGTAAGACTGAACAGTTTTAGTCATTAATCAAAAACAGTACTGACTGAAGACAATGTAGAAAAAATAATGTGGTCTGTTTGCTTTGTGTGCGTGCGTGTGTGTAGGTGGTCCAGTTGTTGTTGTCCAGTAACATGTGTGCTGCTCTGCTGGAGCCCAAAAAAGGAGACACCACAGACCCCAACGGGACGTCTCCTCTCCACCTGGCCGCCAAGAATGGACACATAGACATCATCAGGTACACACACAAGCTCACAAAGGTTCATCTCACTCACTCACACACACACACACACACACACACACACACAGGGTACTGTTTCTGTAATGAATCAGCCAGTTTAGATGTCCTCCTGAGCTTGCTGAGAAAACAGATATCTAACTCAACGGGGGGACGATATAATCCAATTAACTGAAAGAATAATGGAACAAACTTGTTACCATACAGTGAGAGTGGGTGCATCAATCAGATATGACTAAACACATTTTGGACACTGGAGAGGCTGCAGATCTTCGTGGCTCTCATTCAAGTCATTAGAACTTCATTTCAGCAGAAGTGTGTGTCTGATTCTTGTTTATGTTTTTTGTAAAAGAGCATTACAGGAAAGTAACTTGTGTTCCTGTGGTGATGTCAGCATCCAACACGAAAATTTAGGATGAAAGGTCCCAGCAGAAAGTCAGAGTTTCCTGTCCTCACTCTCAACAACTTTTAAGTAACTCAGAGTCATATATTTGTGTGAGTGTGTTGGTGCAGAAGTTCACTTGCCTGGGGGACGCAGACAGATGAAGAGAAGGATGGAGACAGTGAAAGATGAGAGAAGACTACAACTGAGAAAGAAGGAATAGAAAAGAGAGGGGTAGAAAAGTAAGGAGAGAGAAAGAGAACAAAGCCTGTCATAGCTGATAGAGCAGAGTTTGCCTCTGTAGAAGTGACACTGATAAATGATGCTCATTAGGCAAAGCCAACAGCCTGTGGAAGACACACACTCACACAAACACACACACATCCAAAACTCTGACTGTATTTTGGTCTAAGGTGGAGGAAAATTAAATGGGTGTTTGGCTTTTTTTTTTTTTTTAGAAAAGAAACTACAGTTATCTTTCAACATTAAGTTCCCCTCTCTAAACCCTGTCATTTAAAGCTAAGTCAGATGTTTTTTTTTTTTATCTTTAATGTCAACAAATTAAAAAATAAATAAACAAATAAAAAACCCAACAGGAATGAGGCATCGATCCAGCAATTAAGTATGGTTTGGGTAAAAAAAAAATCCTATACAGGACTTTCACCTAAATGCTAAGATTAGCATGCTAACATTCTTACAATGTAATGTAAGCATGCAACGTTAGCACACGTATGTTTAGATTTGTAATGTCAACCCAATGATAGTACAAAAGATGGACTAAGTGTGGGCATCTTCTCCCACTGTACCAAAAAAAAGGTGCTGGCGTCTTGTTCAGGTGTTGTCATTTGGAGCCAGAGTTTGTGTGGCACTGATTGGCAAATGCCATTGCGATAAACCAGTCCCACCCATTGAACTTAATCACGGGTTAGGCTTAGCTGTAGAGTTAGCTGTTACTTAAGATGTTTCATCCTCCTGTTTCAGCATCAACTCACTGATTAATACCAAACTTACAAAAAAAACAGAGCCCTTGAACAGGCACTAGCATGAGAAGAACTATCCAAAAGACAGTGACCATCTTTGAAGGAAATTTATTTGGCTCGACTGATTGTTTAGTTTGTTCCATCTGCCCACACTGAGGGACATGATTTATGACTTGAAGGGTGAGATAAGGATTGTTTGGCTTCACTTTTATGGAACTGTCTTGCAAAACATCTTTTTTACAGTCACTGTATTAACCATGGTCAGCATTTTTAGTTTAACATCCTAGCATGCTAACTTTGGCCAAAACATTAATATTTTTTTCCCACGAGTTTTATCTTAAACCAATAAATATTTTTCCTCAAGTCCCTTTAATGCCTTTTGACAAACTTGTATCTGTAAATTTGTCTCTCCCAGGAGCTTCAATAGCCACTCTACCATAAGGACCAGACTGAAATGTTTTTTAGATAGTTATCCTCTTGGCAGGTTCTACAGTTACTAAAGCTTTGGGACTTGCTTAAGGTGCCATGGGTTTTTTGTCTCCTGTCAGACTCCTGTCTCCTTTTTTTGTCTGGTAACTGAGTTTGGGTGAGATGGGTTGGCTTGCTTTAAGCTTGATTTATAGTTGTTTATCGAGGAGCTAAAAGAAAAGAAAAAAAAAAGCTATTCCCCAATTAAAGGGGCCTATGCCCATATACATGATGAAGCTTTGTTGTAGGCTATATTGTAGCTGACATGCAAAAATGTACTCACATACTGGGGCTATGACAGCCACACTGACCACATGAGGAGTGCTGCTTGCATTTTCTCCATCAGGTTTCTGATGATTGTTTCTTTTTTTTTTGGTCCTTTGATTGTTTTAATGATTGTTGATAGTAAAGAGAGCAAAAAATACAATGAGAATAGACTAAGTCTCTTTTCCTTTTAAATAAAAAATAATTTGCTAAAGAATTTTACACTGCAAACCTTCTCTGAACCGGGGGCATCTGGCACTTCCTGTTTTTGATAACAGAAACAGGCATTAGAAGGGATCAAAGCTCTTAAATACTGCATTGACCAACAGCCATTACCAAGCTGATTATTTAATGATTACTTTATGATGATGGCTGGTAAAGTTAATGTAATCAATTTTAAATTCATTCTACAACATAATAAATCAAATATAATTAGTGGTCTTCTTAAAATCAAGATTTTGCAACATAGACCTTAGAGCTAAGAGACATGTCTCACTGCTGTGACTGAAACTTGAATCGAGCATTCATATTAACTGTCTTGATGCTGTAAATAATCACTAACATCCCTGTTGTCCGCAGGAGAAAAATAGACTCTAAAAAAATCCACCATTTATATCTTTTTGAATAACAATTGCCAAAAGCTTCAATGCCCAGCAGTTTTTGGAAATGACTGAGCCTTTTTAACAGTAAAATTTTTATTTTCAGAAGATACAAATGGGCTTGGAGCTGATGATCCTTAGGAGGCTCCTTAAAGTATTGAGAAAGTGACTAAAACATTGTTGGTTTTGATCCTTCTATTGGATTTGTTGACAGTAAGAAAAAAAGGAAAAGAAATATCTGACTTGTACTTAAATCCAGGTCCAGTATAAAATGATTTTACTTTATTTTCTCTACTGTTCTACTTATTTTTCTTTAGTATCTCATGTTGCTGTAACATGTTTGCGTAAATTATCTTTTTCTTTGTTTCCTGTCTGCCTTTTATATCTCCTATTCAACCTAACATCATTAAACTCATCTTCTTTCTTATCCTTCCATGTCTGCTTCTGTGTCTTTTAACAATTCTCATGACTCTTTACTGTTTCACCTCTCCATTCTCTCTTTTGTAATTCTCCAAACTGTTTTACTCTGAATTTCACTCCCTCTTTGCTCCGTTATCTCATCCTACACTTTCAACTTCCTTCCCTTACTCACTCTCTCTTCCTCCTGCCCTCTGTGCCGGCTGTCAGGCTGCTGATTCAGGCAGGTATCGACATCAACAGACAGACCAAAGCGGGCACTGCCCTGCATGAAGCTGCCCTGTGTGGAAAGACCGAGGCAGTGAGACTCCTGCTGGACGTAAGTGGAACTTTACTGAAAACTTTCCAGCACCGTCACTTGGGCTTCAGTTCACAGGACAATAAAATGTAGTAAACTGAAAAAGCAGAAAATAATTAATGTAATTTTAAGATACTTATATTTTATTGGAGGATTTATGCCTCTTTATACTTCAACTCTCAACATTTAACAGTAAAATATTCTGCCTTACGCCAATTTCACCCATTTTTGCAGTACCTTTCACATTCAAATCACAAATAAAAAACGTTTGATAAACTTATGAAGTAAATGTATATCAATAAAGAAAATACATAAAGATCAAACCAGTTCTTCCCCAACAACAGTGTCAAGTCAGTGCCCCTTGTTTTGTTCAGATGCTTATGCATTGTTTGCAATCCAGTATTTTCCCTTAAACTAATAATTAATGTGTTTTATCTATAATCATTTTAATTGTTGTTCAAGCTTTAAGAGTTTCTAATATGTCAGAACAAAGAAAAGGCAAGCAAATCTTTAAAACATACAAAACTGCACAGCTGAACCCTAGTTCTTCTGTTTTGGACCGTATTACTCATTTGAATGAATCCTCAGATTTTTCTTTTAATGATTTGGAGGAGGCTCACTGGACTAAACCATCTAAATTTATATAAAGTAGATAAAGTAGATAAAACAGCTTCAGTTCAACCAGCATTAAATGTTACATAAACACTTTTGAATCAGTACTTACAATCTAATGATAAAAAAATGCTGCATTGAACTATTACTGCTTCTACTTTTGGGATTTAAATGCATCACCTCTGTACTTTTATTAAGTAGAGTTGTAAAAAAGGCTTTTATTTGTAATGAAGTATATTTTACATAGTTGTACTTTTTTCTTCTTCTACCACTGAGGTGCATATAAAATTAAAAACATCAAACATTTGTGATTATGCAATAGAATGCAGATCTCTAAAAAATATGTTACTGTTCTGTGAAAGAGAGTGAAGATGAGCCTGTAAACAACTGAGAAAGATTAAAATAATATGGTAAAAAGAAGATTGTGATTGCCAAAAGCGTCTTATAGAGTCCATCGCACCAAACTGACTTCAGGCAAACTGTCCAGCTGGAGGGTAATTGTCGATGAAATAAACTTTTTGTTTGAATAAACATTATAAAAATATTTGCATTTGTACATATATCATTGACAGGCGTCCTTTGCCTTTAAAATGTAATTTAAAATAAAGCTGCTGGAATGTTATTTAAAAAGAAAGACTTCACTGTGTCACACTGTTTTGACCATCCCTGTTGTGTTAGCAGATGGTCACATCATTATGAACATATTCTTACAGAGGGCTCCTTAGAAGGATTGAATGCAGTGGGGGTCTGAGGTCTGTTGCCTACTTATGCAAGAGTTTGGAAAAAACCCCTGAGGCCCAGTTATGAAAACTTGTGCTAAACTGCAAAACAAAAGCGAGATGATGCAAATTCCTCATTTAAGCTGATGACATTAAAATGCCACAGGGTTTGTGAAAACAAGAGAAGCAATATGTTTTAATGACTGTTTGCGTTCCCACATGAGAAATGAACTTTAGCATTTCGACC
Source organism: Acanthurus lineatus (assembly GCA_029814665.1). Lineage (NCBI taxonomy): Eukaryota > Metazoa > Chordata > Actinopteri > Acanthuriformes > Acanthuridae > Acanthurus > Acanthurus lineatus. The sequence goes on along the minus strand of JAPZDV010000009.1, from coordinate 19,484,732 downwards.
CCCGGCTGTGAGAGGTTTTGAGTCTTTGTCCTGGAGCGTCTCTGCTCTGAATTCATCTCTGTTCTTCTGCCTAAATTGTGCTCAACAGATCTGAATGTGATATTGAGATTCAGCTGTTGGCTTTCTCAGTTATAAAGTAAGAGCAGGTGTAACTGGTAGAATGAGTAGCAGGAATGAGTAAGCATGACGTCATGATGGTAAATAATTGCATCCCTGACGTATTAATAGGGAGGGACCAATTTATGAATTGATTTGTTTTTTTCTTCCTCTATGAACAGGCACAAAAAAGGCAGTGAAATGTCTTTTTTTTTGTCATAACAGAAAAAAATAACATTGTATGAAAAGGTGAACTTATCAAATCCATCTTCCTCTGTCTTTAACAGAGTGGCATCAACGCCACAGTGAGAAACACCTACAGCCAGACGGCACTGGACATCGTCTACCAGTTCACTGCAACACAAGCCAGCCGAGAGATCAAACAACTGCTGAGGGGTAGGATGGATGAATGGATGGATGAATGGATGGATGGATAATAGAAAGTTATACTGGGGGAAAGCTTTCTAGCTGAATTTAAGGGTGTAGTAAGTATAGAGGAAGTTTGACTTTTTTGGAAATCTGGTTGTTAGCTGTCTTGCCAGCAATTCGATGGATGGACAGAGTAGAGCTGAACAACAAAGCCACAAGGGAATACATGGACTTAATTCGCTTTTTCAAAATTAGCTCCCAAAAGGCAGCACCAACCTGTAATAATGTCTGATTTGGTTTGAAATAGCCTTTTATTGTGCTTACTGTCAGGCTAAATGTTCACTCATTTTTCGCCTTTAAGCCAATCAGTGCTTAACATCTGCTGGCAGACGTGTCATGTTCACTGTACATACATAAAAGTTGTATCATTCATTGTATATTATAACTGTTAATTTGACTAATGCTCCCCAAAATAAATATTTGTAATGTTTAATTTGTTCAGTAGCAAATACTATATAATGACATAATTGTGTTTTGTTGAAAAGTAAGATTTTGAAAAATGGATTGTAAAGAAATCTGGTTTAAAGAGATTTCCTAGAAATTGTTTTGTATTGTGTGGTGTGGACAAATGTAAATTACAAAATAACTACATTTGATAATATGCATGATTTGTAGCCTCTCTGTGTCCTAAAGATGCGTCAGCAGCCCTTCAGGTTCGGGCTCTGAAGGATTACTGCAACAACTACGACCTGACCAGCCTCAACATTAAAGCAGGAGATGTCATTACGGTAACGCACACTCACACAGACTAAGCATTTTTTGACATCAAAGCTTCAGAAACTTTTCTTATTAACTCTCTTAAGTTTGATGCTTTTCAAATTTCCTTTTAGTTTGGTAGTTAATTTGATGAACTTACAATTTACTAACCATAACAGTTTGCTTGTCAAAATTGGCAAGTCACCTTGTTTGCTCTGAAGTGCTAACAGGCTGCAAGAACAGCTGGAGTAATTTAAAAGAGCAGAACTAGATGAGCGTGCATTGACACAATGGCATGCTCAAATCTAAAAATCTGTGCACATATGAGCTTTCAGGTGCTGCCTCAGTTAAATGAGCAGTACTCAGAAGATGTTCTGTGCTTTCTCATATCTTTTGTTTTCAATGTACTTCCATAGTTTGATGAGATTACTAATGAAGAAGCAAAATGAGTAGTTTCATGGTCCCCCATTTACTATGAAAATGTTCTACGGACACATGTATTCGCTTGAGAGACTTCTGTCGGCCCAGTGCTCATGAATATTAATGAGCATTTATGCAGCCTTTGGGTACTTATTACAGTAATAAGGAAGCCAAGCAGTGCCCGTGCTTCCTCCCTCAGGGTCTGAATGAACAATTTGTCTTCAGCACTCTCCACAGCTCCAAATGCAGATTTGCATTTCTGTTTGACAGAGAGAAAGATTTTCACTTCTAAAATGATGGTTCTCCAAAATAGTGAAAGGCTTTTCAGGAACTTCTTGAAAGCCAAAAATAGGTCTAAATATTTTTAAACCAGCAGGCCCAGCTGGAGTGTACAGTTCACACAAATACACAATTCGATTATACTTTTGTTTTTCATAGAAAATGAATAATTCAAAGAATGACTCAGTGTTCATGTCAATGATGTGTTTGTGAAACCTGACAGGTTCTGGAGCAGCACCCTGATGGGCGCTGGAAAGGCTGTATCCACGACAACCGAACAGGAAATGACCGTGTGGGCTACTTCCCTTCCACCATGGTGGAGGTCATCAGCAAGCGCACAGGTGTGTGTGCACTCCTTTGTGTGTGTTGTGAGTGTGTTGGAGTAACTATTAAAATTATGAACACTGTATAAAATGTCAGCCAAGTGTCTTGGGAAATATCAGACACATTTGGACTAAATGCAGGGGGAGAACTTTGAGAAAAATAAAAAAGAAGACAAAGAAGATTTCTCAGAAACCCCTGAGAGAGGCAACTATCCTACATTAGTTAACTCTTCTGGATAAGCACAGGTTAGAATAAATCACATCATGCATGTTCATGTCTTTCATCTCATGCACTGGAGAAGAGCTGCTCTAATGGACCAGCAGGATCAAACACCTGACGGTCATCCCTGTATTACTGCTGGTTAAATCCAGGATTAATGTTGGTCAACATTTTTAGGTTTACTCCCAAAAATGTAAAAAAAATCACTACAAATCTACTTGAAAGAAAATGTGTGAGTTAAGCCTAGTAATGAAAGTACCTGTTAATTAGTGAGAAAAAAAGACACCATAATAATCACACCTCACTTCACTTCATGAGTGATAATCGTTTTGATATTTCAGAAAAATAGGTGTGTTTATTTTCTAATTGTGAAAACAGCCGTCTACTGTCTGCACATACATCATTCTACACAGTGAAACTCAATCATCCAACTATAGAAATGAGAAAGAAAAACATTTTTTTTGAGTGGAGAAAGACTTGAACTAGCATAGTGACTGAAAACAGATAGACTGATATTCTCTGTCCAAAGGTAACAGAGTCCCAGAGTCCACCAACAAGTGCCTAGTAAGCTCACTGATTAATATCTTATCTGTTCAACTAGTACAAAATATAGCTAGCTACTTTGTTCTATTCCCAGTGTGCCAAGCAAAGCTAACCACTGGCTGCTGATAGCAATCCACATGATGTGCAGATGTGAGAATGGCGTCAGTCTAACATGTGGCAAGAAAACAGAAACTGATAAGAAAACAGTGAGGTTTATGCTAATCAAAGATCTGCTAGAGTTAATATTTTGGAGAAATATCTGTGTTGATGACGTAACAGGCAAGCTAACTGGCTAATGTATCAAACTTCAAAAGACTGTTAACCTGCTTTCTCCATTTTATATCACAATAATAAGCTTTTTACCTCTCTGGTGAGATCTACAGATCACAATCACATCCATCCCATCATCCCAGAGTGTCATTGCGCAGTCATAAAGCTCAGATGTTTTTATATGTCTGTTGGTGTCTGTCTGTCTGTAGGTTTGATATCTATGGTTGTCTGTCTCTCTGTTGTATTATGTCTTTGTCTGTATATCTCTCTTTAATATTATCTGCTGTCATCCTGGTGATGACGAAGTTCCCATTCACCTCTGTCGTCCTCATTATCCCTTCTCTCTCATGTAGTCTCATTTTCTGGTTATCATTTTCTTCTGTGATTACTTGTATATATTCAAAAGTCTTTTTTATGTTATGGGATTTGCTCCAAGTCAAGGACAATGTCACCGTGGCTGTATCCATTTTAACCTACTGTACATTATAGAGCAGCTGTGGATACAGTGAAAAACATTTGGAGCATCCCCGCTTAGCTTGCACGGTCACAGTTACAATTGGGCTACAACAGCTGTTTTAGCAAGAGGTTTCATTCCCCAACTGTTTATCATCAATTTTTAATTATTCTATTTCCAACCATTCCTCACCAGACAGTCTTTTCCACATTTCTCTTTCATTTGCAACTTCTTTTTACTTTAAATGTGTAGGTTTTCTTTTAAACAACAGAAATGGTCAAATAGAACTAACTAAATAACTACACAAATATATTATAAAAAATATTTTTCCTGTGCTAGCCAATTGAGGTTTCTTATTCACATATGAACGAGAGCAAGGCCTCAGGCAGGCAGTTGGCTGCATCAGCAACCTCATCACTAGATATTACTAAATCTTAGACATTGAACATTGAACCTTTGATCAACTTACATTTAATGTTTCAATAAGGAACATTTGCACATTAAAAAGACTAAAATGACTTTATCTTTGTTATGTATTTCTTATATTTAGTTGAGTTGTGTCCTTCTAAGACCTCTAATGTTTTGAATACTGAGAAATTATTCTATTTTAGTTAACGCTGCGTTTCATTTAGTCTCGTATGGCTAACTTATGATGTAGCACCAGTCAGGGAGTGAGAAAGGAAGTTTGCAAACCTAATTAAACATCTCTGTCTGAGTCAGGCAGAAACAATTTTATCTGCAATGGTGGCTTTTTAAAAATGAAATAAAAAAATCCCATGATCACTGCATCAAATTTTAAATTTTTGAATAGAGAGAAATCAAATCACAGAAATGGCATAATGAAATGCAAGGGACCTAAATGTTGCAGCACTCATCACAACCAAAGTGGGAAACTCAGCTTACTTCAACACATGAGCTAAAAAAAAAAGTCAACAAGAATATTGATTTGGACAGTGAAAATTTTAGCAGTTAGCCTGTGAATGGGTACACAACAGTAATGGAGGCTTCTTCAGTATCAGTGGAGGCTAGGTTGTAGTTGCAAACTGTAAAAAAATTGTGGTGAAGAATTAAGTAAATTATAAAATCAATTTTGATTTCTCATCACAATAGTGCTGTTATCACATCAAGCATAACTGTAGCTAAAATGCTAATAGACTAGATAGGAATTGGTAAGTTTAGTTCATGTCAAATGCCATTTTTTTAATGCACAAGAGCTATAAATAACTACCAAAAGTTGCAAAGTTTTTGGATTCCCCCAACTTTCAAAAAGTGTGACACACCTTCACCTCACTGATCTGTTTAAGGTTAAAGGATAATAAGCCAGTAACCTAGCCTCACCTAACCTTTATTTGTGTAAGCTGGCCTACAGTTTACTCAGTCAACATATCGAATAGATTATTATTTGTGTACAGAATATGTACTTTATGTTTGTTGATACAGCATCTAGGCTCTGGAAATGTAACTTCCTATAAGGATACACAGCCCTCAGAAGAGCAGGAAGTGTAGAGTGATGATAAACCAGCAGTGACAGCAGCAATGACAGCTAGCTTTCAGGTGGGCGTTGTGGTACAGGACATGGCAGCATTAGAGTTTACACAGCACTGAGAGCTATGTACACTGCCATGATCAAAAGCATGCATTGGGTAAATGTTGAGTATAAAATTGAACACAAGATGAATGTCCAAACTAGCTTGCAGGCTTAGTTGCAAGTTAAAAATGTACATCCTGTAACAACTATGAAACACATATTCAGTTGTGTAATGAATGTTGCTGTACAGCAGAGCATTCCACAGAAAAACTACACCAACATGCAAAACAGAACAGGATGTTCCAAACTGTGAACATTATACAAACATATTGTGTGATGTTTCAAGTGTGAATTCAAAAAGGCTGGTGTAACAGAGCTCTGTGACATGTCTAAAGCTGCTAGTTTAACAACCTCTTCACTTTGTAATTTCTGTTCTGCTATGTTTTTTAAATGAACTAGAATATATTATGTATTTGTCAATGAAATAGTTGGTTCACAACCATGGTTGATTCAAACTCAACACACTAAAACAAGTTAGCTAGCTAGCTAGCTAGCTAGTTTGCAGAGGGCACTATTTCGTTTCATCACTTATTAAGCATGGTCAAATTAAAAACATCCACTTATTAAACTCTCAAGCATACTTATACAGTGGACGCATTGATATAACCGCTAAATTTGCAACAAATTAAGAATGATGCTGCTTAAAGTATTAGCTCATGCTTGGTTATCAGTCACTGGGCTCATCTGTACTTTCACCGTCCGTCACTTCCCCTTTCACCTCTTCATACGATTCACCTCAATGATTTCCACATTTGTTTGTCGTCTCCTCGTCTTCATCGCTCAACATCGCTCACCATCGATCATGTCCTTCGCAACATTTGATTTTCTATCTTCAGCCTTTGTTTTTAATTTACTTTTTCCCCCTTTTTTCTTACGTGTAATTCTCTGTTTTGTCGTTTGTTTGTTACGTGGCGGTGGTTCACTGTTGGCTGGTTGTGTGTGTGTCGTCACGGTGGGTGTTATCTAGGTTTGGCCAGCACAGTCATTTGCACTCAACAGTTTCAAAAGATACCGCTGGTTCCTCCGGCGACGGTTGCCCCTGCCAACGCGGTAGTCAACGGCAACGACACCACGTTCCATCAGATCCATATCCTGCCTCCACCGCCTCCTCCTCCACCACATTCCCATCAGCCACTGCTTCCACTTTTCACATCCTTTGGCTATAACAAGTCGCCCGTGACCACCCCACAGGGAGACACACCCACTGCCCCAGGTACACGCCCCCTTTTGCATTATTATTATTATTATTATTATTATTATTATTATTATTATTATTATTATTATTATTATTATTAAAGCTTCAAAAGATGCTTTCCTGTATTTTTTAACTGCCAGTATAAAAACCCTGTTTCTGATTGGTCATGCAAAATTCTAATTGGTGTTTTAAAAAGGCAAACGAAGGCACCCATTGAAGTTTTCTATTATGGATCATCATTTGTGTGATTTTATGTAATTTCGTTAAACACACTGTATAACTTTTGTTTTTGTGTTTTGGCTGTTGTCATCTCCATTACTAAGAGTCAGAAACAGCTTTTAGACAAGAGTCTTAAGCTATAGGTGATAAAAGATGTAGAGAAATAATTGTCGGTCATTGCACTTAAAATCTGTAAGAAAAGCAGTTACAGAACAAAAGGCCAAAAAACATATGCCACAAAAGGTCACTTGCATAAACTTTTGTCTTAAAAGCCTTATTTAAATTCATCATTTGGATACATAACAAGCAGGATATAATACTCCAAAATTTACACTTAGCTAACACATTTTATGCATCTTTGTTGATTACATCCATTTTTACTGGGCTACATTCAAAGGCTAGGTCCTTCTCCAGTAAAGATGGTGGTTTTAATAGAGATGCTCCCGTTTTACTATATACAATAGTGAAACATACTGATGGTAGCAGCACTGACAACAATTCCTACTCCTCACAAGTTGCGCATAAATTTTAGCCCACCTCGAGGCATTTGTCATTAGTAGAGCGGAGGTAATGTGCTGAGGGGCAGGCCTTTGTTGTTACTTATAAGAGCCCAGTATAACAGCACCTCAGCCCGCGGCTATGACGTTCTAAGTGCTCTTTCTAATGTTCTGCCTTTTAAGAATGATTGCCATCTATTCGTAAGAAATCAGCACATGTAACACATGAATGAAATCACAGTTTACTAAAAATAATAAAGCCCATTCAGATGACATATCTCTTACCCACACGCAATACTCAATACTTGCACTGATCAGGGATCAGATAAAAGTTAAAACTGCACAATGAGCCCTTCTGTATGACTGCATTTGTTAAAACCACTGAAGGTGCTCCTGTTGTTGTAATGTGACAATGAGAGTATTTTCTAATTTTTAATGTTATGCCAGTTCTTGTAAAAGCTCATTTCACAGATTGCAAACTGATTAGGAGCAGTTATGAGCAGAGACTACGCACATCTTAAAAAGATTAATGCGTTTACGCCTTTCAACATCTAGCTAGAGTGTATTGCAAACCATTTCCCCTGACATGTTGGAAATCTACCTCCTTATTACATTTGCTTTTTATATATTTAAGCTTGTATTTTTAAAGTGGCTAATGAAATGAGCTAAATAAATTGTTCTCTTTTACAGTTTCATAAATTCAAACCCCATTTTAATAATATTTATTCCTAACATTTTTCTAATTCAAAGGTCTTTAAATTTATTTAAACTGTTACGTCAATTTGTTAATATTTTTCTTTGTGGTATAAAATTCCATTTATGCAATGAATTGAAATTGTCTGCAAGTAAATTTGGCCACTTAAAACCTAAGATCAAGTCAGTTGCTTCATTTCAGAGTTTCTCATGGAATCATTGTTACCATCAGTTCCTCATTAATTAGCTGTCAACTGAGGCTCCATTGAGCCAAAGTCAATTAATTTGAACGTATTCATCACCTCCTCTATAATAAGACGTGGCTCCAAGTAAATTATTCAAAGTCATGCTTCTCTTGTGAGGGTTTGGTCGCTGCTTAAGCATTTCAGTCAAAAACAGCTCTGTAGGAAAGTAAAAGAAACTGTTGCTTTAGATATGCTAATGCAGTGGTGTTCTATTTTAGGATGTGGTTGTACTTCTGCTGCAGTTTTGAGCTACTCAGAAAAAGATTCCTCAGTCAATGCCTTTGCTATTAGGAAAGAGTAGGTGCCAGATAGAAGGACCATTTTCTTACAGACCTCTGTTCACCTGAGTTGGTTTGTGCTTCAGTTCAGTGTCTCTGTTTCTTGTTTTTTGCTGGTCTTTTTTACCCCTTCCTTTTTTCCTCTTCGTTCTTTCCTCCTCCCCTGTATATCACCACTGTCCCGACCACCAAGACAACCCTGATAATTTCTTTACACACATTTTACACTACTCTCTCCCAGCAAGACCGTGTGCACTCGTGTTTTTCTGTTCTGTCCTCGTCCTGAATGTTACTGTCGCATCTGATCATTTTAGCACCACTTTTACCCACCTTTCACTTAATCCCTCTGAGTTTGTGTGAGTGTGTGTGATGGTACATTCTAAAGTAAAAACTGAGCGCTTATACCTTTGGATGGGTGAAAAAACAACTAAATATATCACAGCAAATTGTCTTATTACTTTGAGTTAAGTTTGTCAGAGGTTTAGTTTGAGATGTTGCTTTAAAAAGACAAGCTTACTAACATGAATGGGTGATATTTTCTGTCAAGTTAAAAACAAGATAATATTTGTATCTGGAACAAGGCTAATTCATTATGAACAGTTTGTAGCTTCTTGTACAGCCATCATTCGATTCTTGAACATATGGTATTAAAAATTCATGTTGAAATTATGTATTACATGCAAAGATGGGCAGGTAACAAAATGTCGAGGGTTATATAAGAGACCAATTACATTGTTAGAAAATGTCACCCAGGATGTTCTGCAGGTAAGGTGTTCTCTGATTGTAAACCGCAAACTCTACTCTGTGAATAGGAGCCTTCACTAGACACCATTTTGTTTCCTCCAGGAGAACAAATCCAAAAATTCCACTCACACAGTAACAGCAACATAAGGGCAAAAAAAAGAGCTTCTTTAAGTCTTGCTCACATTGGTTGAATACGGCACATTTTTCAAACTGTCATTCAGAAATGATTCAAGTTACAACAAAGGCTGTTCAGAGGTCTTGAAAACAGGACTTCGGTTCCTTTGTGTGAGGTCACTTGGAGGGATGCAAAATGGCCACAAGAAGGAGCTGCAACATTACATGAAAGCAAATGGAAGTTTTCAATGTGTGTGTTTCTCTGGAGCACTCTTGGCTTACACATATAAACCATTTACTAACCCTTATAAAGATGGTTATAATGGTTTGTCACACTCTCCAAATGCACTACAGCAGCCCCATTCTGACAAGGCTTACATATATAATCACACACATATGGATGCATTATATATGTATGTGTATGTACATTATGGCATGTATGTGTATATACACAGATATACATGTTATGGATTTATTTATGTACTATGGGTATATAAATGTTTTCATATATCTCTCTATGTATATATATATGCTGTACTTTTTCTGTGTGTGTGTGTGTGTGTGTGTGGGAGAGAGACAGAGAGAGAGTGTCTGTGAGACAGAGTGTGTGGTGTGTTAGTGAGTGTGAAACTACTATATCTTCTATTTAGAGCCCTCTAAATCAACTTAACCCCATCACCCTTCTCTCCTATTGGCCCCTCTATAATTATTTGCCTTTTTTGCGGGATTTATCTATTTTAATTAATCCTACTTAACCCTTTCTTTTTGGAAAACTATCAAACAGATTATAGTGTCTGTAATCTGTACCAGTGATTTGTAGTGTCAGTCGAAAGGGCAAACGCTGTATGTAGCACTGACAGTTGCAGTAGGATTGTCCAATACTCCACATTTTAAATTAAGTGACTCAAAACAACAAACTAATTCTACATTGTGTTATATATAAGTATTTTCTTTCTCTTTACAGCAGTGATTTCTTTATGGTATCAAATTTGAGTTTAGGGAAAGGTAAATCTAATAATGGTGTGAGCCACCAATCAATATTTTTACGCAAACAATGGATCAAATGACTGTGTATAATGCAAAAGAGGTTGCTTGTAGTGATGAACCCACAAGAATTTACTGCATTCCCCTCAGTTCTGTGGAGCTTTTTGGTCTCTTTAGTGAAGCGTTTTGGCTTTTGCGTTTTAAAACTTGAGCATCAAACAGCACACGGACAAAGTTGGAAAAAATCTGGTGAAGACTGAGGAATATTGAGCAGCTATAGTGGTAAATATTTGTCTTATTAGATGTGCCAAACAGAACTAAAGAGAGAGTGAATATTAGTCTTACATTCACATACATATTCAAATAGATGCTAATGTTGCATTGCGCTTGCCAAAGTTTTAAAAGGCAACAGTTTGACAAACATTTGGCTGTACCAACTTTCTAAAGTAATTAATATGCCAGTTTGTGTTTACAAGTTGTTCTAATGCCCCAATGTTGACCAAAACATCACTTGTTGCTGCTTCAATCTAATCTTCATAGCAGAAGGGTAGCAATTCTTCCAGGGCCGGTTCAGAGTCGGTTAGCGGCTAACAGTGGTGTTCTGTGTTAAAGGTTGTCGCGGCTCAGAGGCAAGTCCTCACAGCTCTCCCACCCCATCCAGCGGGCCCCATGGAGGCTCCAACGAAGAGATCTGGGTACTGCGCAAGCCCGTGGCAGGTAACTAAGCCGCGTTGCGCTGAGCCCTCAATCCCTGAGTCCTTTAACTCTGACCAGGGGTCAAACAGTATCTGACATCCATTCAAAAAAGGCTTTTCTGCCCAACACCACCTTGCAAGTGAAGAATCCATACATTTTCTTTAGCTAAAAATGACGTTTGAGGGCTTTCAGATACTCTTTGACCTGCCTCTGACAGTCTCCCATGTCCTGCTTATCCCTCCATCTAAAGCTTAGCTGAACTCAGTGGCCTTATGTGTAGGACTGCAGCCATCTGCATCGGTCTACAGTCTGTGTGCCTTTCCAACTGGATGTATGGAGATGTTTTCATGCGAGAGAGAATAAGAAAAAATTTGGAACGAGAGAAAAGAAGAGTGAGAGGAAAGATGTGCATTTGTGTATACGTGAAAAGTGTGTCTTGTTTAATCCACTTCTGTGTTTGTCGCTCAGTCGTCCGTCACTCCGTCTGTCCTGTCCATCCAACCACATGCTGCCCAGTGCATTTCAATGGAGAGTCACACCTGTTACCACTTTGCTTTTGATATCAGCTAAACAACTCAATGCGTGTGTGTGTGTGTGTGTGTGTGTGTGTGTGTGTGTGTGTGTGTGTGGTTGCGCGTGTGTGTGTGTGTGTGCGCGTTTTTGTGCACACAATTGTATGCTTCCATCTGTCTGTTGCATGTGTGCATTTGTATGCATAAAATCTGTACATATTGTTTTGGCGGTTGCATGGGTGTGTGAATGCATTTTCTATGTTTTGTATGTGTTTGTGTGTGTGTGTGTGCATGTGTGTGTGTTGCAGGTGGAGACCGCAGCAGTGTGGGTAGTTCAGGCAGTGTCACCAGTGTGAGATCTTCAGGCAGCGGTCAGAGTGCAGGCAGTGCAGCACACATCCTCCATGCACAGGCTGAGGGGGTAAAGGTACAACACACACAAACACACACACAGACACGGACAAAAAATTCCAAAAAACAAATGTTTTATATGCAGCTAGGTTAGTTAGCTAGTTTTTTTTAACATACTATTTGAGATGGTACGTATTAATTGTAAAAAAAGGAGCTGCTTTATTTACTATGAAAGGTTAAAGACAAAAGGTGACCTGCAGAAGATCCCTCAGGCTAGATCAGTGAAAAATTTTGAACATTTCATATTTATAAGCATCAATCTTATGCATTTTGAGATAAAAATCAAGCAGAATTACAAGACAGTATGAATGTATAGTAAAGTATCTGTCTATAGATGGTCACATTATGCTATATAAGAAATGAGGCTGACAACTTCTCTCATGAAATGCGCAACAGCACAACTTTAATAGTGGCGACAAAAAAATAATACTCAATAGTTATCAAAATAGTGCAAGAAAAGATAGTACTCAAAATAGTACTGTGTACTCCCTGGTGATACATTCCTAAATAACATTACCATCACTCACCAAATTCAGTCAGGCAACTAACGTTAGCTGTATTCCACTTTACAAATCAGCGAGGTGTCTTCTTTTCAGCTTCCGAATGTTTTGGTCTGCACAAGCAAACTGCTTATACACTTCACAAACCAATCAGGTAGCAGTATTCCCCTGCCTTCCAAGAGAAGAAACTGATGATGCGAGGCATTTGCGCTAATATTTCCATGCTCTCAAGCTTGTAGAGTGAATGTTTTTTATCGAATTCAAGGCTTCCTTCAGGCGCGTGCACATGTTCGCAGTTCACTGATAATCTCTGGCAAACCCATTGACTGTATAAAACACTGGACAAACCCTCTGTGACATCACCCATTGGTTTCTGCCTGAGGAAAAAGTGAAGCCTCAGAAATCTAGTCCTGGGTGCTGCCATTCACCAAAACCAAATATGGGAATAGAGGTGGGGCTAAGGCGGGGTCCAAGGACAGACACCACACCCACTCAGCTAACACCTCCCGGCTAGCCGTCAACAGGCTGTCAATCAGCAAGGCCATGCCCTAATTTATGCAAAAACAGCCGAATTTTAAGCTTAAATATAAAATAAACAAATGAGTTAGAAAAATTCACCCCCCTCAGAGTTTTCATGAGATGGTAGAGAAGCTGTAGAAAAAAACGTTTTTTGAACCAAGCTGTAAATATGTTTATTTCCTCTCTAAAGTTGGCCACTTTAACATGGGCTTCAATGAGAATTTGCTCCCTTTTGGAGCCAGCCTCAAATTTTTGTACCTCCTGGTTGGCTTCAATGTGGAAGTGGGGAGTTCGCCCCTTGGGTATACCTCCGTGTCCCATCCATACCCCCCTATGATCACCCAAGACACTGCCACCTACTGTAGCGGATGTGCAATTACACTTTATTCTGGTATAGCAATGAAAAAGCAAACGGTAGTTTGCCGTGCATGTTCCCCGGGGTCACAGGCGCCCCCCCTGACATTTCACCACGCCCCCCCTAGGGGGACGCACCCCACTATTTGAGAAGCACTGGGCAAGATTGAGCTTCTTGATTGGAGCCACATATAACACACTTTCTACCCAGCCAATCTTACACAGTGCCTCTGGTAAGAAGAAAACTGTGGCCTGTACATAACAGCCCAGCTGCATATTCACCAAATCTGTGTGACTCCTGGATCGCCATGGCTATCTTCTATCTCTTCTGCCTCCATGGCCTCTGTGCAGTGTTTGTGCTCTTAGTCTGAATCTGTCTGAGAGTCTCTCAGGCTGGTTATTCACTCATAAAAGCAGCCAGCTGCATGTCTTACATCAGGTAGCCCACTACGTCAATCACGATCTACTGGTTGATAGCAAAGGTAATGTGGGTTGATCACATGGCATTAAAAAAATCCATCCAATCCAGCCAATCCATGCATACGGGAAGCTGCGCGCGAGACAACAAGAAGCAGAGTGACTCATGCGCAAGCTGCCGAGTTACCCAGTTTATTTCTACTTAACTTCAGAAAGGGTATAAAAATGAGTGGGGGAGCTGCAGTGCAAGTCATCAGAGTACGGTGATGACCAAAAATGTGCACAGTTGTATTGTGGAATATGAGTTCATGCAGTTATGAGGGGTACATCAACTCATGCATTTTTATAGTAAGTAGATCATTTTGACTTGGTCATTTTATAAGTAGCTCGCAAGCTGAAAAAGTGTGGTAAGACAGGTCACAGTTACATTTTCTGCTGCACCCTGTTAAGAAACTGCAAGTGAGACACTTTTTTAACTTACTAAAACATCCACACAGCAAAATTCATGCATCTTGGACTGACTGGTAACATCTGTCTTCTCCGCGTCTCACTCCATTCACTTCCCATCAGACCCAGTCAGATTTTTATTGCAGTGCTCCTATTGGAAGCTGCAGGGGCAGGATTATATGTGATCAATGAAGCAATGGCCATACTTTTTGTTTTGTTTATGTGGAGATATTTGTGTGTGTGAATTTGCAGCTTCTGGCCACAGTCTTGTCCCAGTCTGCCAAAGCTAAGGAGCATCTAATGGAGCAGTCCAAGTCTGTGGATCAGCCTCCAGGTAGGACAGGGGCCAGTACAGAGGGTGAGCTTTTTTTCAACCCTGGTACTATAGTTCCCTCAATTAGGTTTACCTGAAGTAAGAATTTTCGTGTACATTTTTTGCATGCCTAAACAATGAAATAATATCTTGCAACCGTATAAACTGAAACTGGTGAAAACAAGGGAAACGGAAATAATTAAAATAAAGAGAAAAAGATCAAAACAAGCAAAACAGAAAGTGTCAGCTTTAAAAAAAAAGTCACAATCCACTGGTCTTGACATTATATCACATATACACACACACACATACACACACCCTTTTACACAGAGAGATCTTGGCTGGTTTAACAGACAGATGGCCAAGGCAGGGGATGTAGGAGGAAGTGTAGATGGGTGTGATTGGTCAAAAAGATTTGTTATATATTTTTGAAAGCTTGAATTTGATTGGTCAAAAGCAGAGAGGAAGACCAAAAACCAGTTGGTGGAGAGGTCAGGTTGGAAGACAAGTAAACTCATCTGATGATCGATCAGATGTTCACAGTTACAGGGTGACAGCTTGATACTAGCCAATGGTATTTGTCCCAGCAGGCTCCGCCAGTTCCTCTCGGACATCTAGCCAATCGGGCTGTCCACTTCATGAAGCACCACCTTACGACGCCACAGCAAACAGGAAGGGGGAGGGGCCATGCGAGGGGAAGGTAGGACAGTCAGAAACTCCCACTGATTCAGTCTTCTCTCCCTCTTTGATACAAACATTCAGTCATCACTATCAACATCTCACTGCAGCATGATGAAAATGTAGCTCATCAGTCACCTTAACCACAACTCTCAAACTCTTGTAAGCACACTTACACACACACAGACTATATATATTTATACACACACACACACATACACACACACACTCACACACTCACACACCAAGATGTCCCAGCGGTTTCTCTCGCAACTGGCCTCATCCGTGCTGCGAGTGTTCGGATGCAGCCACGACACGGTGAGTGTGGGAATGGAATCTGATTCGATTGGAAATGGAATCTGATTTGTAAGTGTGTGTAAGTGTGTGTGTAGAGAGAGAATCCTGTTCTCTTGTTTATCTGCTGCCTGCTGTCCATCTTTCTTCTCTCCTTTAAGTTGCAGCTTCTCTTCTTCCATTGCAGTATTTTTCTTCTTTTTCAGAGATAATGGCCTCTCTATTGATGGTTGGTAGGTGCGCCTCAGGCAAACATAACTGTAGTTGAGATATCATAGTGAGTGTGTATGTATGTGTGAGTGGTGAGTGAGTGTGTATGTGTGTGTGTGTGTGTGAGTGTGTGTGAGTGTGCTGGCAGACGCCCAGCAGTGTGCATGTCGTGGGTGGACTAGCTCGGCATAAGAAGTGTGAAGTCTAAGCTTACACCATGTACAGTAAGCTGTTGTTTAATGTAGAGTGTGTGTGTATGTGTGTGTGCTTGCGTGTGTGCATGCTTGCGTGCATGCATGGGCTCAAATTTAAGTTCATTTCATTGTATAATAATCCAAGATTGATAAACCTACGAGCATATTTAAATAGCAGGTGGTCATGACGGTTATGTGTGCATCTCTTGCTGACAAAATGTGTGTTTACGTGTGTGTGTGTGGGTGTGTGTGTGTGTGTACTGTAATGTACAGTAAGCCATGTTCTCACAGCCATCTGTTAGCTAGAGTCCTGATTTCTCAGCACAGATAACATTTTGCTCAATAGGGTAGTTAGGGTGAAAGATGGAAGGGAAAACCAATCATCTTAGAGGGGCAGTGTGGAGGAGCAGGAGGAGTATCTCGGAGAAAAATGTGGAAGACAAGAAGAAGAAGAAGGGATAGACAGAACAGAGAAAGCCAGGAGTGAAAGTGGAACTTTAAAGAGAAACAGTGGGAAGAGAAGTCATTCAGTGGTTTTACAGTTACACTTAGACCTGTAGCTTTGTTTCCTGCTGTCACCAGGCAGCATGTAGAGCAGAAAAATGCTGCAAACAACATTATCTGTGGTCACTCACAGCTAATAAACAGTGAGTTACATCATCTATTCATAAACCTAACCTAAGAAGTTCTTAGTAACTACTAGCAAGTTCCAAATTAACAATTTGCAAACTCAGGTTCCATCATTAAAAGTAAGGAGTGTAGTTTTTTAAATACCAAAGTGGAGGTTGGATTATGGAATTGTTCTCAAAGTCACAGCTAAGTCTTTAATCTTTGCACTTAAGTCCTAAGTCAGGCCTCAAGAATGACAAAATCCAAGTCAAATCCCAAACTTGTAAGTTTTGAGTCCTCATTGCATTACAAAGCCCTCTTTACCAAACACTGTTAAACACGCCATTAGGCCTTGGATTAAACTTTTTTATTGGCAACCTAAAAGGTTGAACGAGGTTGGGTGTTGTTGAGTCCTTCAACAAAAACAAAACATTTTGTTTAGTTTGTTTCTTGTTAAAGACCTTTTCTCTTCTTGAGTAAAAAAAGTTGCCACAGAAATCTCAACTCTGCTTCTGAAGCACCACACAGAAGACAGACACAGTTAGCAACAGTTTGCTGGTGAGCAGTTAAGCATTTTGCAGAGAATGCTAAATGCTTAGAGAACAGATATTACTGGTGATATTACTGGTGAAGACTAAAAACAGACCTAAAAGTAGAGTAGAAATTTGACTTACATTTGCCAGGTTTGTTGAATTCAGTCAACAAGTAATTTATAATATCTTGTTGCTGCTTAATATAAATAAGCATCTGCTAGCAAATTTTCATTTCATATTAAAAAGGGATAATATGTCTATCTTGGGTTCATGACTTTTGTTGCTAAACTTTTTGCCACGTGGACAAAATAATCAGCTATGCAAGTCAAGTTGCGGCCCTCTACATGAAGGCATTACTTTTTAATATTTACATTTACAACTTAACTAAAACTATTTTCAGTAGTTTTTTAAATTACATTCTATTGTTTTCTTGAAATGCAATAAATACTCAATGGTTCAGATCCTTGTTAAACTTGTCTTTTATTAGGTGTCACGACAGATATGTCACTTCATAGCGCCTTTTTTACTCTTCACTCTAAACAGATGATAACATGCTAACGTTTATTTGTCTGTCAGTTCTGTTAGCTACAAAACATTTGCTCCTGATAGTTAGTAGATGTTAACAGCCTATTTAGTAAAAGCTACTCTCTACATTAGAACTAGGTTGTGTGAAGGTATAAATATTCACCAAACACTTATATTATAAAAAGGCTAAGTTTAAACTCAACAGGTGCAGCTAGCTCCAGGTGAGCTAAATGCTAACATTGCTGCTATAAAACAACCAGGCTAGTACAGCAGCATATATTTCTATGACTCTCTAGTGAATGTAAGAGAAATGACATATTTTTTATTTTATGTATGTTTATATGATTATATTTTCTTTTTTTTGTGTATATTAGAGATTTCATTTCTCTAATACTTACATGGCTACTGAGTCAACACATTTGGCAGCATTTTTTGCAATCAACAGCTCAGGTTTTGCTGTTTGTCCTGTTTTAGTGTTCCCAACAGTTTGGACCAGCTTTAATTAACAGAAAAAAAATTGTAGAAATGTGAGATTATTTGTGGAGTTTGAGATTTTTCATGTGGGCAAGTGTGTGATAGTGAGTGTATACACTTCTATTATTCTATGATGCTCATTTTTTAGAGTTGTCACCATAGTAAAACAGCATTTTGTTGCATCTCCTCTTCAAGATTACAGGAAATATCAGTTCTGTTTTTTCTTTACTTTCAAGCTTCAAAGTGTTTAATATAGATTAGCCTGCTGCTGCTAATCTGAATCTCTTACTGTAGTATTTGAGATCTTGTCACCAGGGCATCTTCCTTCCTAAATTAAGCCTGGTTTTCACAACAGGGCCAAGCAGAGCTAACGTAGGCTGATTTATTGACATTACCAGGAGCCAGTTGGGTTTAAATGCCACTTAATTATTTTAATCATTCCTAAATGTATAAGCATTTGTCTTTAGTGGCATTAGCAGATATACCGACAGACTTGCTGAACAGCTATTTGCTACAGTACCTAATCATAGCTCCCCTTTGGCCCTGCTGAGAAAAAGTGGCTGTTGAAGAAGCAGACATGGAGCCAGTGACAGCATGCCCCCTGTCTTCTCTCCCTTAGAGCTCAGAGGCCGTTGTCCAATGGCTGAGCGACTTTCAGCTGCAGGTCTACGCTCCAAACTTCCTGGGCGCTGGGTATGACTTGCCCACCATTAGCCGAATGACCCCGGAGGTAAGGCAACTGAACCCTGACCCCTGAACCTCAGAGAGGTCACAGGCACCTCCAAGGACCACAATGAAGACAAGTCTGCACGACTTTGATTTGTGCTGTCCTTGATGTCTCCAAGATGCATGTGTATCATTTCCTTTAAATTTCTCAAATGAGCACAGTTGAACCACTCAACCAAACTGATCTTAGCCACGCTTTTCCCCTCTCCTGACAAACCTGCCCTGACTGAACCTCTCACCCCTCACACTTGACCTGATCAATGTTAAAAATAATGTTCTGGATCCAAAAGCCTCACAGTACAAATTACAATAATATTATGGACAAGACTATGGTAATGATGCATTATTATCATTTAAATGAAATAGATTTTAAAATATTTTAAAGGCTGAGTGGATTCAGAATACACAGCCACAGATACATACAGCATAAACAAATGATGTCACCATAATAGAGACAAGTACATGGACTTTGTTAGGACCATGTCTGATTTAGCTAAAGTGTAATATTTGAAAATGTAATAGACTTTTTGAAGACACTCTTTTTATTTATCTTGGAGAAAGTTAGATGACACCATAGATATAACTCTAATAACTACAACTGTATGGCAAAGCTACAGCCAGCAGCTGATTAGCAAAGCATGGCACAAACTCTGGGACTTCACAGTTTTTTTACAAGCTGAAAATGCTTTAGTTTTACCAATCATGCATGGCATGTCACCGTACTCTCAGAGGGAAAGCAAATACATGTATCTTCCAAAAGTGTTGCTTCTATATCAAGCTAGCATTAAAAAAGATTTTAAAAATCAATTGATTTTTATTCTCATATAAATACAATTATGTTGTCTTCCTCCTATAAAATAATATACGTGATTATCACCAATCAGTTTCACTCAGTATAATCATGATATCAACCAAATCAATCTTAGCTTCAAAGGTGGTGGCACAGAGCTAAGCTTTTAAAGTTAGCTGGCCAGTGGTTTATCTGTGTGTCTTCAGGGGTTCGCCACCTTAAAACTTGTTCCATTTCCACAGAATACCATGCTAACAGGCCTGATAGATAGAATTTATTCACTTTAAGGAATGTGATCTGTGAATCTCCCATCATCTCTAGTAGTGGTAGTGCAGAGAGATCAAGGGCTAGTTGCTGTTATCCAATCTGTGTACACTGTTTGGATACTACCAACTAACCCTCCGACTGCAGCAATTGAAGGGGTTCATCTGCCTGCTCTGATAACAGGGGTTATAAAGGATGGTAGAAGGTAGACCTCCACTTTTAAATTGAGGATCACATTATTTTTCCATGTTTATGGCACATCCATTTTTCAACATTCATATTAAATTCCTCCTAATGTGAAGTAAGGTTGCCTAATGCCACTTACTTTATTTGTAAAATATATGTAAGAAATAAAAAAGTAATTCATAGAGGACATAAATATGTTTCTTACAAGTGGGTGGAGACTTAACCAGATCTAAAAAGCCAATACATTGATGAGCTTCTCCAGTCAAGTTTTCCCACAACAACTAGATAAGGTGATTGTTGCGGGTTACAGTAAGTACTTGTGGGGTTAAGGGGTATAAAAGATGTGGATCTTGACCAGGCATTGAGTTCCACTTAAATATATTGAAGTTGCATTTTAGGAAATGTGTTTTTTTTCATACCTTGAACCATACTCAAAGATAAAGTCAGGTTATCTCAAACCCTGTTTTAATTTTGATCATATTTTTTTAACACAGACTCTTGTGAAGCTTCAAACTTAATGAAAATGCAATCTTAAACTGCCATAGTATCCTTAGGGCTAAGTATTTACCAGAGTAAATGTCATTTCACATTGTTATACTGAATGTTATATTCCCTGTAATACTTTTTCACAAAACTGCATCATAAGTTCAAATGACACCAGGCAAATTTTATAATGAATATAAATATATATTTCACACCTTTTAGAATTTCATCTGAAATAAGAACTTTAGTTCAAACAGAAAAAAAAAACTGAAAAAAATTAAGTAGTTAATATAACCACACAACCTCCTGACCCTCCCATCACCTTCAGTACACTGCTGCTGCTGCTGCTGTTCTGCTGCCTTCTCTAAGGATCTAGGTGGATGCTCTGTGCCACACTCACCTACATACAAATAATTTATAGCACAAATAAATTATTTGCACACACAGGTTCACTCTGCTGCTGTGCATGCAGAGCTGGGCTGACTTGAAAAGGGTTTTGTTTTCAGAGATGTTTTGTAGAATCTAGGTCCTTTCTACTGTATTTTTGCGTCCCATCTGCATAAAACTCATGCGTTATGCAACTGTGTGTATGTGTGTGTGCGCGCGTGCATGGTTTGTGTGTGTGGGCACTGCGTGTGCGCGCATGGTGAGTGTTGTTTGTAAAAGTGTAGTCTTTGGTCTACCACAGCTACCACAGAAATATGCGGTCGCATGAGTAAGTTGACAAGGACACGATGATGCACTGAATTTGTTCTTTGATTACAGTTTCAAATGAATCTGAACACCGTAAATTTAATTTACTTTGGTTGTGCTTAACTTTGAGCTTGTTTACTTGTTTCACACAAATAATAATTGTAAACGAGGTTAATTTAAGTGATGTTATAGAGAATTGAGCTGTCTCTTTTTCACGCTTCCTTTTCACTGCTTTTGCTTCCTTTGCTTTTTGTATAATTTTGAGACACTTTCACTTTACATTTCTGCTCTTTTCTACTCAATTGGCAGAGGCTTTCATCAGATTTCACACTGTCACTTATTTCTTTGTGTTGCAAGTTTTACTCTTTGAGTGTGGGGGTGTGTTTGTGAGTGAGTGAGAGCATGGAAGAGACTGCTAAAGTCTTTGGGAGATTTTAATTTACTTTGTGGAGGAAAAGCCTGACATGTCACAACTGTACCTTACTTGTGTGTGTGTTTGTTTTTTTTTCGCGTGCATGAAGGATTTGACAGCTATTGGAATAACCAAACCAGGTCACAGAAAGAAGATGACATCAGAAATTAACAAACTAAGTGTCACAGAGTGGCTACCTGAGCAGAAACCTGTGAGTAAAACCCAACACACACATCAACACGATGATTCATTTGCCAGTTAAATCTCAGCCTGGTTTCAAAGGCAACCTACCAACATCAGTGTCAACTAACCTGGCGAGGATTCATGTTTGCGGTCTTCCTATAGGCCAGTCTAGGAGAGTGGCTGTCTGCTATTGGTCTGAGCCAGTACCACCAGGTGTTAGTGCAGAATGGTTACGAGAATATTGAATTCATCACTGACATCACTTGGGAGGACCTGCAAGAAATAGGCATCACGAAACTGGGTAAGACATTCTCATACCAAAATAGGTTTCTGTGTATTAATCAATACATTTTTTATAGAACATAGACCATCAATTAAGTGACAATACCCTTTAAAGCAGTACAGTCCGATTCAGCACCATGGACAGCACTTCATGCTAGGTCTTATTCTTTGGTTACACTTCTTTCTGTAGTCCGAACAGTGCTGACCAATCACGTTTGAGTGGGCTTTAGTCGCATGCGGGTTAACTTTACACTTGGAAAGCAAAAGAGGTGGAACACATTGGCCAGAATGTGGTCTTGACACCCATCTGTTATTGCCTGACAACAATCTAATCTCATTAGCTTTCTTTTAAAAAAGTGGCTACTTGTGAACTTTGTTTTTCATATCCAAATCCATTCTTGCGTCTTCCTGAGAAGCAATCTGCTAATTGGAAACGATAACCGTTGCACGAAGGAGGGAGTCTTGGCCTGGATAACCAAGCTGACATTAGATTATGTTAGCTGCATTAAGGATTTATATGTGCTCCCCTGTCACATGTTAACAGACTCAAGTGTTTCAAATCATCCTGGTGTTGTTAGCATTAAGCTTGCTGGCTAAAATGCTTTAGCTTCTGTTACAGTTCATACAGTGATAATCCATTGGTATACA
This sequence comes from Acanthurus lineatus, assembly GCA_029814665.1. Lineage (NCBI taxonomy): Eukaryota > Metazoa > Chordata > Actinopteri > Acanthuriformes > Acanthuridae > Acanthurus > Acanthurus lineatus. The sequence continues at coordinate 19,462,092 of JAPZDV010000009.1, read as the reverse complement.
GAACAGTACATGGATGTCTGACATTATTACATTAGTACATTACATTATGTACACTGACTGGTCTAGTTTTTGATTAAAGGTAGTTTAACCTAGTTAGCTAGCTGAAAAAGCCGGTGCTCAGGATACTTAGCTACAAGTTTTTTATGTGAAGATAGCTAGTCCTCTACACATAGATGATTAAATATGTGCCCAAAACTGTAAAATGAAGCTTGCGAAAGATAAATAAAAGAGTAAAATGTATCTATTACCCAATATAAGAAACACTTATACTATATTATTTACTGTATTATCAATCTTTGTACTAACTAGTATAAATTTGGTGTTAAGCTTTTTGTTTCTTTTCAAATACAATTTAACTTATTTCACCAAAAATAGAGATCAGTTGTATTTTGGCACATCTGATAATCTCTTAACATATTTAGTTTTAAGACTTCATAGTTGTAGCCTCAGTTCACATTCTAAGTTGATCTACATGAGGTAAAGTATAATAGTACGAATAATGATAGAAAGCATAACTGTCTTTTAATAAATTAGATATTTCAAGGGTTATCTGGATATCAGTTTATTTTACCTGAACAAAAGCCACTTTCCAATCTCTCAATTTCAGGTCACCAGAAGAAGCTGATGCTTGCCGTGAAGCGACTTGCTGAAATGCAGCGCAGCTCAGAAGGGCGGGGCTCTCTCAGAAAGAAGCCCCCACCAATCACGCAGCAGCAGGACGTCATGTCAATGGACAGCCCACCTCCAGACGGTGAGCTAACAGATAAGAGTCTGATAATGACAAACTTTTCAATAAAATTTAAATTGAATCTACTGGAGTTTGTAAATGTGACATCTAATGAGATCTCTCTGTGGTCAGATATTTTTTTATGAGAGTTTTTATTTGAGTTCAACATTACAGTCATGACCTCATGTCCTATTAAAGAAAATATTCATATTAATTCAAGGAGTCTCTTTTTCTTTGTGCAGAGGTCATGTCTCCAAAGATGAGCACCTTCCAGGACAGCGAGTTGAGCACTGAGCTGCAGAGTGCAATGACCCAGTCAGGGCAGGAGGTCAGCAAAGCTCAGCGAACACGCAGCATCAGCAAAGACCATGATGAGGTGATGATGGGAGGGGGAGCAGGGGTAGGTGGGGGAGGAGGTGGTGCTGGGCCACCAAAGAAGGAGGCACGGACAATGAGGCAGCAGAGCAGCCAGGGAAGCAGCTCCTCTCACAGAGGCAGTGTCTCCTCTCAAGGCAAGCACCGACACTCCCACTCCCACTCCCAACCCGCACCTCCCTACACGCCCCCTCACACTCCAACCAAGACAAGAACCTCATCGTCCTCCTCCACCTCCTCCGTCCAGAGCACAGCCTCCCCGCAGGCAAAACACAAGCCGTCCCCCCAGTTCATCCAGGGGGAGAGACCTCAGTCGCCACGCTCCCACCCCCCTCAGTCTCCGACACACCGTGGAGCTCCGTGTACCCAACCTCAACCCCAACAACAACAACCACAACCACAACCACAACCACAACCACAACCACAGCAGCAGCCTCAAGTCCAGCTGCAGCACCAGGCACACCCTCAGCATCATCCGCAGGGGCAGGTGGTGGAGGTACGGGAGAGCCAGCAGCCAGGGGTCCCCCTCCTCTGCCTCCCACCAGAGGCTGAGCTGGCTGAGGGAGAACAAGCAGAACCTTCAGCGCTCCAAAAGAAACGAGCCCACAGCCTCAACAGATATGCTGCTTCGGATGGTGAATGTGACGAGAAGGCAGGTGGAGGTGGAGGTGGAGGTGGAGGTGGAGGCGGAGGCGGAGGTGGAGGAGGAGGAGAAGGAGAAGCAGAGCTGACAGGAGGTCAGGGCCCTGTTGTCATCAGAGGTGAGGGAGTTAAATATGCTACAGTGACCCATCGTGTCAGCCGCAGTCACTCTGTCCGCAACCAGGACAAGACCGTCAACCGCAACTATACCCAGTCTTTTGCTCTGCGTCAGAAGAAAAAAGGCCCACCTCCACCTCCACCTAAACGCTCCAGCTCTGCCATCTCCAGCTCCAACTCCAACCTGACAGATGCCAACGCACAGCAGCACACACTCACCACCACAGGGGGGATGCTGGACGTGCCTTACCACCAACAGCGGAGGGCCAGCGACCTGGGGGTGTCTGTGGAGACAGGTGCTGTGGAAACGAGTAGCGTAGGTAGTGTGAGGAGCATCGCCGCCATGTTGGAAATGTCTTCTATAGGGGGTGGAGCCAAAGGCATGGCACTGCAAAAAAATTTCCTGCAGGTATTATACAAAAGACTTTGTCACTTTAAGAAAAAAGGCTAAAACTGCCTCTTTAAAATGCCAAATTCCCATGTTTATTTATGTTGTTAATGAGCCACAGCATTATCAAACGTGTGTGTGTGTTCATCAGGTGGGGAAAACACGCGATGCCATTGGTCTGGATGGTGAAGTGGTGAACCGACGGCGGACCATCAGTGGCCCTGTCTCTGAGCTGGTGGCAGCAGCCAGGCGTGACCAGCCAACTCCCACTGCTACCCCTCTTCCTTCCGCCCAACCTGAAACCTCCCCTGTCCCTATAAATTCCTCCCCACCTCAGCCTCCGTCCTCCCCACACCCAAGCTCGGGAGGCAGCGGCAGTTCATCAGAAAACCTGCCATTTGCAGAGGAGGGAAGCCTGACCATCCGCCGTCAGGGACGAGGAGAAGGAGAAGGACAGGTAGCTATCTATATATATGTTTGTCTTTTATCTATCTATCTATCTATCTATCTATCTATCTATCTATCTATCTATCTATCTATCTATCTATCTATCTATCTATCTGCTGTCTATCTATCTGCTGTCTATCTGTCTATCTATCTATCTATCTATCTGCTGTCTATCTATCTGTCTCTACCTTTGTATCTATTTATTGTATCTACATTATATATATATGTAATGCATAATGTGCTACAGCCAGCTGTGCTTTACTGTGTTACAAATCTATAGTCAGCTTCTGTGTTCTGAAAGCTTTTTTCGTGCTTTCCATTTATCTTTGTCAATATTTATGACTGTTTGTGCAAAAATCACCTCTTGCCACGAATGTATGAATTTTCCGTTAGTGTGTATTTTGTGTTTGTCTGCAGGGTGACGGGGAGGGGCCCCAGAGAGACGGGGGTTACACGCAGGAGGACATCTCCGTGGTCGAAGCCACAGCAACTTTGAAGCGACGACCCCGCAGCTCCAAGCCCCACCCTAACGGCTCCGACTTCACTCTCCAAGAGTCGTCCACCGTCAAGCGTCGACCCAAGAGCCGAGACAAGGAGCCTGAGGGCTTTGCAGATCTATCCGCAGCAAACGGAGAGCCCGTGGGAAATGCAGTGCAGAACGCCGCGCAGCCCGTACCTTACCAGAACGGCACGGCCACCGTGAAACGCCGCCCGGTGTCTGATGCTGGAGTGACGGAGCAGCCGCAACCTCAACCTCAACCTCAACCCCAATACGAACCTCAGCCACAACCACATGTTACTCCTGCTCCTCGCAGAGACAGCATGGACCAAGGAGCTCCAGTGACCAATGAAGGAGGCCCCATTAGAAAACCCAAGCCTCCAGTCTCCCCGAAGCCTGTGGTGGCACAGATAAAGAGACAGGGAGGCCCACAGACGCCCCCCCACCCTGCCTCCAATAAGAGAGTCCCCCTGCCTGGCCCTGGGACACCAGGAAGTCCAGGTACTCACTTTGTGGAGTTGTGTGTTCGTATTAGATGGTAGGATGGATCATAATTTAAAGTCTGCTGGGGTTTTATAGTAAAGCCAACAACTTGCATTTATTGTTTTTGTTTAGAGCCTCAGTGGAAGTTTGGAAGTAGAAGTCGAAAAGCCTGCTGTCATAAAGACAGACAAGGCATGATGAATTGTCAGAAAGGTTTTGGGGAGAAAGTTTTTGGACTTTGGTGTAAAGCTGTCAGTATGCTAAAAAATAAAAACTTGTTTGTAAAACAGAAAGCATCCATGACTTCTACCTCAGCAATCGATTTTTAAAGCAGGCGTCAATGTCAGATTGTTTGTTTTGAAAAAAAGCACAACATTCGGAGGTGCACACAACATCTGAGAGTCATGAGGCAAGCTATTTTTAATATTGTTTGACTATTTGAAAAGGTTTTCGATTGAAGAATTCTGCCCTCTAGTGGCCCATTGTCTCAAATCTTAATTACAAATAATATGTAATATAGCAGGTAAAACCAGTCAGAGAGGAAACATAATAGGATGCAAATGTCCATCAGAGATCTACATGTGCTTTTTCACTCTCTCCACTTTTTGTAGGTGAAGGAAAGAAGATCCCCCCACCTGTCTCACCAAAACCGATGCCTCCACCTACGGCGCCAAAACCGGCCAAGCTGATCCACTCCATGACCAGTCCCCCATCACCAACTCCGGCACCTCCCCCAGTCAAGCAACACTTTGCAGTGGCCCGACAGACCAGCTCACCCCCCACCTTTCCCCCTTCCAACATCCCCAGCCCACCAAACGCCAAGCCGCTGAGTCCGTCTTCCCAGAGCCCCCACACCCCGCAGACCCCCACTACACCACAAACGCCCCAAACCCCTGCCACTCCCAGCCCAACCCCGCCACCTGTCAAGCCCCCACGCTCCTCCATTGGAGGCGTGTCAGTGGATAGCGGCATGACGGGAGGCGGGGTCACAGCACCAGCCCCTGTAACAACCGACTTCAGCGTGGATTCTTTGGTACATCAGAAGCTGGAGGAGACAAGTGCGTCGCTGGCTGCGGCTTTGCAGGCCGTGGAGGACAAGATACTGCGGCAGGAAGAGTAAGAATCACACACAGAAACTCACACAAACACTCACACACACACTCAGACCAAAGTTTCTGCTTTCATGGTCGTGACCTGTTGGTGGTGACAATTGACGGTTGGCTGACATCTCTTCTATGTTATCTGAAGAACCTCTGGACAGGATCAACTGACTCCCAGTCTGTATTTTGACCTGGAAAAAACGCTTAATATCCAAATAGGTGCTTAGAGCTAAATGCCATTTTTAGCATGCTAACTTGCTCACAATAACAACGCTGACACGCTGATTCTTACCATGAGTAGGTTTCGCCATTTATCTTTATTAACAGTAGTGTGTTAGCATGCTAACATTTGCTAATTAGCATAAAACACAAAGTACAGCTTCGACTAATTGGGAATATTTTTATTTCTACTTTGGTTAATGACCAAATATGATCAAAACTAATGACATTTCCATCAGCGTCAGCTTAACCACATTTTTATTTAGCATACTTACTGGGGGGTGTTGTATGTTTTTTTTTCCCACACTTTTTGTATTGGTATTGCTTGTTTTCACATTTCCCAGCTGGTCTTTCCTGCAGCTCGAACAACAGTGGGAAGATTTATCTTTCCTAATCCTCATCAGATGGTATAACATGCTTCTGTGTGTGTGTGTGTGTGTGTGTGTTTTTAGCTCTGTGACGGAGCAGAAGACCACAGTTAGCATCCTCGACGACATTGGCAGCATGTTTGATGACCTGGCTGACCAGCTGGATGCCATGTTGGAGTAACCAAGGAAACCACTCATCGGTCTCCACAGCAACGCTGCATCAAGAGTGACTCAGACGGCACAACAGGCAATATGCCTCTCTATCCCTCTCCTTCTCTTCATCCTTCTCTCTCTGTTGCGCTCACCCCATTCTCACTCTTCCTGTCGTCCATCCGCTGCTGCTCTGGAAAACCTCTTTTCTCCTCTTCTTCCTGTTCATCTTCCGCCACTGATGATGAAAATAATGATGGAGCAGCGCCACAGGCCTGGACAGACATGTGGCAGAGAGAGCAGAGGGATGAAGATGGATAAAGAGGGAGACACTACAAGAAAGAGGGTAAAAAAGGACCAAAAAACAAGGATATGAAGTTGAGACAAAAAAAAACAATATGGAGAGACAAGAAATGGAGGGACTGCAATCAAAACGTGGGTCTTTTCAGAACTCCACATAGACTCTTGAAGCTGTCGTGGCGAACAAATAACCTAAACTAATACTGATTGAAAAACCAACTGTGTAATGAATCATAGTATGGTATGTGTACATTCTAAGCATGGAGAGTTTATATCTACTGAAAAAGTCCTGCATTAGCACAGTAATATATAATATACCGATAAATATGAATCTCTAGCTCTTTGGTTTGATGTCTTGGTTCTGTGTGGAATGGTGACCTCTGGTGTTGTGACGATGTAAATGACTCGGTGGAAAGATTTTTATCTGTGACCAAAACGAGACTATATAGCTCCTGAGGTGTGTGTGTGTGTGTGTGTATGTGTGAGGGAGAGAGAGAGAGAGAGAGAAAGAAACAAGGACAGTGTGACAGATGTGTGTACGTGAGCTTGCCAACTGTCAGAATTTCAGGATCAATTTCAGTTTCCTGCCCTGGCTGCATCCATAAATTCAGCTGCATCCTCATAATCACCGTCAACATACACACACACACTAAGGAGAAGCACAATGTCCCATGCAGCCAGCTTGCACACACACACACGAGAGCCTGCACAAGATACATTTAAATGAGAGAAGAGGAGGAGGGAGAGAACTGCATAAAGGGCTTTAGCAGGTTGTTTGAAAGCAGATGTCAGGTCTTTAGGGCAAAGTTTTGGAATGTTTTGGAAAAGAATTTCAGAAAGGGGTTTGGAATCCAAGGCAAGAAAGAGGTATTAAAGTTGGCCACTTTTTCAGGATACTTACTGTCATTTAAGAAAAACACAAGGGTTTCCCATAGTTATTCGGAAAACTGGATATTCTTTTGATTAAAATTCATTGGCTGAAAATCAGTTTATTATATTACCTTTTGATTCATCTTCTTCAAAATATGGGATAAAAATTTCAAGTTTAAAAACCTGATAAATATCGGAAACATGTCATCAGAGGGATAATTAATCCAGTGGCTACTGATTACTTATCCAGTGTTAATAAACCTTTGTCCAGTTTTTAAGATTCCCACCAGACACATTTTAAAGACTTTGATTTGAATAATGATTTGGGTCCAATATGGTTTCACAGAAATCTTGTTCCTTCTAAGGAAATCTTTACCTTCAAAATTACGTTTAGTTTTGCCCTTTATGGCAAAATTTAAAATACGTGGATTCACTAATATTTGCATTTCCACCACTAATTTAGGGTGTCTCTTTACACATTTCTGACGGTGGGAAGGCTTTTAAACATGTGTACAACAAAGTGTGGAACTCACTGCAGTGATATGAGGTAAAATAAGGTAATATGAGGCCTGTGGCTTCTGCGATGCCTCAGTCTGTTAGTCAGAAGCCTTTTTGAGTAAATGTAAGTGATAGAAGAAAAAAAACTGAATTTTACAATAACACTGATAATAACGGTGTGGAAAACACTGATAAAATGATAATGATAATAATAATGAACGGTCATCTCTGATTGATTCTGGCTCCAGCTAAAAGGGTTAATATTGATCCTGATACTATTTTGTCCCTTCTTTTAAGACCCTGTGTTAATTCAGTCTGTTAGATCCATAACTTTTCCGAATCCTTGTGTGAGATCTCTGTTCTTTCCTCACCAGGGAATAAAAAGTAAACTACATTGAGACAGAAACCCTTCCTGACACCTCAGCGGACAACCGTCCTTTTTCCGTCTCTATCTCTCTCATCCCACACTCTCCCAACCACCCACCTCCTGTTGCCATGACAATCTACTGTACATCATCACCATCCTCATTGGCATCACCATGGTTACTACGTAGTGTGTTGCCATGAAAGTGTGTTCTTGGGATAAAGAAAGGTGCTAAGGTGGAGCGAGCAGCAGCAGAGATCTGTGAAGCTGGATGATTAGTTTCAGTGCAACGTTTAAAGGGGCGCCCCTGGGTGCGGGGCTCTGTTATGGGTCGAGCTTCAAAAGCTCTGGATCCTGCACTTCCCATAATGCAACTCAATACAGTCTTTCATTATACCCTTTCTGCCTGGTTAGTGCATGTGACTGCAGTTTGTATTGAAATTTTTCATTTAAAAATGCATACTGTCCATGTCCATCCCAACAACAGAGGACAATTGATTTTACAAGCTAAGCTGCACTAACCAGAGCTAGTAAACAACCTTCATGTTTTTGGTGGAGTGCCCCTCTAAGTTCATCCAACCAACCAGAAGCTGCATCCACTGAGGTGTAACACTCCGACATTCCATCTGCACCTCAGTCCATTACGAAAATCTAGGTTTCACAGTCCCATAGCAGCCGCTATCCTTATATAAATGACTAAGAATTCAGAGAATAGTTATGGTATTTAAATTATGATCATAGAGATTATATATATATGGATATTTGCAAAAAAAGACGTGTATTTATGATGTGTGTGTCATCCTGAAGACTATTTTTCAAAGTAAACAGATCTACTCTGAGTGTTCAATCAGTCTGCTTCTCCATGCTTAAGTGGTCCGAGCTGATGAATCATTGTAGGATACCATGTATGGGTATTTCCAGGAAGCTTTTTTTTTTCTTTTTGTGTACATGTGTCCAGATGTGGCGATGTGTATTAAATAAGCAATTCTTGTTGTTCTGTTTTATTATTTTTGTATAATTTTAAATGCAATGTTCAGTTTTTTTTTTTTGAAACATGTGCCTTGCTTTGTGATTTTAGTCTGACTACAATACAGTAGATGGGTATGTAAAAAATATGGGGGTCTCTCTCTTGTTCTGTCTTGTATTTTTGTTTTTGTTTTTTTTTTGTTTTTGATAAGCTATCATAAAAAGGATTCTGCCATTTACCGCCAATAAGAGGTGAAATCATCAGACCTAAAGAAAACCCAGTTAACCTGACACATCTTTTGGGACAAAATTTTGGGAAAAAGTTCATATGCTTTCTTTTTCATAGTTGAAGGATAAAATTGATACCACTCTCAGGTTTGCAAAAAAATTATTATGCTACAGCCAGAAGCTTATTCTGACAAAAATACTGGATCCTGTGAAAAACTGTCTCACAAATATACAATTCTATCCTTAATTCGCACAAAAAACAAAGTGTCAAAGCAACATGGTTGATACCTTTGATCAGAGTCAGGCTAATGTTTGATGATTCCAGATGTTGTGCTAGTCAGCTGCTAGCAGTTAGATGTATATGAACACACATAAGTAAACTCCTGGTGCGTAAATCAAATGTCAAAAAAACAGGCATCAAATTGTTTTGTCCTACATGATGTTTCTGTAAACTATAAAAATGAAATTGAACTTTCTGATATATTTTGCAACCCTTGAATGCATCGTATAAACTTCCATGGGGGGCCTTCCTCTGATCTCTGACTGTTGGGGCTGCACAAGTTGACTCCAGTTATCTCGTGTGCTTTGAGAAGACATGGCCCCTGCGTCCTTCAGCTCTCAGCTTGATTTCTTGCTTCAGAAACTCAGTCCTGTCAGGAAACGTTTTGCTTTGTCTCCTCTTTCCTCTGGTCTCATTTTGGTCATCTCATGTTGTAGGCATTACTTTGAAGTGTGTTTGGGCATGTGGGGATTGGGGTCAGGCTAAAAAGGTGAAATACCACAGATGGTGAAAAAAAAAACATAGATGGTCAAATATGTTGTGGAACAAAAGTACTGTTCTTTTTTTTCTTAACAAAAGAAAAAGCCGAGCTGTTTTTCTTTGGTTTTCCGCCTGTGCTTACCTGAACGGATACCAGACTGGTGTCTCCTCTGCTCTGCAGTGACTGTATGTGAATGCTTGAGAGAGTGTTTTTTTTGTGTCGCTCTGCTATTGACTGTATGAAACCTGTGTGTGTATGTGTGAGTGTGTGTGTGTTGTAGTGACTGGACAGCGGTGTGCTTGCAGTGACTGCATCTTATGGCCATCTGCTATGAATAAATAAATGTTCTATACAAACTGCTCAGCCCCCAGATTCCTTTTGTCTGGTGATGTGAACTTTGCATTTTCAAGGTCTTCCTCTAGGGGGCAGTACATGTCTACCATACCACACATGTCAATGTTTTTGTTTAATTGTTTTAAAGCTCTTCACAACCTTGTGCTCTCACAAAGGAGTTTCAATTTAATTAGGCTATTTAGAGCTTATGACATTAATAGAATTTGCTAAGAAAAGTTTTTTGGTAATTAGCTTGTTTTTTTTCAAGAGTTAGAAGAGAAGATTGATGCACAGTTTTGCTCAGTAAACAGAAGCTGTTTTTTAGCCTAACTTTGCATTAAGACTTGATACAGGGGAACATCCAGCCTGGTTTTGTCAAAAGGTAAAAAATGACCTACCAGTCTCACTAAAGATCAAAAATAAAGCGCTACATTACGTTTGTTTTATCTATATATGGACTTAAAGTTATTTATTATAGTTATGCTATAACTGCCACCCCTTAAAACCAAGTTATATTTTATTAATATTTGGCAAGCTAGTTGTTTTAATCTGTAGCCAGTATTTCTGTTCAGCTAACCAGCTACTTACCAGTGATACTGACTGTGTAGTGGTAACTCTTGCATGAAACTAATCTTTAAAAGAGAAAATTTGATTTTTCATGAGTGGTAAACAACAAAAACAGCACAAATTTTAACTTTTTTTTGCTATTTGACCCCTTGAAACAAAGCATCATCAGTTTTTAATGTTTTATTTACTTCATTTTTATTGCCAGAAGAACAATGAACTATCTTGTAACAAAACCTTTCTGCTTCCAACCTGTTTATCATCTCATGTCTTTTTAAACTTTTTTTAAACTGACTGGCTCATGTGGAGTTCAAATAACAGGTTAATGTTATAATGTTTGGTGGTACAAGATACTGATGAGGACCACTGGATGTGATTGAAGGTCCTTTAAAAGAAAAGCTAGTGAGTGTACATTGTTTTTTAGTTGTTTTCATCAATCAACTTCTAAAACAAACAAAAGTAAGAAATAAATCACATCCACAGTTCTCAAAGTGTACAACAGTTTTATTGATCAATGATCAACTCAGGCTTACATGATTACAAGTATACAAGAAATCACTGAAAGTGTGAGCAGTGAAGACACTTCTCTCCTCCCCAACACCTTTACACCAGGGCTGCAGAGAGTTCTTGCCAGATCAGAATTGAAACGAAGGAAAAATACTTCATCAGTGAAACCCTAATTTCGCCCATGTGTCTAAACTTGTAGTGAATGTACATGATCCCTCGAAATTAAAACACCCTATCAGGCTTATTTCGTTTTTTTCTTTCATATTTTTAACCCAATATGGGTCCTGAAACATAATTTAGGAAAGCAGGACTTCACGTTAGCTCAATGGCACTTGCTCTGCGTTTGCCTCTGGGGGTTTAAAGGTTAATTACACACAATCAACTGCTTTGCCTTCACTGTAAGTCCATTGAATGTTACAGTCAGAAAACAACAATCAGTATTAATCTGTAGTTATGTTCATTCTAACCAGCTAAGGTTAGAGATCAGAGAGGGGGAGGAAGGAGAGACAGGAAGAGGGCAGAAGAAGACGCATTATTACAGTCTTTCCTTATTTTTCATCCACACATATGGCACTCATTGAAACACACTCACATCTACACAACAACAGACAGATACATGCACACAGAGCGTCTTCCTCTCTCCCTGTCCCCCCTCTGTTAAGTAGGCCAGTGTGAGTCATTTTCATGGGCACATGTCCAGGCTCGGCACTATCTGTTATTTTACACAACTGTACAACCGTTAAGTGGCTCTGAATACAGCTATATATCATGGCACTAATATAAAACTCAGTAAATCTATAGATCTGTCATTCATTTAGAGTCTTTACTTATTAAAACGTGGTTTGTAAAGGCTGGTTTCACAGAGCTCAGCTGGCTGACGACCATAGTGAACCAGCAGGCAGGAAATGACCTGCATCCGTTCACGTTTACATGTGCACCTTCATCATCCAGAGCTGAAATGAGGTGTGAAAAGGTGCCTTCCTCTTTTTCGCTCTTGGCAGATGCTCCCTAAAATATCATCTGTGCGTTTGTTTTGTTCAGTTAGAGGGTTTTTATCCTTTTTATACCTGTATATTTACTAATTTAGTGTGGACCACAGACATGACATAATTAACATTGTCGTCAGTTCTGGTCTGGTTTGTGTTCAGCCTGGCTGTTTAAGTAAAGCAGACGGACGGTGAAATCATCCTGCATCATCATGAGCGCTATGCGTCACCTTTAGTTATGAATAAACACAACTAGGTAAGACAATGATGAAAACTGCAATCGTCTGCTGTAAATGCGGCACATGTATTTCAGTTTACTAATAACAATCAGTCCATAATGTGGTTATATATTCTTTTTTTTTTTTACCCATCATGTTATTGAAATCTCTCTATACATGTGCATTACTCTGCTCTTCACTTCTTTTTTGCACTTTTGGTTGGATGCTTAACTGTATTTTGCTGTCTCAGTACTTTTACTCTATGTGTTAACCTTGAATCTAATCGAGGGGAGAATAGTTACTGTACGGTGACAACTACTCACTCACTTCTTACCTCTTTTTACAGGCTGCACTAAATATCTCTGTCTGATGTCTTCGATCAGTTGATGGCTGGGGACGCACATGAGGAATACTACACAGCAGGAGGTAAACTAAAAGCCCCTGCCAGATGCAGGCACATGTTTTATTTTTGTTCTGGTGCATTCTGGGATTACAACTGCTGTGAGGTGGTGTCACTCTCTGTCCTCTTGTTTGTGAAACCAGCCTTTAGACCTATTTGAACAGTATGCAATAGGCATCAGTAGAGTTCTTAAATGGCAGCTGTGTCTGCGGGAAGCAGGCGGGACCATCAGGTCTGCTTCTCGCTCTGCTAACAGGGATGCAGCGTCCAGTCAACATCAGTTTCTGTGCAGTGCGGTGCAACCGTAAGGCAGCTTGTCTTATCTTGCCCCATAATGCACTGGGTCACTAAGTAGAGTGACCCCAAGCTGACCCTGATGATCATTCCAGGTGTTGGAGCGTTTGTTGGAAGTTTTAAAAGCAACACTAAGTAAAATGGCTCCGATGCCACTGGATTGTGAGGTGGCGGTTGCAGCCGTTAAATCGCAATCAAACAAACGGAAGTGGAGGAGGAAATCAAGTGGAAAGGTTACCGTTCATAGCATCATGGGAAGTCAACTGGACTCCTTCAGACTGCTGGTTTAGCATGTCCACACCTAATAGAGAAGGAAAGAAAAAGAACTTGTAAGTTCCAACAAAGTAAAGGCTCACAGGGGAAAACAGGCAGATTAGAATAGAAAGGAGCCTGAAGAAGGAGACATAATGAGATGAATTATTAATAGCAATAAAACACTTTTTTTGTGGAATTAACTTATTTCAAAGTTCATTCTTACAGTTTTATTATGCTTATGTACACCTTCTTTAGTGTTTAGATTGATAGTTGGAAAACAGTTAAATCTGAATGTAAGTCATTTAAAACTATAGTACTGATAGACAGACATCTTAAAGAATGATTGAAAGTGTTGAATGATGCTTGATGGATGAAGCAGACAGCATGCAGCTGCAGCATGAACAGGCAGAGCAGACGGAGATGTACGACAGGTGCAGCAGCTGATGGATAGATGATCTGTGGTACCTTGACGGTGCTGTCGACAGCTCCAGAGAAGAGGCGCCCTCTAGAGACGGCTAGAGCTGTTACACTGCCCTGGTGTCTCAGCAGGGTCTGGGTACAAATCATGTTGTCCATGCTCCACACCTAGATAATACACACACACACACACACGCAGCATGAACTACCTTTACTGGAAGCAATAAGTACTTTACACACTACCTTAACTTTCACCCTCTCCTCTTCAGGTTTCTTTAGATACATATTTTTATTTCCAATATTAGTATAATGTAAGTAATAATATTTGGCTGGCTCCATTATATTTTAGAATTGCTTTAATATTAAACAGTGTAACATTCATATTTACATGCCACAGTCACACAAACACACACAAACACACACTCCGTCCTCACCCTGAGTGAGCGGTCGTAAGAGGCGCTGAACACTTTGGTCTGGTCAGGGGTGGAGATGACAGCGAGAGCGTAGACTGTCCCCACGTGACCGGTCAGGGTCCGCACCTGCTCTTTAGACTCAATGTCCCACACCTTGAAAGAAGACACGCAAAGGAATCATCATCATCATCATCATCATCATCATCATCGTCATCGTCATCATCATCATCATCATCATCATCGTCGTCGTCATCGTCATCATCATCATCATCATCGTCATCGTCATCATCATCATCATTAAAACAGTAACATAGAAGTAGTTTGTCTGTGTCTAAGAAAGTATTTTTGGCTTCTAATGTAGCAGGAAGAAGTGGCAGCTTGAAGCAAATAGTTTGTAAGTGAATTATAGTCTGAACTTTAACAAGGAAAGCAACAAAAAAAAACCCCAGAATACCCAGGTGAACAGAAGTTTCAATGGAGCCAGAAACATCATGTCATGCAAGAGAGAGCCAAACACATGGTAGTTTTGCTGATGAAACAGAACTGAGGACAAATAAAACGGATATCAAAAAAAGGAACAAAGAAACTAAACAGGCAGTGAGTCCTACATGTTTGTGTGGTTTTGTTTTTTGTGTTTGTGTGCTTCTTTCTTACATGGATCAGGTTTTCATAAGTGCCACAGACAATGTGGTGGTTGGTGACGGCGATGGAGTACACGCTGCCCCCGCTGGTCTGCAGGACGTGAACACACTCCAGAGACCGGATGTCCCAAATCTGACAGACAGCAGGAGAGGGAGGGGGGGAGAGTCAGAGAGGGCCAGTGGGTAAAAGCACACTTTAAAAGAGGAAGAGGAGGATGGCAATGAGTGTGTCTTGGGAAGGGTTGGACAAACACACACACACAAGTTATCAGCAGTGGAAAAAGTGAGTTGCTCAACAGCTGCAAGTCATCAATTTTCATCTCCAACACACAGCAACACAGAGTGGAGCCATCACTGGTTTAAAAACAGAGTCCAGTTTGCCAGACACAACGCAGAACTCAGAGGAGACAACGCAATGCCAACACAAAACAGAGAAATGACTCTTTAACACACACACACACACACACACACACACACACACACACACACACACACACACACACACACACAGCTAAACACGAAAGGCCAAGCGTCAAATTACAGACATACATGAGGACAAAGCTTACTGTTCCACCACTGAGCATAAGTGTTAAGGATTGAAGTTTTACTTTGATTAGTAACATAATTTTATTCAAACAATTTCATTTCATTTCATTCATTTCATACATTTTATATATTTCATAAAGGTTTTAGAGCCCACAACATTTTTTAACTACAAATTCTGTCTGACCATCCAAAAGAACATCCAGAGCTTTTGTATTTACAACACAGAGACTAATCAGAACATGCTTTCTACTAAATGCTGGGGAAAAAAAACACTGAAATAACTGTCATCTTATTAAGTTGTTATGACTAACCTGTTAGCAAACAAATGTATGTTTCTACATCCAGCACAAACAAACAGTAGCATTTAAAACAAGTAGGCCTATCCTCTCTTCTTTTAGCTCTGTTTTGTTCTTTGGCTGTTAAATGCTGCACTCTTCATTAGCTAGCCGGTAATTTAGTCTGTCTGTAAAGGGCACTACATTCATTCCTTTAACTTTTTCACTGAAAGACAGCTGCCTGCTGTAGCTAAAAACTATTCTGTGGAGTACCGCCAGTGAAAAAAGAGAGTAAAGAAAAACATACAGATTAAAAGGACACCAAAATACTAAGTAAGGATGAGGGTCTTTGTTCTCAGAGGGTTTGTCCCTACAAGTGACCCCTTTCATGTTATAGTCGTTTGATCCTTTGTAAATATAACAATACAGATTAAAGTAGCTTTAATATATAACACATGAAACAATTATAAACGGCCATTCATGGTTCCAATTGCATGTAAGAAACCAAATATTTATAGCTCTTAGCTTCAGAAATGTATTATTGTCAATACTGTTATTCCATCAACTTAGATATAAATATTCAACAATGAACCCTATTGAACTCTAAATCCATAAGTCTTGTATGTGATTTGTAATGACTGAGAGGATCAGAACTTAAATATGAAGTAACAACTGTCTCAATTAATGCTCATAAACACCCCTGTGAGCATAAAACACACACATGGTAGTCGTGCTGGGATGCCAGTGTTTTAAATCTGGCCTGTGATCTTTGTCACAAGGCAGCTTCTTTCTGTTTTTAAAACTACACTTGTAACCGCACTTTACGAGAAGCTAATGAGTCCAACGAATCAAACATTGTCGACTCAAACCAAAAGTATTTAATTTGCTATAAATCAGTGCAACAACTAATTTAAGAACTTTCTCTGTGACAAAGTCTTCAGTTGCCAAAATGTTCAAAGGATGTTTTTGAGTAATTACTGGCACCATTTGTCACAGTAATTTCTGCAGCAAAACATTTTCTTAGCGACTTCTGCAGTAAAATACTGGCTGGAGACTAACTGCACAGTCTACTTTCTCTGTCCTTTCATCTCACTTTCTCATTTTTCATTCTTTCACAGACGCCCCTCATTCCCAAAACCAGTCCCTCTCTCTTTGCCTTCTTTTTGATTCTTGTCTTTTTCTCTCTACAGCATCCCTGAGGTATTCATTAGTGACCAAATCTGGTAGGACAGCGGGACAAAACAAACACACACGCACACACACACACACACACACAGATGAACATGTAGGCACACAGTACTTCCAACAGTGAGGCAGTGATTAAAGATGACAGTCAGACAGACACAAAGGACTTTTTATATAGAGAACTGAATCCAATTACTGACCACAGTATTTCAAACCAGCTTTCACTGTAACACACAAACACACTATACACACACACCACAGTTAGAGCAACAAAGTGTCTGTGCTCCAACTAATTAACATCCACATTTACATGGTAACATATATTCATGCATACAGAGAGGAAGGCAGGATTTTAAACTTAAATATCAACCAAGAGGACTCATCAGCTGTTTGCTGATCACTCTTATAACCCTTGTGGAGGTTTTTTTTTGTCACTTGGGAAACTCTACATGACCATGGGAAAAGTATGAACCTATTCTTCCTTCCTCCAGCTCTTTATTTTAATGTTCCGACTCCAAAATTATCAGCAGTCACCATCCAAAGCCCACTCAGATCTGTCACTGGCAAACAAATCTATGGCACCAGCCAAACACAACACTTTCAAATCTTCATCCTGCTGCACCTCATGACAAAACAAAAACTGGATTAACTGCATCTGAGTCAAAAAATGAATATTGCGGTAGCCAGTTATTTATTTTGGTATAAAAATATATTCACTGAGGGCAGTTTATTAAATCGACTGCCTTCCAAGCCCCACTTCATAAGATACTGTTGCTACGCCCATCATTCTTTATTTCAGCAAAACACATGTGCAGTATGCAGTGATAGCTGTGACAAATTCAATACTTTTTTAGGTTGACAGAAAGAGCTTCCCACTTCTATCTGATGACTGTGGATTTTTACAGCTGATATGCTGACCTCTACTAGCAGAATTTAAAAAGCAGTTTGGACAATTTAGTGCTTACACTACAACTCTAAGATCTGGTTGAAAGCACTGCCTCCAGCTGACTTTTTAATGTTTACAGCTGACTCATTCAAAACAAGAATCCTATGAAAGGGTCTCTGTAGTGTAACTACATATGTAATTGTGCTAATAAACCAAAACTAAAGCTAGACGTCCCTGTCAGTAACATTTTCACCAACTGATGGTTCATACAGGAAAAATGTAAAGAAACAGCATTGTTGCATTTTTGTTGTATTGCAGGATCAATGAGGTCTTTCAGTATATACATGAATTTAAAGTCCACCACAGTGTATAATACAGTGGGTGCTCATTTAAAAAAAATCTAACAACATAAGAGTCATCATCTCAGCTCAGAGTCACTCATCTCAGCAAAAAACTCCTTTTGGGGATCAAAAAAGCAAACAAAAATACTCCATTTGGGACTCTATACAACAGTTAGTCATTGAAAAGAAACCAGAATGACTCCTCAGCCATCTGTTAGACCAGCTTAGTGATTCCCCAACAAACTCAGAGTTACCTCAAACAGTCAAGCAAATGTGCTACACTCAGCTCCAGGGAATGGCCAGCCTGGGAGCAGTGTGGTTTAATGGTGGGTCCGCAGAGCAGGAAATACTTTTTTTTCCTTATGTTCAACTTTTCCTTGAGTTCAGCTGTCTATTTTCTGTCCCTGGGTGTATCATCACAAAAACTCAACTATGATTGGCACATTGCAGCTTGTAGGATGTGGGGCATGTAGTCTTGAACATTCAAGTGCAAGTGAAGTACTAACACTGCAACCTGTGACCCTACATAACGATACAATTAGCTGACGACAGGTCCCTTGACCTTGGTAATAGCTTGAGTTACTGCTGTAGAAACTAAACTAGCAACCCTGACATGTTAATGTTTTAAGCTCACTTTAATGCAAATAAATATAAAGTTTAATCCATTAATTACACTTTGCTTCTATTTAAGTCTAAAAATTATTCACCACCCACTGTAGTCTTTATAAATGGAGTATCTCTCCCATGCTCATCTCTTCATCAAGTTGATAAATCTTAAGCTTACAACCCTGTCAAGCACGGTTTTAAGCTCTGAGTGGACTAAAACAAACTGTGCGCATGTATTCTGATATCATCTTACTAATATCTTCACTCCCTCCACTTACCTTGATGGTCTGGTATGAGCCACTGTAAAGGTGGTTCTGGGATGCCACCAGTGCTCTGACCCAGTGATTCAGACCGGTCAGCTCCTTCTTCAGCTTCAGCTCTGTCCCAACGATGTCCCACACCTACACAGACATGCAAACACACACACAGAAATACAGTGTAAGAAGATGATGAAAACTGCAACTAAGAAAAAAACCTTACTGACTTTTAACAAAAATAAACTTGAATAAAAAAAAAATTATGTTTATATGTGTGTTTGTGTGTGTGTGTGTGTGTGTGTGTGTGCGTGTGTGTGTATATATATATATATATATATACTTAAAACTCTCCAGAAAAGTTATTACCAAATTTTCTCAGCAAACTTAATGTTACTGTTGAGTTGGAGTATAAATGTGCTTTCATTGCCTTTTTTGGCCTTTTTAATACATCTCTCTCGCACAATCACACATAAACACACATAAACACACATAAACACACATAAACACACACACATGTACAGTCTGTGCAGAGCAAAGTTGAGCAAAGTTGTGGGCAAATAAACAGTAGGGAAAACTGTGAAGTGCATGATGTCATTGCTGAAGCAGGGAGAAGCTGAGGAGGAGGCAGTTGGGTAAGAAAGGAAAGTCCCTGTTTCCATGTAACTTACATCACTCACATGCACGCACGCACGCACGCACGCACGCACGCGGGGGGGGCGGGCGCGCCGCCCCCCGGCCACCCCCCCCCCCCCCCCCCCACCCCCACACACCCACACACCCACCCCAA
>JAPZDV010000009.1:19420140-19442579 GCA_029814665.1 Acanthurus lineatus | reverse complement strand
CCCCGCACCCACGCCCGCACCCCCCCCCCCCCCCCCCCGCACACACACACACACACGCACGCACACACACAAACACACACATGCAGAGCACCACAATCATCTTCTCCCCCTCTAGAGCCTGCCTGTTACCATGGTAACAAGACAAGGTTACAGTCATTACTTCTTACTGTCTTTCTCTCCTTTTTGAAATTGTTAGACCACTTCTTTAGAAAATCTTAACTGCAACACCCACAGTGGTTACTGATTACTAATTTCTAACCTTCAAAGAAAATACTGTTTAAAAAGTTATGGCTTTTCCCCTCACTAACCTGGACTGTAATAACCAATACCTAGTATCTACACACTGCATCCACTACAGCCACTTTGGCCAAAGAAGGAACAAAATATTGATGCTCATGACCGAGCCAATTTAGTTTTATTTCTTGGTCTATGAAATGGCTTCATTCTGACATCTTACAGAACTCATCATATACTCAAGAATAATAACCTGAGTGCCACAGTTACATTTTGTGTACCTCAAGGCTCCACCCTTGGTTAGCTTCCCTTCTGTATGTACATGTTACAATACAATGATCATAGCGTCAGTTTTCATTGCCAGCTGATGGACATACCAAAAATGACCCAGCAAAACAGTCAGTTTTTATGCTCATTGACATACCAAAGAAAAACACATACATTTTTATAGGTGTTTTGTCTCTATCTTGATGATAGTGTAATTTCTTAGTTAATAGTGAAAAGTATTATCTGATGTGCTTTTTGATGTGCACATCTCACTTGAATTCTTCCTTAGGTCTACCATCAAAAAAAGGTTTGTGCCATCTCCTACTAAAGCCAAAACATGTCCATTTCTGTTTATCTCATACTGCAGTTTTGATCCCTGCCTTCATGTGGTTCATAATACCTATGACCTATAAGGAGCTACAGGGCTAGAACCTTCATTCTTCTCAAATATTTTACCATAGAAATCTGCATGTGTTCTTCTGCCTGAGTTTACTAATCAGTTTTAATTCAAATAGAAAAAAAACAACACAACAAACAAACCAAAGAAGAAAAAAAATCTTTCTTTTCATTTATTATTTTCTTTTTTTTACTCATTACTTCTTATATGGTTTTTCATTGTTATAAAGTGTGTTGGGGCACTTTTAAAACGATGCAATGACATAACAAACTAGATGGCACATCATGTACATAACTGTACCTTAATGGCCTTGAGGGAGCCGCTGAATAACATGTTGTGGGAGGAGACCAGTGTGCATACAGGGTTGTCATGGGCACGGATAGTATTGACCTTCTGCAGGGTCTGGATGTCCCACACCTACGCAAGATGTAAATTAGCAAAACACACAAAAGAAAGACAAAAACACAACTTCTGTATCAAATGCTGATGATTCAAAATGTGCCTGTTTGCCTTTAAAAAGAGGGTAAACGTCACTTACGATGATGGTGCAGTCTGCGGAGCCACTGTATAGCCTGTTTCTATGGAGATAAAAGAAAGACATTATTGAGTCATTAAAAAGGCTGATCACTCCCAGTTCATGTGAATTTAATGATAACGGCTTGTTTTATTGATTGTTGTTGATTGATTACTGATTGATTGTTTTTTTACCCTTGGATACATAGTGCCAGGACGATGCCATCATGACCCTCAAGTGTTTTCTGACACTTGTAGGTGGTGCAGGTGTCCCATACCTGATCAGAGGAAAGAGGTGGGTTTACATACTGGCTATAAATTGCCTCAACTTGTAGAAATGAACATAAATTTGTGTTTGTGAGCATCTTTTTATCAGTTTGCAACTTTGGTAGCATTAAAACAAATCTATAATTGCAGATTTCTAGTTCAAAACGAGCTTGTGGGTAGAAGTTATCAGAATCTCTCAGGAAGTAGGTGGGTGAAAGTTGTGTTCAGGCTAATAATAGCACTGCGTCAAAAAAAAAAAACACAGAAGAAGGAGGAAAAAAAGGACCATAAGGGATACATTGGTGTGAGTGTGTTGGTGTATAGGTGCTAAGAAGAAAACAAAATCCAAGAAGTCCAGTTTAAGCATTACTTCCATGAGACTGAAAGCCCTCTGCTTCAAGAAAATGAAATCTGGAGGACTTGTTTTCTTATGACACAGAGCTAAATTTAGGTCTTTCATTGGCTTTGTGTGCTTGTGCATCTTCATGTTACCTTGATAGTCTTATCTGAGGATCCAGAGAACAGCAGGTCTCCAGTAGAGTAGACACACAGACACCAAACTGGACCCTGGTGACCAACAAATGTCCCCTTGCACTTGAAGATCTGCTGGGGGTCATATGCTACACACAGGCACAGAGATGGGTATGACTGGATATGTACATTTCAGTGGAAACTAAACAATAAAGGAATACAATTGAATCTAAAACAGAAGCAGGCAGAGAGGGGACAGAGAGGTAGATGAGGAAGATACAGACAGAGGTTGTTGAAGGGAGCAAGTGGGAGTGAGGGAGAGGAGGAAGGAAAAAGGAAAGGCCAGAGAAGGCAGTCAGACCTAGATTTTGTATTTTAAATAAAGAGAACTTTCTTGATTAAATTGTTCAAAACTTAACATGTTCCAGGTTTTTCTGATTTTTTTTTTTTTTACAGAAGAATAATAAAAAGAAAAGGTATTTCAAAAGTAGGACAGGCATGCAGACACTTACAGCCCAGAATTCCCATGTTGAGCCTGGCATTGATGTGGGACAACTCATCCTGCAGGGACACAAGAAAAGAGACCGGGGGATTTGCTCTACTTGTGTGTGAACCAATGTTAAGTAACAGCTACAATAACACAACTACTTCAGTCCTTTTACTCTGGCTACCTGGTTGAGACTTTCAGCCCCACAAAAACCCTCCATACTGTCTCTTCGTAAGGTGAACACACACTCACATTAAGCATTGAGGCATCTCTACGGAATTCCATCAGGTCCTCACTCAGTTTACTCTGGTTCTCATCCAGCACATCTGAAAAACAGACAGGTATAATAACTTTGAGAAAATGGGAGAAAAACATAGTCAGGATTCTGTGCTCAAGCAGGGTGGCCCATTAGGGTCAAAACACTCTCTCTAGTCAATATTTCCTGTCAATATTTATCCTTCAGCAGCTGTGTGGTCTGAAAACCATGTTTAAGTGCAGTGCGCTGCTGGAGTGAGATGTGATCTGCTGAAAACATGCAATCAGGATGCAAAAAACTGCTTTTTTCCCCTGACAATTATACATTATACCCAAATTCTGGTACTCAACATGAAGATTCTGAGTACTGATCCCAAAACAGTGCTGTTTTCCTTTTTTCCCTCGAAAATGCAAGTTAATATGCGGCTGTAACTACAAGTCAACTAGAGATGCTCATACATTAACATGCTTTTAAGCTTGTGAAAATTAAGATTTATATTGTTTAAGTCTGTAAACTTGTTATATCACAGCAAATTAACATCTAGGGGACGGAGACCATCATGTTCTTGCATAACACAAATAAAATAACAGGACTGGTGCTTTAGGCCTCACAAACAGACTATGTTGCCGTGATCAGGGCCAATGCTGCTCTCCCTGTCTGCTGTGTTTACACAGAAAAAGCTTCCCTAGTCTTAATTACATGCTTCTACATCTCCTTACCCAATAGCTCACTCGTTTCCCTAACATCAAAACTAATCTGCTGAAATTGCCTCCAGAGGCCTATTTGACTCCAGTTGCTTATAGGGTGTAAAAATACTGAGCCTCACAGCGTTTAACTAATACTTAATAAAATGTATTCCGGCTACACAGTTTCAAATAGCCTCCTGACAAAAATTCCAGAGATTTATTTTTATTTAACTGTATCGATGCTATGATATATAACTAATTAAAATGGTTTGCAGGCTTCACAGCACCTGTTCCTAGGCAGCATCCCCTGCAGCTCCTTTCAGCTAATTCACCTGCTCCAGCAACCTGTTCAGTGGAGCTGAATAACTTCTGACCTTTATGTGCAAACATGCAAGTAATTCATCTAAATGTCATAAGAATGTATCTGTCTCGCTGAAAAGGTGAGTAAAGCTGAAGAACTTCTTTCCTCACTGTGTCTTACCGAATTTGAGCTCCAGGTTCTTCTCTAGCTGATCTAACTTTTCAGACAGTTTGCCTAACATGGAGCGCAGGAAAGCAATGTCTTGGTCTTTCTGGGCCAGAGTCAGCTGCATCTCATGGAACCTAAACAAAAGCCAAGGTCAGGGATTTCAAGAAAAAAGAGAAGGAGATGACGAGTGTATTGTGCTTAATTGTGAACCAAATCAATGAAACAAATTTTGTCTTAACGCTTAGCCCGTCAGATGAGAATATATGATGTTTGGAAATTTTGTTCTACCAACAGCTCCACTTGAGCTTGAGTATGTCTGCCCACCTGTCATCAGTCTGCTGCAGAAACTCCTTAAGACCCTCAAATTTACACACCTCCAGGTGTGTTTCATATGTGTCCTGGTTACCAATGAACGTACAGCTGTTGGGGGGCAGAGGAGAGGCAGATTAGTGGAAGACAGAGTGTTTTGTCTATGAGAAAGAGAAAGTGATCAAGTTTATGAGAAAAAATAGATAAGGAGACAAAAAAGTACAAACATAGAGCCAGACAAAAAGAAGGATTGACAACAAGTAATTTTATAAGACCACTGAAAAAAGGGATATAGGAGTATAATAATGACGGTAAATGCACATGCTCATACACATGGTTTTTAGGACTCACCCATATTTGGAGTGTGGACATTTGATGTGCTCACATTCTTTAAGGTGAGCCTCCAGGTTCATGGTGAGCAGTGGGGGACAAGAGGGGTTGTTTGGGCAACGGACTGGCCTGTAGTCACAACTGGCCTCATGTTCTCTAAAGAGGTACAGTGAATTGGGGTGAGCAGAGGAGAAGAATGAAACATTTGTAATGTGTTGCTGCTTTACATTATGTCAGATATCATGTATAGGGAAGCAGTGGAGGTATGATATCTTATCAAAACCCTCTCTGTTTTACGTACTTGCGTGCAGACAGTTTGATGGTGAATGGGCAGCCCAGTGGGTCCACCTCATACGCTCCAGGTTTCCCTGCCACTGTGGCAGTGGAGGCTGCAGCTCCACCTGCACCACTGGCTGTGGCCCTGCAGCCGTATTTACAGTGAATGAACAGCTCTCCGATCTGCTCAGCTACTGCAATGTTGTTCACTACAACCGTTAGCTTAGCTGCATCCACTGGGCACTTGTCTGTGAGGGGAACAAACATGAATGTAAGGTTTCAATAAACTACACTTTAAACTTCAGCGCTAGCATTAGCACATCTAAACAGAGTATAGCCATTACTAATGTTATTAGTAACACCAGTTTATGAAGAGTAAAATGTATAAAATGATGTTGGCCTGCTATTCTCACAACACACTTTAATTCTTACCTGAAGTCAAGGCACATCGTCTGCAGAAGGTGTGCTAGGAAAAACAGGCAGAAAGAAATTTTTAAGAGTCCACATGTTACCTAAGGTTTAAACACAACTGAGACTTCCCTAAGCCCCGCCTCCCTTTGTTACTTTTGCTACAACTGTCAAGCTTTTTTTACACATGCAGCAAATACAGAGTTTACAATGAAAACAGCAGCAGATTCAGTACTCAAAACATAAGAGCTTTTTTAACAATGGGTCCCTAATTCTGACAGAGTTTTTGATGGCTATATACAAAACTAAAACAGTGTAGTAAAAAATGCTACTGGTCTATGAGGCATTGTGGAATTGCCACAGTAGAAACTAAGCTAGGTAGCCAGGCACGTCAGTATTGTAGCCGCAGTTAGAGCAAAAACACATATTTATATACTTTACACATATGCTGAAGTAGTTTTGGTTTTGTTGTGGGAAAAGAAACACTTCACACATAAACCATGCTGAGGCAGCAAACATGGAGTTATGCACATTTCCTCAGCATGGTGAGATCCTGAGCTTGACAAGTCTGCTGTGCCTTGTTACAATTGCCTAGATATAATTGAAAAATTTCTGTACTGGGGAGGGTTTTGCAAACTGTCAAAGAAAATGGTGCATCATAAGACACAGCATTTCAAGGAAAATGCTTTATATGTTTGCAAATGTGATTTAAACCAAGATTGACAAATTTTTTTAGTTTAAATGATTTTTTCAGTAACATGTAGCAGAAAAAACAGAGAGCTGACTGAGAGACTGGAGAACAGGAACAGCTGGAGGAAAGGCTAGAAAGATCCAAAGTAAACTCACCCCACACGTGGTGATGACAGGGTCCTTGAAGACGTTACAGCACAGCTGGCAGCACAGTTTTACTGACGGCTGTTCTGCAAAAACCTGAGGCTCCTACACACAAATATAAACATAATCACACACACACTGTCACTGTGGTTTTATGTGTAAGTGTTTGCGAGGATATGTTTATGTTTTGCTGACATATGTGGTATATGTTTGCATTCGGCATCATACCGTGTCCTCCTCCTCTTCATGAAGAGAGAAAGTGGAGCGCAGAGACATGTTGGATTCAGAATGGAGAGATCGGACTGAGATGGCTGAATCTGACCTCCGAGGAGTACCGATAGGAGGCTGAGGGTAAATGAAAAAGCAGAAAGCAGTGGAGAGAAGAGGTCATAGCCTATTCATACACTGATATTACCATAGTTCATCCATATTTGCAAGATCTTTAGCTCAAGTTCAATGTAGTTCACATTACTGAAAAGATGTAATGTCTGGCTTGAAACTGGGGGAGTGAAAAATTTCTCCCTTTAAACCTCCATTTCAGTTGTATTTTTTAATCCAGACTCTTCATAAATAAACTGCTTTGGTCGGGTTCATTTAAAATGTTGATGTCTTTGAGCTTTGAGTTCATTAGGCTGGATTGTAACAAACATAAAATGTGAAAGGATGTGTGTTTAAGTGTACCATTCCATCGTCATCATCACGGGGAGAGTAGGTTAGAGTGCTGGAGGAGGAGGGAGTTCTTCGATGCTGCTTGTAGGTGCTGGACCCCTCTGCTGAAAGCAAATAAATAAACATTTACAAAAATTAATGTCAGAGAAATTAAGTTCTTCTGTGACTTTCAAGCAAAAAGGAGAAAGAAATGCAGAAAAAGCATTAATAAACAGAGAGATTATTTATGTATCACCTTTAGTTCCAGCAGTCACAGCTGAGAAGGTGGGGCCAAATGAGGCCTCCATCTTGCTTTGCAGTAGAGAAAGGATGGTTGAAAGAACAGAAAAATGGGTAAATAGACAGTATGATGATAAACTGCAAGATTATTTAAATAAAAGGACAATTACAGCAGTAATGCATTGCACAAAACCAGTATAATCTAAGTATTAAACTAAAATCTCTCTCCATGTCACACTAGTGTCTCTCACCCTGCTGCTGGTGTTAGCTCGGGGAGTAAGGGGGCTGCTGAGGCTGGCTGTTGTGATGGCTGCTGCTGCTGCTGCTGAAATTCTGGTCTTCTTCTCAACTGATACTTAGTTGTAGGGAGTTAGTGCAGCGTCTTCCTGCTGCTCATAATCCAAAGCACACAGAAATGCACAAGAAAAAACACTCGTCACCAGCTGGAGTGCTAGGCCTAGGAAGAGGAAAGAGGATGAGGAGGAGTGCAGAGAGGTGAAGAGAAATGGATGGCATTAGTGAGGATAAGAGTGGGAGAGAGATGTTGTGACATGGAGTAAAAAAAACAAAAAACAAACAATAATCTTAAGTATTATGATCTGCCTTCGAGCAGCACTGCAGGGGTCTGGCTTACATCAGGTCAAATACATAATGCTAGCCATAAGGTGGCTTTATGTTTAAACAGAGAGATATATAAAAACACCCACCCACACACAAGATATACTGGTGAGTGCCAGGGGCTGCGGTACAGCTTGAAGTTACTTAACATTAGAGGCAGTGCAACAAGAAATAAGTTGTGCAACGGAGTTGATATTGTTAAACAGATGGTTTTGACCTACTTTTCCAGCTTCAAGCACAACAACACACTAAAACATAATAATTCCACTTCAATTATCACTGAAAAGATAAGTGTTTCATGGTTTAGCTTGGTTATTTTGATTGATTTAAATAGTTTGTGGGAGACCTCATAAAAATTAGATTACAAACACAGACATATTCAATCAGCTCTGGCTTAAAAATTGAAGTTAAAAGTTCACTGAGTCAGTTAATTACAGATTGTAAAAAAGTATGTTTATTGGATGTGGGCAACATACATTCTAAATTCTAATGCAGTGAGGAGACTAGATGTTGTCTGCCCAGGGTTTTGCCAAATTAGAACTGTTCAACATCATATCTGTCTTCTACAAGTTGCAACAATTCAACTAAAGTTGCTCAACTTTCTACAGTAATTTTAAGTGATATACAAATGTAAATGGCGTAAGCATAACATTAACATAGGTTTTATCTAACACAAATTCATTCAGCAGCAACAGTTTTGTGTATAGAGTTTAAATCCGCAGAGGTAATCAATCAATTTTGCATATTCTATTGACAGCAGATATCGATTTACTACACAGGTATGTACTGATGGTTGTTACACCTTATTAGTGAAATGGGCGAGCCTCCTCCTGATACAAAAAACACAGCTCAGGCAACAGGAAAAACGCACAACAGCTGTCTGACTGAAGGCAACACTAACACTTAGCAACAAATTCATAACAGAAAGTTTGAAAAGGGACCAGCGTCTGCAAACCTTCAAACAAACGGGAAAGTTGAAAGGCAGAGAGAGGGAGCAACACAGAGACAAAGAGAAGGGGGCAAAGTGACAGCCAAAAGCCAGTGACCCGAACAAGTAGATACTGATGTAAACAGAAAGGTATGCGGACTGTCAGCTCATATGGTAACAGGCTGCACAACTTGCCGATGAAAATATCCAGGACCTCTAATCCGCGTCAACCAGCGTCACTGTCTTTTTTTCACGAGCCAGGAGATTCCCGTAAAGAGGAGCCTCCACACGCGCAAAGGGGGGCGGAACACACGCACACAACGAACCAAAGTTGAAGACTGACAGCTAACGTTAGCTAGCCAAATGTTCAAAGGCCACACATGAATAGTATAACAGTTTCACAAGTTCAAAGCGTGTTAGCTAATATAAACGGTAGCTCATAATGTCGTTTGTTTTCAACCGTCATCTTTGAAAATAACCTTTTAACGATGTGTTAATTAGCAAGCGAGCTACAGTGGCTTGTTTGCTAGCTAAAGTTAGCTAATGTTATATTTCCTATTAGCAATCACTGCTGCCAACGGTCTTTGGCAAACTCTGCCAACAAACAACGAAAATTCTGCTGTAGTATCATGTTGGTGAGACAACTGTCAAAATAGCCTGTTTTTAGTTTGCAGACTTACCATTTTTTATAACAGCGTACTCTCAAGTCCGTAGACGAATTCCTAAATCTTCATCTTCTCTCTCTCTCTCTCGCCCTCTCTCTCTCTCTCTTTGCCTCACATACACAAATGCCGCAGTGTGTTATGGGACATGTAGTAGCGGGCGTAACGCCGTCCCTAGATGAGTGTCTTTCTCCCAGCTGTCAGACCACGCTACCCACAATCCACTTCGCGGAGCTGCCATTGGTCGCGGTTCTGTCAGTAATTTCCGCAAACCAACTACAAGGCAAAAAGCGATATTTGACCAAGTTCGGCGTCGTTATTGGTTCATACAGAGACCGAACCATGCGACAGCCACGACACGTTTTACAGTAAATGCACGTGCCCAGTGGTGTGATGTGGGAAGATACCGAGCAACATCACAGGGAGATGTTTATGCAGGTGCAAGCCTAAATAGAGGGTTTCGTTTTAATGGCAAAAGAAGGGCTTCCAAACACACTCACTGTGACTGTATTTGAGAGGGTGATAGTGCATTGACGACGGCAGTTATTAAATCTGTTAAATTGTGTTTTACTGCAAGTGACAAAAATTATTATTATAATGCACAAATTGTTTCTGTAATATAGCCATGCACAATTACATGCATGATTCTACTTCCACAACAATACAGGACAAATCAAACCTCGCACTGAAGGAGCTAGACTTTGCATGTAATATTTATTCAGTAATTTAATACTTAAGCAATTTGTGAAAGTCAAATCTATGAAAATCTGCAGAGCAAATGATATGTAATGTATTGTAATGATATGTAAAATGCAGGTTCAGAGAAACGGAGGTGGAAAGAGTAGTGGGTAATTGAAAAGTCTTGCTTGTTTGTTTTTGTTTTTGTTTTTTGTTTGTTTTTCTGCAGCTCATGCAGCTGAGTGAAGTTTGACCCTTCTACTTGGTGCCAGTGTTGTGTTCATGTAATCACAGAGAAATATAATTAGCAGGTCTGCGGAAAGAAATAATACACATATTTTTATCTTTTACAAACATCTTACGCTGTGTGGGATTTGCATCTCCCTCTGTACTTTGAGTTTTTTGTATTGATAACTATGAGATATTTAAATATATTATTTGTTAACATTTTAACAGCAAGGCCATCTATACAAATTCATGCACTTATTACACTTGGTTAATTTAGTCATTCCTGCCCCGTACTGTGACGTTTGTGTGGTGAAAGTGAGACAAATGTATTTATGAAGTTCTTTTAACAAACACCTCTCACACAAAGCACTTTACTGAGAACAAACCTTTTAAGAAATATGATAAATTTTAACTCTTTATGAAAATCCCACAATCCTTTGAATTATACTGTACCAGTACATGACAGTAAAACTGTGAGCACAGAGGGGCTGTCGCAGAAAACAAACTTGACATCAGGAACCCTGATGGCTGCTTCCCAGGTTTCAAAAAGCACAAAGGATCAAAAAACTTCTAAGGCATCAAAGGTTTGTGTAGAGAGTGGGAGACTCATTTCTTGTTACTTTATTATTCAGTTTTCTCCTTTCTTAATTATTCATCTTAATCCAAGCGTGTTTGGACTATTCGTAAAATTTAATGAACTCTGCATATTATAGTATTATAGTATAATTATTTCTTATAGTGGTAGAATGTAAATCTGTAAATTTATTCAACTATTTAAGCAGAAAATAAAGCTAATTTTAATTTAGTGGGATATTTCCATTTTATATGTCATACTTAAACATTAACTCCACAATGTTTCAGAAGGAAATTCTGTACTTTTGGCTCCACTGCACTTGTTGGCAGCTGTAGGTACCAGTTACTTTTTTTTAAAAAAAATTCACACACCCCGTCTCTTCATGTTAAGTGAAGTTGAATGCTTTTGATGAACTGAAATATGAAGTGTTCTTTTAAGCTTATGAATTGAGAAACAAGTTCTACAACCTCTTAAGTTAAACGAACTGTTACTCCCCCCCGCGATATCTAGCAATGTCAATTTCATAGAGCTTTTTTAGAAAGCCTGTGAAGAGTTGCCTTAGTATTTTTACAGTGTTGTATTGCTACTGTTCATTTAGCAAATGATTGAAATCTTACACCAACTTTATGCTTTGTCATTTTCACCAGTAGAGGGCACCAATTATCTAGATGTATTCAGATCATTGGATGAAAAAATCTCTCCTCGTACTTTATCTGAACTGTTTCAAAAAGTGGCTTAAGATTGACCAAGCAAAAGTAATAAAACATGAACATTAATTCACACTAGTTTAATGTGTGGCACAGTTTTTAACTACTAGCTATTAGATAATGTATTTGTCATTTTAAGGGGAATACATTGCCCAGATGTTGACATTAGAGCAAGCACAGGTCTGAGTAATAAAATAACAATGGCTGAATAGAATTTAGCTGCCTTAGTGATAGAGTCCTGGTATTGTGCATGCTTGCTAACTGTCACTCTGTCTTACAGAGAAAGTTGAATATAATGAGGACTTGTTAATGTTATCAGTAGCATGTGCCTTTCTTTTCATGACAAGTGAAAATATCTGAACATGAATTACATTTAAAGGTCCTGCACACCCATTATTAAACCTACACTGGTGTTTCTTAATCTTTTGACTGAATAGACCTCCTGTCAAGACTGCATTCACTTATTTTATTAATAGTAAATAAAAGCAAAATGCATTTAATGCAAAAAATGACTCTTGTCATACTCTTGTATTCTTATTTACACTCTATGCTGGATGATTTTTAGTTGAGCATGAATGTGTAAGGAGCATTTTAGGCTCATGCTGGTAGGGCTAATTATCCAGAAAAGCAAACGCAGAAAAATTGCCTCTGTACTTGATCTATTATGACATTACAAGATTGTTAAAAGTGATTCATCACTGTGAACACAGCATTTTACTGTTGTAGCTGGGAGATGCAGCTGGTTCTAATTACTTTATATACAGTAGGTAGTTTAGTCTACAATGGTTCCCCACTGAGGACTCAGGCCCCTTTTGTGCAGTGTTTTCTAAACAAAGGGTCAGGAGCCAAAATGGGTGACAAACCATTTTTATTGAGAAGAACAGCATTGCCCTTTTTTTCTATCCTGATGCTAATCTGCTCTGCTTATATGCTGTGCACTGCTTTCAGAATTTAACATCTACTTTATTTTAATTATCAGACATAATAATAATCAGCAATTTTTTAATTGCATTGTATAACAGATTAGTATATAGTCAAGTGATTCATGGTTGTGTTCTTAATCAGCCGTTTATGTACTAATATAAAATTTTACAGCACTTTATGATGTATTTTTTTATTTTTGGCTTCAGGGTGACACCAAATTTCTATTTTCGATCTAGATCTAGAACTTTTGCTCTGGAGGGTCAACACATGTCATGAGATGAATGATGAGAGAGAAAAAAAAGAAAATATCGTGGCACACAAATTTGTATTTGTTTTTTGTATAGTTTTTGTGTAAAATACTGGATAACTTTTTCCAAATTGTCCCTCAAAGTGTTATTTACATAAAACCATGTAAGAGGTTTAGAGGGGAAGTGTCTCCTTGGTGGAACTCAAACACATTACAGATGTTTGAAATGTGTCAAGATAAGATGCACAAATAGATGGAACTTTTTTGTAGGCATTTACAAGCTTAAAAGACTGGGGTTCACTGGTTTAATTTTTAACAATGCATGTTGTTTTTATTAGCTTATTATATTTCTTTTTATAAAAACTATTCATCTGAAACATAACCATTACCTAAAGCTGTCAAATAGATAGTGATGGTAGAGTAAGAAGCACATTATTTTCCTTTATATTTCAGTGAAATAGAAATACAAAGTAGCAATCAAATGGAAACCGTAAAGTGTACCTTAGTACAGTGCTATAGTAAATATACTTCCTCAACTAATATATTGTAAATATGTTCTTTGTTTAATAGAGTTAAATTTGTCCATCATGTTTCATGACCTTGACCCAGGACAGCAGAACATATCTATGTCGGTGTCATTGCCAGAGCATCAACAGACTAATTTGCCTCTGTTCACCTTCACAGCAGTGTGATGTGATGTGAGAAATGTGGGATGTACTGTGTGGAGGACAGAATCACCACACATGGGGCAGATCTGTGCAGCTCCGCAGCCTGGAAACAGTAGGTGCATGTGAATAGATGCCCACATGCACATAGAGAGTGGGAGGGAGCTGTAAATAGAAAGAGAGAAAGACCAGGCCTGAATGCTGTAATGCAGCCATGAATAAGAGACGTTTTGAATACAGCTTTGTTGATGTGTGTGCACACACACAGAACACACACACACACACACACACACACAGCTCAGCGTTCCATTAGAGGAAGCTCAGGCCATTAGTACTTTTATCTTCTCTGTGTGGGACAGCACTGACAAGACAAGACTCCCCTCTGCACCCCCTCCAGCACATACTCATAATCACACACCAACACATACACACATACACACACACATTCAGCCAACCCGCTCTCTCTCTCTGATGCAGATGTTTTGGATGGGTCACCACAGCGAGCTTTAATGGCGGTCCTAACAGCAGCGCAGCCTCTTCACAGAGAGCGATTCAGCTTCATTTACAAAACACTGTCCCTCCTTTCATGCTGATAAGATGCCTCAAACAGCTGACAGTGTGTACAAAATATTTTCGCAAGTGTCTCTGAATGTGCAATTACAAAAATGTCTCATTGTGTCCAGTCAGTTCAGCCTTCATTCAGAAAACACTCGTCTCCTTCTGTGCAGACTGCTATGTCGCTAACAGCTGACAGAGTGCACAAAGCTCTGTCTTCCTCCTTCATGTAACATGCTGAGAGCAACTAGGTCTACCTACAAAAAGTCTAATCATATTAATTAACAGCTGACAAACAATGCGTCTATCACACACATAAACAAGTGTACCAAAATATTATTGTAAAAGGTTTAATGTTTCCAGTTTTTGTACATCCTGGTCACATCATCTCTTAAAGTGAAGTTGCACAAAAAATGTGCACTTTGCAACTGTAAATCTCAAAGAATGCAACAGTCCGAAAAATCTCCATCTCTTATAATTTAAATAAGAATTTTGCTTTTATAGTGACAAGTATTTTCCTCTCCTTCCGAGTTTGTAATTTTGACCCTTAAAAAACACAAGGACAGACATGCCAGAAGAAATTAAAGTGCCCAGTGTTCACTGTGCCAAAGTCATCATATAATGGAGGCCAAAGATATTCAGCAGCATTAGCTTGATAACATAATTACTTAAGAGTCACTCACGGCGACAGACTCTTAGAGAATTATTACCAAGTTCCTCTCAACTGAGTATACCGAGCCGCTCAGGCACTTTTAGCCCATTGTTTTATAATGTACAACTTTAATGTTTGGGTTTAGTTTCACGTTTGCCATGACTGTTGTCTTTGGCCACAGCAGGCAACCATTCTTAGTTAATACCTGCCCAGACCCAAACAGATTCAAGGTTACTAAATGAGCTTTTTTGTGTCTTCTGGGGGCTAATAGGCAACAGTTAGCAAACTCTGAGCTATGTTCATCATGCAACATGAATGGAGATGATATATTATTGCTGTGTTTTGATTCTCTTGACATCATATGGCCTAAAGAATCTGTTACTGCATGCTTTAAGTTAAAAGTTACTGATAGTTAACACATAGTAAGGGCCACACTGTGCAAAAAGAAGGCCTATAAATATTATATCAGAGTATACTGGGAGGCATATATACAGTATTGCTATATAGTGGTTTAATGTCTTCATCCTGCTGCATCAAATTTTATTACATCCTGATTGAGTCTCTGGCTGTTAGGGGTGTTCTGTTACATCCTCCCTTACACAAAAGCAGATTTTACAACTCTCTGGCGCTTCATCTCATGTAACACTTAGTGGCTGGTGGGACAGGAGAAGGTAATAAGTTCAGTACTTGTTGGTGCGTCATTTTTGTGGAAAACCATGAAAGAGCAGACTCACAAGTCGATGATTTGTTTCAGTTTGAAAACTTCCTGTATGCCGAGATTTCCAGCCAATTAAAAAATTCTAACAAGTACAGGGCAGATCCAGTGCTACTGTACATTAATTCAGTTACAGTGTGAAAAAAGATTTTTGTAATTAAGGTTGATATAATAGGTAGAATTTTAGATAGAAAGGTTGCAAATACTGCAGTATAGATGACAGGTTTTTCTAAAGATGATGCAGTATCAAGGCAGTTAAAGAAGAAGAGCACTTGTCTCACCAGCTTACACTGCCAGATCAATCAGTCAGGTTTTGAGTGCTAAAGTTCACGTTGATAATACATTTTGGTGCCTTTTTCTATTCTTTAACTTTGGCTTGTGCTTATTTTATTTATTTATTTCATTAAAATGATAATTATATTATGAGAAAAATTACCCTATTTGAATAAAAACTTCAGGTGCCATGAAGTTGAATGCAGAGATTCATGCCCACCTCTGACAGAAAATTGATAGCTTTTTTGAATCTTTAACTTTTCATCTAGCCTCATCAATGGTTCAAAAGTGTCATTTACCCACTGCATAGTTTTATAACCAAAGGAAACATAATGGCATTCCCATCAGCCTCAGCTGAACTTCATGTTTAGTGGTAATTACAGTTACTGGCATGTTAACAAGCTTAACTATGATGGTGAATATGACAAAAATTAAACATTAGCATATTGGCAAATGTCTTTGAGAGCATGTTATCACAGTGACGTTAGCATCTATTTCAAAGCACCACAATGTGTTTCTCAAAGGGCTACTAGCATGACTGTTGATTCTTGTTGTCTCTTTTGCTGCCTTCAGAACATGAAGAGCAGAGTACACAAGGAGTACATGCTAACATGAGCATACTCACAATATTCGATAATACAAATGTAAGGTGCATCTAATATATTATTATCAAATATATAATATTTATATTTGCAATCTCCACAGTTTAATGTATTGTGCTAAAATGCTGTTATGTTATTGTGAGAAAAATAAAAGCACAAGGTAATTGAACCTGAGATTAAAATGAAATACATATTAGTTAATATTAAATATTAAATTATTATTAAATTATTTATTTGTTATTAAATATTAGTTGCACCCTTACATGGATACTTTCCTTTCCGCACACATATGGCTCAAGCTTTGCCAGCGAGCACACAAGCAAACAAAGAATACACACAATCCACAGGGCAGCCTGCCCATGAAACACACAAAAACACACACACACACACACACACACTCATGCACACACTTGACCTTGATAGAGACAACAGGGTGGCAGTTCTCCCCATTCACTGGGTCCATTAGGGGCCAAAGTGCAGCTGAGCCACATGCTGTACAGCCACAAAGAGACACACTGGATTACAGAGAGACAGCCAGGCACACAATGGAGGAGGGGTGTGGGTTGGTTGTGGTGGGGCAGGGTGGATGAGAGGAGCAGGATGATGGAAGCAGCAGGAGGGAGAGTAGGACAGAGGGTGGGTGAGAGAGTACAACTTAATCTATTTCCATTGAGTTTCCATTTTTATACAGTCCTACTTACAGTTGGATTTTCTGTAAGAGTGTCATTTAAGCCGACTGATTGTTTACAGATGGGAAAAAACTATAACCTCCACCCAAACTTTTGCTCATCAAAGTAAGGAAACTATTTTCTGTATTTGTTGAGATGAAACTTTTGGAGTGTTGGCAAATATGAGCTGAGGTCAGAGGAGTTCAAAGTTCGAGAACAGAGAGGAATAGAATATTTTTCTAAAGGACATGATGTGAACCAGTAGATGATTTTAGAAACAAAGTAAAAAAAAAAACACAAAGGCACTGCTTCAAATGAACCCTCCTCTCTTTCATCTTTCCATCCCGTGCCCCCTTCCATTTTTTTCATGTCTATCTATGAAACTCTTCCTCAGTTTGTCATCTTTCTTGCAGTAATATAAGGCTGAGGTTTCTTGTCCGAGCTTCCATCTGAGATGTGCGCCATGAATTAATGATCAGTGCTGAGTAAGACTCTGTCTCTAAGTGCTGCTGGTGCACACATCACCACTGCTGCCCCATCTCTGTGTGTCTGCTGTTCACTTTTAAGTATGCTTCACCCCTCTGCACGCAAGCAGAAGCTGTTAACCCTCCAACATACAAACACTGGCTGTTGACTCTTTCAGTCACATTAGAGAGAGGAAGTGGAAGAGTCAACAATGATGCTCGTCAAGGAAAAGTGTTTTTTTAATGAATCAGTCTAGATGAGTTTTAAATAGGGAAGCAACACTGATGATTGAGTATGATCATGGTTAATCTCATTTGAAGAGAGAGAAAAGGAATACGTCCCAAAAACAGACATGTAAACAGAAAAAAACAACTACAATGATGAAACCGTGTCTACATAGACACGATGGTGAAACTTAAGCTTTATTTTTGTCTATAGAAAGTCATCAGTCCAGCAAAAAACCTTAGTAGTAATGTAGTTTACCAACAGAGGTACAGACGATGCAGTGCTGACTCGGCTCCTAACAGATACGCAAAGGTTCTGCTCATGAATTTTAGTTCAGCTTCTAATTCAATGATGCCACATATTCTCCTGATTGATCTCAGCATCAACACAGGGCTTGTTCTCTGGATCAGAGACTTTCTCTCCTGCCGCCCACAGAGGGTCTGTGTCAGGGGCAGAATGTCAGATGTGCTCACTGTGAGTACTGGCTGCCCACAAAGCTCTGTTCTTCCCCTGTGATTTTCTCTCCTTTTGCCCATTAATTTGGGATCACTGACAAATATTTCATTTGATTTAAGTACACAGATGACTTTGTGAGCTCCTACAGAAGACAACTCTCTTATGTTAAGTATCCAACTAAAAAAGACACTTGACTAAGCTCATAACCATTGGGTTACTGCTGATGTGTCCTCTCAGATAAACATGTATATGTCTCCTGTTCTTGTCATGACTGTATACTATAAATTTTATAAACAATGTGTGGGTGTTAGGTTTTATATTGTGTTAATGTCCTATTTAGCAGTGTGTTTGGCGAACTAGTCTTATTAAATCAGCAGACTTTCTCTAATGGAGCATCAATAATCTGCTGATTGAGCTGTAATCCCAACACATCACACACACATGCATGCACAAACAAATGGACATAGTACTTGCACATTTACACAAAGAGGTGTAATCTAATCTAATCCGGTCCCTCTTTCCCGGCTGTGATCATTCATGGAAGTATGTCATAAAATAGATGGCATTGGATTAAAGGCAATGGGTGAAAGCATTGAGACTTCCTGGATTAGAAACAACCTGTCAGAAGCCCAAGGTGTTTCCAGAGTGTCCTCTGAGCAAAAGGAAACTGCAGGGTCATCTGGTTGTGACAGAAACTGTCTTAAAAGGAACAGAACCATCATTATATAAATAGTTTTACCTGTGACATTCCTGGGATGTCACATTAAAACATCTGCCTAAAATAAGGTCTTTTTTTCATGTGCAAGATTCATTTAGACAGAATTCTTTAGCTCAGCAGTTCAAAGGGATGATTGATATTCAATATTAATATTCAATATTATCTAGATTTAATTGCAGGTGTAGAGTCTAAACGAATAAACAACCAATCAAAAATTGACATCATGCTTTTGCATAAACTGTGATGTTACTTTCTTAACTCCTTACTTGTCAAGATCTCTACAGAATAAAAATGTATTACTGTAATTTATGATTATGTGTGTGTAATATGTAAATGCTCCAAAGTTTTGCCAACAATACATCTTGCTGCTTTTTTCCATTCTGCTGACATGGCATGAATGTGGCATTAGTATATGTGAAGCTGCTCAGCACAGCTCTCAAGCTGACCTCCTGCCTCTGGGAATCAAGAGTGTCAAGTTTAAAAAAATGAAAAACTCTTCAAGGTTTTTCCAGGACAGTGAGAAGCCAATTTCCCCGTCATTTCACACCTTCTGTGTAAGTGGTTGACCGCCTGTGCTCCCAGTGTGCACTCTGGCTCCAGCAGCATACTGCGGGCAGGTACAGGAAATCATCATGCTGTTGAATGGAAATGGATTTTTTTCTTTTTCCGGGGGGACTTTCGAGAGTGGCAGGCCATGACCTGAGAGGTGAAGGGGACTAATTCCATTCGGCCAGCATTCTGGTATCTCCACTCTTTGAGATGGTCACAGCCCTTAATGGAGCCTCTGAAGTGTAATATGTGTTACTGTGGCAGAAGAGGAGGGTCTTAAATAACAAGTTTTCAATATTTCCATATAAATTTCCCTCCTTTTGGTCTCCCTCATTCGTGTTTTTGCAGCTTCCATCCAAGATTAACTCTCCACAAGTTAAATTAATTAGTTCTACAATAACCTTATTCATTCAGTCGTTCATGCATCTAAGAAACTGGTGGACTAAAACAGGATTAGTGTGATGGGAAGACAACTGTTATTGCTGGGTGTGAATGTGAGCAGATGATGATGGTGATGGGGTGATTACCAGGCTCTCTCCTTTTATGCAGCCTCAAAAACAGTCTGATGTGAATAAACTAGGTCACCTTTTGCACACCCAATGATTTAACCATAATCTTGGTAAATACATGTCTGCCTATAGTTTACATGAAGGGCTAGAAATTAATGTGAGTAAATGATTTAAACTCGAATCCACAATGACTGTGTAACAGAGAAATAAAATAATTTCTACTGTATTTTAGAGCAGCAGTAATTAATAGGTTTGTATTAATAATTGATCACATGTTTTTGAAAAGAAGTTGACAGAGCCATGAAGCCATAGTCACTCTGCAGTTCTTTTCAGCTCTACAATCCTTTATACCATCTTTCAGCTCATTGTTTTGTTTTTTGGCCTGCAGCCTACCTCTTTCAGTTTAGTCTTATTCATTTTTTAAAGTGTTATTTTTGGTTGCAGCAGTTAGCTAAATGCATACTACCTTTTAAGCACCAAACAGCAGTCAGAGTTGAGTGACTAGCCAGTAAACACAGCAGATCATTTAGCAACTTCAAAAAAGCTAATGTTGCTTCATAGAATTTAGATGAGTAAGTGGGTAACTGCGTGCTAACATGTTAGCTCTATGTATTGTAAGTTCTCAGCTAGTTTTTCGCTGAACCCAGGTGACAATAAAAAATCAGTTATTGATGAATTTAAGTTTTTTTGTGCTTATGTAAACTGCAATATTGAAAAGGCAGTCGATCACTGTTTTCAGAGGCAGTTTTCAAACGGAATGTGATGGCCACAATCCCAACTGGTCCTCAATGTGTTACTGGTGAAAGACTGCCCACTTGTGATATGATAAACTTACCCAATTTAGGGCTGAGTGTACTCCCTGTGAGTCATAAAAAGGGTGCGAAAACATTTCCAGGCAAAAGGCACCCTTCAGTAATGTTAGCTTAAAGCTGCAGCCCATCCTTTGCAAGATGTCTTTTAAAAAATGCACACAGTACTATGGCAATGCAAACCCCCTAAGCCTGATGTCCATGTTCTCAGACAGCGCTGACATGCAATTTTCAATTACCTTATATAGGAATACCACAGAAATTATTAAATTCAAACATTCTTCATAAGCTCTTAAGAGTAGAGTGTGTATGTAAAAAGAGCTGTGTAACTCATCTTCTTCTATCTTAGGCCAAAGACTTATTAACCACCCCTTGTACTTGAATCAAGTGATTAAAACAGATACATTACTTATTATATTTTGACATGGTAACTTAAAAAACTGGTTGTAGGGCTCAAACTGTAATTTTACCTGTAGATTTCACTTAGCACGGCTACATCATGTTCCAGCTACGTCGTGGCTTTAGAAGCAACCCAGAAGTGACTCTCTGTTAATGCAAATTACAAACCTTTTAACAAACTATATAATATTTACCTTGCCTATTTAAAATATATGTATATATTTCAAAGTATTTTTAAAGTCTTATTTATTTAAGGATCTGTGATTCTTTTTCATGTGGAGAGTGGCAGGTTGCACTGTAGTGGCCTTTATTGACCAGCTACCACCGGGCCAACTATTCCTTTAAACCATATCAACTAAATCTAAAGCATCTGAATCTATGAGCCATTATCTTATTTCGAGACCTGAGATAATAGAGTCCACAGTCCTGTCTCATATTACAAAACATCCTCTGTCAGATGGTGCCAACTTGCTCAAATCTGCTGATTCAGCACAGAGCAGATTTTGAGATGACCAGGTGAGGAGCAACACTGGGCTGAAAGTCATTTGGTGTGATGTTATCAGAGCAGGAATGACGCACTGCTCAGGAGAGCTGTCTGGACTGGTCTCCTATCTGAAAAACACTGCACTGATCACACTGACAATAAACCAGGAAGGACTGCTGCGCCGCTCTGAATGTTAAATCTGAAGACAGGACACATGTAGCGGCTACCAGAGTGTCACTTTCACCAGTCTTCTCTATGTGAATTGAAAATTTGGATGGAAATACATATAATGTCTGTGTTTTTTGGTGACATTCTTTTCTTTAATTATCCACGGCAGTTATAACTGTTCATGGTTTTCCTCTGTTTACTCCAAACAAACAGCCGTTGCTGCTGTTGTTGGAAAATTTTGGGTGCTTGTGTGTGCACTTCAGCTGACACTTCAATCGACATCGACTCTTCAACATTTGTGGTGTTTACACTTCAGCAACACTTAAACTGACGTGTCTTTCGGTTTAGCCTGGCTCCACACAACAAAGATAATTGGATAGATTTTGGGTTTCATTCATTCCTCCTGCAAATCGTGGAGGTGTTCCCAATTCAATGCAGGTCCGAAGAGACTGATCGCCGAGATGGTCATGTATGACTGAAATCCTGTACTGTAAACAGTATTAGAATACTCCAGAGAAACCCAAAACAGCCAATGAGAGTGAGCTGATTGGGAGGCGCCATCAGTTGAATTTTGTGTACTTGCTAAAACTTCTGTAGAAGTAGCTTGTATCGCCCCAGTTAAAATTATATTTCCAGTTTATGTCCAGTTTGCCCTTGAAAAAAACATGCAGTATTATCCATGACTTCATCCACAGTTTTTCACTGTTTCTGCCCAGCATCGACCTACATTATCACTGTGGACAACATAAATTTCATGGACCACATCTTAGAATATCAGAAAATTTATAGATACAATAATCTATCTATCTATCTATCTATCTATCTATCTATCTATCTATCTATCTATCTATCTATCTATCTATCTATCT
>JAPZDV010000009.1:19386617-19419955 GCA_029814665.1 Acanthurus lineatus | reverse complement strand
CACACACACACACACACACACGCACACACACACACACACACACACACACACACAGTTAAGAGTTTGCAGCTCTTCCTTTTTAGATTGTAGTACCTGCCTAAACACCCCTCGGACCCCCCCCCCGCCTCCCCGCGTCTCGCCTGGGCAACTCTCTAAATGCATCCTCAGGGAACTCTCTCTCTCTCTATCTCACTCACACACACACGCGCGCGCGTGCGCGCGCACACACACACGGGCGCTCATATAGGAGGATCCCAGCAGAGGAGCAGGCAGTGAACGGCGGAGCGGAGCGCGTACCAGACCGAGTCGTTAACTTGTCCGCTGTCTATTTTCCCACCCCCTCATTGTCGAGCAGCTTCGGCAGCAGCAAAAAAAACAAATCAGACTCCAGGGCAGACTACCGGTTAAGAAGAGACTCCTCTAGCACTCCAGACAGCCTCAGACTGGTCGTCATCGCTTGTTTTACACCGGAGACTGCGGATTGTATCCCTGATCATTTCTAGTGGATACTGAGAGCGCGCGTTGCCTCCCCGAGATAAATAAAGTCTACGGACACCAAGTCTACCATTATCTGTGTTTCAGCTGGGAAATAAAATCCTCTGTCCGTGCGTCGGTCCAGCGGTCTTCTCTGCCCTCCCTCCGGTTTAACTGCACCGGCCAGACTTGGAAAGAGCAACAGCCTCCACCGGCGCATCAGTGAGGTAAGAGATGCGACTGTCCTTTTGCCAGATCTTCGTGCTCGCTGTGCCAACGCTGTGGGGTCTCTGTAACATCCTGATCACGGGCCTTTCTGAAGCAATAAATAACCTCGCGCGCAATATATGTAAGAAGGCATCGAAGCGGCCCATAAATAAGATTAAAAATGTCATCCAGTGAAGACAAACCTCATCATTTTGACTATGCAGGTGTGTCATCAGTATGTGGCTCTCGGTGAAGGCTACTTCAGAAAGTGCAACAACCTGGTTGGACGATTTTCACACTTTGTGCTTTCCGCCTCCAGCCCATCACATACACACACACAAGCGCGCACACGCGCTCACACACAAGCATCCCTCAGTACTGGGCCATATGGAACCCACGAATATTACATAAAAGTTACATTTCTCCTCTGCACTTCCTCCTCCACCTCCATCTCTCTCTTTTTCCCTCTCTTTCTGTGGCCTCACCTGACCCTGTTTTAAGAATAGAAGATGCTTGTTTCATACCTCTGGCTTTGAGCAGGCAGGTTTAAAAAACCCTTGGGGCCCACTAAGGCCCAGTATTAAAAAAGGGACATACATCCTTTTGAAAATAAAAAA
Source organism: Acanthurus lineatus (assembly GCA_029814665.1). Lineage (NCBI taxonomy): Eukaryota > Metazoa > Chordata > Actinopteri > Acanthuriformes > Acanthuridae > Acanthurus > Acanthurus lineatus. Next base: position 19,418,657 of record JAPZDV010000009.1, on the reverse strand, counting down.
AAATGGTTTAAGGCTCATGTCAAAACCATGGTTCTTGGAACTATCAATATATCTTTAAAAAATAAGGCCCTTTGTAACAATAAATTGTCTTCAGCCATAGACCAATTATGAGGGCACCTGAGCAAACATGTGTCATGTGTCAATAGGAACAAGCAACCCAGACTAAAAGAGATGTAGTCATTTTTTTGGGCTCTTTGTGGCTGTTTTGCATCTTCTTGTAGTTATTTTGTGTTTAGTGGTTGTTCTTTTGCTTCTCTATACAGTCACTTTGCCTGTCTTTGTGGTGTTATGTGACCCTGTTGTTATTTTGTGTCTCTTTGTACTGTTTGTAGTTGTTTTGCCCATCTTATGTGCTCATATGTTGACCTTTCAGCAAAAAATGTCAAGTCACTTACAGTTTATGGTCCTGGGGCCCCAGGATACAGGAGACCCCTTCAGTTACCCAACCATGATACTTATGAACCAGCTACTTATCATCTTCTGACACTAGCAGGAGAGGGGCACCAAGGCTGGCCAATCAGTATCTGTGGAAGTGCCTGTGCCACCTCTCTGGCTCCGCCTCTGTCTCTGAGTTGTCTTTCTCCCCTTTGGGGGCCACACAAACACAGACTCACCCACAGACACATTTAGTGACCATCACACCCCGACAAGGGAGATCTAATTGGGTTTCTTACAAAGAGGGGACCATGAGGTGGATACGTAACAGATGACCTTAATGTGTCCTCTCACACACATGAGAAAACATCGGTTCCATCCAGTCCAGTTCAGGCTTCTATTGATCAGATCTGATTGACTAAACATATTCCCATGTAGGCAGGGCCGAGCTGGTGTGATATCAGCTGGAGCGCTCCCGGCCGCTTCAGAGCTCGTTGAAGTGCAGAACAGATCGGCAGGTTGTAAAAGCTCAAACATCATCTGTCAGCGTCTGGCATTTATTATCCTCAGCAGCATTTCTTCCTCAGTTTAACAGCAAGCAGCCTCATCCTTTTTCTTAGTCTCCACTTTCAGCTGGTCAGAGGAGCTCTGCCTGTTCCTTTCTATTTTTAGTCTCTATTTACAATGCAGTGGCTATAGAGGCAAAAAGAGTCTCTCACTCTGTTTCCCTTCATCTGTCTTTTTGCCTCATATCTCTCCTTCTCTATATCAGTCTCTTAATTTTGTCTTTACCTTTTACTTTTTTTGATGTCCCTTTTATCTTTGGTTTCCTGTTTTCTCCTTCAAGCTGCTATCTCTGCCATCATAATAGATCATTAAGTCAGACAGGGCAAGTCAACGCATTAGGCATTGTTAGCAGCTCACCTCAAACTGCCACCTGCTCAGCTAACATGCACACATGCACACTGACAGTACATGATTGTGTGAGGCTGGGAAGACAGTGGAGGAGACAGGGGGTAGAGGTTAATCTCTGGATGCTTTTGACCCAAATCACCATGCGACCTACATACCCTCCCTTAAAACAACCACCCCACGGTCCCCAACACAAACCCAGACATATCTTTTGAAAAGCAGCAGAGACACACACACAACAGCCTTTTAAGCCAGACTATGACTGAAAAACACATTTATGAGGCCTGTTAAGTTATTAATTAAATGTGACAAAATGTGCGCAGCTACAGAATTTGGCCTATTTTGCCTTCAAGTAAAGTAGAAGAAAAACTTTGATTAGAGGATCTTAAAATATGGTATTTAATAAAGCAAATGTAATTAACTTGTTCCTCATCTTCCCTAATACTGGAGCTTAATCTTGAGGCAAACTTGACCTCCCTTCATGGCTAAGTGTCCCAGTTTGGACTTGCAGTTCCATATCTGCTGCAGTAACCACTGCATCCACACCCAAACCTGAGCCAAACACCTCACAAACACGGCCGCTCTACCAACATTTTTTTACAATGATACTGAAGTGCTTGAAAAGTGGGCCTATATTGTGTTACATATCGATATCATTTGCTCAGTTAATCCTCCCTTTCCTTTAGTCAATCCTCCACTTTTATCCTGATTCAAATATCTCAACAGCTGTTGAACGGATAGATAAAAAATTTTGTAAACATTCATAGACCACAAAGGATGAATCCTACCGACTTGAGTGTTCCTTTGAATTCGTGGACTAAATCAAAGCTTTTAATTAAGCACTGTTATCAGGTTACATTTTTTTATTTGTGTAAAACGCAATAACAATTATTTGTCTAATTTTCAAAAGTTAACATTCCACTCAGCTTTAGCTATACTTTTTTAAGTACTAATTAGCACATATTAGCATATTAGCATGCTAGCATGTGAAACTTAAATGGTAAGCATGTTAAACATGCTAGCATTTTTATTAGTTAGCATGTAGCTCACTGCATAACAATTTGCCTAAAGTGCCTCACAGGACTGCTAGCATGACTTCAGTCCTTCAGTCCTATTTCAGTGTTGATGGTATAAGGAAGGTCTCCCTTAACTGAATTAGTCCACAATGACATGCTATTCTCTCTTGTTATTAAAAACATGCCATATATATATATATATATATATATATAGCAGGCCCACATCAAACAAATTATCATCTTATTCAGTAATTGCAATCACTGGATGTTGTACAGAACTGAGTTAGTTGTCCATGGATCTACAATGCTCATCATTATTAACACCTTGCAGGGTATTTCAGCAGTGTATCTCTGTAAAGAAAAACATGTCCAAAGGACACATTTATATGAAAGTCAAAAGACAGCAGGCTAAAGCCAAAACTATCTCACAGGATCTGTACCATCCCTTGTTAATGATAAGCAAAGCTTTTAGAGTGTCTTCTGATGGCAGACAGTGGAATGCTGCTTGAAAAAAGACTCAGTCCCCATCATGTGATGAAGCTGTGTGACAGTAAGCAGGCAAACGTTTGTAATCATTTAATATAATAATTTAATAAACTACACAAAACATTTGTCAACATGTTTGTATAGACTAAACAAGCACCTTTAAACTTGACAGTAGGTTAGAAACTTGTCATGTAGATCTGGGACCAATCGGAATTAATATCTATACAGGGTGCCAATACTGATGTTATTCACTCATCTGATATCTGTCTGACGTCACAGATGTGCCTACCAATCGAGATTACATAATCTGATGTTTTGATGCTATTACTTTTGAACTCATGTTTCAAATCTGCTTACTAGTAGTAGTAGATAAGGAGTTGCCATTGCAGTTTGCAGCCTTAACCTGTTTCTATGTGACACTTACTTAAGCCTCGGTTTAAATATATTGCCATGGAAAACATTCAAATTTAATGCATTTTTATATATTTTTTGTCTTTTTATAAGGTGTGCTTATAAGATGTGACATTTTATATTATACCAACAACAGCAATTTTAAAAATTATGATAATAATAAATGGAGTTCTGATATCCAAATTTAGGCACTGGAATTTGGTCAGAACTGAAAAAAGTAGATGAGTGCATCACTCTTATTTTGGAGGTTTTCATCAGTAAGAACCATAATTGGACATGACTAAATCCGGGCTGGACAACAAAGAGAGTTAACATGTGGAGTAAATAATTATCTGTTTGAAATTTGTGAAAATGGACAGGGAACAGACGGAAAACAGATACCAGACAATGAGAATGCCGCAGAAGGGAAGCTGCCTCAACTTTTTATGATTTACTGTACAGTGTAAGACAACTGTAAGGAACATGGCAGCACTATGGTAGTCTTCCCATTATTTTAAATTTTTATTAGCAAATTGGTAACATCCTGTACTACCTGAGGCTTCAAATGTGCTCAGGATGTAATTAGCTTTTGGCAAAGATGCAGAGAATAAACACAAGCATATGAACATGGGTGGGTATTGAACAAATGACAGGCACAGTAATTTGAGAAGTAGAGGGAGACAGGACAATGGAAAAGGTAAATAACAGAATGAAAAGAGAACGGAGAGATTACAGTAGATACAGGCAGGTAGATTGATGAGTCTGAGGATATAAAAGGACAACCTTTTTGAAAAACATCACTTTGATTTATGGTATTCATGCTTTACATGAGCAGGATATTTGTAGCCCGGTGCATATTGTTCTCTGACACCTTATTTCATTCATTTTAATATCTACTCATAGCATCTAACAGTCCTTTGGTTGTACTAAACAGTTGAAAATAGTAAGGGGAAGACTGTGGTCCTGGCTCAGTTCTTTTAAAGTGACTCAAAGGATAAGACACAACATAATTAGAAAGTTCCCCTGGAATTGATTTGAGATTTAAGACAAAGGAGGCAAGGTGGCATGCATGGTGCACAGTAGTTGAAGCGCAGACCTTAACAGTGCTGTGCACTTATGTGAAAATGACAACTAACTTGATGCCAGACAGAGAAAAGGAAAGAAAAGGACAAAAAGGCAGAGGGTCTGATGGAAAAAAATGAAGACAAGAATAATGAAGAAAAGAGCTTTCCAGTGGCAGAGCAGTTATAAACAAGAGGGTCACGAGACCGTTGTAATACTATTTAGTATTGAGTAGAGGTCACGTGGTCACAGGACTTGAAAGCTATCAAAAAAAAGCAATTAATTTCTATTCTTATCTCTATTGTAGGAAAATAAATTAATCACACAATAAAAATCAAAATAGTTGTGCTGCTTGAGGATGCTTGAGAACTTTTTAATCGTAATTTCACTAATATAGGCAAGTCAGCACAAAAGCATTGTAAATAACACCACGTATGTCTTTTTCAAACAGTATATCAATGGTCCCTGAGTGAGGGCCTGCAGGTGAGCTAATGGTTCTAGCTGCTACACCAGTTGAAACTGAGTTAGAGGGTTCTGCTGGGTCTGTAGTTAAGTGTTTGACCATTATCCAACTTATAAGTAACCTCTTTGCAGTAAATTATGGCTTTCTAAAATATAAAGTACTGGCCCTCAGAAAGTAGGCTACCGAGGTTTGATATATATTTTCAATATATGTAGCAGCCAGTAAGACAAAGGGGGGCAACTTTTGAATAAGAGATACAGGGAAAACCTTTGTTTTATTAGCTGAACCACTGTTTTTTTCCTCTAATCTCAACCAAAGTGCTTTTGTTTCCTAAATCTAACCACACACTATACTCAGAATGACTTGCTTTTGGAGCTAGCCTCAATTCCTTCCATTCTAGGAATTGCAAATTTTGGCACCTTGGTATTGTTTTTGTTCGCCAGTCGATGTCGCTGTCTTAAATATGCATAAATTCATGGCATCATAAGACTAAGGCTGTACGCTGCAGTTACTTAATAAATCAATCTATTTGCTTTAAACATCATGTGTTCAAAGCATTTTCCAGCAAGTATGCAGTTATCTTTAACTGTACACAGTGTGCCATCACCCACCACCTTCATTTCCTAAGACCAGTCGACCTCAAAACTTGGTGCATCCCTCTTTCAGAAAGAGAGTGATAGAGACAGAGGCAGAGAAAGAGCAAAAAAAAGGGTGAAAATGAGACAAATTAGAAATAGAATAAAAAAAGACAGCAGACAAACAGAGACACTGGCAGAGAAGAAGCAAGAAAAAGAGATAGAAAAAAAGTAGAGGCTGGAAAACAGATGGATAGAGCAGACAAATGGAAGTGAAAAGAAGGTAGAAGGAGAGAAGGGAACATAGGGATGAAGAAGATGGTGAGTGATAGAGTTAGAAAGAGGAAAGCATTCAATCCTCCTGTCGTCTCTGGAGGATGCCGCTGAAACCTGATATCAGCCAGGAACTGGCCATCGCTCTGCATCTCTCTGTCTAATATTGGTAAGACATACACACTTTGTCACGTAACATTGCACCTGGTGTTTCCTCAAACTCACAAAAGGACACACATATACACACACACCTCATTGAGTCATTATAAATGTCTCCTGTCTCTCTCACTGGCTGTCTCAGTCCCACCTTTGCTGAGACACAATATTTCCTTGTCTCTCCTCTTGAATTACTTATTATGAAGTAGTTGCTGTTGACATTTAAATATAAAAATGTTATGCAGTTGAAATTAGCTAACCATTAAGTATGCCTAAGGCTTTTAGATGTTCAGACAGATGATTGATTAGTTTTGTTGCGACGCCCTAAATATGCATTTTGAGGAGGGAAAAATCATTAACTGCCAGTTATCGTTTAAGGCTGCTGAATGTGGATGATGAGGGGAAACAGCAAGCTATAGCATCTATATATAAAGTGTTATTCAGGTGCCAGTAAGCTGATTTTAATACCTTCTGAGAGCTTTTTTCTATCTTCATGGAGGCTGGCTGCAGTCTTGTTGTTTAATATTTACCACACAGACACAAGAGTGTTATTAATCTTTATGTTTGACTCTAAGCAAGTGAGCTTATTAAGTGCATCAGCCATAGTTGTGTAACTATTCTTTAAACAGAAAAAAGTTTATTGTTATTCTGGTATGGAACTGAATAATAATAATATGTAGTATGAGATAACTGTAGAGATATGTAGAATTTAAGCCATTATGTTTTATTCATCCTTTTCCTTTTTTAACTTTATATGTAACCCATATTCAAACCACCAGTGCATTTGCCTCAAAATGAAAGTAGAGTTTCAGACTGAAGGAAAATACAGCTAATGTATATTGAACTGTCATGGTTTATATACAGCACTAACATCCTGACTGTGCGCTTATGTAGGTGTTGAATTCAGAACTGCTATTTCCTGCCTCACGATGCCCCTTCACTCACTAAATTGTCATAAAGGACAATTGCATAATATCAAGTATTAAAAAAAAATTCCATTGTTGTTTCTGTGTTGAAGCACCTCAGTGAGATCGATTCTGAGTGCAGACTAGACAAGCACTCGGCTCACCCGAATCCCCAAGTGACTCACACAGGCACGTACACACACACTCGCTCACTAACACACACACACACACACACACACTCGAGGGTGCACAGAGACGAGTACACACATAAGAGGGGAAGAGTATTGTTGAGAGGGTATAGTGGACAGAAAGCGTGGGTGGGGAGTGAGAGCGAGCAACAGACAAAGAGAAAATAGCAGAGGAAGAGAATGAAGACAATATTGCTGTAGAGAGTTGACCACAGGCATGTTCGACTTTCTTAGCTGCAGTATTCTGTGTTTAAAATTCAAATCCACATACTGCTAATGACTTGTAAATATCTGATAAAGTGTCCCTCTAATCCTAACAGATTAGATGGAGGCACATTGTGTATGTGTCCCAGATACATGTCAGAAAAAAACTGTAACTCTTTACAGTCTAACATGTTCTTGTGCCTCACTTTATTATCTTCTGTCTTTTAGCTTTAGTTCTAGCTAACTAGTAGAATCAATTGTTAGAACCATTTCACACACCCTCAATCACAAGAAACCCATTGAGCCCAGATTAGCATTAAGACTAAAAACAAAATGAAACAGCTAGGTTTAAAGCTGTAAGATATAGCCACCAAAAGCTACAGTTTATCTTGTATGTTAAATGTGGACATGACGAGAAACATAAAAATGAGACTAGAAGAGTAAGATGTTAAAAATTTATATTAACCAGCAACAGCTTAGATAAGCTGCTACTTTTGTGTACTATATTAGCGGTAAAGCTTGTGTTGCTAGTTACATCTCTGTATAGGCAAGAAACTATCAAACATGGCAAACCTGATTGTGATGACATGACCTTGTCTGCAAGTCTGATTTTGCACTACTTGCTGCAACAATTTATCCAATACTTCTATATGAGCCATTTCAGAACCATATCACACATTCCCAATCACAACAAGGAGTCTACTGCTCTGATTTTTCAGCTGATCCAGCATTTTACTCAAAATTTTAAGTAACTCCACAGTCTCTCCATGTACTCACTGGCAACTGCATTAGTACCCCCTTGGTGGTAAGTTCCTGTGGTAGCAATTCACAGGGGATCACATCCAGCTTAAAGCCACATTACTGCCTTTTTACTGTTCTTTCTTTTTACCTCACATAGTCCTAAATTGGGTGTGGAGGAGAAGGGGAGGGCTAGACACTCATCTCACAGAGTGAAGACTTGTGTTGGGACATTGATACATTTTGGAAGCACATGCTGCTGGATGGGGATGGGGGGATGGAGAGTGAAGGCTAAGAAATGGGCTGCAGCATAAGTACATGCTGTCCTTTTCTTCCATCTTCATAAAAAAATATATTTTCCCTCCCTTCAGATATTAAATGTATACTCTAGCCTGCAGTCATGAATCCCTCCATGAATTTATCAAACAATAGGTGGCAGTATACGAGAAATGGACAAAAGGGTTATTGAACGGCTGTCATGTAGTCAAATTTGGCATATTAATCAAGGTCGGAAAGTTCTGCTTAAGTAGGAACATGCAGCACCAAGGACATGATAGAGGGCAACATAGTGTATCCTGTGGTGTTAAATGGGTCTGCCAGTTTAGGCAGCCCTTATTTGTTCTCTATGAACTTAACAGCTGCTCTTCTCTCTTCCTGTAGGTGGAATCGCTAAGCAGTGGTTACAAATCAGATGTACTTTGTGGTGTTCTTGCTGCAGGGCAGAGTTGTATTGAGTGTGTCTGCCTACTATTCAGTGTTACGTACTGTTTAAATATAACTCTGGCCTCCCCACTGTGCACAGGTAGAAAAGCCCTACATAAAGCTGTAGCCATGGATGAGATGGACCTGCCCCAGATGAAGAAGGAGGTGGAGAGCCTCAAGTACCAGCTGGCCTTCAAACGAGAGAAGTCCTCCAAAACAGTGACCGAGTAAGTGCAAGACAGCTCGACAAGCATCTGCATGAGCAGAGTTCAAGCCCCCCAAAAGCTAATGTAATAGGTTGCTTTAAGGCTAAAAATAAAAAAGCTTTGTTTTTCCTAAATACACTAAATGCACAAAAAAACATTTGAAAAATTCTATACTTTGACACAATGTTCAGAAATGAAAGTTGCTCATCTCCCTTAAAACAAAGATAGGGTTTGTAACTGAAGATTTTAAGTCAAACAGGTGCTTGTTATATTTACAAGAGAACATTTATCACAGTAGAAATTTTGGGAAATACACTTGTTCATTTTTTTCAGGTACATGTTAGTTAGGAAAATGGATACCACCCCCATGTCTGTACAGTAAATATGAAGCCACAAAAATCAGCTATAAACACTGCAGCAGGAAACAGGGGAGACAGATAACCTGGCTCTATCTAAAAGTAACAAAAAACAAGACATAATGTGTTAATAGTGGATTTTAAAGGTGCTGTAAATGGATACATAATTTCGACAGAGCCAGGCTAGCTGTTTTGCTCTGGCTTTGCATTCAAGTGGTATTGATCTCTTCACTGAACTCCTGACAAGAAAGCAAGTAACTGTATTTCCTAAAACCACTCCTTTAATAACAGACAGTATTTACACTTCCTATATGAAGTATTACTTTTCTATATCTTAAGAAAGTAGAGAAAAACCTCTAATAAATAGCTAAACTATATAGTTTTTAAATTACTTATCTCATTACTGTCGTATAATTTACTATTTTATAATTGACTGCAGCAGAGTGTCCATGACTGACTGACTGAGATAGTGAGTTATGAAGTTACCGATTGTTCGGTTGTCTGTTGGAGTTTCCCAAATGGCTGTAGCCCTTTTAAAGTAATTAAGAACCAAAGTTACTTACTGTTGATATATGACTGATATAATCTGAGATGAGGATCATCTCCCAAAACAGCTTTTTTCTCCAGCTAGTTAAAGTGATCAGTGGGGCTGACAGTTTAGAGGGCTGTGCCCACACTCACAGAATCTGGAGTCACAGAGTGTAGCTAACAATATGTTTTGTTTAGGCTTCTTCCTCTAAGGAGAAGCTTAAGTGTGATTAGATACTTCTTGCCTGGGGTCACACAGATTCTTCCTCTCTTTCTTGCCTTGTATGGATTATGGGAAAAGCAGGTTATGATACTTGCTCTCTTGAGTATTCGCACACACACACACACACACACACACACACACACACACACAGAGATTTCCTTAGGAATCAATAACCAGTTTATAATACACCAGCAAGTTATGGTGCAACAGAACCTCACATTACACTGTACAATACCTGATATTCACAATGAGAAAAAAAATGAAGAAAACATTAAACTCTCTGCTGTGACAGCACAGGTGATGGTTACATACTAACAGTTCAGCTCAGAGCAGGAATAGGAGAGAAAACAACTCTCCATGCAGTGAGAGACACGAGGGAAAGGACACAAAGCATCTCAGGAAAGTGTCATTTCAGAGTCATAAAAAAACAACAGACAACCAGAAATAGAAATGAACAAAAGAGCAGTAGGGGCTAAAAGATAGCTGGAAAAGTTACAATTATATAATTATAGAAAAAAATCTTTTTCAAACATCAAATCAAACATCTTAAGATATGAGGGGAAAGTTTTGTTCTTGCAAGTACATTTCTAACATTTTTTAACTCAAACAAAAGCTCAACCAAGTCATGTGTTCTGCCACTTCAGCACGTTTTAACAACGAATATTACAAAGACCAGAAATCACAGAGGACTATTTTATATCCAGAAATTAAATTTTAGGCACTAACACTGTCTGTCCTTGATATTAACTTGGCCACAGTACAGCACACTGACCATACACAGTCCCGTCATACATAAGGTCTCATCCTAGTCTTGTTGAAAGATACCAAACCACCAGTGTAACAACAAGACAACTGTTTAAATAAAGAGTTTAAGAGGCAGTTAAAACTACAAGTACATTTCCCAAAAGTGAGACTTTAACACTTTTTTAGGTCAAAAATTATTGAATAGCAGTGTGTGATATGGTCAAAAGTTTGAAGTGAGTAAGTTTTACTCATGGAGGAAAAGAAATATCCACCGGTGCTCATAATAGTTCACAGATTCTGGATATGACAGTATTAGTCATTCGACAACAGTGATAAAATAGTGACATAACTTCATTAACTCATGCTGCATTGAAGGCTACAGTCAGAGCACACATGGAAGCATGAAGCAAAGCTCCAGCCATCATTAACTCCAGTACAGCACTCTCTCCACCTGTCTCATGCTATCGCTGCAGCATCAGTAGATTAAGGGTCAGTTGTGGAAACTGAGAAGAAACACTTCAGGCTTCATCAGCGCTGCTTGAGAGGAGTGTCTTTTGAATTTTTTTCATGTAGAGTACAAAAGTATTCAGGGTCAGGGATTTGAAACTCTCATTAAAATCTTGTGAATATAAAAAAAGACTTGAAAAAATAGGAGAAGCAGTTTTGGAAAGATTGTGTTTTTCTCTCAAGTAAGGTACTTTAGGTAAGGTTACTTTATGAATAACTGAATTTAAATTGAGACAATGTAAAATTTGAGAAATAAAAACATATTCCTCCTTTTCAAACAAAAAGTTTCATGTAGCCCTAACAATTTAACACATTTTTGCCAATTTCAGTACTTTTTAGCCCTTCTTGTCCAGTGTGACAGGTAGCGTATGGTGGCTATTGTTAGCTTCTGTTAGCAAATGCTAGATAGATATTACTGAACTTGCTGTGACATGTTTTTTGAGCCACTTTTATGTCATCTTTAAATAAGTCTTAGATAATTTAGTGACTTTCTGTCAAAACTTTAACAGGAATTAAACACTGAGTATTCATGAAATGTTTGTCCAAGATGAATATCTAAATTTTGAAGCAAGCAAAGCTGTTCAATGCTCATAAAACCAAGCTTTTTTATTTGGCAAGGGGAAAATGCATTATTTCTTTTCTTTAAAATGTTGTCCCCTCAAGGAAAAGTTTTCAGTTTTTGAGAAAAATACATAATGGTTTTCCTACTGACATTTAGATGAAGAGATTGATTGAACTAATGCCTGTATAAGATACAGCCAGCAGCAGATTAGCTTAGTTTAGCTGGCACAGGGAGCCAAGCTAAGCTAACTACAGCTTTGTTTGTGTCCTAGACATAAGAATGGTTTTGACATTTTATACAGTTTTCTTCAAGAAAGCATATTTCCCAAAATCAAGAACAGTTCTTTGATGCAAGCGGAAAATTTTTGAATTAAAAAGTAAATTGCAAAAAATAAAAAATAACCATAGCATTTGGAGTCCCTTAAGGATTCAAAACTTTCTCCACAGAATATATGTAGCTCACACAGAAAGCTAGAGTTGCAGAAGTAGAGCTAAATGTAATTAGTTACTTCTGGTCTATAGTTGCACAGATTCTCCCTCTCCTTCTTTCTTGCCTTGTATGGAAAAGAGGAAAAGTGGATAGAGAATAGATTGTGGTAGTAGACTTCCTCTGGAATCTGAAAAATGTCTCTTTCTCTCCCAAAGCTTGGTAAAGTGGATAGAGGACGGCGTCCCTGAGGATCCCTTTCTAAACCCAGAGCTGATGAAGAACAACCCGTGGGTGGAGAAAGGAAAGTGCATCCTTCTTTAGGAGAAACCAACCACCCTGCCACAACCTTTCAACTTTAACCGCCCTGACCAACACACACCTACAGATGACCCCTGATCCTGACCCTACTGACCTGGCCTATGAAGGTCACAGCCGGACAGCGTCTCCTAACCTCACACCTTGAATGTACAACTGCTGATATCCCCCAACTTCCCCGAGCACACACTCCAACAAGGGCACAGAAATACACACTGACATGAGACATACTCACACACTATCACTTCAAACTTCGGGGTTTTCCTGACTGCCACACACTCACTGCAAGTATATTCCTGCCACGGCAATGCATCATTACTATGATATATGACAATGATGATCAATACTCTTATTACATGTCTCTATATGGATATATGATGACTTATTTATGCAGCTGCTAGTCACGAGCTTTCTCTCTTCATTAACAAATGCTACTCTTCATTGTGGATACAGCTGTTTATTTTCTTCCACTTTTTGATTAGTTGTAATAAATACATTACATTATCACTGCCAGACTGACTGCAGATCTGCTGGGGTAATATTCTTCCATGTTTAGATATTAAACACTTGCTCTTACAAAATGAATGCAATTATAAGACCTAAACAAATCTTTGGTACTTTTTTAATTGAAAGTTAATAGACTGTTCAAGTCTGTGGTTGACATAATAAAATCATTATAGCTGTTAACACCTCATTAAAACTAAGTGAAATATCCATAACAACCTTTAATTATTTTAAATGAAGTTTTTTTTAGTTCATAAAATATACACCTTTGATTTGCTTATGTTGGCCTAAAGACAATGGTTTTAATGTTTTACAATTCCCCCAAGTTGGAAATCAGCCTTTTAAGACGCATTAGACCAACATGTAAAAGACATTAAGATTCATGACTGTCATGAATAGGATCAATTAGTCATGTTTTTTTGCTTGCTCTAAGAAAAGTAAGATGCTTGCTCTTTATAATAAAACTATAAATGCACAAAATCCAGATTTTATCTACATGTAATTGATTATACTTTATCCACATATTTGTGTCTCCTCTGGTCAAATCATAAATCAGATTACAATCTGTCTTGGGTTTCTCCGGCTAGTGTGTAGTTCAGGGTTCACTCCACTCCCAAGCAGAAAGTGGTGGTATTGTACCTGAAGCTTTTTTTTTAATTGGCAAAATGGCATAAAAAGAATGGCTTGCGCACTGTAGCAGTGTAGATGCGACAATAACAGTTTAGCTAACTAGCTTGACACTACTTATAAGCTAACATAAACATGTAAAGGAATCACATTGTGTACTTTTAGCAAATGAATTTTAGTCCATCTCTTGCACTGCTGGATGATTTTACCGATAGCTCTTTGACTTGGATTTTTTCTTTCCAACGTGGGGGCAATTGTAATACAATATGTGTCCATACTGCAAGCCAGAAAAAATTTTACTTACTACTTACTTAAAATTATTACATGTTCTCATGATGATTTTACCAATAAAAAACATGTTTACTGTTATTAGTTACACTTCACTAATAATGTTAGCCACAAGTCTCATTAACAAATACACCACTGTTACAGATCAAATTTTATAAAGATAAGATAAATTTCAAGGATTTGTTATGTGTAAACACACTTATTAAGTGTCTAAAGTTTTCAGTATAATTAAAACAAATAGTTTGTAAACGACGTTGTCTGACCACATCAGAAGACAAGTGTTTGAGGCCGTTCTGAACTCATGGAGGCAAGTGAAGGCTTTATACAGAACAAGGAACGTGCATGAAAAAGCTTTACAGCTATCTTACCAGTGTAACTCCTACAGTTCTCAAATGTAGTTTTGATTTAACATAACTAGCAAAGCATGCCTATAACATTTCCATTCTGAAGACAAGATCTGCAGCCAGTGTTGTTTTAGCTTCAGTGTCATTAGGTCAGAAAGTGTCATAGCAGCTCTGTTTGTGATGTCAGAGCAGAACGAAGCTACCAGCCTCTGGAGGGGGTTTTGACTTTACTGCTCCTTCTTCTCCTTAGCTACAGCCCCTAAGGACAACACACACACACACAAAACAAACACACACACACAGAAACACACACAAACAAACAAACACACACACATGCACTCAACATGCAATCGAACCATGTCCACACACACATACACTATCTTTATCCACACATGTACAGAGGGACCCCTTTAACTTATTAACTTATTGCTCAATATGTAGTTTATTTATTTATTTATTTATTGATGGGACCTTTTTCTCACCTTAGTTTCTGTTTCCTATGTCTGCACTTCCTCTTCCTCGTTCCCCACCTTAAAAGAAAAAAACAGAAATTGACCAAAAAAATCAACTACACCTTGCCAGATCACCATCTACTACTGCCTTGTACACAGTTTCCTTAAAAACGAGAATGTAAATTTGTGGCATGATCACCGCTGACCTCAGAGCTCGCCTGTGTGTGTGTGCATGTGACTGTAATTGTGTGTTTATGTGTTCATATTTTCCTTTTAACAAGTGCATAAATTTAGATGTAAGGCTCCGTTGCAGATTTTGAAGCACACGCACATATATGCACAAACACAGGGCAGTGTAATGCACACACACAGGCAGGGCCTGAGGCCGAGCAGATCAACAAACCACGCAGATACACACACACATACACTGCTTAGTGAGAATGTGTATGAGGGGAGGAGTGGCAAGGATGTTGAATTGTCTAAATGACTTGGGACAGGGGAGCCTCACATCATCTCAGTACTGTAATGAGTCTCATTATAAACAGTTTCTTCAAGATGACCCAGTTCCCTAAAGGCTACTCAGTGCTTAGAAGACTTTGGTCCTATTAACCCCGAACATTTTAGCTTCCTCTTTTTTTAAAAACTAAATTTGAACGATTACGTGGTCCATAATGTGCTACTAAATTTTATGTTCTAATCATGTTTGCATCCATCACAGGCAAGTTAATTTAGGATGTCCTGTAAAACTATAAGCAAATATGCAACATGAAGACTCCAAATTGAGCCATTTAAAAAGTCCCATGGTTCATTGAGAGGCATGTTCAGTATGTACACCCCCCACCCCCGATATTTTATTTTATTCTAGTAATTTAGATGTTGAAACATACAGTATATGTTAACTTGTTGATGGAATGACACTCAAACTTTGCAGCAAAATATAGTCTTTGTAATATCAGTATAAAAGCATAATGGGGGACTTTTTAAATGGCTTCTACGGTACAAATAACTGCAGTTCTGAGCTTCAGGTTTGTAGTTTCTTCCAGTGTCAGGCTTAAGTTCAAAGGTTCAAAACTTATTTTAGCTCTTGTAACATCACTGGAAAAGCAACAAATGCTGTCCGCTACAGCCTCACAGTGACCTAGCTCCCAAAGTACGTGAGAGGATTCCTGTGTCTGCTTGTCCCTTGTCTCTTTTTCTGTTCAGCAACTGTAACTTTACTTGTTTGGTTTGTTTTTATATAACCTGAACGTGCGTATGTATGTATGTTATTACTATTATTACGACAGCATAAAATCTTGTCTGAATATCTAGCAACATATTCCTTGTGAGAGTGCTTTGGAAAAAAATATTATGCATCAGATCAAGTCCTAGTGTAAAGATGACAATGAGCAATAAATTAAAAATCATTTTTTATTGAATGTTTTACAAAAACATTTATCTTACTGAATAAAGTAGAAGATTTTTAGACAAATTGGTTGTCATGGTTGATTATTATTTGTTTTATAAGAACTTTTGTGATTGGCCTGTTTTCAGCCATCTGATCACAATCTACTCTTTTAAAAATGTTTTGGTAATCAGGTCTGGTGCTCTTGGTGCTATTAAGAATAGGGATTGCTAGTGCCAGAAAAATACCGACATAAATGAAAGAAAAACAGAGACATTGCCAATAATACAAGTGTGAATGAGATTAAAAATGGTTTCAGTGGGAGAGAAATGTGACTTTCAAAAGATTGGTTAAATAAAACAAAATGAAACAAAGTAACTAAATCTCCAAACCAGACATGAGCTAACATAAACATAATGTCAAATTGAAAAAATAAGTGTAACAAGATGGCAGTTTAGTCTGTTTAGCAGGGTTGAATAAGAGCAACAAAGAAAGAGGTGAAAGGAACAAGTGCACAGAACTATTATCACAATATACTCAAAGCAGCACAACATGGTAATGATCATAAAAAGTTAGCTGGTTATTTAACTGTTAAGCTACCTGGTTATAGTGTATCAAACCAGCTGTTAGAAAACTATTTAAACTGAAATTGTCGGTTTCCAGGGAACAATAGGGCTGACCAAAACGCTGCTAGATACCTTTATACTGACCCAAACAATCAAAGCAACAAAATGTTGATGTAGTGCTGAGCGAAATATACAAGTTTAAAAGACTGAAGGTAAGAAATAAACACTGCAATGACAAATTCTTGATTCATATTTGATTGATTGATAAATGATGACAATGTAATCCAGGTTTTTTGAGCCTCATGAGTTGCCCTGGCACAACCAATCACAGGAGCAAAAAGTGTGGTATAGACATTTAAAAACTGAAGTGGTAATTCCTCTGCCAGTCATTGTAACAAAGCTATCCCACCTTTAATTCCTACAGCCTTGCTCTGCCTTTTCTCTCTTTTTGTTGGGCTTCAATCTGAGGTCTTTTGGCCAGAGAAAGCTTTTGGCACCAACTTGGTTTTTCAGTCTTCTAAAGCAAAACTGCTTCTATGAACCCCCTGCAGGCTAGAAATGTGTTGGTAGATTTCTCTTTGATAGCTTTTCCCTACAAAAGCCTAGCAAAAAAAAAAAGTCATACAAATGGCTAAAAAAATCTTGCTACATAGCTTATCAGCTAACTAGCTTTCATGTTGAGCAATCACAAAATATTTGCTTAGTTTTTCAGAGATTTACTCTTTAAAACATTAGCATCTTTTTCTGCTTTGACTCCATTTTTTCAGGGCTTCGGTGTGATATTTAATAGCCAAAAAGACTGCAGCTCTTCAGCTCTGACCATCAGGTTTTTCTTTTGATTACCTGTACTTGAACTTTTTTCAGCCTCCCAAAGTAGCTCCAGGAGATGTATGAAAAACTCTTAAGTTCAAATCAGCAAGCGAAGACAGAAATGAATGAAAGCAAAGACACCTGGAGGGAAAATAAGAGACTAAAAGACAGGAGGTAGAGACAGAGGAGGCAGATGGTCCTATACAAAGCTGCACTCAAGGGAGAGGCTGAAAGCTACAATCTCTTCTCCTCCTTCCCCTCCACTGCCTCTTGTAACTTATGAATAATAGAAAACAGGAGGTATCAGAGGGCTCTCGCCTCTTTTCACCCTGTCCATGCCTCTTGGTCTCATACTTTTTCTTTCTCTCTCTGCCTGTAACTGCCTACTTTTCTATCATTTTCACCATCTCATCCCTCTTATTTTTCACTGAGGATGAGGGCTGCACGGTGATGCAGCAGTTAGCACTGTCGCTTCATAGCTCTGGGCTTGACCGGCCTCTCTCTAGGAAGCTTGCATGTTTCCTCCTTTCTCTGTTCCTTCCAGGTGCTCAAGCTTCCTCCCACAGTCTCGAAACACGCAAGTTAGGTAAACTGGTGACTCTGAATTGCCCGTAGGTGTGAAATTAGAGTCAGACACAGGTTTTTGCCAAGTGTGTTTTAAAGCAAAAGGAATTTGCTTCTAGGTGGTGATGCATAAAGGTCAAAATATACAAAGAAAGAGAAAAAAGAGCACTGCAAATGTAATGAATTTATGAATAAAAATAGAAATTAACATTAAAAATATATAAAGCTATGTAATGTGCGCACATTTACTTACATCATACATAAAAAGAGCTGCACAGTGTTTAAAATGAAGTGAAATGAACAAAAGACTGACGAAAGAAAATTTGCTGAATATGCCAGGTTGGATCAGATGAGATTTATGTTAATGTAACGTGCAACATTCGTGGAGCATAATGGGAGGCAGGAACAAAATAGCTTGCACCAACACATCGGGCAGCCATCTTGAAAAAGAGCAGATAGCAGATATAGCTCACTCTGTTCAAGTAAGCTGATGTCATTTTGAAAGAGGAAATATTCTGTCCTTCCTCATTAAAATAAAAAGTTGCATTCACAAGAAATAAAATATACCTTATCTCACTTTAATAGACATCAAAACTGTGCTGCTACAGCTTTACTTGTTTTAGTATGAACAATAGCTTATCGTGGCTAACATTTGCTACTGCTAGCGAAATACCATTACTTGCTAGTTTTCTGTTGAGTTAGTTGGTAAGTTGATAAAGAAAGAGTTCTTGGCAACTGACTGCCTCTATACAGCAAAGTGTTTCAAACATTTTCCTCTCTGTGCCTTCCCTTTTAATACTTCCTACTTTGTTTGTCAGGTGCTGGAACAATGCCACATCTTTTTTTTTTGTGAGAACAGATGCAGGTTCCTGTCTGTGTTGAGAAAATCCGAACAGCAGAACAAATGCAATCAATGCCAAAGCTTTGGTTTATATGACAATTAAAACAGTGGTATGTTATTTGTTTGGGGAGCTTCAGAGCGTAAAACAGAGCCCAAATGCCCCTTGTTCATAAAATGATGCAGATACCTTTGAGCGAGTGAGGGTGACATCTCAGTTTCCTCTCATTGCTCTTACATACTCGCATGATTTCAGCACCGCTGTGTTAATTCAACATCAGATTGTTGGTTTGGTATATATTAAATAAGAGGAAGAGGAGATGATGGGACATCTGACTCTTGCTTAGGGTGTGTCTGTATGCCTTTTATGGGTCGCCTCTCCTCAAATCCCTTCGACACACACTGACACACACACACACTTACTCACTAATGCACTCAATCCCCCTCACCCTCACTGCTAAATCCTCACCCGTATTGTCCCTTTCCCCCTGAAATCCTCGAACCATCAGCTCTCCTCCACAGATACACACACGCACACACGCACACACACTTACACACACCACACCACACCACACCATCCTGCTCCTCACTCAGTTTCCCCAGTCTGTCTGCAGTCAGGGCTAATGCACTGGTTAATGGCCCTCTAACCCTCTATTCACTTTCAGATTACACTCTCACACACACAGAAATACACACAAGTTTACATATCAGTGCATCTCTGCATGCATGTGAACATCCACGCATTGATTTGAATGCATATTTTGACATTTCTGCAGCTCGAGGTCTCTTAGTCAAAACTAGAAATAAATAGTTTGATGACATCATGAAGTAGCATGGAATCAAGGGATTTGTTTATTTTTTTGTGAAACAGCTGCCATTGATGGTAAAAGTCTATCTGACTGACTTGAGCAGAAATGTTCACAGAGGAGGTTAATGTATTAAAGTTTTGTTGTTGTAATGTTCAGTGAAGTTTGCTGACTTCTTCAGTCTCTAACTGGTGTTACACTGCAGGTAAGGGACAGGTGAAAACACTGAAAAAAAAATTAATGTTCATTGAATTTGAACATTTTTAGAAGATTTGAGATAATGTAAGTACCCAAATCAGCAAGATATACAGCAAAGTATAGTTGATTTTAGTAATCTAAATGTGGAAATGTTAAAAAAGGGAAATAAGATACATATGAGTTCTTTCACACACACACACACACACACACACACACACACACACACACACACACACACACACACACACACCACGATGCACATACACAAACACAAAACAGGCACTAATGGCCTGTTGGCCCTCAGCATTTACATTCACGAGTGGATTAGGATTAACAATCCACCAGCAACACCACAATGCACCCACACACACACGCACACACACAGAGTATACAAAAAGAACCTGAACCAATCTCTAATGCACATTCTGCTGGTGCTGATAATCTCTCTCACTTCCACCACACACTCCAGGCCGACTGCTCTCTGTGCTGCTGAGGTCACCAGATGCCATCTAATCTAAGAGCTTTAATCCACTCGTACGGGGACCTTCTCTCTCCCCCACTCTCTCATGAGTGCACCATTCTGTGTTTAAATGAGTAAAGGACTGGGGGCAGAAACTACACATAGTGGTGCATATTGTTTTACTATCTGGCCTCAGACATGTAAACCATCCTTGAAGCTACTAAGACGGTATACAAACAAGCCTTAAGGGTTTAAGACTGAGAGCTGAACTGTCAACGTTATAGCTTCAGTTGGCTTCAAAAGAAATACTCTGCAAGAACATGTTTAAAAGCAAAAGAGCTCCACTTGCTGCAAAAGGCCACTCGAAGGCCTGCAAAAAAAAAGTAGCAGAGCGTTGTGAGATGCCTAAAAATCACACAAATGAGGGCACTTTCACACGTCTGTTCCTGAGACATTCACTGTGTTTCACCTGTGAACAAAGTAATAGTGTGTAAAATAGACACATTTAAAAAGTGAAGACTTAGAGAAAAATTCAACCGTCAGATTTTTCATCTCTGCTCATGTGGCTACTGTCCATATGATTTTGTCTCATATATTTAAGTCACACAGGTTTGAATTTATATGGAACCTCGCAGGTGTCACATATGAGAAATACTATAGTGCTCTGTTTTCTGTATACAAATTATTGTGCTCTAAACTTATTAATTAGAGATAACAAAACACTTACATATTTGAAAAAATAACATAATTTAACATGCTTAAAGATATCAAAGGTTTCAAAACATTGTTCAACAGCACATGAAGTTTTAATTTAAATAAAACTTTATTACACTTCGGCAGATTTTTCATAGCCTGACAACTTTGCACCCGAGGTGTAGCTCAAATGTCATGAATGTGATTTCTTGCTCATGTTAATATGTTAATATAAACAGTGAAATCAGTATTTGTTGGCACATAACTTATAGACATACTTTCTTTTTTGTTCTTTGAATAATGTCACCTTTAACATCCCTTACAGGTCCAGTGTGCAGGACTTAAGGGATCTATTTATATAAAATGGCAAAGAAGAAATTTAATATTCACTTGTGTGAAAATCAACTACAAATATGACTCTTTGTGTTTTCATTACCTTAGAATGAGCCTTTTACATTTATTGAAGGAGTGGGTTCTCCTCAACAGAGTCAGCCATGTTTCTACAGCAGCCCAGGATGGGCAAAACAAACACTGGCTCTCTTCTTTTGCATTTTTTGCAGGCCACATTAGATTATCCTACATAAAGGATATTTATTTATTTGTTTACAATATGCAATTTTATCTCTAGAAGCCATTAAATTTCACACACTGGACCCTCAAGATTGCAAATGGCTCACAGGGAAAGTAAATGGACAAAATGGGACTCTTGCCAGCTGAGCAGCAAAAATCAGAGGCTATTTTGTGCAAATCTTTGAAAGGGCCCGCTACCTCAACATCCTGGATTAAGTTGTTGCACCCGACTGGGTTCTAAGCTTACAGCGGCAGGACTCCAGCAGGAAGAGGAAGGCGACTTTTACATTAATGTAAATGGTTGTGTTTTAGAAGTCTCTTCATGTGGGGATGTCGACCATGCTATTATCTCACTTTGTTGCTGCTGTTTGCATGCAGACGCAAATTCAAAAATGCACAGAATTAGGTTCCACATGCATATGAGTATATGAAGGCCCACGGGAATAAATAAAAAGCTGCATTTTTCTTCATGTGTAGCATAAAGGACAACTTACTTTCATTTTCTTGTGCAGCCTTGTGTTGCATGAGGACAAATCACCTTGCACCTTGATAAATTTTAGGCAGAGTGTAATGTGGTATCATGCTGTCAGACAATAGTTTGCCTATCACAGTGATGGCATCAGCAGTTATGCTGGTAAAATGATCCACCAAATTCTCTAGGATTATTTTCATTTGAATTCTCTTAGAAGCAGCTTTGATGGCACCCTGTGTCACTGCTTTAGAAGCAACTTAGAAAGATCTGTTTGTGTTTAGTCTCTTACATGTTGGCTATTTTTAGCATTCACAAACATTCTGTCTCTGCTTCGCTCTTAGTCCCTTTACTCAAATGTTTCTTTCTGCTTTAGGTTTCTCAGGAGATTTGACCTAAGAGTGTCACTATCTGCCTGTATCCCTTCCTAGTCCTGCAGATTACTGATCTGATCTGATCCGCTGATCGGAGCAGCAGATTCCCTCGCCTTTAGGCTACCTTCAACATTCATTATCACAGCAAGGGTTAATCCACCAGAGCTGCAGCTCAGACACTCACATAACACTCTGCTACACCCAGATGGAGCTGTCAAGAAACTCAAATGTTTCTACGAGTCAGTAGCAGCTTTGGGTATCTTTCAGTGGCACACACAGCCGTAAGTTACTGCTGAACATTTGTTTTGCCTCTGAGAAGTATTTCACTTTTGTTCTCCCATCAGCTGCCACAAAGTAAAAAAGGCTTGATATTGTAAAAGGTGATTTTAATGGAAAGGGATGCAATGTAGTGTTAAGTTTTAGTGAAGATCCATGTTTTTATAAAAATGGTTCAAATGAATGTGAGGAAAATGTGGAAGCACTCTCTTGTAGTGATGAACATACAGAGAATTAGCTCTCAGACTCAGTTTTGTAGAGAGTTTTTGTACAGTTTTGTGAGTTTCAGTTCTTTGTTAAGCTGTCTGACTCAGAACTTTGCTGATTAAGGCTGTTTCAGTGTCATTTTCAACCCACTAAAACCAACCTGCTCAGCACAACACAGACAGACAGACATGTAGTGACTAGCTAGTGAATGTAGTGAAGCATTTAGCAGCTTTACAGTAAGATTTATCCTTCAGGAGCTGGTAGAGACCAACTTGTTTGCTAATATATTAATTCATATGAACTTTAGGAATTCTGTGCATGCTTAAAGAAGTTATTGAAAATGGCACAAATTAAGTGTTGTACAATAATATGCATGGAGCAAGTGGGAGCAATAACTAACGTGAGTAAATATTCCAAATTTCATTGCTTATTCATCTTCTTCACCTATGTCACACACATTTCTGTGACCACTGGTATGTACCTATTTGTGATTTCATCATGGCCCTGAAACGTGGGTCTATGATTACAACCCAGATACAAAATTTAATTGTGGGGCTCAGAGAGAAGTTAAAGGGAGTCAAATCTGGCGAGTAAAGGGGGCAGGATTGTCAGTTTTTGTGTTTCAGGTGAGAAACTTGCACAGTCACATTGTCATGTTGAAGAGCCCAGCTGCAGTCGCATAGAAGTTTAGGAAGGTGTGCCCATTGTTTTCCCTCAAATGCAGCAAAACGTGACAGTAGTAGTCATTATTAATTGTGTGACAAAAAACCCAACAGCATGCTCTTCGTTGTGCTTTTGACCTGACGTGATTTCTTCAGTCTTGAAGACTGAAGGCTCTTGAAATGAAAATGCTGCTGTTTGGTCTCTGAGTTGAGTCTGTGGACACAACTGTAATCACAGGTGATGATACCCAACATGCCGTTTGGGTCGTCTGGGCCTGCTGAGTCAGGAAATCACAAAATGACCAGCGGTCACAAAAATATGTAACATTGTTGCTGATGATGATTAAGACATGTAAACTTTAATATTTAATCATAATGTTATTGCTCATATCTTCAACATGCAGATCACTGAGCAGCACTTTGTGCATACACAACAGGGAAGAATCTCATGTATTATTGTCTTCATTCATGTCTGAACTATACATATTTTAAAGCTTGTTAACCTTAATTTTACCTCTTATAAAAGCAAAATGTCTCATTTTCGAAAACACTACTTAAAATGTTAATTAAGAGGTGCTAAGAGGATTTTGTAACTTTTTTGAAGTTTTTTCAGCTAAGACTAGAACACACTGCCTACCTTTACCAGTGAAGGAGTGTTTCCTGACTGAGCTGCTTTGGCTCATGTGTTCATGTCCACACAGACATTGTTGCTACTGTCAGCCCTGTCTTTGCCTGAGTTTGCCATTGATAACTGCCAATATGTCAATATGATTATTATGTAATATTTGTTTACCCTTGCTTAGGGAGAGAAAGAGAGAGAGAGAGATTTTTCTATGACATACTCTACAGACATCAAACTATAGTGAAAGGTGTTGCAGGTATGACCATGACAAGATGACTATCAATAGATAATTTTCACTGTACATTGCTGAGAATGGTGCACATCATGCAGAAAAATAGGTGACACAACAAATTTCCAGCTGATGCAACTTTCACAACTGACCAACCCCTTCTGCAACACTCATACTTGGTTTTAAAAAAAAAATCATAGATAACACAAAGCAATGGAAGCGCTTTTACTTAATGATCATGAGAGAAACGTATCAGGCAGATCGGATAATCACAGCTTAACAAAAAAACCCTGAAAATCCAACAGCCTCTTAGCATCTGTATAGCGCCATATGTGGATTCTGTCTGGTAAAGTTGAATATCATAACACTGTAAGCTCCATTAATATCACACCCATTTACACAGCAGTAATCTAAGCTCAGTGCTAAAAGATCAATAAAAACCCAGCAAACAACTCAACCAAGCCAGATCAAATATGAGGTCAGGTCACCGGGGGGAGGAGCAACTACAGTATACTTTGGCTAGAATGTCAGTGTATGTGTGTGTGTCTGTGTGTTTGAGTGTTGAGGGAGGGGGAAGGGGGCGAGGCAAAGCAAACATGTACAGTTGTCATCAAAAAAGTAGAGGACTCTTTAATGGTCAATCAATCAACTGTTCAGTTCAAAAGTTAAAGGTCCTCCAGTCTGAAAATGAAACAAAGCTCACGTTGCAACATTAACTCCAAAACTTAAGAAATAATTCAAAAACTGCATTTCTGCTTAAATATCCTTTAAAAACTAAAGAACAATGAAGAAGAGCATCCATAGTTTGCAACATTTAATAAGCAGGTTTTGTTGAAGAGGAGACAGAGCAGGAAAATCATGTGTTTTTTGCGTTTAAGGCAGTACTAAAATAAAAGTATGTTTTTTCAACTAGATGTACCAAATGTATTAAGTGTAAAAGTACTTGTCAACTAGAAGATGGCCCCTATGAGTGTTGTATGATTGAAAAGTAAGTAAAAGTCTTGCCTTACACACAGTAACATGCACAGCACACTATGAGCACAGGATCACAGCTTCAGTGTCCATAAACAGACTTTATGACAATACAGAAATATGTGACAATAAACCACCAAAGTATGACACTAGATTTTGAAATCTCTATGTGGCAGAGTTGTGTTATAAACCTTGAGAAACTCTTGAGAAACCTAATGCCTTGTGTGTTAGATTATTGCCTTCATGAGACCATAAAACTCAGATGAGCTGATGCTGTATTTGATATGTAAAACTTTTCCTTTTATGTAGCTCAGAATAGTGTTGCAGAGCCAGGATAATCCTGCTAATCTTCCACATGCATTCCATATCTGTCTTTTACCAAGTATGATCATCTTTGTACTGTTTGAGAAAAGTCCAGGAATTGCTGCATCTTGTGTAACAATAAGGTTGCATAATTTGCAAATACAACACTATGTGGTGGTGATAAAACTAGGCTGCACCAGATGGCTAGCATGGCATTTGGACAGACATTTCCAGGCTTTCCTTTGTGCAGAAAATAATACCAGGTCAGCTGCGGCTTTTCTCCTACTTTTGTCTCCACTGACCGAGCCTCATTTTCTCTGGTGTGACATCTTTCTGCTGAAGATGTCAGATCAGGCAACCTGCTAATCTGCTTATGTGCAGGTTTCTACAGCAGTCTTTTGTAGTGTGTCAAAATCTTTGAATGCTGATTAAATGTCACTTGGTCTATTAGAGGCTATTAGGATATTTTAAAGCATTTTGAAACAATTGCTCTCATTCTTTACAAAGCAATGGCAGTAACTTTGACATCATACATAATTTAGTGCACTGAAAGATGTGGAAAGCTGAGGCCAGTATTTGTTTTTTTTCTGATTGACTAGTGATGGCGAAGCTTGCTCTTTATTTGCACAAGACAAGATAGCAAAATGTTTTTAACCACACTGACTTCTCTTGACCACAAAGTGTAGTCAGCAGCATTTCCAAAGTCTCTTTCTCTGCTGTAAATTTTTATTGTTGAAACATTAATAATTGATTTTCTTGGTCTCTACAGGCAGAAGAACAAGCTAAAATAACATCACTAGTATTTAAAGATACATGCTAGAAAAAAGTTGCTTCTTTTCCAGTCCAGCAGATGTAATGCCTATTCAGCATTTATTTGGAGTTGTGTTTCTGTCTACGTGGTGAAACTAAGTCCATTTTCATTCTCCTATTAACTCTGTTTTCATCTCCACCATACAGCATCCTCAGGGGCAGAAAACATAAACAAACACTGAATTGCTAAAAACCACACTTCCTCAAAAGGCCACTCGAGGCTGGTTTCAAAAGTGAATCATTTCCTTTAGAGCCCCATCGGTCCCTAAAGTAATTTTCCACTATGACATATGTGTGAGGGTTGAATAACTTAACTTATGCTTTTAAATTATGTCAAGGTTTGACTTCATGCATAATTAAGGCCGTGGTCGCAGTGTATTTCCTCCCAAGTTCCACCCTCTCCTCCAAATATGGTCACTTCCAGCTCTAAAGAACCAACCAACACAAGGCCTCAAAACAGAACATACAAACCCGTGGTGGCTCTGTCTACTTTTTGACAATAACATCTTTGGTCTCCACCAACTTCCAGCCAAAATATCTGGCTTTTTGCCAATAAAAGTTTACCAGCTAGCCATTTATTTTTTTCTTTTCTGTCAGTATAAGTGAGGAGAGCTACTGAAATGGTGAGAATTCTCTATGGGTTCGTCACTACAAGTGACCCTTCCAACGTTAAATTTGATCCAAACAATGGGTTAGTGTTTTGCCACTTGCTGTCTATTGCACTCATAACTGAAGACATACACTACATATATCTTTAAAAACTGGTCACAAGTATATTGTTACACAAATGTCAACTAAAAACATAAATAGTGTATTCACACCTAGTGCAGCTGTGCGACTCACTTATGTGTCAAATGAGTTTTTAAACAATAACAAAGCTTTGTGGGAATGGTAGCACAAGATTGATGCTAAAATAGGAGAGGATTCATAACAGGGCTACTGCTGTACCACAAAGCTGTCACGGAAACCCCTGCTGTATTATGTCCATGGCTGTATATGGAGAAGAGATCAAGGATCTGGTTCATTAAGACGTATGCACTGAGCCATGCACCATCTGACTTCTGCTGTAGACTGCTGAATTTGGCCTCATCTCTTCGCCTTACAAGGAAAAGTCCAACTCTAACTGGCACAGTTTAGTCATCACTCATCTGTCTCACTTCTCTCCCTGCCGTCCTGTCCATCCACACGTCTCTATCTCCCTCCCTTTTCTCACTTTGTTTCAATCTGTCCTCTGCCCATTCGATGTCTCCTGATGTATAAATTGAAAGACATGGTTCATAGATGTTCCGTCTCTCCCTCCCTCCTCTCTCTCTGCCTTCCTGTGTCGGGAGATATGGGTCACACAGGGGGCAAACTTCATTTCCGTAAATGAGGACAGAAAAAGAAATCCTGACACGCCAGTTAGTTAACAGCACACTGCCCCTCTGTCACCCCAGCACGCACACACACGTAGAGCAAGCTGAGACCTGTTTGTCGAGCTAATTAGCATTGACTCTCTCCGTGTGCCAGTATGTGTCCATGTGAGTGAGCGTATGTGTGTATATGTGCATGAGCATGAGTGTGTGCATAGCTGGGAAAGGGTTGTGATCTATGGCCCAGTTTTGGCTGAATAGGGGAGAATACTTAGGGCTGATGTGGAGACACGGGCCGGATAGAAAAGATATAGATAGAAATGAAAGAAGGAGAGACAGAAAGAGAGAAAGATGCTGGAGTTGTTGTTATCAACTAAAGCACCTCAGTCCCCTGTGAGTTAACAGTGTGCGATCATTCATATTAGGTGTGTTTGTGTGCGTCTGTGTTTTTTCCTCTGTGGTGTCATTACCGGTTGTCCCGCTCTCAGGGGAGTCCATGTTTACCCAGCATGGTCTCTGAGCTGTCATTGCAAGAGTCGTGCATCTGTCATCACCACAGCAACCAACAGATGCACATAACCTGCCTCCGTGTCACCTTTACATGCAGCCTGTTAAGCACATTGCACATGAGTCAGGTGATGAAGTCAAACTGAAATGTTAAAATCTTGAAAGTAAAATTAAAGTGTCTGTCAACATGAAACGGGTTCTTCCAAAAGGATCAGCCAGGGGAAAAAGAGATTTTAAGGGCAAATGTGTCAAAAAAGCTAAAAGACTTAAAGTGAACTGTAAATGGTGCAGTGTTCCAGATTATTATAATTTCTTAGTTTAATTTTCTGAAGGTAAATCCATAAGGTTCAACTCACAGACTAATTTTTTGTAGAGATGAACTGAATTAAAACCTGCTGCAAATAAAGTATTGCTAGCTGAACAAAGAAATGCAACTAGCTTGCTAGTCTGACAGGGAACTAAGAAGTTTTTCAAGTGGATCTCACCAAATAAAATAATGATACCATGTTAGATTAACTGACAAATTATAGTCTATTGTATGATCAGACTAACAATTATATTGAACTGCGTAAACCAAAATAAACGACAGTGTCTACAGTCATGCCTGCATCTCAACAAAGGTGCTTTGAGCTAAATGCTAATTCCAGCACGCAAACATACTCACAATGACAGTTTAAATATACTACTGTTTCATCAGCACAATGTTTATCACTTTAGCCTTTAAATGCTAACATTTAGTTTTGACACAAACACAGCGTAAGGCAGAAAAGTCACTAATCACTGGAGCCATTAGATCTCTGCTGCGAGTTATGAAGCAACACAAATTTCAAATTATTGAAAATGAAAAACCTTGAAGTGTTGCATAAAGACGACATATGTTGTTGCAGTAAACACTCAGAATGCATCCTTGCTAAACTGTGCAGCTTGTAGACAGCTGAACCAGAGGAGAGGCTTGTTTAAATGACACAATGCTATTATTAGCTGCAGATGGAGTGCAGCGTGAAATGCTAAAAAAAATATTACCAGGAAGTTACAATATACAAAAGAAGCAACATAAACACATTAAAATTACATTGTGTGATTCTGTGAGTAGTTGCATGTGCATGTGTGTGTGTGTGTGTGTGTGTGTGTGTGTGAGGAGCGTAGGCCTTATGGGTCTCAAAAGTCTCATATTAACAAGAATCCCTGTGGGTTGCATACATGACTCACTCATTGCACTGGTGACTGCACCATCGCTCTCTCTCTCACCACACACACACACGCACACACACACACACACACATATCACGGCTATGCAGATGATACAGTGCTGTGGGGGTGTTCTTGTAGAAGAATAGAAGGATTTCTCTCAGAGGACAGAGACACAACAGAGAGGAGGAGGAGGAGTGACACGTTAGGTAGTTCCTCTTCCAACTACACCCCAATTAAAAATTATTTTTGACACATTGTTTATTATTTCTTTTTTGAGTGTGGGTTTGTATGTGTGTGTGTGTTTTTACCCATGAAATGGTTTGTTGTATCCATGCAGTTAGTGTTCAGTAATATATGAAGGCCTCAAAGTTTCAACACTGATCTGGCATCATCTCGGCCATCCGGTGGAGAATTGGCTCTGTGGTGAGGAGGGTTTGTTCACAGTTCCCATCTACCACTGTTATTTTTAAACAGCAAACAATTGGAAGGTGCTGAGAAAAAAAATAAAGCAGAACTCAGCAGTCTATTTGGGAGGAAATGGAAATCATTCTCGAAGGTTCAGCTTCTCTGAATGAGCCAAGACATGTCTGCTTCTTTTTATTAAAAGTTTATCAATCACAACTAAGGATTTCTATTTTCCACAACTTCAACAACAAAAAAGAAGCAAAGGCCACTAAAGGATGTTG
The DNA here is from genome assembly GCA_029814665.1 of Acanthurus lineatus. Lineage (NCBI taxonomy): Eukaryota > Metazoa > Chordata > Actinopteri > Acanthuriformes > Acanthuridae > Acanthurus > Acanthurus lineatus. The sequence continues at coordinate 19,388,578 of JAPZDV010000009.1, read as the reverse complement.
TTGTGGTAGTTAGAGGTCACACGTGTGAGTTAAAATTGTTAAGGTCTCTTCAGTTCAAAGATTTGATGTCACTTATTATGTGGTTTGTTCACTCACTCTCTTTTAAAGCTTAGTGATCACATTTAGTACATGCAGATCAGTATAAGACTCGTCACTGCTGAATATGCCTAGAAATAGTTTGGCCCATAATTCTCTGTAAAACCACACCCTGTCTTTTTTACTCTGGTTAGCTTAGCTTAGCTTGGCAGCCTGGAAACACTTCTATAAGCACAGCACGCGTTGAGTTCCTGGAGTCTCTGCTGTGGATTATAACTCCTCTAGAGCCACAACATGTAATTTTTACACTTTGGTTTTTGTTGAAAGATTAAACAAACAAGCAGGAATGGAGAGATGGAATCAAAAAAAGAGGATAAAACTGATACAATTAAACAAAACTGCCCAAAGATTCAATGGAAATCTTATGTACTGTATGCATCATTAAGTGTTAGGTTAAAGAAATTAAACAGTCTGACACTTCTCATAGAATATTTAACAAAGAAAAGCATCACCAAAAACAGACTACACAGAGACGTCTGCAGTCTGCAAACACACATATTAATTTAAAGAAAATACAGAGCCTGCACCGTTATTAAACACTGTGTAGCGAATACACACACACACACACACACACACGTGAAACGTTGCTAGGCAGCACGGTGGCTGTTGACGTTCTCTGCAGAGCGAGTTCAGTGAGTTCAGAGAGTACACAGTAGGCCTACACACACAAAACTGACTTTATTACAGGAATGAGAGTTAATGTGATTTGTTGCTGGAAGCCTTTCAAACAAGATTTAAGATGTTCACATAGAAAGTTTCACAGGTGCAGGTAGGTGGTTTATGTCAGAGCCAAGCTAAGTGTTTCCACCTGTTTCCAGTCTTTATGTTAGCCTAAGCTAACCTGCTGCTGGCTGTAGCTTCATATTTAATGTACACACACAAATTAGTATTTTCAGTGTCAAACTTTAATGACTTTGATATCAGCTAACTATTTGCAACAAGAATCATCACATTATGACTCTTATGTGACTTTTGGGGTCTCCACTGTTAAGAGGCCATGGTTTTCAAAGTGTGAACTGCTAGAGGAAACCAGGGGTGTGAAAATGAAGGAAATGTTAAAAAACCAAATTTGGAAAATAAAACTGAATTCCCATTGTTATCGGCTTAAAGACATCTTGCAGTGGGGTGACCTCTGTCATGAGTTAATGTTGGAAGAGGGTTCTGTGTTACAGCGTAGACAGTTTAGCTTAAAGATTCAATGCATTTAACATTAATAAATTAGTATTTTTAGTTGAATACGAAGTGGCAGGACAAACAAAGCAGCAAGCTCAAATGTTTTATCATGTTGTTACCTATTGATTTATTTTTTTTGCACAGTCTCCCAGTCTGTGGCATTTAAAGCTAAGTGTCTGCGGATCCTCATATTTTCCAACATAAACCACCAATCGAAAGGACACATAGTCAAATGTGGACGTACTGTACATTAAGTGGGTCCTTAAGTGAGGCCAATCTAATTGAGGTACGACTGCAGCATTGCAGCACTGCAGCAAAAAGCCATGCCTACAGTCACGACATGGCTTTTAGGAGATGGACTTTTTGTCTGGACAAAATAAAAGCCTGCAGACAAACACGCACACAAGCAGACATTGTAAGTAGGTCTGTGTTTAAGGCTGTATGCCCACAGATGCAGCTTTTCTTAATAAAACATGTTGGTTCGTTGTTAATCTTTAATAGTTCTGTCCTGGAGAATTAACCCAGATGAACACACATTTAGGGCACCATCCCCACACACACACACACACTCGCACACACACACGCACACACACACACACACACACACACACACACACACACACACACACACACTATAAGATTACTGGACTCTTTTTAATTTATCTCTATATCCCACCATTTACACTCTATCA
>JAPZDV010000009.1:19368712-19386517 GCA_029814665.1 Acanthurus lineatus | reverse complement strand
ACTGAAAAACAACCTGAGCTGTTTTTTCACCTTATTCTGTCTGACACACACACACACACACACAACACACACACACTCTCACACACACACTCACACACACACACACACACACACACACACACACACACACACACACACACACGTTAAGATTCCTTGCCTCTTTTTCATTTCTCTCTATTTCCCTCCATTTACCCTCTTTCACTTTCTGAAACTGTCCAGTTCTTTTCTCAGATCATTCCCTTCCTCTCTCTCTGTCATTTTTTTTCACTTGTTCACTTGTTCTTTTTTCTCATTCCATACTTCTCCTCCAATTTGCCCCCCTCGCCTTTCACCAGATTTCACACAAGTTTACAAAACACAATGATCCACTTAAGAAAAGATAAATTTGGTCGCTAAAAAAAAGAGAAGCAAGAAAAGATTGTGTGAAAAAAGAAAGAGTGGGTCAAAGAAAAAAAAGGGGTGAGGAGTAACAGGAAGTGGAGAAACAAGAAAGAGACCCTGCCAAACTGGCAATGAGCGATGAATCAGGGAGTAATCTAATGAAATATTTATGTCACAATGCTTGCTGGGAGGTTTAACTGTTGGTCAAAGCCAATATTGTGTACGTCTGTGTTCAGGACTGCCATACCACAAACAAATGCAGTGTGCAGCGTTCTTCATACGGCACATTGCCTTTTATAGTAGTATACAGTTTGAATCTGTTAAATTGATTTATTTTGCGCAGGAGAACAATAGCACACACACAGCACTGTTAGTGTGTAGCACCCATGTACAAAAGGAGGAGTTCTAAATGTTGCTCTTATCATTTTAAACATATTATTTTCTTGAGATGTGGTTGACACCAATCTAAAGACTGGAAATAAACAAATTTGTCTGTATTTTGTTCTATTAGTGTTATGTCACTGCAAAGTATTTCAGTAAAAGTGTAAGGTACACTTGTCATTTGCATTCTGAAGTTTTTTTTCTGAAGGAGCATGACATCAAGCATTTGTGGCAAAATGCAGATTTAGTTTTTGATCACAAAACTGCAATCTACTGCATACTGCACCTAAAGGAACCTCAAAGGGTATTTTTCCACCATATTAGCCCCAATATTTAAACTTGAGCTTGAGCTGCTCAGGATTCTTCCAGTTTTTAAAAGAACTGGTATAATCCAAAATCAAGAGATATGTCACCAACAAAATACAACAATCTGTTGTAGTGGTTTTAACTTCAGTTCAAGGAAAACATGCTAATTTTTGGTCCAGCTGGGAATCAAGTTTTTGACTCTGAACCAGTTTACTTTGATGGAAATGATTTCAACAGGTTGAAATAAAGTAAACAAACAAGAACGTAACCTTTTCCATGGAAAAGGAAAAGTAAAAAGAGACACAAAAGTGTCTGTGCTCAGGGCCCATGGTCTCATAATCCATCCATGTGTATATGTTATTGTTATGTTATTGTGTTAGTGTGTGTATATGTGTGTGTATGGATGCATAATTTGATGATGTGGCTTGAAATAAGAAAAAGGTTTAATAAATTGCACAGACAGGCCACTGTTCTGACAGGTTAAATCAGATTATTGTAGCACTCACACAGCAGCTGCCTTAGTGTTCATGTATGGATAGAGAAAATGTAATTTCCTGTGTCCATTCAATGACGAGCATGTATATCTGGCATGTTAAGGCCCAGAGCTTCACTTCATTCCCCGTCTATCTCTGTTAATGGGAGTAGTTACCAAAATTTTAATGTTTGAACTCAATCACCTATCTGTCTACCTGTCCATGATATAATACCACCATTTGCCATTTGCCAGTGCTCCCTGCCCCCCTGACAGATCTAATTAAACAAATCATGCATCATTCCAAACAAACAGTGACTAATTTGTTCCCATTATTTAGATATTGTGTTATTTGTTCCTCCTCATGGTCTTCTCTTCCTCTTTCAGTCATACTCCATGCTGCTATCAGTGGTGCTATCCATCTCTGAGTAATCAAACTCTGCCATCTGCTGGCCAATGCCAAGAATAGCATGGGAAATGTGCATGTGGGAGCTGGACACTGTCAAGACAGACACAATGCTCAAGATAAAAATATATTTTTTCAAGTTTCAAGAGCCAGTTAATAATGTCCAAACCATTTACACACTTTCAACAACAACTGACGTATTTGGTTGCCATGGTATTAGCAGATACATCAATCTTAATCATCAATCATCAATCTTAACTTATTTATTTGTACATTGAAGTAATCAAAGTTGTATTACAGTATTAGAGTAAATACAGTTCTGGCAATGGCAAAAAGCAAAGAGGCACACTGCTTAAATACAATTTTGAGGTAGTTTCTTTACTTGAGTATTTATGCGTTATTACTACTCTTTTACTTTGTCTGCACAGTATTTTAAAAGCAAAAATTTTACTTTTTACTCTACTAAATTTATTTGAAAGCTTTAGTTACTTTGCACTTTGTTAGTTGATTTATAAAATACAAATCATTTCTTTTTTTATTCCTTCTCAAATTAACAATATGTAACTGCTGCTGTTAGAGGTCTGACAATCAAAACAATATTGTTAAGTTTATTGTTAAGTTTATTCTTAAATAGCCACAACTGTAGATGTAAGTCTGTCTGACTGACTCAGACAGAAATGTTCACAGATGAGGTAACATGTCAAAGTTTATGTCTGTCGACTTCCTGCCTCACTCTCTATCTGGTGTTACCTTTAGAGCTATAGGTGACAAAATGAAGTGCATCATTACCTTGAATTAAATAGCAACAATTATTTAAAATGTAGGACTTTGACTTGAAACAGAGTATTTTTACTCTGTGGTATTGATACTCTTACTTAAAAAATCTTAATAATTCCTCCACCACTAAGTAAGGATGATGAAGCATGATGATAAAGCAGGTGTTCAAACAGCAAACAGGCCACAGTTAACCTTTGGTCACCTTACAAACTTAGCTAGCTATCCTTAACCAGTAACTTAGCTGTCCTGTTAGCTTGTCAATAAGTGAGTAAGAATTAAATTACTGTAAATCGCTTAAAGGGCCAGTGAGGTATTTTTTGGCTGGATCCTATTTTCCCAAGTTTTTCTGTGAGTGTGATTAATGAGGAAAATATTTTTGAAGTGGTCTAACCATAAAACAGAGCTGCAGAGTTAACCCAACTCTAATCCTTTCAGGTGATTGTGTGAATCCACTTAAAGTCTGACAACATTATGTAAATACTCCCTACGAGGACTGACCTCAAAAGTCAAATAGTTCCGTTTTTAGGAGTAGTCATTTGATAATCGTAAAGCACAACTTCATTAATCACACTTCAAACTCCACAGAATCAAAAACTCAGCAGAGCTGCTGTGAGTCTTTCCACTGTTCCAACAATCATACTGTTGTCAGACACTTAGAGCACTTTGACAATGTGCAATTGCTCATAAGGATTACATTGCACCTTCTAAAAAAATGGTTGTTCCCATCAGTCATTCCGACACAAAACAAAACATTGTAAAGGCACATTTGATAACCTCAGTGAGTTTTTGTGCCTATGGTATTGATTTATATTCTTTGTTTTTTGCAGATTTGCAGGATTTTCAGAGGGGTTGTCACCCTTGCTCCATATGATGACACCACCTGCCACAGCCACCCTCCTCACCTGGCCTTTACCACTTCTACCCTCATGCCCTCCACCACAATTACCCTCACCTCTCTAATGCTATTATCACCCATAATACATATAGTCAAACTATGTTCTATGAAGATTCATTGTTTTAAACCACAAGTTCATATTTATTAAAACTGTTCTGTATTATTAAAATAACTGTCTTGTACAAATTGCACCGTCCATTTTCTGCTTTTGTGCATTCAAGTCTTTAGTTGTCCTTTTTCTCACTTTACATTAACAGTCTGTCTTACATTGTCACTGTAAACAAAAACACATCAACATTTGCAGTTTTGTTCTTCATGACACAGAATGTTAAAATTTTACTGTAGTGAATTTTTACAGTGATTTCACTGTGGTATAAAATACAGCAACTAGAATATTGTTGCCAGGAAGTAACTGTAATTTTGACAATAAACATGTTGCTGTGTATGAGGCACTACACCAGTCTGTAAGAGCAAAAAAATATGATACTTCATGTCTAAAAACCCGCTTTAATGCTCACTTGCATATGTATGATTTTGGTACATGGTGGATAAATGATGAACATCCTGTATAGTTTTATTTCAGAGCAGCCCCAAATAAGCACTGAAAATTAGACTTCATTTACATTTATCAATTTGACAGACACTTTTGCAAAGTTTCATACAAATAAGGTACAGTCCAAGCTATAACAGCCCAACACTCTGTTTCATGTTCCCCCTGACACAAATGCTACAAGGCTGAATAAAGGCAAAGGCAAATAAAGGAATTGTTTGTCAGGTAAATGAATTAACGTTGAAGTACCTGACAAATAATTAATGTCAATATTTTCAGAGCAAAAAAACTTAAGACAACCAATTTGTGATGAAACTAGATGGTCTACTGCTGTTGTTGCATCACAATTGAGAAAAAAATAAATGATTAATAAACTAAAAATCTGTCATACAAGCGCTTGTTCATATATTGCGTGGAATTACAAGATGTGCTCTGCAAACAGCCCTCTAATAAGGCACTCTTAATGAAGGACTTTGGAGGCGCAACTAAATGTCTTATTAGCGATGGTAAACCTGACCTTCTTTATAAAACAGTTATATAGCATTCATAAGAAAAAAATGTAGGTTGTGAAAAATGTCTGGGTAGTGCTTTCCTACTTTAGCACTGTTTGTACTGCTTTTACAGCTGGCAAGCTGTTTTCACTTATGTCACACAATGAGACCTCTTTTTCGGATCTATGCAGACGTTTACAGACTGGGATTCATTTATTGCTCCTTCACTCACCTGTAAGTTTTGTTGCCCCTGTAGGGGAAAACCTACCCTGTTATCATTCCTATTGGTCCATAGAGGTTTGTGACATCACCTCCTTTCAAGCATGGCTCTGCCCAGCATTGAGCTGTAATTGACAACACCTGTGTAGGTGAGCAGGGCCTTTAATGAACTGCAGTCTGGAACAAATCAAACATCATTTATGTAATGAAAGGTAGCCTTGAATTGATTTACTTGCAAAGCAACAGAAATTTCAAACACTACTGCTGCTCTGTCTAAACATCCAGTAATATGAGGCAAGGTTGAAAGAATCATAGATATACAACATATGGTTTATTTTAATGTTGTTTTATATGGTTTTGATCCTCTCAGTTCCCTTATACTTGTGGCAGAAATATAGAATGAATATTTGCTGGTCATCATAATGTAATATATTTGGAATTCATATTTCAGTGAGTTGACTAAAATTCAGTTTTGAATTATTGTCATAAAAAATATTCTTAATGTAACTTTTGGGTTAATTCTTTCTAGTAGTGGTGGTGGTCACAAGTCAGTTATTAGAGATATTCAATTGTTGTTCTACCCAATAATCATAAATATAGTGTGCATGGCCTATATGGAATGCAATATTTGTAAAACAATTAATAAATGGAGATCATGAGGAGTGACTGTATTAGGTGAAATGGTTAATTGTTTATATCTTTCGGACTGCAGATATCTCGTAAACCTTTATGAATATTGCGGAAATATTAACACACTATTAGACTGTAGAGAAAAAAATAGGGAAATTTAAAAAGACAAAAATAATCAAAAATATTTCTCATGTGTAAACAGCTCGGCACAGTCGCGCAGTTCAGAACGAGATCTCGTAGCTTCCAGAGGAGCTCTTCTCGCCGCACCACCAACTTGTCACCAAAGATGGCGATTTGCTGAGTGCTCATGGATACACACATTTCTCGGCCAGTTGTTATCTTACCAGAAACGCCAACTTCGAAAACAAATTAACTGCTTTAGCGAGCAACTATTTTTCTATTTGAAGCACATCTGACTCTACGTCAGCCACCGCTACCATGCAGATCACGCTAAAAACACTGCAACAGCAGACTATTCAAATTGAGATAGACCCCGAACAAACGGTGAGTGGCTATTAGCTAACTTGCTAACTTCAGCTAACAGCACTAGCTGCCGGACATATGTTTTAACTTTACGTGTGGACCAAACAGTTTTATTTGACATTTCCGTGTAAAGTGTAATGTATGTAGTTTTTGAAAATGGTTCCCATTACCAGTACACGTTTACCAATTTGGCAACCTACATGAAACGAGAGCTAAACAACGCGAAACCTCACTAGCAAACCTGAGTCAGTTAGCTAGCTAGCTTGCTAAATAGCCCGTTAAAGTGGTCGTAATGTGTCTACAAACGAATTTCTCATTATTTTAAGTTTGTCTCTTGTTTGCTTTGCTGCGGTTGGTCTTTAGTTATATCTGATGTGATCAAGAATGTAATACCATAATTACTATGATGGACCCAAGCTGTCCAGTACGCTATGATTGCTAATGCTAACGCTTATGACACTGCCAATTACGATTAGCCTTATTGGTAATGTACTGAGAAGCTGGCTGTGTTTGTTAGCATGTTAACATTTATATCAGTCAGTTGGTAAGACCAAGGTTCAGCGACTATTAAACTGTCTAACTTATTTTTTAACATTGTAATTACGTCACTCTTAGTGAATATCATTCAGATAACTTTTCACTCCTATTCTATTTATAGCAAGCACTGTCATATGTTGTGACACACTGAATCTGAATGAAGCACTCCTTGGGCAGGTCAGCTTTGATGCTGTCCTGCTTGGTAATAACATTGTCATTGGTCTATCTAGTTTAGTCTGTCAGTTTACAGGTTGTTTGTACAGTATCCAGATATAATGACTAGAGGGTCAGGGATCAAAAAAGAGAATAAAATACATCTATTTTATTAATGTGCAAAATTAAAAGCATTATGGCATCAGTAGGAAATGCCTGTGTTTTCATTGTTATGGCTTATTATTTGTCTCTTTTTATCAGGTGAAGGCTTTGAAAGAGAAGATAGAAGCAGAAAGAGGAAAAGACAACTTTCCTGTGTCTGGGCAGAAGCTGATATACGCCGGAAAAATCCTGCAAGACGACACACCTTTAAAGGACTACAAAATTGATGAGAAGAATTTTGTTGTAGTGATGGTGTCCAAGGTGAGATTTTATTGTCATACTTGCAGATGACTTTGGGTTTATAGTGTTGTGGTGTTGTAACTTAAATATTAGATCTAATTTATTGTCAACAATTAGATTGTAGTTGTAGGCTAACATTAAATTCCTTTGAACGTGCAATAGGCTAAGCCTGCAGCTGCCGCCTCGCCTCCAGCCTCAGAGGCACCCAAACCCCCTGTACAAGACTCTGGCTCTACGTCAACAGCTGTCCCAACCACAACCCCCGCTTCAGCCCCAGCCCCAGCCCCAGCCCCAGCCCCAGCTATCCCTGTTCCCTCTGAGGAGGCCAAAGAGGAGCCAAGTGCTGCAGCCACAGAACCACAACAACCAGCCAGGTAGAACCTGTCCATTATGGAACCTACAATCAATATCAACATCACTATTGATGTTTATATTAGTATTAAAGGTTTGATTCAAAGAACCTCATTGTCACAAGGGCTCCCTTACAACACAAAATGTCCCATGACTCTTCCTAAAGGTATCCTATGAGGTTGTTTTTTTTCTAAATTGTAATAAATTATTGTTAAGTTTTTTTATGTAGCCAAACAACATAATGAAATTGAATACTGTTATTTTATAAATATTAACTGTCAGCTGGTGCCTACACGCTAAACCAATTATTGATTGTTATGGAAAGAAACTTAACAATCGTTGTTTTTAAAAAAGAGTTAGTAAATTGTTGCCTTTTGTACTCATTCTTAAAGGTTGAATATTTGTTTGAAGCACAGCTAATCCTGGTAATGCCAAGAACTGCCTTTGTCTCCCCTTTTTATTATGCATCCTAAATATTCTAATTTCTTTAACTGGTAATGAATAGGTAATATGTTTAATATCCAATGTGATATTAATTTACATTATTCTGTAGCCTGAAACACCAGGAGAAGGTAAAGAAATGAAGAATATTGAATCACTTACCTCCTACGATTCAAATCTGACACTCTAATGTTAGCTTCAGTTTTTGAAAGTTTTTCAGTTCAGTTTTTTAGGGCGCTTTCACACCTGCCTCTTAAGTCCTGACCTTTAGACATTTCAGCTTGATCTGTACCAAATAGCAGGTGTGAAGCCTCCCTGGGTCCATGGCCTGGACCAAATAATCGAAACTAGTCCAAAACAGGTGGTCTTGGTCCGGATCAAACTGAACCATGGTTTGGTTCGTGTCCAGTGTGAAAGCAAAGGTTCGGACTTTTCAGACCTTTGTACCAGTGATAGGAAGTTATGGCAAACAGGGCAACAAGGCATTTTTTTAACATGCTGATGTCAGACACCCACACACAAACAAATCAATGTAGAACATAGAGACACGGGACCCACATACTTGATGACGACATGATGTAGGTTTGTCTTGTAAAGTCTGTTAGTTCGTTTGCATATTTGCAGTGTGAAACCAAAACCATCTGGACCAAACGTATACAATGTAGCAAAAGTAAAACCCTGGTGCGGACCTTGGTCTGTACTTTCAGGTGTGAGAGTGGCCTAAGGTCAGTGGGCATTGATCAGTAGAAACAAATAACAGCCCTTAGGGTTTAATTCTGCTCTGAACCAAAACCTTTATAGGCTTGAGGATAGCTAAGTGTCAATTCTTGAAACTTTAAAATCAAGATTAAAAATGTTATTTATCCTCTCTTCAAACTGTCTGCAGTAGCAAGTGAGCAACCTGAATGAAAATAAGTATCTCTTTGATAGTGAGTGCTGAATTCAGTCAGAGGCTGAATTGAAAACCAACACACACCCTGAATGAGATTTCAAAAGAATCACCCTCATTAAAACAGATGTACAATTTCGCAGTAATGTGTAGAAGTTGGAAACAGACTGACCAAAAGGTAACAAAACTGGAAAAGAATAGTCAGTGTGTCAATCTTTATGCTGAATATATGGAACAAGAGTTATTCATCGGTCACTATTCTTTCATTATATCAGTTTTCTTCAACACTTGAGACATATGATTTCATTTAAAAGCAATAATAAATCTGTAATGTATTATGATATTTACTTAGTTACACTTAGTTGACGCTGAATATCTAAATTCAGTTATCAACATTGTCTGCTGCTTTGCTCTTCACCTTGGAGAAACAGAAACACTGTGTGGGTGTCTGATTTTCCTCTTTACCTGCATGTTTTGCAGCTCCTGTGGTGGGGGTCAGGGCTTGGATGCCTCCTCAGCGCTCGGTAAGTAACATATGACTCTCACAAAAGCCTGTGCAGCAGTTATAACTTAATAGTTAGGGTTTTTACTTTCTTTTAAATGTAAATAAAAACAACTGTCAGTGTTTTTAGTGGGTTAATATCACAGCAGTGCATTTTTTTGTGTTATACATGCTATATCAGGAATGGTTACTGCTGTCAGGGACTTTACAGGCTGCAGTGCAATACATAGTGCACCTATATTTAGGCAGTGTCAAAAGTAAGCCATCCCTTTTTGTATAGAGCTATGATTCCCATTTGGTTCACTCATGCATTGTGTACATACTCAGAGAATGTGAAAGTGTTGGAGTCATGCTGCTATTAAAACCCTTATAGTATGTGCTGTTACTGCCCATGAGCTCTGAGCTGTATTTATGATTTAATGTTCAAATTTTGTTCTATCAATAGTTTTTGTTTGGTTGTTCATCCTTGCATATAGTCACCCCCTGATTATTCAAGTCTCAGTTCTATTTTTAAAGTTTTACATTCCTTATAAATGAAAACTCAGGAGTCGTCTAGCCTAGGACATTTTGGAGGAGTTTGTTGCATGATTAAAGAAACACTCCCTGAATATGTATTCTGAGTATTAAACTCCTTATACTTGTAGCTTGCATCTTCAGGACCTCATGTGCTCAGGCTCATAACAATTACAAAAGCTGGCAGTGTCAACACAGTCACTGCAAAAAAGTAATTAAATTGTTTATAGAAACCTCTGCTAAAAAATCTGCCACTGGTCTCTGCTGTCCTCACAAAGACGTGAGCTGCAGTGGCTTCTCACTCTTGACAAAAGTGCCAAATGTGAATACACAGTACAGAGTTTTCAGTTTTTAAGCATGTAGTTAATATGTAAAGGTTAAATAACAGAGTTTTATCAGTTTTTATTTTTTTTAAAGTGTGGAAACAGTATTTTGTACAGGAGGAATTATAGCAAAAGCAGTTGCCTGCTGACGTCTTAATTTCTGTTTATTCTCATCCCTGAAAGAGTACATTTGCAAAAAATATGTAGCTTTAGCAACTTGGTTGTGTGTGTTCTTTTTGTTTTCAGTGACTGGAGCTGAATATGAGGCCATGCTAACAGAGATCATGTCTATGGGTTATGAAAGGGAGAGAGTGGTGGCTGCGCTACGGGCCAGTTTCAACAACCCCCACAGAGCTGTGGAGTACCTTCTCAATGTGAGTCCCACACAAAATGATGTCATTCTTACCATCTGAAAAGCATTTTTTTCAAACATTTTTTATGCCTGAAATGTACACACACTCTGGCTGTTGATTCCATCAGGGACATCTGACTAACCAACCTTAGTGAGTTCATTTTTTCTGGTATTTTACCTGCTGTTATCAGTATTGCTTTGTGCAAATGTAGATCAACAGATTCTCTGTATAGTAATTTTGGTGATTTTTATTTTTAAAATGCACTCTCTAAATTAGAGTAGTGACTCAGATTAGTCTATTGTGGTTACTTGCATGTATTTTCCTACAGAGAAATACTGAAATATAATAGACGTAGGCCAAGCTGTTCTCTCTCCAGCAGATTTCATCTCTCAATTCCCCGAAAAACCACAACTCAGCTTTGTCTGCTTTTACATACTGTCGACAAGTCGCATTTTGGAAAAAGCTTGGCTAACCAGTCCAAAAAAACCTGATAAACGTGATGATTTAGTCTCAGAGTAATTAATAAGTGGTGACATGAGCTACATGTGATTTAACGTTGGGCACACTCTGTTCTTTTGACTGACAGATGTTTTGCTTCGTGCACTTTGAGTGATTTCAGATCATCCTGAGACTTGTCTTGACATTTTAGTTTCTCTTATTATATACAACCATGACAAGGGAAGAATATAGAGAAATAAAATTATTTAAAAAGGCCGTTATATGTAAACATTATCAAAATGTCATATTTAAATCTCATGATTATCAGTGTCACAATACCCCTAGGGTGAACAAAATATAACATACTCCTTCTAGTATAACATTATAATTACTGCATAGTAATGTGCCACAGTGCAGCCTCCAAAATGACTACAGTCCCCATAAAGTTTAATCAGCACCTCCCTAAACATAAATCATGAACAGTAGAAGCTCCTTGAGGGGCTGTTTGTTCGCCTGCTTCAGATTTGGCTTGGCTCATCTCACACACTTGCAAGTGAGTGTATGTTATTTTGAGAATACTGAAGGCTTTATGAGGCTGTTGTCCATTATAATGTACAGTCCTTGCACGGTCAAACAAATGAAATGTGTAAGCATATTAAAGGTAAATGATTTGAGGTGTTAACTACCAAATGTTCAGCTACCTAATTTCAGTGGCTGTCACACTATTTTGATCCCTCCATGTTCTTTAGAGGACTGCATGTGTGTGTGTTTGTACGTGTGATTGACAGTTGTATTGTTGGTTTCCAGGGTATTCCCATCAGCCCAGTCCAGGAGAGTAATCCCCCAGTCCAGGCCCCAGCATCTGGACCCACAGAAGCCCCGGCATCTCTAGCAGAGGGTGAGGCATGCAGCTCAGTTTGGTCCAAAAATACATGTACATATCTGTTAGGGGAAAAAACCAGGAATGAAGAGAGGGTTTGATGAACTGACACACTGAGAGTTAAAATGCATATGTATGACGATAATACAGTATACATGCAAAGTATAATATAGTATAGTATTACAGTACTTCATTTAGTGTGTGCTCTGTGTGCGTACGGGCTGAAAGAAAGAATAGAAGTTAAATGAGTGGGAGTCCGACCTGAGGCTAGACCAAAAAAGAAAAAAAAAATTCTGATCAGCATCTGCCCAGCGTGGAATCAGTGTGTCAGGGTTCAACGGGTCCCAGCAGCTTGTAGACCTTTGTTCTGAGTAATAGAAAGTACAGCACCAAGCAATGTAACTGTTTAATTGTACAGTTTGCTAATTAGGAAACTATTTTCATTGCCTTCTCTGATGAAAACTAATCAGTAATGGTGACAATTTTTAAGGGGAGACTGTGTGCCAGCAGCAGCATATGTTTGTATAGGTGTTGTTAACCTGGCCAGGGTCTTTGCAATAAATGGTAAACTTTTGTTGCTGTTTGTTTTCATATGAAAGAAATTCCTTGAGGGGCCTGAAAAATGCAAACTTTTGAATGTCACATGTACTGCTGCCGTGTAACCTTGCAGTGTGCCTCTTTTATTGAAACTTAAGCTACAGGGTCATGGTTTGCACATTGGTGTTACTTTCTCACTTTGTTTGTTTACCAACCACCCTGTATGACCAAGCATTTTAACTCTGACACGTGCTGTGGTGTAGATTTACAAAGTTAGACTGCCACCTACTGACCTGACATATGTACTACAGAGTTTCACATGTTTGTGCAGATCTGTGTGCATGAGGATCATTTTCACATTGCTAAAAATGCTGGTGAAATTTTTTTTTAGGAAGAAAAAGAAAAACTTTTATATTTTTAGCAAAGTGGTTGTCATGTAAACAGGGAAACAGATAGAACTTCTATCGTGAAGGGCTTGAATAAATAGACATCATTCTCAGTCCGGTCATGGATCTTGAGTTCAGTGAAGGGGCAGAAAATGTGGTTTTGCAAAATGATGGCAAAGACATGTAGGCATTTTAAAGTTTGGACTATTGGAAAAAAATTCCTACATTTAATTGAGATAACTTGCTCTCTTGCCAATGTTTTTGTTGTTCTATGTCACTAGGAGAGAACCCACTTGCATTCCTGCGAACCCAGCCCCAGTTTCTGCACATGAGACAGGCCATCCAGCAGAACCCGGCTCTGCTACCAGCTCTCCTCCAGCAACTAGGCAGGGAGAACCCTCAACTCCTACAGGTAACACAGTCAGCACTCACACACTGTAACTACTCAGGCCAGGCACATGGGATTAACTTCAAATAGATATCAACATTGTTAAATATTTATTAACTACTTCCTCTTTAAATATCTATCTCCTTCTCTAGCAAATCAGTCAGCATCAGGAGCTGTTTATCCAGATGTTGAATGAGCCGGTGGGGGAGGGGGGAGAGGTTCCAGAGGTTGGGGAGATGGGGGCAGCAGGGGAGGAGGGCGCACCTGTCAACTATATCCAGGTTACACCTCAGGAGAAGGAAGCCATTGAAAGGGTGAGGAACAAATGAAGTGAAGGTTTCTGCAAATTTGTTTTTCTCTTGTTTGATTAGACGTGAAATGTTAGCTCCCCTCTTGGTTTGAAAAGCCTCCTCACTTTTCCTCATGTTTCTGTCCTGATAGTTAAAAGCGTTGGGTTTCCCCGAGGCTCTGGTGATCCAAGCCTACTTTGCCTGCGAGAAGAATGAGAATCTGGCAGCCAACTTTCTCCTCAACCAGGGACTGGAAGATGACTGAACAGCAGAGATCACTGCCTTCCTGCTCCTCCCTCCCACCCCTCCCCTCTTCAGAGCATAAAGACTGCACCCCTCCCCAAAAAAATTTACTGTACAGCAACCAACCTCAGCTTAACCCAACAAGGAGGGGAGGAGAGGGGAGAGCCAGCAGGGGGGGTGCGGGTGGGGGTGGGACGGGGAGGGGGAGACAGGGTGGGTTAGGTTACAGTGGGGTTAAATTCTTAAAGTACACAAAGTGGAGGTTGTGTGCAGGAAGGTCAGACTTGGTTTATCGGAAGGCGGTGTAAAAAAAAAAAAGAGAAAAAAGTGTGGAAGAATGATGAAATCCACGTAAATTCCAATGGAATGTGTGGGGTTTGTCTTGGGGAGATCTATAATTTGATTTTAGACGCGCTTTGTGAACATTAGGGAGGGTGGGGGTGGGCGCGGGGGGGGAAGGGAGGGGTTGCTAAAGGGTTTACGATGATGAGAATGAGTGCTTGTGTGTGAGTACATGTCTGTGTGCCTGTGCAGATGGATGCGATACAGTTGAGCTGAAAAAGTAATCAATTTGCATTCTCTAAGTTTGTTAATGCTGTAGCGGGATCGTATGGAAGCACATTCTCCTCACTGCACTTCAGCAACATTATCAGTGTGTGTAACTGCTTGTCTGTAAGCCTCATGTACGTACGTCCAAGAATGAAATTGACAGAGATAGACTGGACTGTGCTGCCCTTTGTATGTGTCTGACATGATGTTGCTGGGATCAGTCTGTTTGGGAAAAAAAAAATGGGAACTAAACTGACAAATATGTATCTGGTTGTTCTGTTTACTCCGCATCACTGTCCTCCGACCCGCCAAGGTGGCCTGCACAGATCGCAGCCAATCAAACTCCCTGAAAATGCGCTGTGTCTGCCTGTTGATAGCTTCTGGTTCCAATCAACACTACTCGTAAAAAATTTGCTGTGCAGCTTAACAGCATAAAATCAAATCAAAACAAAAAGATCTGACAATAGAGGGAGGAACTGGAGTCTCTGGTCACTTAGGTAAAGTAGTTTACAGTCACACTGAGTTAAGTTCTTGTCAGTTTCAACTAATAGATACAAATGATCATATGGGAACAACTTTCCTTTTCTTTTCTCTTTGTTAAAAAAAAATGCCTTTTTTGAACAAAGACAGCTCACACACTGTATGTCCTTTAAGTTTGCAAGGATCTGACCCACAGAATGTTGAAAGACACTTCTTACAAGTTCAATACAAAACCAAAATGATTAAATGCTCTTACTCTTACATTCTTTGGCGTTAAATGCCGATGTGCACACATTGCCGTGTCCCGCTTGGTGAGGACTGGATCGTCTGTGTGTGGTTTTGACAGTGTCATGTGTGATAGAGTCCTCTGTGACATGCAACTCTTTTCTTTTTCTGTAGGTCAATTCTTAACTCCCTCTCAAAGATGCATTAAGAATAAACAACTTTATGCATTTCTGTAGTAACTACAATCATATATTACACTAATATATCAAGGATGTCAAGAATATCTTTTTTTTTTTTTTTGCCTCGCAGCATTTCTTTCCAGACATTAAAACACTTGAGGAAAAGAACTTGGAACCTGATCCATCTACAGCTACTTCTGGAGGAAACATACTGTACAACCCAGATTATTTTAGAAAAAGTCAGAACGCTGTGTTCGGCAAAAAAAGCAAATTTATTTCTAACATTTGCCAGTGATTTTACAAAGTGTCCCTCAGTCCATGTACTAATATCTATATATAGAATCGTGCTTGAAAAAGTGGTGAACCTCGTCTCATCTGTGCTGCTGAACCTCCAAGTCTTTCATTATTGTCCCTTTCTTACCTAAAAATGATACAATCACCTGTTACCAATGAACCTGTTCACCTGTGGAATGTAAAAAACAGGTGTTTTTGGAGCTTTTCACAACTTTCTGGGGCTTTTGTTGCCCTTGTCCATAATTGTTTTGAAAAATGTTGCTGGCATCAATTACAGAATAAGAATATATTAACCTAAATCATAAAACTTGAAGGTGAAAAAATTAAATATATATTGTCTTTGCCTTCCATTCAGTTGAGTATATATCTGAAAGGATTATCAAATTCTATTATGTATTTTTTACACAGCGTCCCAACATTTTTGGAGTCAGGGTTGTACTTTTATCTTCTCAAACTGTCAAATTTTAGTTGCAAATTTAAACTGTTGGATTAGTTTAAATCTCAGTTCTCACAAAGCTCAGATTAAAAGAAAATTTAACAAAATTTACCTCCCTGTTGTTTAAAACTTGTAGCAGGGCACTCTGTGCTGCCCTGAACGCTAGCGAATGCAACTTAAACTAAAGTCAGGATATGGTTGGTGGTTAGCTTACTAGTACCATTGGTGGATTAGTGAACAAACCTGCATGGTGCCCCTGAACCAGGATGTCTGTATGAAGTGAATAATGATATTTCTCGTCAGCTCGTTAGTGGAACAGCAACAAAGAGACTCAATGTGACTGGAAAGAGATGCAAAATGACAACGCATTAACACCACAAATATGCAAAACATTATGAATACAAAAAATGATGCTGCTGCCTTGTAGTAGTTGATGGGGGGGCTGTAATTTTTACAAACAGCACTCATTTTTTGATATAGTTTCATGTTAGTACTTTTAAATATGTTTATTAGTCATACATTTGTCATGCAGACTAAATAGTTTAAATATTAATAATGTATACTTAAGAACAAAGGCCTAAAATGAGTCTTAGCTACTTTTTACATACTTTACTAATGTTCCCCCCTTCTTGAAAGCTACTCCACAGTTTGTTCCCACATCCAAAAGTTACTGAATCCCCCTCTGACTGTAAAACCCTTTTTGTGTCTTGAATTAGAATAAAGACAACAAATACAGGACAATACACATAGTGTATATAGTTAAAGCTATATTATGAACACTAAGGCTTAAGTATATTCAAAACTGATGAGAAAAAAGTAGTTTTGTGAGGATCAGATGTAATCCTTCTGCCATCGCAACATATGTGCAGATGGGCTGACTGTCCATTACAAATTACTGTATCATGAAGCTTATTGTGACAGTTGCTGGCCTGGTTGTGGTGTGTGAGGTGGGGATGGGTTGCAAGCGTTAACTGTGAAAAGATGGACGACATTCAAGTTCCTCAAAAGTGAAGCTAAAACATCTGGATCGCCTCCTTGGTGTCTGGCTGCAGTATAAGTCATAAACTTAACCCCTCCATGTCAGCAGATGGGACGCGATCCAAACTAAGTATTGAAGTACGCGTCAAATAAATTTGCCCTAAGATAGTCTCTGACTCCAGGACGTGCCACACTGGCATCTGTTAAAGTATAATAATTTTGAAAGTCTGGTTTCAATTGGTTATTTGATGCTAAAAAAGGTGGGGTGGGGTTGTAACGTCATGATTGACAGCTAACCCTGACCCTAATACCTGATTAGGTCAGGGGCTGCTGTCTCAATGACTCTATGACTGTTAATGGTCACTGCTCCATAGACTCTGCTCTGGCTCCAACTAGCTCTCAATGTGGCTCCAAATGACATCACAAATGCAAGATGGCAGCTGAATCAGAGATGTTTTGGCTTCATTTTTGTACAGTAGGAGGTGGTAGAGGCATGCATTGTTTTTTTTTTTTAACAGTCATTGGTTACTTCTCACTACAAAGGTTCTCATCTTAATGATTCCCTGAACAGACACAAAAGTAAAAAAAATTTCCAGTCTCATTCTGTATGTGTGAAAGCAGTTTTCATTGATAACTGTCCTACAGCATGATCACAGACAGTGCTGTGCTATATTAAAGATCAACAATCTTTTAGGCCTTTGACTCTTTGTGCCTCATTAAAGCATCATAATGCATCTTACAGTCTGAATGTAAAAGAACAGATACTCATCTGGTAAAAGGGGGCCTTTTAGTGGGATAATTGTGCTTAGCTGCTCCAATACAAGTGGATAAGAAGCAGGAAATACGTGTTCACTGCAGGTGTGTAACATATTAACACCCTTAGAGTTTCAAGTTGGTTAACGACACATCCTAATTGTTTGAGGAAAATCCAAAGTAAGTGTTAACATGACAACTCCACACATAAAGGTCAAATCAATTCAATTCAATTCAATTCAATTTTATTTATATAGCGTCAAATCACAACAAAGTTGTCTCAAGACACTTTAC
>JAPZDV010000009.1:19348084-19368156 GCA_029814665.1 Acanthurus lineatus | reverse complement strand
AAGGCAGTCCTTGAGATTTGTTTAATATGAGAGTTAAAGGACATATCCTGATCAAAAATAACTCCCAGATTTCTTATGGTGGTACTGGAGGCTAAAGTAAAACCCTCCAGAGCAGGGGTCTCAAACTCAAATTACCCAGGGGCCGCTGGAGGCAGAGTGGGTGAGGCTGGGGTGCATCAGGTATTTTATATATATATTTTTGTGTTGTGTGTGTGTGTGTGTGTGTGTGTGTATAAATAAATATATATACGCACACACACACACACAAAACTATATATATATATATATATATATACCATTATTTATTTATTCCGATTTGTATCAGATTTGTTTAACGCTGTAAACAAAACTGAGGGAGATTAAGATTGTTAAGATCAGTCCTGAGGTCATTAAATTAATCTTTCATCAACATTGAGCTGTCAGCGGTTATGTAAACAAATCTATGTGCCTTATGAAAATCATACATAGTCTAAAACAGGTACAGTATTACACTGAAGACAATCCAGACTTGCATTTTGGACAAGCAACCTGTCCAGGCTGAGAACCACTAAACCTAACTGAGTATTAAGTAGTTCAAACTACCTACAGCTTCATCTCTATAATCAGATTCCTGCATTTCAATGCACAATCTGTGGGTGAGGGACAAGTTTTTGATTTTCAAGGCGTTTAAGTTTCCATTTGTAGTCCAAGTGGTGTTGACCAATCACTTGAGGGGGGGTTTGGTTGCATGAAGGTAAACAGTCTGTATGAACAGCAAAAGAGGCAGAATCCATTGACAAAAATGTATTCTGAACCCATCTGACAATGATCTAACTTTTGATTAGTTTACTCACTTATATTAGCTAACTGAGTGTAGACGCTGGCTACTGGAAGGAAGATCCTGCTGCAGATGTTTTCTAATAACTACCCCATTCTCACATTTCAAGTAGCTAATATGTCCATTAGGTCTGGTGGACTCTGTGGACAAGGACCTTCTACCTGGGCAGATGTTACTTAATTACTCAGGTAATGAAAGTACATTTATATTTTTAAGTGATAGTACTGACTGAAACCTACCTATGAAGGTTATATTCAATTTCTGCCATTTTCTAATGAAAAAATAGCTAAGGATGTGAGGAGGCTTTTTGTTCCACCATCATGGCTTCAGAGAGAGCTGACCGTCCACCACTGAAATAACATTGTAATAATAACAAAAAAAGAGATAGGCAGGATACAGTCAAGAACATCCTTTTATTCAATCAAGTAAAGGGGTTGCTCTTTTCAAACTGTTTTTTATTATTATTATGGAAAAGAAACTGTAATTAACACATGCATTTCACCATGGGCTCTGGGAGGGGGAGGAGGGTAAGTCTGAGGATGGGACACTGCTCTGAGGGAGGAAGAGGAGGAGAAGGAGGAGCACTCATAGGCGGGAGGTGTGTTACAGGCCAGAGGCGAGGGGTTAGGGTGGC
Organism: Acanthurus lineatus; assembly: GCA_029814665.1. Classification (NCBI taxonomy): domain Eukaryota; kingdom Metazoa; phylum Chordata; class Actinopteri; order Acanthuriformes; family Acanthuridae; genus Acanthurus; species Acanthurus lineatus. The sequence continues at coordinate 19,366,705 of JAPZDV010000009.1, read as the reverse complement.
CAGGGGGCTCAGTCTACACACTAAACACGGCCCTGCATCCTACAAAAACGTCAAAAACAAACAAAGGAAAGAAAAAAAATATCCTCGGACGGTTCGGGCACAGGGTCCGACTGGGCTCTTTGAACAGTGCAGGGGCAGAGACTGGACACACTCACCCTTAACAGAGCACGCACACACACATACTCAAACACACACACAAACTGCTCCCTGCAACCTGTTCGTTTCTGATATGGCTTCTCAACGGTGGCGCTCTCCCTTGTCAAGGCTTGGTTGATAATACTGCTGCTGGCTTACTTTGCTTGAATAAAAACGAAAAAAGTTGCATATACTGAATTTTTTGTGGGGTTTTTTTGTTTCATTTTGTGGGACAAAAAATCTGTGATACTTTATTTTGCTGGTGGAATTTCAAAGTGCTTTTGTTATTAGTCACCAAAGTCTCCTAGTTTAGTCCAGTTTTTGGAACCGTATCACTTTGGTCAAACACTGCGATTTTCGAATGGTGGTGAACTGATACAATATTGTAAAGCAACGTGTAACATCTCTTATGATTGTGCTAAATCTGAGCCTTTCAGTCATAGTGCTGTGGAACCAGTCCGCTTATAAGGTGCTTCGAGTCATTTTCAATTTCATTTTTTTTCCATTTTTTTTCTTTTAAATAGCTGGTCTCATTCAACCACTAGGAAGGTGCATACTTGAAGGTCTCAATGCAGCATCTTCCTGCTGCCTAAGATACGTAGTAACAATGACAAAATAAAAGATTAAAAAAGCAAATCCAAATTCAATTATAAAAAATAAATAGATAGAAACAAGGATTACAAACAAACCGGCCTATTCTAGCAGTCCTACTGGTCATCTCACCTCGCCTGAGCCCTTAACCCAAAGTTCCCGTGAGTGCTTTTCTTCCTCCACCAGGGTTTATTTGTCATTGACGTCTCCCAGGGGGGGAAAGACAAATTTCTTTGTCCTGACCAGGCCCCTGTCCTCAGCACAGCCCAGAGCCCCGTGGTGTAACTTGTTCACTTACATTAGCTGTTGAATGGAGAAGCTGAAGAAGATGGGTATGGTAATACAATGTGAAGCGTACAGACAAGAATAACATGTGAGCTAACTGCATTCTGCTCAGACAAAAAAATCTTTGCGTATTCTTTTTTTTTTGTTGTTTTTTTTGTTTTTTTTGAAACCCCGCCGTTCAGAGAGAGGGAGAAAGGAGAAAGGGAGGGGGGGGGGTTACGCGGCTATAGACTACTCCAGTGTCCAAGATAGACAGAAGACAAAGATACAGAGGAAGAGAAGCAAGACAGAAAATATCCTTTTTTTTGGGGATTTTTTTTTCGCTTTTCTTAATTATTCAACAATAAAAAGAGGAACTAAATCACACCAATTTCCTTTAGTACTATGCATACTGCTTTAAAAAGCTCGAAGAAGAGGAAGAGAAAGATATAGAAGTATGAAGGAGGGGACTTTTTTTTTCTTTTGAGATGGGCACTCAGGATTACAAGATGGAATCTGTGAACAAAAGGCACTTTTTAGGGACAACCTTTAAGATGCTCTGAGTCTATAACACTACATCACCAAACAAATATTTATAATCATTTACAGTGGGAGATGACAGTGGGGGATTCAGGGGATCTGAGGGGAAGGGGGGGGTGGGGTTCACTTAAATTGAAGACAGCAGACCAGCTGAGCAGACGGATGCCACTAATTTCCTCTCACTGAACCAACTCGACTTTTACACCAAATCCAAATCATCGTTCGTGGTCGTTTTGCTTGTGCCAGGGTCGTTTTCTTTCACTCTTTGAAAGGGGAATCCGTACTTGTGCATCTCCCAAAATTGGGGAAGATCTTGTCTTTGTCCCACATTCAGATCATCTAATGATACAATCTGGAAAAAAGCATTTTTACAAGATGTTTTTTTTTCTTCCTGCTATGGTGTAAAGGTTGGGGGGGAAAAATGCCTTTTGTCACGACAACCTTTTTTCATACAATGAACCCCTCCCCCCTCGGTAAATACAAAAAGAGAAATAGAATAATGCATGTTTTCCTAAAATTTGCTTTTATGATAACACTTAATTTTGTTTATTATTTATGTATAATAGAGATTGAAGTACTTTAATCTTTACGAAAGCACCAGTTTTCATAGTGATATATATTTTATGAGTTGCAAAATTGTTCCTTCAGCCCTCCCACATTCTGAAAACAAATTCCTCTGAAAACAAGTTAGAAATTAAGTTTTTTTTCTTAAAAAAGTGATAAAAGAAAAAAAAAGGAAATTAAAAACAATTTCCCCAAACTTACTTACAAAGACTGGGATTTTTTTCATTGCCGCCCTCATATTTAGAGTCCCAGAGCACTTGGACTTTAAAAACAAACAGAAAAAAACCTTAGAGGGGTTTTCCCTCTTTTCTCGTGACACCCTCAAACAATCGCTAACAAACAAACACAATTCCTCTACCAAGGCATTGCACATGGCTCAATCGACATACATCATTTAGTTTCAAGAACAATACTTTCCATCGAAACAAGAAAGAAAACAACAAAATCTAATCTGTTCTTTTTTTTTATCCTCGACTACATTATCGTCACTGTCTATGAATCTATTGTTGTTTGCCATGAATTTTCCTTTATGTCAGTTAACGCGAGAGTGGGTTTAGAGACTGGTTCTTCAGCTCTAATCTGCGGTTTTTAAGATGCATCCTATGACTGTGCGATGTACGCCATGCTTCAAAAAATAACTAGACTGCCACAGAGCTTATCTTGCAAATAAAAAAAAATGTATATATCTATAAATATATATGTGTATTATATATAAAGATGCTTGCGATTATCTAGTGAGCTGTCACCGTTTTTTTTTCCTCTCCTGACATAAATTTTTCACCATTCACTATAGCTTATATGTGAGAAAAAGAACCTGAATTCATGTTTGACAAATTGCATAATGGGAATACAGAGGCACTTCCATAGATTAGAAAAGAAATCACCTTAGCCATAGTTAAGGTCTTACTCAGCAGAGCTAGTTCTCTCTACGAAGCTGATGAGATGGTCGCCAGTCGGTTGGCCAACTATGTTGTGTTTCCCTGCAGTGAAGAACGTGGCCAGGCAGTCCAGTTATTTTGTGAGGTTGGATGAGTGCTTTGAATTTCAACAGGAAGAAAAACTGAATCTGTCAGATTATGTGTGGGCTAATGATATAAAATGATTAAAAGCATAAAGGCCTCCTCAGATTGTCTATTTTTAAGACTTCCCTTTGAATTCAGTCGGGCACAGGGGGATGTGTTTGCGTTAATAGTGAGTGGTCTTTATGAGTGTGTGTGTGTTTAAGAAGTGGCGATCTGTGCTCTACAAGTGTGTTTCCATCCCAGTGATACATCCACTGCTTTAAAAACATTAAGCGGAGGTCAATCTACTGTAAATCTTAAACACAAACTCTCAAGGTCGGCTGGCATGATTGTTTTAGTGCAGTTTTGATTAAGGGCTCATCGATTCACAATAGCTAGAGGGGAGTGCTGGTGTGTGTGTGTGTGTTGGGGGAGATTACCATTGCAACCGATATCCTTTACCTGATCCTGTGCGCCAAAACAAAAACTGGGCACGTGGGTGATCCTCCTACTGCTAGCCTTAGAGGCTCTCATTCCCTCTCTAAAACCAACCAGATATGTCACATATTCATTTTGCTCCGCAGCGTGGCTCCCTCTGCTCTTGGAGCAGCGGCCCATCTGGGAGTGTAAACAACAGGGTAAACTTGAGGGAGACAGAAAGAAGAGCGACTCTCTCTCTTTTACTCTGGGTCCCATCTTCAGCAACCTTCCCTCCTTGCTTCTGTTTTTCTATCACTATCACCACCAGTCACCAGCTTCACCGGGGTCCAATAGTACATGCAGCTGGTTCTTTGTCAGGTTTTGTAGATCTGTGTGGTTCAGCAGGTAAGTTCCCAGAAAATAAGCTTCCTGTGATTGTCAAAACCCTGCATTGTGTGGACTTAAAGTACAGTCTGTGGCAAATATACCATGTCAAAGTGTGATACTTTGGAAAATACACTTATTAACTCTCTAGTTGAAAGTTAGACAAGGATACGCTTCTCTCATATCTGTACAGTAATATGAAGCTACAGCCAGAAGACAATTAGCTTAGCACTAGCAGAGAAAACAATGGGTAACAGCAAGCCTGCCTCTATCCAGAAGTAAAACACACTCCAGCTCAGTCTAATGATGCAGCCCTGGTGTGTGTTCAAATATGGTTGTTTTTAATCTGAACACAAGCTAAGCTCACTAAGAAACACTATATTTACTCTGTACAGAAAACTGAAGAGTAAAATGACAATTTGCTGTATAAAAAGGCTTATGTTTTGAAATATTTCCAATGTGTGACCAGTTGATTTTTTTGTACAGATTGAAAAAATATGACTGAAATAAGGTGCTGGTTTGCGGTTTTGATAGTTGATTGCACAGATGAGGCTTGCTGTTTCCTGGTTTCTAGCCTTTATGCTAAGCTAACCAACTGCTCGTTGTAGGTTAGTATTAAATGTACAAATGAAGGAGTGCTATCAATCTTCCTGTCTTACCCCTGGCAAAAGAACAGTATAAGAATATTTTCCAAAATGTCAAACTCTTCTGTACGTTTGGCATGTACTATTTGATCCAGGTCAGCTAACCACCCTGTCTACGCTGCTTCAACATCCCACTTCCTACTGTGGTTCTCTATAAGGTGCTGTCATTCAAATGCAAAACAATTATAAAATAGTACAAATCCAAAAGGAATAAATTCAAATAAGAGAACACACAAGAGATAATAAAATCATTCATCTACATTACAAGAGGGCAAAGGGGGAACCAATAGCTGCTGACTATAATCATGAAAACTGTCGGAAATGATGTATCGCACTGTGATTTTCTGTGCGTGTGTGTGAGATGTCTGAATATCTAATCAAACAGGATCACTGGGCTTTGTGCATATAAAATTAAAATATTATAACACCACCACCTATGAATACTACAATTTAAACTGTCTGACTGGGCAATGGTTTGTGTGTTTTCAATTGTACATACCTGCTGTGGTCATGGCACAGAGTGTGTGACGTTTCAGAGTGTGTGTTGTGCAGGGCGATGTGAGAATGAGCGGAGGCCAATGATTTGTCAGACTGAACGATGGGGGTCGAGGACACATGAAGGCGTCTTGTACCTTGGTTTTTCCTCTTTAAAACTCTAAATAGGCAAGTCTGGTTTACCTCCCATGCCTTGTAGGTAAAATAGTGCACATCGTTAAGATTAGTGTTAACTGATTCAGCTTCTAGTGCAAGCCTTTATCAAGACATGTTTTGGCATGGTCTCTCTCTAGTTAGTAGTAGGATAAAAAGGGAAAGGGAGAGAAACATTGGTCAATTTGATTATGTTTAGGGTGATGACAGACATCACAGGAGCATGGACTGCAGCTTTCACTGGAAATCAAATAGTGTCCCTGCTTTGATCAGGCTGTGGATTCACTGCAAACGGAGCATTGTAGCTTAAATGGTAAATTCATATTGTTTTGGAAACCTGATTTTGTTGGACAGTTGTTTTTTGTAGCCATTCGTTACACAAAGCGTCCTCACAAAGTAGGAAAAGGTGACAGCTTTTTTCATTCTCAGGTTCCTGTTGAGTTGCTGCTTTGTTGTGCTGGTTCGGTATTTTCAGGAGAGACGCCTGCTCGCTGCCGTTTGTCCCCTTGCCCCTTCTTTATCCTGGCATCCTCTTGTCCATCCATTCATCTTTCCATCTTTTCCATCAATGCTAAAAACGGATCCTCCCTCTGACTGGGTAAATGAGTCCAGAGTTCCTCTAAAAGCATAATGCTGCTGTAATTTCCTGCGTTGCTTGGTTATAATTCGTATCAGGTGAGATGTACTCTCAGGGCCAGTTGGTGGGTTGGTTGAAGGACAGTTATTATCCTGTGGGTTGTTTCTCTCTTTTTCTATTTCCGATTGTAAAGAAAGAATTCTAGTTGCTGGTTTGTACACAGATCTTGTCAGAGGAACCAAGACTGCAAAAGAAAAAAAGGGAAAAAGAGGGAAAATGAGATCATGTACATGTTAAAACCAGTAAAATTTGTGTCAACAAGTTAACAATTTATAAGTTGGGGTAAAATAGCACAAAAAAAACACATCAGAATAAACTTGAATAGACCAAAGTCTGCAGATTCTTGGTGATCGGCAGCATGAGAATTTCCAAGGCTTTGATGGACATTAAACTCCCTGTTTGGTCACTTCAAGCTCAGAAACAAAAAAGAAAAAATGAAAAACAAAGAAAAATGAAAAGAACCAAAAACCAAAAACAAACCAAAAACAAAAAACAGGAGGAAAGCCCAAACTTGAGGCTTCAAAGCAACAGTCTCAAGTACCAATCAGGGTTATTGTAATGGCTCTGTCCACTACATTAATGTAAATGTGCCTGAATAAGCTAAAGAGCTCATTTCCATTCCTATTTCCCGAGCAGGTTAAAACCTGAATGTTTAATTGAATATTTGCTGAGATTATTCAGTCTGTCAGTCAACAAAGTGGGAGCCACTACAATGACTTAACAGAATTTTTATAACAGATGCAAACTACTGAAACCGTTATACATTTAAGTGTCTGTTATTTTGTTCCATAAGTTGTATGAACTGGTCTCCTTTTTTATTTTAAGCCATGGAGGTTCCTACAGCCTTTAAATACAATAAGTAACAGAACAGTCATCTGGGCCACCAGCCCGGCCATTATCATCAATTCTGTCCATTTGTGGAGTCAAGTATGGTATGTCTTGAATTTGGCTGAGCAGTGAATGGCTACTAATGGCCAAGAAGCCAGCAGGGGGATAGCAGTCTGGCGCTCCCTGTCACTTACACCATCTTCACGTTGGGTTTCTCCCACTCAGCGTGAGCAGGGAGCAGAAGTGGGTCATCGTCGCTGTTGTTGGCTGCCCTGTTTGGCCTGCAGGATCTGGCATTGTGGGCTGGTGCGCCAACATTCTAGAAGTCAAGCCTTGGAAACTACTCTGAGCCTCGAGGGAAGCAGCCTTTTGTTTTGTTTGACTCTAACAGGTCGCATGAATACCCCCCTTCTGCCTCCTGCACTTCTCAGCTACCCTGCTCCCCTGGGCACTGTCCCAGCAGGCCCTGGGCATTGTGACTTCTCTCTTCTTAGTTACTCTCCCTCTCTCCCCTTATCTGTATGTTCTTACAAACACACACACACACACACACACAAACAATCCATCTATCTCCTGTGAACACTCCCACTAAATCCTTGGCAGCAGACAGTGACCACCCTCTTTTCTTTCCTGCCCCCCCACCCTCACCCCCTCTCAAGCAACCCCTTCTCAAATTCAAGATCAACTGGCTATGACATCATGTCTGGTTGCTGGGGGTAACGAGACGGCCGGGACGTGACTTCTATAAGGTTTGCTCCGTTCCCTCCATCTCCCCTCTCTCCTGCCCCAGTTGGTATCTTGTTTCCCCTTCTCCCCTGGTTGCAGTGTCTCACGTTTGCCACTAGAGGGCACTTGGAGCCCACTGTTGTCAGTTTGTGAGATTCTCCAGTCTGCCCTTTAGTCACCACATATGCGCACACTTCTGACATGTTCTTTGTCTTGCAGTCTATCATTTTTTTTTTAGCACGTCATTAATCTTCTTGTGTCATTTTCAGAGGCAGATGCAAACAGTTAACGCTGAGTGTTTAGGTTTTGCACTGAAAAGTTATACTTAAGACATTATGTCCCACCCAGTTGTGAGTATCGTTGAGCTGTTTTGGAAAACATATAAAAAGACCCTATGTGGCCAAAAGTATGTAGATACCCCAGAGCATATACTTTAATTAATGGTTCATAATATGTGGTTTGGACAAGGCACTTTTCCTTTGCTCTTCAGACAACAGTGTGCTTCCAGCTTTGAGGAAATAGTCTGGGGAAGACCCTTTCCTGTTTTAATATGGCAGAGCCTCCTTGCACAAAGCCAGGTTCATGAAGAAAAATTACTTTGCCAGTTTGGCTTGGAAGAAATTCACTAGCTTGCACAGAACTCTGACCTCAACAATCCAACACCTTTAAGACAAACTGGAACTCCCAATTGTGACTCAGGCCTTATCACCCAACATGAGAGCCTCACTATAATGCTGTTGTGGGTGAACAGGAGAAAGCTAAGTTATTAAACCGATGGAGAGCTTGAAACCAGAAGAGTAGAGGCCGTTTCGACAGTACTTTTCCTGTGGCCATGTTTTTGGAACAAAATGTTCAGCAATTATATATGGATGTAATGTTTGGATGTCCACATAATTTTGGCCACTAACGGTATTACATTGTATGTAACATGCTGGGGCAAAAAAAGAGAACTTTTTACCATAAAAGTGGATTGTAAAGCGTAAATGTACATTAGTAACAAAGTCGTTATTAGGAAGAATAAGAAAAACTGACAATGTGAAAAGTAGAGTAACTAAAAAACAGATAAAGATTGAGGTAAAAATGAGAGAAAGGGGAATAGAGAGTGAAGTATAATAAGCGGAGAGGCAGAAAGGATCAGGAATGGGGGAAATGGAGAGGGAGGAAAAGTAAGAGAACAGAGGGCAGAGAAACAAGGGAGGGGATCAGCCGAGCAGCTTCAGATGGTTTCCATGTGTTGAGGAGCTGAACTGAGCTGGCTCCAGGTGGGTGTGGTTGGACACTAATGAGAAAAGTACTGTGGTAATGGAGGAGTCATATGAATGAGGCACAAAGTAGTGAAGGGAGGGAACGAAGAAGGTGAATGAGGGAGAAAGAATGAGGCAGAAACAGAGAAAAATGAATAAAAATGAGAGAAAGCAGGACAAAGCTTATAAAAAAGAGAGATGGTGAAGTAGAGAAGGGGATTTCAGAGGGGTTCAGCAAGAAGATGGAAAGAAGAGGTAGCAAGGAGAGGGAGTGAAAAAGGCAGCGAGGGAGAAGGCCTGCTGCCTGAAGGGTTGGCTCCATATGTGCCAAATAAACAGTTGAGCACATATGGTAAACCACACACAAACTGTAAAATACAGATATACAAATGCACACTGATGATCTGCTGTGGGATGGTGTGAGAGGAGAGGTGAAAGAAACCGAGCAGCAGGTTTTAGGGAGTGAGGGAATAAGAAATATTTTGGCGTACGTCCACACAGTTAATAAGTTTCTAGAGTTTGACCGGTAATCACAGTCAAAACAGACCAGTTTCCCCCTTACTTCTACACACACAGACAGACTGTCAGCGTATCCCAGACTCCTACCTGTGTCTGCTGCGGGATGTTCAGAAAGTTGTTGTCCCGTGATCCGATGCCGACAAACCTGTTGGGAGCTGTGGCGCCTGGCGTGGAGTATGCTAGAGAAACAAAGGAAGAAAAAAACAAAAGGTCATTACATACACAAACACAGCTGGCACTTAAAAATCTAAAAGCAATAGTTGCATGATGGGAAATTTGCATTTGCACTGTCTTGGAGAAAATAGAATATACTTCTCTCTTCTCTCCACTTTTGTGTCTGTACTTAATCTATAGCTACTGCCAGCAGACTGTTAGCTTAGCTTAGCACAAAGTATAAACAAGGCAGCTCGCCTGACTCTGACCAAAGGGACAAAAACCACCTGCCAGCAGCTCTAAGGCTCTTTAATGAACCCTTTTTGACTTTTTTGATTTATCTCATCAAAAAAAACAAAGTAAGAATTATTTTAACACATCCCTCCGTACAACCACACTGTGGCCCTTGTTACACATTTTCAGTTTTGTATGTATTAAACCAAAAAATTGTAACATGCCAGTTAGTGAGTTTTAGAGGTGCTAGTTGGTGGTTTTGTTACCTTTTGACATTGCTAGGCTAGCCCTTTTCCCCCTGCTTTCAGTCTTTATACTGAGCTAAGCTAACTGGCTGTAAATTGTAGCTTTATATGTATCATATAGACATAAAATTGGTAACTTTCTTGAATTTCCAAGAATGTCAAGGTATTGCTTTAACATATTATATCATACAGTAAACTCACTGTATCACGGTTGTTAAAAAAACAAAAAAGGGGAAAAAACTCAGACAAAAATGACTTAATACCACAGAAAGTACTACTATATTTGATTGAGGTCATTAAAACTCCACCGACAAGTCTTCCAAAGTATGTTAAGTATGCAAACTTAGATCTCCCTGAATGATTAAATTCTGTTGATAAACTCAGTTGGAAGTGATTGAGCACAGAATCCTGACACTGAGGATCAGTCAGGGACAGTTAAAACCCACTGGCATCAAAGTCTCTGACAAATTTAGGGCAGTTTGAGGTTCCCCGCGGACTCCAGCATTTGAATCTCACTAAGGGATTCAAGATGCAGTGTGCAGACTTGAGTCTGTTTGTGTTGAGAAAGGGGAGGAAGGACAAGAAGGAGAGAGACAGAGAAAGAAAATTTGGAGGTTTATATGTATGGACATACAGTATACATCCATGTGTTTCTATAACTTGGAATAACATACATAAGACATAAAGACTTTGAGACGCTGACTGGGGGTTAAACGCAAACACTAAATTTGAAGGAAAGCTAAAAAACAAAAAATTAAAGTGCTCCATCCAGTGCCCCTCGTATCACAGGTGAGGAAGACAAATGCGTTGAGAGAAAAGCCCCACGGTTAGACCAACATCACTTCTTTACCTTTTAAACACACCCTAATTCTGCCTAACAATCAACAAACAACAAAAAAGCCAACAAAGAAGCTAAAAACAGCTTAAAAATATGTCTAGTATGAATATAATGTTTCTCCTAATGTCCCAATTTCTACTGGAGTCCTTATAAATTAACTGCCCTAAATTTGTGATCTTCACAAGTAAGAATCAATTAATGATCAAAAGTTTGCTTTTTTAAAATAAGTTTTGCTGATGAGTCCAGCGGGGGAAGGAAGGAGGATTTAGAAGGAGGAAAACTAGGTTGGTGATCCAGCTTCCACACCAGACAACGCAGAATGGGCTTAATATACAAAGCCACTCAAACTGATGGGGCCTAATACAGAACCCTGATGAGCACCATAGAATCCCATTAAGAAAGACATCTCTCACCAGACCTCGGGTGGCCTTGATCTACTCTACTGAGCTCCACAGTATATCCTGTGCTTGTTTCCATAGCCTTCCAAGGGTTAGGGGGGTGAGATGTTGGATACACAGGAACAATGATGGCACGAAGTTGGAAGAAGAACAATGGCAGGGGTCTTTTCACTGGAGAGGGTTGGGATTTTCAGATTTTTTTGTTTTGTTGTTGGTTTGGTTTTGAGAACGGTCTCTGCGGGGTCACTTACACGGAGATGCGGGCGAGGAGAGTCCGCCGTCAGGGGGCGTGCTGTTGGGTTTAGAGTCGGGCATAGGGAGGGGCACTGGGCGGGCCACTGGGGGAGGTGGAGGCAGCAAGAAGGAGCCTGGCATTTTGCTCTGGCCGCTCCCGTTTGGCTGCAGACAACACAGATAGGGTCAGGAGGGCGACATGCGACAGTCCGCTGACACGGAATGAAAAGAGGACGCAGCTCGGGAGGCCAGGTCCAAAAAAATATCCATGACGGAGGGGGGGAAGCGATGGTGGAGAGGGGGAGAGGAGGTGGTGGAAAACAACAACCAAAGGAATGATATACAGTATGTGGACGGCATCTTTTATGGAGGTGTGAAAAATAATAATCACCACAGGGTTTGATAGGAGTGGGAGCTGGAGCTTGAGGTGAGAGGTTCCACAGGGGTGGTCCGTGGTGGGTGGAGGAGGTGTGGAGAAGGGAAGTGAGCAAATTATTAACTGGGTTTGTCCAGAAGATGGCAAGAAATCAAAACCATGGCAGAATACTCGTCTACACAAGCACAACACCACCAACGATACCAGCACCAAACAACCAAACTCCAACTAAAATCAAATCCTAACAGCTAGAGATGAAAACAGAAACACGATGACACAACACAGGACGGGTATGCTTGACTGAAGTGCGCTGTGACTGTTTCACTCTCGTGCTGATGGTTGTAACTTCTGAGGGGTTGGGTGGAGCAAAAACAAATAAAAAAGAGGGGGGGAGTGGGAACGTCAGGGTCTGAAACAGCAAACGGCAAATGACAATGACAAGACAATACAGAGATTTGAAGACCGACTGAATAAACACGTCTAGAGTGTTAATTTGTGTTGCTGTTGTGTGTATTTCTGTGCATATCTCTACCCTGCATGTAGAAATACAACACCATAAAATAAGCATGTAGCATGCACTGTCCACTGAACATACTGAAATTCTTATAATTGGAAAATATTAAATTGTGCAGCAATGTAAAAATGTGCTCAATACAATTGCTTGTGTTTTGAAATAGAAACCCTGCAGAAGAAAAAAAATAATACTAAATCAAATTTAGAAGAAGCTAATACTTAATTTTGAAATGTAAGTACATAAAGCACTACAAATTACTTTAAAAATCCATCTGTATTACTATATATAGTATATATTAAAAATGTTAGAGGGCACTCTCATATTATGTAAAATTTGGTTTTAGATTTTTTCGTAAAAGAAAATGTAAGTGTCTAAAATTTGCAAAACACTATTTATGCTTGTGAGGTTGCCTGATTTAAAAAAAAAACAGATTGTTTATAATTGCAAAACAAAATTCAGGATGAAAAATTCAAACATCATCCTGGCTACTGAGGATCAAAAAAACCTATGGAAATTGGTCAGATCTGGATGTCAGATTTGGTTAAAATTGAATTTTAGTCACATGATAAAAAACAAAAACAAAAACAACATAAAAAAATCAACAAAAAACAATGGTTGACTGTAAACACTGGACAGTACAATTTTCTGATTATGCTAACCAGAAAGGATTTAAAATAATAAAAAAGAAGGATTTTTTTTAAAGAGAGAAACTGAGTTAGAGAAAGTCAGGTAAATGTATTTTTAAGTAAAATATTTCAAATGGTATTTACATTTCAAAATTAATTCTTAAGTGGTTGTTAAATATCACAATTATGTATCTTAAAAATTATTACATTAACAGGATTTTCCTTCACTAAAATAGCATATATAGGAATTTGTTTCTTTTCATTGTGCCATTACAGGCTCCATCAGTGATACTACAGAAAAAAACCCTTCCAAACTCTGCAGTACTGCAGCAAGCTAGGTGTACACCAGCAGTTTCTGCATGAATGGCATGTTTTTAAGGTAAAAGTGTTCTTCCTGTCTGGCAGCAAGCCTTACCTGTCCGGCGGCCTGCCCCGAGCCATCAGCACAGACAAACTGCACAAATTCCTTCAGGGGGTCCTGTCCAGGGTGGTGGTGGTAGCGGATGGTTGGGTGGGTGAAGTAGGGGCTAGACTGCTGGATGATGGAGGGAGATGGGAAGTGCAGGGCCGAGGCTGAAGCACGGGGACTCCCTGCCGACAGAGACATTTGTATTAGAGGAACACAAATGGAGACGGATGCAGAGAGCGAGTAAGAGACATGAACCATTGAATTCCTACTCAATCTCAGAGATGTGAGATATGTGTTGAGTGATTAACGAATGAGAGCAAGAAAAAAATCACATCTCAACTGGAAACGATAAAATTCTAATCTGCTTTTAGAATGAAAGGAGTGTTGTTTTTCCAAGAATAGCTCATTTCAAGTTAATAGCTGCTATGGGCATTGCTCATAATGTTTCATGATCACTCCAGTAAATCTATACAGCTTTATGGAGGAGATTAACACACACATATGTGCACACTCACAGGGACAACGAAACAATTGAAGTCAACGCCATTGAAACGTGGAGACAAACACTGAACACACCTGAATGTGCACATTTTCAACAGATGCAACCGCAATATATTGAAATCAGATCCAAAGAGCTTGTAAAGAGAAATAAAAATTCTCAAAGAGATCATTGAGTACTGTCCTTAATTAGCCAGTCTTAATGCCTGCACGCCTGTGTGCCGTTTTAAGGCTATGATTCATTGGCAATAATGCAATTTGGCATCAACTGACAATAAAAGGCGTTTTTTTTATCTGACTCATTTTGTTTCTATGACAGAACTAATCTTTATGTTCAAACTGTATGTCTAAGTTGATGTTTTTCTGTCAGTGGGACTCAGAGTTTTATATCTTACGATGTGTTTGTACGACAGGTGCAAAATATATCTGCATTACACTGTGAATAAGCTTATGAAAAGCATTCCTTTTTTGTTGTACAAGAAGGGAAAGTAGAGGGACTCCGAGTGAACCAAGCTGAATATAAGTGTGAGGTGTGAGAGGGGTGCAGTTGCTTGAGCCATACCACCAAACACAAAGGCCTCTCTGTCAGACCTATATCCATTACTAAATCTCCTTGATTTGTATTAAAAGCCTGTTCTCCTCTTTGCTGTGCCAGTCTGACACCCACCCCATCCCATCCTGGCCCCCCAGCTGCCCATGTTGGGCTGCCAACCCTCTTTAGTGCTTGCATCTTATACATTGTGTGTGTGAGTGTACTTCATGAGCGTGCCAAACCCGCTGCATTACCCCCCAGACAGGGGCCTATGCCTCTGAGCCCAGCAACACCTTGCTTCCATGCCAGGCTGCCTGCTCCCCAGTGGAGCTGTCTCCCTGCATCTATTAGTCCCCTACTAATCCCATTAGAGACTGGGTGAAGGCCAAACTCTCTGGAGGTACGGGGGCTGGTTGAGGATAGGTTGGGATAGCGGGGAAGGTAAGGGAAGACGGGATCGGAGGGAATCCCTACATCTGTACCTCAAAAGCAGGGGTTTCCAACCTTTATTTGTCTCACACACCTCCACAACCCTGTCACATGAACTCAGCCCTTAACTGAAACCACCCACCATTTTCCAAATGTGTTCATCTTAACTGATATTAAACTGGATGTTATTTATGACTATTGATTATACAAATAAAGATGTATAGATCAGTTGTATAACAATATATTAATCATTTTTTTAAACTGAAATTTCACTGTTTGAGTTAAGTTTTCATTTGCATCACCACTTCGAGTGGCAGAGGCTGAATGGGTTTTGTTTCTTTTAGCTGACAACTCCCACCATTTTTTCTTTACTTTGAACTATTCTATATGTTTATCCATAACTCCAACCATCTGTTTAAAACTGTAGTTATTATTTATAGCTGATCAATTAAATCATTAATCTACCACATTTACCTCAATATTTGCATTGTTTGTACACAACACTTAGCTATTACGTATCTAGATTCTTTTAGCTGGGTGTTTTGATTTCGCTGCTTTCTGGTAAATTATTGTGACACACTTTTAATTACAAAACATTGTGTTCAGGTGTTACAGGGGCATAGTTTTACAGTGGTTTTAAGTGAAATCAGACAGAACTGTCAACTGTTAAGCCTCTATTTCCATTTTAAGTCAAACTCTGATTATTCTTAGCAATTTTCGTGGGGAAAGTGAATTTTTTTCTCAACATAATCACTAAGGACCAATGTATCTGGAAGCACAGTACCACTGAAAGCTCCAGCTGATGACTGATTGACTGTGAGTTTGGATAACAACTGAACAGTACACCAAAATATGTTTCTGGAGAAGTGAAAAATAAGCAATTTTGTAACAGACTCTTGATTTGTATTTTATCAGCACTGCCTAGTCTTACAGTTTTCTTGGTAGCAGTGTATACTTTTTTTTAATCCTAGGATAGCGAAAGCATGACCAGCCCCTTGCCTCACATCAAGTTGTAGCCACCCTAGGAATACAATGTTGGCCCGGTGCACTGCTTGACAACTCTGGACAACCAGCTGACAACAGTGATGACAGTCCCCCCCGCTGCTGCTTGCCTAATCATTATTCTCTGTGGTGCTCATTGGACTGCATGTTTTTGGGACAAGAAACTGCTGTTGCATGTTGCAACGCCAGACTTTGTAGAATCCATCATCTGTCAGCTGAACTCGGTGGAGTGGGCGGATTCAAAGCTAAGGTCTAGACTCAGGCAAGCAGTGGTTAGTTAGCGCTGTCATCTCACTGTCAGCCTTCCTGTGTGGTGTTTGCATGTTCTCCCGCCGCCTGCTTAGGTCTTCTCCATGAGCACTGATTTTTAAACGGCCCGTGGGTGTAAATGTGAATGCTTGTCTGGCTCTACAATGACAGTGATGGATTGGCGACCTGCGCCAGCTGTCCCCTGTCTCTCGTACAACGTCAGCTAATATCAGCTCTAGCCCCAAGCTATTCTCTGATGGACATGCAGGTATAATGGACACATGAAAATTATGGTTTCTTTTTTGTCAAATTAGTTGAGCTACTCCGAAATATTCCATTCAATAATGAGTGAGAATTGCAGAAGAACCCCCTGAGACATGAGTACCTCTTCTGTGGAGTAACTACTCCAGGCTGGGGGTGGCTGGATGCGGCTTGAGGGACAAATCATACCAAAACCACCACCACCACCACTGCAAGCGGCTAACCCTAACAAGTTCTTCCACCCGACTTCTCCAACCCTTAAACCCCCTTGGATCTTGTCCTTTACACAGAAAAACAACAGCGCTGATGATGTGGTAAGCACTTTCACACCAGGGTGGGATCCGCTCCAGCTTACGCATCGCAAGAGTTTATGTAAGCAAAAACAAATTACAATTGTATAAATCACAACTGCTGGCAAAAACAAAGATGGGATTTTGTGTACATGTGCTCATTGCAGCATGAATATGTATATATCTGTGTGTGTGGAGATTGGATTTGCTCTAGTTACATCTCAACAGGCATAGGGTCGGTCAACAACCACGGAAGAGGGTTTAATGACTCGGTGGTAAACCTCATTGCTTCACTTCTGCTTGGTGGCTTTAAAAGCCTTTGATGTAACCTTGTCTATAAAAGTAAATCACATGGGTAATTATCTCCAGTGAGCTCCATCACTGGGTGAATTCACAGAGTTGCGCTTTCCAAAAAAAGAAGAGGAAGTCTCTTTGTCGATCTGAGCCATGGGGATAAAATTGAGACATTGATGATTAAATGGTTGGAGCCCGTTTGGCTCTGTTTGATATCTGATGTTTGTATGAGATGTTTGTTTTAGCCTGGTGGAGGATCAGCTGGTCCACATAACTCAGAGCCTTCTTTTCTGCCCTTTCCAGCATGAATGAGGACATGTGCTTACTTACATTGAGATAAATTTTGGGTTCCCACACCGTCAAGAAACACGTGTCTACAGCAATTTGGAGGAGGAATTAAAAAAAGACAGAAATGAAGATAGAGAGCAGTCAAATGAAAAGACCCATGGATTTAAAAGCCAGTTTGAGGGTCCTGGGGCAAAAATAATTTGTGCGGACTCCCTCCTCCCACTCCCTGTGCAATGTGTACAGTATTCTTATTCATGAATACTACAAAGTATTAGATTGTGCAATAATTTGATTTAACACATTTTCAAATATCCGTCACTAAGGGTGGAATCAGTATCACCTTAAGAC
Source organism: Acanthurus lineatus (assembly GCA_029814665.1). Classification (NCBI taxonomy): domain Eukaryota; kingdom Metazoa; phylum Chordata; class Actinopteri; order Acanthuriformes; family Acanthuridae; genus Acanthurus; species Acanthurus lineatus. The sequence goes on along the minus strand of JAPZDV010000009.1, from coordinate 19,349,342 downwards.
AACATTGCGACACTGGGACCCTCTTAGAGATGGGACATGAAGACCCACATGAAGATACAATCACCCCAGTTGATATTTTGCTTCACTGTTATTAATTGACACACTGCCATTGCAATTAATTAGACTACCATGTATAAATAGCCACACAAATAGTAAACCTGGAGTTCTGGAGTCTCAGGCTGTCGCCCATTTTATTAGGTTGGTAATCTGGCATCATAAAAATGTCAAGATTAAGAACCCCCAATGATTTTGTGTTGTACTTCCATAAAGATGAAGGATTTAAAAGAGACTTTTTGAAGAAATAGTCAAAATTAAAGCAGGAGAAGCTGGAAAATGTTAACTTTTGGTCTTGAGTAATTTCCATAATTCCTATAATGCTGAATGAAAATGTCTTAAATATTTAAATATTTAAACACCTACAATTTGTTATACATAATGTTAATTTTTAAATTTATAAAGTATCAAGCCCAAGTTAGCAGAGGGTTCAACATCAGTATGAGAGGTCGGTTCAAAGCCTCAAAATATGTTATAAGGCATTACAGTCTTCATGTAATAAATAAATTGAAGTTCATATGTAAAATTGGTCCCTCTTGAACTGCTTGTGTAGAACATTAAAGTGGTATAATTAACCCCACTTACAACTTGTCCACCATAAAAACCTTGTTGTTGTTTAGTCATCACCTCTTAATCTTCTTTTTAAAAAGAGATTTACAATCTAATGAACGTAAAATCTACTTTTGATGACATTATTATAAATGCTGCATTCTCATTTTGTTTGTCGTGTTTGAGACATGTAAAAATTTCTACTTATTTGTTAAGTCTTTTAGGACCATTTGGATATTCATTTTTCATTTTCAAGTTTCAACAGTTTTCTGAAAACAAATGTCGAGTAACGTAAAACATGACAAGATAAGCCAGGAGTCAATGAGTAAATGTCACTTGCTTCAAGTGTCATTTACAAAGAATTTGTTAAGAACAAATTCTAAAATAGGAATACATAGGCCTTACAAATTACTGAGAAGATGTGACAGAATAGGCAGCAGCAAAGCTCTGGTCTTGTTCTTCCAGTCTAAGAAGAAGAAGATGATCTACAAAGATAATATCTAGGAACACCAACCATCCACCAGACAGATCCAGAAAAGTCACACACCACACCCAGACTCCCAAAAAGCTCCGTCACCAGCTTGACCTGCACCCTACATGATAAGAGGAGGAGGCAGATGTGCCTGCCAGCTTTTAATTCCCAGCCACTCTCATC
>JAPZDV010000009.1:19318368-19347984 GCA_029814665.1 Acanthurus lineatus | reverse complement strand
AAGATGATCTACAAAGATAATATCTAGGAACACCAACCATCCACCAGACAGATCCATAAAAGTCACACACCACACCCAGACTCCCAAAAAGCTCCGTCACCAGCTTGACCTGCACCCTACATGATCAGAGGAGGAGGCAGATGTGCCTGCCAGCTTTTAATTCCCAGCCACTCTCATCTCCCAAACTGCTCCCAACTGTGCGCCCGGGGGGAGGGGGTGGGGCCCTGAAGAAGTAGGGGGTAGGTAGGAGGAGATGGTGAGGAGGGGGGGAGGAAGGGGTGGGGGCGATCAGGGGGATCGGGAGCTGGGTTGGTCTCACCTGGTCTCACTCCCGCCAGCATTGGCAGTGGGTGGTGGGTGAACGCCATGCGGGGGGACCTCGTCTGGGAGGACAGGGCGCTGAAATCGAATTTCCCCGGCTTCTTAAGAGAACTAGGCGATGAGAGTCCTGGCAAAAAGGGGATCAACAAAATGGCAGAACAGAGACGAGGTTTTAATCAAACATGGCTGCTTTTCTTACTTCGACTCTACTCAAAAAAAAAACAAACAAAAAAAAAGGAAAAAGAAAAAAAAAAACTTATCACTTTAATTTGATTTCAAGAATCGAATGATCATGATTGACTGAAATCAATGGACTGATCGGTTGATTCATTCATTGATTTGTTGATTGGCTTAACATACAGATGGGTTTTCACAATCTTTCTATCCAGTACTCTAGTTTGTGTACAGTCGGCGGGCTGTACCATGTCCGTCAGATTGACAGTAGGGGGGTGGGGGGATTGAGGTAAGGGTCCGGTGAGAGGCCATGTTTTGAAGAAGCAGGGGATCAGAGCGAGGGAGGTGACGGGAAAAGGGGGGAAGGGGGTGGGGAGGTTGGGAGGCTAGGAGCTAGTGTCAGGAGAGAGGAGAGCTGGGAAATGCAATGGCGGTCCAACTATGGTCATCACTGGAGTGTATGAACAACACAGCAAAGTCCTACTCACTGGTTTTACTCAACGGAAAAGACGGTTCCTGTTTGAGATCTGAGCAGGCCCAAACAACAATGATCTAAGATCCGTGGCTACAGAAAGCTACAGCAACAAAACACACCAACCAACCAACCAACTCACTGCACTTGTCAGGACGCCTTTTTAGAATGAATGAGATCCTGGATGGCCTCATATCTGGGGCAGACTGTGCTTTTTCAAGTCAAAGCCAGCATGAGCTGCGAGTCTACATATAGCTGAAGGAGAGCATGCCAAAACATACATCAACAGATCCTCTGATGTAGTGCCCTTCTGCATATCTGACAGGGTGGTATTTTATGTTACTGCCTTAAGACGTCCAGTATTTCATAAAGAAGTGCTTTCTGAACTCTGACTCACACACATACACAAGCTGTTAAGGCTGGGTGACAAGCACCTGGAAAACTGCCACTGAACGCTGGATGGGAGCGCGGCAGAAAGATGGAGGGAGTTAAGCGGTAGAGGAGCGGTGACGGCCTGGCCTACACACATAGACAAACATATTAAAGTGTCCCCCTCTGTCTATAAATGTCGGCTGAGGCTAAAGGACCGCATGAAATATCCCTCAGTTTGGTAAAAACGGGCACACTAAGTATAGGCCGGGCTCACCAGTGGACCAGAAACATGGCCAAAAGTGTGAGAGCTACAGATAAAAGAGGCTCTCTTCTGTGATCAAGCCCTCGTGCGGTGGATGCAGAGGGAATTTATTTTGATGTATGGTAATCCAAAGGCACAATTTAGACTTTCAGGGTTTGAGGACCAGTGCCAAATGGTGTATTTGACCTCTGCCGGGAACCGCAATGTTGAATATATGCTGAAATAAGTCCCTGGAAAGAACAATCCATAAAACAGGGAATAATGAGGAAGTAAAAGTATAGAAAAGTACATCAGCGTGGACACACAGACCTCATTACTTTTCTCTGGAACATTCTGGACTCATGTTTTGTTTGCTCCAGATTTGGTTGAGAGAATAAAGTGATAAACAACCTTGGCAAGCAGAAGCCTCATAAACTACTAAACGACACAATTTTCACACGTATAAAACAAATACACTCAAATAAAGATGTAGGTAATTTCAACATGGCCCAAAGAGACGTGGAAATAGAGTTTATGAGCTAAGCGTATAAAATCTAACAGAGCAGATCTCTGAAAAGCTTTTATTTTAATGCTACACTGGGAAATATTTTATCACTATTTACCCACAATGCTCATAGGCAGCATGGGCACAGCTGTGCTTGTGTGGGCACCGATAAGTATAGAAAAAGGTGGGCGCCGGCACTTATGTTCAGCTAGGCACATCATGTGACACATGTAGGTGGGAGGAGCGGATACAATGAGCGGGGTGAGAGAATTTTTATTTACTGGTAGAATAATGAAAAAAGAAGGCTGCATACAAACAAATAAAATGTGAGACTTCCTACAAGGATGGAGGCCTACAGGCACATAAGTTTCAGAGTGCAGAGAGGGGTGTGAAACCAGAAAGGCACAAGATGCTTTTGTACCAATTACACATGGAGACCTTTATTCTTTGATTCCATATGTATTAATCAGCAAGATAACAGAATATGTGATTCAATTTGTGGAGAAAGCCTTTGGGCTACACAAAAAAAACTTCTCCCAGAGATCAAGATAAAAGAAAGAAACCGCAAGAAAGAGAGCCAGCTTTATAGTAAGTTCTATATTTGGTGCTTGGTAATTTATTCTTGGCTCAGATATCAGTGATCAACATAGCTGTCACTGATAATGACGGTGGTGTCTGGCTGGGCTTTTGACTCACTGATTGCATGGAGTCAATAACCTAGTTAAAAAAATAAATACAAGTGGAGTAGAAGAACAGCTGAGCACTCTAAAGCAAAACTTTCATGAGGATAAACAGTAAAAAGTACATTGCTGCAGCCAGCAGAACATTGGGTTTGTCATCCATCTGGCATGGATAGTTTACATCTGATGGTGTGTTTGGAAATTTGCTTGGTAATATATTAAAATCAATTTAATTGAATGCATGGAGTTACACCTGCTGCACCAATGCAACACGTTAAAGAGCTATTGGTGGTGGACAACACACTCCGATCCTTTAATTAAAACTGCTTTAACCTATGTTTTATATTAAAAATGAATCACAGACATACTTGTACATGACAGTTGGTAGTGTTGTTCTCAAAGAGGAATATCACCTGACTCTGTGGTTCACTTCAGATCTACAAAGCTTTCTAATTTCATTTAACTTCTTGTTTTGGTTTTCAAGCCCACAATTTTATTGTGGTGGTTCACTCTAACTGCTCTCATCAGCATAACTGAAGCCACAGCAGGCAACTGTTTCTGATGACAACCTCTGAAAGTGCACTGCACACTTCCTGTCCAGAGTCAAACTGCAGACAAAGCACTACAGTTAGTTAACAATCTAAAAAATATGAAATGCCCATGTGGTGTGCAAAAATTATCTGTTATTGCACGTTTAATTGAGTAGTAAAACACCTTAATGAAAGTCCAAGTCCTGCATCAAATTTTACACAAATGAAAGTGAATTATTAATCATTATTTCATATTCATCATTATTAATCCTCTATGCACTTGAGTAGAGGTATAGAGTAGCATTTGATAGTAATAATTAAGAAAAGTAGCAGAAAACTGTACTAAGTACTTGAGTAAATGTATGTATATACTTTTCACCACAAACTGGTCAGTCAATATTTTAGTCATAAAGCACATTGTAAAAAAAACAAAACTATTATTCCTTTATAAAAACCTTTTATGTTACTTATTTGATGATATTTGAGAAACTATTTGATAACACTGTTATGTAAGTATTGACAACTGCTGTACAATTTTAGACAAAGCAACAACAGTCAGGCTAAAATGTATCGTTAGCATTTGAATTCTTTGCTCACACTGTTAGAAGCGGACAAACTCAACCTGAAATGTTGTGGATTCAATGCATCCCTGCAACAGAGCTTGTTTGACACCCGTTTCCCCTGTGGTACATATAGAGATGACTGCGAGCCATAACATTACAAGTTCAATTATAACCAGCTTATTATGCATAAACAGCCTTAAATTATACATATTGTTTTTAGTCTCTGTGATATTCCCTAATTAGTCGGTATCTTGCTGAAATATCTGGTACAACTAGGCTCCTCAGTGAGAAGCAGCAAATGAGGCCCAGATGCCCAATGAAAGCTTTGTCTGATAAAGCTAACAGAAGTTACTCTGATCTCACCCTTAATCTGTGTGTGTGTGCGCGGGTGTGTGTGAGTCTACACATATTCACACAAGCACACAAACACAAACATGCACACACACACACACACACACACAGTTGTTTATTCTGTATTATTTCTGTGTCTTGCTCCTGGCACTCTGCACAAGCAGACAAGCAGCCAATTGCTCCCATGACCCTCTAGTCTTGCCATGCTAACAAGCTGGCGACCAGGCAAACCCCTTAACCGTCACACAAGTAGTCCAGTAACATGTGCAAAACACACATACACAGGCATACACCAAAGAGAGAAAAGAAGCTCCCACACTTATCATTTAGGTAAGCAAGAAACAATATGCATTAACAAAGTTGTCTCCCTCATTAACTGAAGACCTCACACATCATTGGCACATAAACACTGAGGTAAAGCCGCAAAGGTAAAGGACACCTGAAAATCACCACATACGCACACATATCACACAGCTTTAACCCCATCACACCAAATAATTAGCTGGAATTATCTGTAAATATCAGAAATACTTGGGGCTCCCTAAATAGGAAAGGTGGTGGTGGAATTTCCCACCACGGAGCAGCAGGAGGAGAAGCAGTAGAAGGAGAGAACGGAGCAGAGCAGAGCAGGAGACAGCAGTCTTAATGATGAATTACATGATCACCTGCTGTGCCTCAGAGCTTTTCATTCAGGTAGAGGATCACCTCCAGAGCAGGCAGAGGCGGAGGCCCCCCCCCCATCCCCTCCAACCCCCCCTCCCCTCCACCCCTCGTCATCTCTCACTCCCAACACCACCATCACCATCACCAGAACAGATGTCTGCTGTAACCCAGTAGCTCCCTTCGCTGTAGACACATGGAGGCGCCATCTGGACCGGAACGCTGCTCTTCTCCAGATTGGGGAGTGCGTGTGTGTGTGTGTGTGTGTTTGTGTGTTTGTGCTTGTGTGTGTATGTAAATCAGAGACAGAGCTTAAATTTAGTTTTGTGCGCATGTGTGCGTGTGTCTGCATACCATTTGTAAATGTGTGTGTTAGTGAGTAAGCATGTCTCGGAGACAGAAGGTGCCTTGTGCTTTGATGACACACCTGAGTGCCTTTAGTCGTGTTTGTTTGGGTCGTATGTTGTTTTTCCTGCGCCGTCTTTCAGAGACAGTTGAGTCTGGCCTACGGCAGGTGGGACACCACTCAACAGCTCTGTCTAAACAACCGGCTGGATGAAGCGACAAACAGCGCTACTTGACAAACCCTCATTCACACACACACACACATACACACAAGCACATGCACACACACATCTCCTTCTCTGTGTCTATCAACGCTCAACAACAAAATAACAACATTTAAAGCACTTAGCTGGATGTTGCTGACAAATTCACACCAGCTAGAAAACTCTGTTTGCATGCAACTCGTATGTCACAACAATGTGGCTTTAGATATAAATTAAATTATTATGGATATTTCTGTCAGACAGTATGTGTCATGTTAGGAATAACTAATGTTTTTGAATGCACCAGAAATGTCTGGATTCTTCTGGATGTCTGATATCTTTCACAGATTTACGACAACATCCTTGAGGCAGACAGGCGGTGGATGTTATGGAGCTACTGGGTTACCAAAAGGCTTTGGTAAACCCACAATGGACAACAGCAGACATCTGGTAGAAAAACAACCCCACCCAGCGGCAGCATAGCCAGAGAACAAGACATAAGAGAAGGATGAAGAGAAGAGAACAAATGGAAAATGCAGAACAGCTCAGAGAGCTCACAGAAAGTGCATACAGACTTGAGAAAAAGGACAGAAAGAGATGTATTCCAGCTGAAGGTGGTGTGAGCTGAAGGAGAGCATGTATACATGTACACAGTATAATGTTTAATGTTGTTCTAACCATGGTAAGGAAACTGCACTCCATCGCTCTCATGCTTAATCTTCCTCTCCTGCACACTGGCCAAATGGTGCTGCACTGAAAGGCCAAACGGGAGAAGGGAAGAGTTAACAATGGAAGAGAGGAGGAGAGAAAAAGACAGAGACAGAGATACATGGAAAGAATGAGAGAGAGAGAAAGAAAGAGGGGTGGTTAAATAATGGGCAACAGGGGATTTTGATGTTATAGAGTGCAGCAAGTGTCTATAAAATGGTTACGTCATTACTGCTGGCGGTATCAAAATGGCAGCATGTGAGTGGGAGTGACGGTTATAAAATGTAGAAAACATGAAATTTAACAATTTAGCAGAATCCTAAAAGTCAGATTCTAAAACCAAGACATAAACATTCAGTCGATTTTACATAAAAACTTTGACATAGTCCTCATCAAGATGGTTTAAATGTTGTAAGCCAAGGGGTGAGAGGTTATGCTTTAAGGTGAAAATGGGAGGCTACACTGACGTTGCTCTGCTGCAATACTCAAGAAAACAGCACATTGGAAGGTTAAACTCACTGAGTTTCCAAGGAATATCGTAACAGTAATAGTTTGACATTCTGGGAAATAAGTCTACTCACTTTCTTAGCAAGAGTTTCGATGGAAAAACTGATACTGCTGACTGCACAATAACATAACTATGAAGCTACAGCCAGCACTCAGTTAGCTTATTGTCAGCTCAGCACAAAACTTTAAACGGGGAACTAAACAAACCTTGCTCGGAATGTGAAAAACTCCACCTACTAGCACCTCCAAAGCTAACTATGAAACCCTAGTTTATGATCTACATTTAGTTTAATCTGTACAAAAATCACAGTGTAAAAACATTTAACATTTTACAACTGCAGCTAGCTTACCTAGGCTTAGCACTATGACTGAAAACAGGTGAGAACAGCTAGCCTGACTGACTAACTTAGGAAAGTTAACGCCTCTACAGCTCAATAATCAACATTTTAGGTAGAGCAGTCAAAAATATAAGAGACCGTTCATGTTTAACACAAACAGAAATGTGCATGTAGCAGGTGCAAGCGCTAACTTTTGTGAGTGAGTAGGCCATATTATATCTCTTGATCATCAAAAGCACTTGAGTTGCATGTGGTTTTGTGACCAGTGGTACATGCACATTTGGGATTTAAATGTCTACCTAAAACTTGGGTGACAACTGTGTTGATGTGAGAGAAAAACGTGTGCTTTTCCAAAGGCTGCGAGAAACAAGAAAAACAAGAGCTGATGTGAAGCAACAACATGTAGGTAAGTTGTTTTGTAATTTAAAATCTTTGTCCTTTGCTAAGCTAACCGGCTGTTGGCTTTAGCTTTATACTGACCTTGAAGACATAAAAATTGTATCAGTGTTCACATGTAACTCTCTGCAACAAAGCGAGTACTTGCCACATTGTCAAGCTATTCCTTACATATGATTGGTGATAAACAAATAAAGATCTCAAACTCTAGCTTGTTATGGCTTTGGCCTAACTTGGGAAATTAGGTCTATTACAGAAAATACAACATAAAGGGGACAGATGTTTGTACAAACACAAATCTATTTGGCCTTTATGTGTTATATTTACAGTAAATGGCCCTGATTTGACCTCATACACACTGTCACACACACACCCTCTCTCTCTCCCTCTCTCGCTTGCTCACACACACACACACACACGCACACAGATTCAAAGAATGTTAGTACTATGCCATAAGAATCAACTGAGCAATCTAAATCCATCTCTATCACTCTTTCCTTTGACAACTCAGATGAAAAACACTAGGATAAATCAGTTCAATATTCTCAGTCTGTGGTCTAATTAAAGGGTCAGTTCAGCCAAAACTAAAATTGGCACATATTTCATACATTCACCAATAAGCAAGCAGATAGTAGTTGCAGAGGTTTGGAGATCTGTCACTGACACTTTTACCATCATGCCTTTACAACAGAGGTAAGGTCCTCATGTAAAATATCCAAAGACCCCACTAGCATAAACTTACAATTATATAATTATAGAAAATAGTCACCAGTAGAAATTATCCAGAACTGGGACATTGTTTTTTAACAGAAAACTCTTCAAATGTCACGTTTCACAAAAAAAAATAAAGGTCTTTCACTTTCATTGTATTGGGGTATTGGAAGAAGTTTGAGTGGAAATTAAAAATCTCTGCAAACCCAACAAAATCTGTCTGTAAGTTCATTTTTTTCTGTGTTTTGAGTAAACTGGCCCTTTAAAGTCCCTGCTGCATGTAAGAAAGGATACAGTAACCTAGCTGTGGCAAAGTGACGATCCCTCTACCTCAAACAGGCTTGTATTGCTTAGTGAGGGTGGGGGCTTCTGGTTGTAAGTCGAGTAGTAGGTGTAAATGGAAAAGTGTGAAAAGAGAGTTGGGATGATGAGGGGGTCAAATGATGGAGAGAAGGGTCAACACAGTACAGAGGCAAAGGGTGTGTTGGTGGAAAGAAGTGAACTGTGGCTTCTGGTCCATTTCAAGTCAGTGAGTTTGAATTTAACATTTAAAAAAAAGTATCATTAGGCCCCAAAAACATACTTTTTCAACAGATTGTTTCTAAAAGTGATGGACTTTTTCTCTGGCTCTTTCTCTCTTGTGTTTTTTAACATCTCCAGTTTCAGAAGTTAATTTAAATTCACTCCAGTGAGATGTCAGAAAATCCCTATGTAAAGAGTTTTAAGCCTAGAACAAACTATGAGATGAATAATGGCCATAAAACACTGGATCAGAGCAAATTAAAAAAAAAAGTCTGAATATGAATGGAATTTTCACTTTTGGTGCTTCACTGTTAATCTCTTATCACCAGTTCAAACATACATCAATGCACCAACTGGATTTAGCAACTTTGAGTGAAAATGGGATGCAGTTGAGAAGTCCTTTGCTAATGGTGCCAGCACTGTCAATCACATCTTATCAAACTACATCCAAACAGTCATAATTAGTCATAATTTTTAAGTTTTAATCTTTTAATAAATAAAAACTAAAGGTTTTTTCCTCCTAACTTGAACAGTTTTTATTTAGTCATGAATATTTAAGGAATAGTTGTAGATAGTTTTCATGATTATTATTTGCTCTTTTATACAGTTAGGTGAGATGTTTGATACCACTTCCTCGTTTTTTGCAGTATATATGAAGCTAATGTCAGCAGCCGGCTAGTTGGACTTGGCATAAAAACAGGACACAGCTAGCCAGGCTCTGTCTAAAGCTACAAAATCCACAAAACAGCACTGCTAAAGCTCACATATTTATGTGCTGTGTCTTATTTATTTAATCAGTATTTTTGGATAAACTGGCCTCTTAAGATTATCAATTTTTGTGCAGATGATGTGTAAATTAGTGAGCTCTGTTGATGCTGCTAGGTGGATTTTGTAACTGTTGGACAGAGCCATGCAAGTTATTTCTGCTTGTTGCTTTTGTCTTTATGCTTAGCTAAGCTACCTGGCTGCTGGGCACTACCTCCATATTAACTTAATATACAAGAGTGGTACCAATCTTTTTTATCTAACACTCAGCAACAAAGCAAAAAAAATCCCAAAAATGTCAAAGTATCCTAGACTATTATACAGAGAAAAAGTACATTTTCAGGGCTTTAAAACTCAGTGTTAGTTCACTGTCAAAAAACACTAGAGGAGCTGCTTCTGCCTCCATTCAAGTTTGAAATTCTTAATGTCTTTAAATTTTCTAAAAAAATAAAAAAAAAAATTTGGTATGAATTGATGTGGACCTCAGCCCAGCTCCAGGAGAATCTGATGAGGAAGTTATAGTTGGACTACCTGCATCCACATCATTGGGCCAACCGCTGGACTGAGAGCTGCTGCCAGCTGCTGGGGAACGGCCCGAGTAGAAGACATCGTCCACCGGGCTCTCCATCTCACTGTCGTCAATGGACTTGCGCTTGTTGGAGCTAAGAGAAAAAGAGGAGAGGAGTTGATTTTATTCTTGAAGGAGGGAAAGAGGAAGGATTAAGAAGAATGTCTTTTTATTGTGAGATTAATGTTAGTTTTAGTTGTTTTTCAAAAACTTTCATGTTAACTTTTTTTAGTAATAGGCACTTGGGGCTCTAATGATTCTACACATATCGTTTGTGGGACGTTTGAGGACAAATGCAAGCACTTATTTCCTCTAGAGTCAGTCACATGTCTGCAGGAATTCTAAATGTCAAGGTTCTTTCAATGTTTTGTTTTCATGTTACGTTTTAGCCAAAGGGAAAATGCAACACAACTGGAGACAATGAGACAATCATAAGGCCAGAATTTACTCAACATGCTGTATCCGCACTGGCCCAGAGGAGCCTCACGCTACAGTCTGAGTGCAGAGGGGGTGCATGGTGATGCTGGAACACATTTGTGTGTGTGTTTGCAGATTCTTATAGACTCACACATCTGTGACCAATAAAATAAAGGGACTTGTGAGCGTACAGTGTTTCACTGCCGATCCAAAATGTTTAAATATGTGTGCGCTCATGCGCACATCTATGTGACAGCATGCCTGTGTGGCTTTTCTGCGAGTGTGATGCAGGGGTCTGTATTTCATTAGTATCAAGGGAGATATTCTGTGATGAGTGTAACTACCTCCGTGGGAGACTTGCATAAAGCTCCATTTCAGTCCTGCAGCATAAGATGAGTGAGAGAAGACGACAGAGGGAGCAAGAGGAAATAACAGAGACAAAAGACACAAACACAGAGTGAGGGACAGATTGGTGGGAAAAATGAGGGGGAATGAGAAGGATTAGCAATGAAGAAGGAAAAGGAGGGGAGGGGAGACCACAATCAAAAAGCAGAGTAAGCTAAGCATTAAGAATACAGCAGCTTTAAGAGGTTATTGAATTAAGAAATGATGAATATTAGTAAGGAAAAAAAACACTTTGAGCATTTGTGTTTGTATGTGTACCTGGTGGAGGGGGTGGAGGTGATGGAGCGCCGTCCCAGAGTCACCTGGTTGATGTTGTAGTAGCCGGGGCTGTCTAGGTCAGCCAGGGAGAAGTTGGGGCCGGTCGCTGTAGCCACAGGGGCTGAGTGACGCACACACAACAAACACACACAAACAAACATCACATAGGAAAATAATATCAGACAATTTGCAGCTGCATCTGGTAAATAATCATGACTTAATTTTCCATATAAGGCTGGTGCTGCTTTATTATTTGTGTTTCTTCTCTGATGTAACACTGTTGTTTGGTTCAACATCACTCTCTTTCACACTCAAGTAGAGAAATCCTGAGTGGATTGCCATATATTTTGTTAAGACATTCATGCATCCCTGAATCCCTTACTTTGTTAAGTGCCACTATGAGGTTGACATTTGTTATTTTTTTCCTCCACAGAGGATGAATCATATTATTTTGATGATTTGCTGATTTTTTACAGCATCATCATCAAAGTAGGTGGGGTTAGTGTCCTGGTATTTATTAGCTTTTGTTTCCTGACACTAAACTTTTCCTGATGATGGCCTCAAAGTTAAACCCAACATTTTACTGTGGAACAATGCTTGCTCTCTTTTTAAATTAGCATTTTTGTTGAGCATGTTAGATATTAGTGAATCTTGTATCTCAAAACACTTTCAGATTTCACTGGCCTCTATGTGGCACTGAGTCCCAAGCCCATTGGTTTCTACTAATGATGTCAATATATACAAAAATGTTGTTAATTGTTTCACTTTAAAAAAGCCCAAACAAAGTCCTAAGAAAAAAAAGGCCTCAATACTTTTTAGGGGACATTGCTCCTAAATAATTAAATAACTCATTTGTTTGAAACTATTATCAGCTGTGCTTTAGCTGGTGTTTATTTCAGTAGGATGGTTTGTGTGATTAAGTCCAAATGAACTACAGTGTGTTTGTTAGTTTAAAAAAGTAGACGCATTTCCATGGTGTGACTCAGTGAAATGTTTTTTTAAGGTTAAAGCACAGAGGAATAAGATATATGAAGTTTGAGACACACAAACAATACTTCTTTTTATGATCCCTTTTTTTCCTTCATGAAAAGAAAAATACATTAAAACATCAACCCTATTCTTTAAAGAGTAATTTATCCCATAAAAGTAAGTTGCTAGTTGTAGTGTAAGGGATGCTGTTTTTTGCATGGTGTTATAACAGAGTGACTGAATGAAGTGTACAAGAACTGACAGGGAAAGGGAGAGTGTGTTGTCTACGTGAAGACTGACAGGGGGAAATTATAGCTGTGACTCACTCTGCGACACGCGGACCAGCTCGGCTACGTTCCACACCCCTGAAGTCACAAAGCAGTCCTGGAAACTCAAGTGGCCTGGGTGAAAAAGAGGGAAAGAAGAGAGTGTGAGAGCAGGCTGCATACACAAACATGCGTAAAATTATATGTTCAAACAGAGACGCACATATACATGAGACGCTTGGATTAGCGTATACGCTCAAACACATGCAGAGGGAGCTGAAAAATACACGTATGGAAAAGCTCGACAAACTGCCTGTGTCATCCTGTGGGACCATGTGTTTTCTATAAGAAGCACCAGGCTTGTTGTTGATTGTTTTTGACTGTTGACAGTCCAAAACACGCAACCAATCAAATCCAACAAATGAGTCTAATATCCACAAAGACATCTATATAATATATTGTGTATTAAGATATTTTTGTATACATCATGCACATGTTTAGAGATATTATGATGCATACACAATAATTGAACAGTGATGCACATACACACACACACACACACACACAGTAGCACACATCCTTGAATCTCTTTCCTTTTGAACAGATTCCTATTGCTCCATTGATACTTAAACCTAAACGGGGTAAAACTTTGTGGTTTGCCATTAATTTAAAATAAGTTTTGTTTATAATGTGTTAATCAAAGTAGTTGATCTGGGAAATCAAAGACAACACTACAACAAGGTCAACTTCTTAGGGGTCGAGAGACATGGGCGATCCAACATCCTGGAAGGTTTTTAAGCAAACAATTAAGCCTATTTAAATCGCTTTCTTTGGAGGTGAAACCCAAAATGAGTCAAAGTGTTGGTGACAATCTCTCACTGCAGAGGAATACTGTGTAAGTCTATAACTACAGTAAACAGGATATACAAAAGTTAAATTAGTGTACGGGTCTGTCCACTGTGACTGATGTCAACAGTGGGAAATATTTTTACTTATCTTTCTTTAAGCTTGCACAAAAGTTTTGCTGACCTGAGGATTTTGTTTAAAGTCTTTGCCATCGTCTGACTTCTCGTGCTGCTTTAAGAGACAAATTCCTACTCAACTCTGCAGCTCGAGTGTATTATTCTCAATTAACTTGGTTTTATAGTCCTCAACATTGTTCTTTTGGTTAACTCACACCATACTCTCATGACGGTCACAGAAAAAAGGTCTAAAAAAATACAGTAGAGTGCCTACACAGCACCAAGCTTCAGACTTATACAGTTAGCAGCTAGCTAAAGAACATACTAAAGCATTTGGCAGCTAAAGAGCCAGATATTTCTCAGCAGTTCATTGAGAACAAAAACATCTCAAAGGAGAGTGAATATTAGACTTATATTCACCAGATGGCCAGAAACAAGACTCCAAATGAATGCTAATGCAACTCCGTCTCTGCTGGATGTGTAAATAGGCAGCTGTTTGCTAACATGCATGCCGTGACAACAAAAAAGGTGATAATATGTCAATATGTTGTGTTCCCAGCTTGTTTCTGATGCAACCAAGTTGCCAAAAAAATCTGTTAGACAAGACTCAACTTGGAAACCAAAGTGATAACTCATCAAAATCTACTTTTACCTTATCTGTTAGCTTAGCCTAAACTTGATACAACACCATTATTTAATTATTTATGTTAAAATCCAACATTAGCAAGCTAGCTACAATTTCTGAAACAAATAATTGTCAAAATTATACAAAGATATTTCTCATAAGGTCAGAGTTACACAATCACACACACACACACACACACACACACACACACACACACACACACACACACACACCTCAGTGTAAACACTGTCATTCACAATAGTACTCAATGTGCTGCAGGGTTCTTAAGACACGTTTGGGCCGCTCTGATGTTTTGTTAACCTCTCCAAGGAGAGTTTTTTGAGTGTGTGCCATTCTGCTTCATAATGTTCTGATCTATATTATTCAGGTCTATATGATGTGTGTATAAAGGACACTCCAAGGACACCCTACGCTCTAGGCTCTGGGGTTCCTCTATGTTCTCCTCACTCCCTCACCTCTCAGTTTTCTCTCGACCCCCCACCCCCACCACCTTCTCTTTTCTCCTGCTCTCCGTCTCTCTCTATCCCTGTTCGGGGTTAACCACAGCGGAGACAGCGCATGAGGTCAGTGCTCAGTTCGGCAGCGGACATGTGGTTCCCATCTTCCAATAACGTCAGTGTGATTTATGAGTGGCCCACCACAATCTCAGCACAACCGCCCCCAGTACAGTACCATCAGCTCTCCTTACCATAATAAACTTAGACCCAACTCTGTCGGGACATACACACAGAGGCCCGTATGTAGGGGCAGTGTGCGTATACGGTCTGTGCATGTGTGCAAGTGTCTGTATCACTGGGATTATATGTAAAAACAGGTATGTAAAACATTTTTATGCAAGCATGTGAATGTGTGCAAACAGGACACGCTTGTAAATTTACCATTTGGTGGGGGCTTGACGTCTGTGTCTCCTTGCTGGTTTGAGTTGTCTGATTGTCCTGATTGTTCTGAAAGAAAAGAGAAAAAAAGAGAAAGAGAGATGGTTAGTCAGGTGGACAGATGTCTGGACACTACCCAAGGTGAGGGGGCAGGACAGCATCAGAGGGAACTCAACGGGAAATGGCGCCTTCTTTCATTCTTTCCACTGAAGAGAGACAGACGCGGGGCTGAGATTAAAGATGGGAGCATATTTCCGCTCAGGTTGAATCTCAGTTGAAAGTCATAAAATGGCAAATCAGGAGGTTAATATCCTCACTTCTGGAGTCTGTCACTGTGGGAAAATCACCTTTCAAACTTACTCAAAAAGGCTCAAGAAAGAACAATTTTGTTTGGAGTGTCTAAGGAATACTTCCTCACTTTCTTAGAAATAAGTTCTCTCTGGCTTAAAAACCACTTTTCTCTCTTTCTATACTCTTTAAGGGACTCACACCCACTCAAATGGCCCCAGACAGTGCAGGTTGGGTAAATTGCCAGAGGAAATCTTAGCTTTTCACTGCTGACTCCTAAGTTGAAGGCTACTTATAAAAAGTACATTTTTAGGGCTCTGAGAATTGTTTGGAGTTCATCTCTGGTCTGTGGTTACCTTGAAAAAAACAACACTGTTTTACTTTCTTTCTATACCTTTTCTGCAGGAACTAAGCTCTCACATAAACACTTCTCTAGTTAAAGCATTTGACAGAGTAAGTAAAAGGTCCCAAGGAACCTCAGCTTCTCCACTCCCAACTTGTAACTTAAGGGGTACTTATAAAATGTACACTTCTGCATCGAGGCATTGTGTGGACTGCATCTCTTGAGTGTGTTTACCTTTACATCTATAAGGGCAAATAGGCAGAGAGCCGTCTGCTTCAGCTAGTTTTGTTTGGCACGCTGGCTGCCATTCTTCTTTAGATGCGTAATGCAGCCTTGTGGAGTTTTATGGTTGTATCATATATATACCATTCAGGCCCATTGCCCTTCAGAGCCGAAGCTTTAAGGCCGTTCTGGGCCAAGTCTCACTCTCTCTAGAAAAAGGCCCCCTTGCAGACAGTACTAGGCCCCCCAATCTCAACATCTTCTAAGCCCAAATCAGCGTCCTAATCTTGGGTGGCATTAGTGGACGACTTGCCAGCAAACTGCTGCACTATTCACCCTGTCTGTGAGTTGCCAAAACCAAGAACACAAAAAGAGACAAACAAAATCACCTCATCACTCCAGGTCAGAAAGCAGAGGGAAAACCACACTGGGATAGAGTTTCTTTTTTCTTGCAACACTCTTTCCTTTTTCTGCAGGAGTGAGAGTCCATCTTTACGTCTTTCCTTCTCAATTCCTCTCACACTCATTCTGTCTCTGCTTCTCTTTCTCTCTCGTGCTGTCGCTCTGTGGAATCCTGGCAGCCATCTTAGCGCTTGGCAGCAATCTTAGCTTTGGCGGTACCCATGCATTCCTGCTAGCTGACGGCACACCCACACACACACACACTCACACACATACACACACACACACACGCAAACAGACACACATGCTTGCAAAGCACACTCTCTCACACACACAGAGCCAATGGTCTTAAAGATAAAAAGACCAGCAGAGGATATGCAATGCAAATGGAGTGAGGATAAAACCACTGAGATGTTTGTCTGCAATTCTGCAAGTGTTGCGTTTCCCGCCCAATAGCATGTTTACAGAGATTGCATGAGTTTAATCAAAATGAGAGATGATCACAGACGTCAGGCACTCTTATAAAGTGGAGGGACAGAGGAAAACAGGAAAATAAAGGAGTCATTCAAGGCAAATAAGGTGATCGTGTAACATGAACCAAGAATAAATGAAGCCTCAGGCCTCTCTTATCGCGGCAGTGCTCACCCCGACAATCCTGAGCATGCATTTTACTACAAGCACAAACCGTTAATACCTTTTGAACCTGCATGCCTCTGAAAAATCGCTCTCGCACAATGTGACAATTTTGAAGCCAAAATTCAGTGCCTAGTTGTCATGACAACAGGGATGGCACACCGTAGTTAAAGTCCCCAGTGATGAGTGGTTGTTGAAGCCTGCGTGTGCATATGTGTCGCTGTTTGGCCTGGCAATTAGTTCGGATGAAGATAATAATATAGCCTACTGGCATGAGCTCAATGTGTTGTTTTGTTTAAGTATCTCTTGGCACCAAACAGACTGGCTGCCGCTGCGCCACACTATAACAAGGTGGACTTTTTACTATATCCATCTTTCTGCATTTTTAAGGTGTTAAATCCACTCATGTTACATTATCACCCAATATTCTAAACTGGGCTTTCATAACTTCTCAGTTTTCCTGGCAAAAAGTGGGCAAAGTATGTATCTCTACAACTGATATACAAGAAAGCAATTCCAACTATTGCACTCTGCAATATAAGTCAAATAATCTTTGAAAACATCCTTTCGTAACCTTTTTGAACTGTGGACCCTTTAAAAAAAAGAATCAATATCTAATCCTGATTTCTCTAAATCAAAATGACTGTTTATTCAGGATTTGAAGCTTTGTTTAAGTTGTGTAGCAGCATGTTACAAACAAAAAAAGAGTACAAGTTGAGGTCCACTATTCTATTACATGAATGTGGATTGCTGACTCTACAGTGCTACCTACAGGTTCACAGTTTTATTTTTCTAATGGCAACTGTTATCTTGCTTTATATCTGCAATATTCTTTGACCAATTAGAGGCATTTTTTGCTCTCATCGACTTTTGAAGGAAACATCCTGTTCTTTAGACTTTAAACATGTAAGTGTGCTCATTAGCTGGTTGCTAACCATCACACTCTACCCTATGACGCTGGCCTCAGCTGGCTGCTGAGGCAAAAAAAAAATTGGTGCTGATTAGAGCTATTAGAGTGATCCAGAACAGTAAAGTTGCAAGCCAGAAAACCAAAACCATGAACTGAAAGATGCTAAAATGGTCCATTGGGCTGAAAAGAACCACAGAACTGGATGATAATTCAAAGTGGGTCACTGTGAGCAACACCTGCTGCTTTGCAGATTTATTTTTTGATTTACTCTACTGATTTCACTAAGAAAAAATATATATTATAATAAGAAGTGCTATTTTTATGGTGCATCTATTGTTTCAGTTTGCTGTGTTTACTTTTAGTTTTTGCCAAATTCACTTTCTGTTTTTCATTAATCAGGGTGCCGTTGACCACTGAGAGGCAGTGATGAGGACAGTTCAAACTTCGATTGACCACTAGGACCTGGAAAATGAAGAAGCAATGTAGACTTCTGAGTAGGAAGCATTCTCTGAATATGTAAATATAACAGTCTTAAATGTGGAACGACATTGGTGGCTCTGTGTTGACGGGGAACTGCCACCGTGATTTTTAATATCTCTGCAATCAGTACAACAAATGCACCATCTGCCCATTAACCTCTGTAAGACCATCCATTGGTGTGGGGCCAATGCAGACAAAATAATAATAGATATACTTTGGAGAGACAGAAATATGAGTGTTATTATGTTCACTTGTCCCCACACTTTTAACACTCAGGCTGCAATATACAGAGTGCAACCACATAAGCATTAATTAACATGCTGGTTCAAATGTTAGCATGTGCACGCACCAAACATGGATACACATGCCTCCAAAGCACAAACATATTCTTGCAAACAAACACAAACGTACACACATTCACATTCACACACACGTTTAAACAAAGATGAATCACCCTTATCTCCTGCACACAGTCGCCCCAAGGCCCCCTGCACACGCCCCGCCAGAGATAATACAGCACAGACACACAAATATACCAAACTATCGCTCAAATCACACTCACACACACACATGCACAAACACAGTGAGTTCATTTTGTGTCTAGGTCAATATACAATGACTGGTGATACACTCCTGGAGTGTGTACACAAAAGTTAACACTTGCTATACATTTATCACACTACAGATGCAGACAGAGGCTAATAACTCACACCCAGGCTAATGTACACACACTGGAAATCACACTTACTTAATCACTCCATTCATCATACACACAGACACAAAAATAACACACCGCCACATATTCACACCAACACATAAACATACACACGAGTGGAAATCATTAAGAGATACTTCAATGTAAAATTACATACGCATGCTCACTTGCTTAGCGCGCAGGCAGCCGCTGCCAGCGCTAATGGACTCATTTACTGTGCGCACATTCATGTACGAGTGCACATTGCTCACACAGGCACTTTATTTTTTTTGCTAATTTACCGAACAGCTTAGAGTGTTTGTTTGTGCATCACAAGCACACATGAGCAAACAGCCCTCTGTAATCTAATGTGCAGTAAGTGAAGGGGATTTTTCAGACTGATGACAGACTATAAAATCAACATCACCAGTCCAACACTTGAAATAAAATGTAACAGCTTTGGAGGTTAAACTTGATGATGGTTGGAAGGAAAGACATCAGTCAAGCATGCACACTCACATACACTCAGGAATACATTTTCTCATAGACAGTGTTAACATCTTACTTTTACTGTTTCTCATAAAAAAAGTCATTCACAAAAGCTTGATTTACCATTTGATCAGTCACATCACATTCCATTATATATTTCCCTATAGAAAGCTGAGGTCTCACCCCTTTAGGTGCATTGCAGAGACCTTATTTCAGAAAAATAAGTATGAGAGTCAAAAGAGAGAAACAAATACATTTTTGATCTTGTTTTAATTGTGTACATATGATCTCTGTCAATTTAAAAGAACTTTGCAACTGAAGTAAGTCGCAGTTTGATGTAAAACAGTTAAAGTTTAAGACTCTGGAATATATATTAAGAAATACTACACCATCAAACATTGCATAAGTCATGCCATGATAATATTTTCTTGTGGAAACAGCTAAATTCCTAAGCCAAAGGCCATGCTGTCTTTGTTATACTGACATACAGAGAGATGCAGTTCACTAAGTAGTTTAACATTAAATCGAATGGTATTTTGCTATCTTTACAACAAACTGTCATCCTTATCAATGTGCAAAATAATCTTTTTTAATCGATAAAATATCATTTGTTTCATTAATGTCACAAATGTAAGAGGATTCAAAAAAATTATTTGTCTTGTCATTGACAACTGCACATATTTTTTATGAAATGAGGTCTCAAGATGTCCACCAGAAGAGGTGGGACTTCAGCTCGCTGTGCATCTCTCCAGCTCTTGTTGATCATTCTACTTAATCTACGATGTGCAAAATCTGAAAAGAGAGAATTTTTCTCTTGACTAGCATACAGAACCACAGTGCCCCCACACACATCTGTTTGTCCTACTGGAATAAAACAGAATCATTTTATCTCTTATAGTGGCCTCTGCTGCACTGGTTTAACCTACTCATATTTTAACATGTTGTAAGCCAGTCTTGCAGCTTTATAGAAATGCAATACAAAAATTGCTGGAGCTGCCATCCAGAAGGGCTAAATGCTATTTCAAATAAATTGTGGAAGGTTGCAGGTTTAAATCCTGGGATCTAAGTAATTAAATGCTAAGAAAAATGTTTAATCTTAAAACCTTGACCAAAGCATTTGTGGTCTTACTAGTGGGAGCAGGCTGCTATCAAATGTGAACATGACACTTGACATTTATAAATACATACAACTGCACGGATTTGACTATCAATATAGCTGCAGCCTGCAACCCATGACCCCTCTGACTCTGTCTCTCTGTCTCCACCCTGTGTGTGCAGTGTCATTTAAGGATAGCTCCCCAGACATGGTTCAGTTCACAGTCAAATGATAGGGGCCTCTTCCTACGACTCGCCCCTGAGTTCTGTGGACAAATCAACCACTGTTCTCTCCCTCTTCATGCCTCTCCCTTTCACTTTCTCAGGCTGTAACCCCACCGATCTTCAGCCTCCCTGACTTTTGCCTATAAGAGTTGTGGCAATGTAGGTCATTCTTGGTGGAGTGTGTGGGTAGCAGCAGCCGTGGCAGCTAAGTCTGAGGCTCTGGGTTAATGTGGGAATGCAGCTGTGGTGTTGTGTACATGCAGCTCTAGATGTGGTAAGGGGTACCACAGTCTGTATTGCACTCAATGTATATTCAGGCAAATGTATAGAAATACTAAATATAATGTAGCATGTATAGTGTACATGGCTGTGCTGATGGAGGATGTATGTAAAGCACAGCGTGTCGACAAACTGTACTGACTGACACGTATATATAAATATATATTTAGATATGTACACACACCAGAGTGTGTTTAAGTGTGTGTGGCTGCACAGTCTCACCCCATCTCTCCACCCCCACCCCCCATCCACCAGCCTTTGGATAAAGAAACCGAACAGCCTCCCCAATTGGGTTTCGCTTAAGAGGTTTATCGGTGTGTTGCTAAACATTCTGACCTTTTTTTTAATCTTTAATGCGCTTAAAATGTTCCAAACCCTCCTAATCCCCACGGCTATCCCACACAGATGTTCACTCAGCTCTTTTATTGGACTTCATTTCAATCTCTTTTTTTCTTCTTCATCTCCTCCGCCTCCGACACCTCCTTCATTCTCTCCATGTCCCTCTTCTCCCCACTCTGTTTTCATTCGATGACTCGTTTCCGGTTGTTGAAACTACTCATAGCCTTCTGATCACCCCCCCCCCACCCCCCCACCTCTGTCCCTCAATCTTTCACAAGCAAAGCTGATCCTGACCCTGGTTTATAAGCCAGTAGTTCTTATTGGACACTGCAGCCAGGGAGTAGTTGGTGGCACAACATATCGGTCACAGGAATGACCTCAACTCAACATGGTTACCGTTAGGATCATAAAAAATAAACACAATTGGGACAGGGGGCCACTTTCCCCAAAGATACCCCTGAATATTTCATGGAAATTAGTTTTATTAGATAATGTACAGTTAGGAGTAACAAGATAATAACAGGGGATGTGATCAAATCAAATTGTGGTCACACAGTGTTCCCGCTGAGCCATTAAAACACCTGGAACATCTGCTTCAGCTGATACACATCTGAGTCATCCATTTTTCCTCTACACTCTCCATCACGCTCTTATTAACTTATGTTCCCACATGAAAATTTTTAGTGTATCTTCGTATTTTTTCTGTCACATTTTGAAGGCAGTTCTAACACTTGAGACAAAGATAAAGTCTGAAGGTGATCTACTGCAAAGGCTCAGGTTTGGTTTTCAGCTGTGTGGAGGACACAATACAGTTACGACAGTGTGATGTTAACCTTTCATTCAAGTTACAATTAAATAGATCTAGCAAAGGTATCCTGTATCCTGTATTACTGTTCTTGCACTAAATCTGCTTAAATCCTGTTTTGTTTCCTTGATGGAGATGATAGAAAATTTTGTACTTGCATCCTAACTACATCAAAAGATTCTGTGCTTTGCTGCATAATTTTATAATTGTGTCCATTTTACTTGTCTTTTAGAAGGAATATTGACTGGCGAGGGGTTGGGGGTCGGGGGTAATTTTAACTTTTTGTGCCCTAACAGTGTCAACTGTATGTAACCTGAGAAGTGAAACCTTGGGCAAAAACATTCCTCCATAAACTTGATCCTCTGATTGTACAGCAATGATTAGCAATGACTCAGATCAGTGTATTAACATATTAATCAACTCTTCTCCTCACTTATCCAGATTTTTGCAGTCAGGGAACAGTGTTTTAAATAATAAACATGTGGGAACTGTGATAAAAAAAATAGGGTTTTATGGAGTGAAATGAACATGCCCCCCATCCCCAGTGGAAATTACATTCTTAATCTTCTGACCAACAACAACAACAGAAAAAAGTGTTGAATGACTCATGTTGTCGGCACATGTTGTCAGGTTTGTAATGAAAAACAGCATCCTTCCAAAAGCAACCAGCACAGTGTTCTGTCACTGGAATGATGGCCCATTAATTGTCAATGGTGCAGCTCATTTTCACTACAAATCAAGATTGAGCTTTTAAAGATTGTAGGATTAACACTCTTGGCTCACTGTTTTAGGATGGATTTTCCCTTCTGCTATTTCTGGTGCTTTCCTGGAAAGTTTATTTGGCTTCCACATCCACACCCTACCTATTAAACCGGCAGCTGAATGTTCTGGCTATTCCTTCAGTACTATGGTGTCAAAATAGCAGTTACGGGCTTTTAGGCTTTTAAAATTCCCATCTTTTTGATTCACTGAAACATTGAATCAAGTCTATATAATCAATCTTTGTTCCCACATTCACTGCATAAGTGACAATAGTGCATCTCTATGTAGTTCACTGAATGTCTGGCGTGTAACTCCATGTGACAGCACAGCATGGGGCGATGTGATTAATTGTGAAATGTGTTTCTGTGCTGGTAGTGCTGAAGTGTGAATGTGTGGGTGTGAAACTATAAATACATCGGTTGATGGCTATGGATGTGTGATTGTGTCTTATATATGTTTATGATAGCGTATATGTGCAAAATTTTCTGAAGAGCACATGTTGAGGCACAGTCGGAGATAAGCGTGTAAACATCTGTGACTGACAGGCTGAGCAGCAGAGTGTAGGAGGGAGACGGCGTTCTTTTTTAAAAGACACACAACATGCATGTGCATCAGCATGTACGGCAGCTCGTGGGAGTATCTGCACGTGCATGCTCCCTGTGAGTCTGTGTCTATACGTGGGAAAGTTCAATAAATTGAGAGAGATAATTCCGTGTTAGATGCACATCTGTGTTTTTTTTTTTTGTGTGTGTGTGTGTGTATGTGTGTGTGTATCTCTGAGTGTGTGCACTGCGTGGCCGCCTGGCCCGAGCCCTGTGCCAGCAAGGAGCAGGTGTGGGGAGGCAGCCCTGCATTGCCCGTTGCCCATCTGCGTGGCCGTCTGTGTGCCGCCTGCGCCCTCTCTGTGCCAACGCCACACAGAGCTGGGGAGCCAGGGGGTGAGAGGGGGGTGAGAAGGGGTGAGAGGGGCCTAAAGGGAATCAACCATGGGAGAGAGGAGGGCAGGGGGTAGAAGGATGGAGGGGTGTCAGGGGGTGGGGGGCGGGGGTGTTGTGTGGGGGAGAAGGCTGGCTGCCTGCCCATGTATATCCCCCCACTCCTCCTCTCTCCCTCTGCCCTGTTTCTTTTATCTTTTATCTGTGCCTATGCTGATGAGCTGTGATGTACAGGGAGAGATCGACAGGGAGGGAGGAAGAGGGAGACAGAGACAGAGCTCTTTACTATCCCGCTTGCTCTACCCAAAGTACTTTCTGTACAGCAAGTTTTCAAAAAAAAAAACATACGATATGAGTCTGATGTTGAGAGTCATGACTATTGCTATGTTAGAAAATAATAGTAAATTATCTAATTTTGACTCCCTTCCTTGTGTCTGTGCTTCAAATCCCTCTATTCAAACATTCACATTAAACTGAAAATGCATATGGAGAGGTGTCATTGCTCCATTTGGCCAGCAGATGTCACTTGTTGGCAGTAGGGCTACAACACAGCAACACATGCTAAAGAAATCTGCCTCTCGCAGGGGGAAGAGAGGGCAGTGGGAAAGATTTCAGCAGGGCTGCCATGGCTTTAGCACGAAAAGAGAGTAGGGATAGGGGTGAGGGTGGTGGAAGTGGAGGGTTTATGGCTGAAAGCTTTCTGGCATATCTTGCATCAGTCAATAATTTGACTGGTATAAAAAAAATATACCTGTGGCAACAAAGAATTAACTCAATAATTCTACAAATATCCTTTTCTTATTCGCATCCCAAAAGAGAACTGGGTGTTCCAGATCACATTCTGTGGAACATGCTTGATATCATAAAGTCACAGCTGGCCTGATGAGATGGACAATAAATACATACTGAAAAACACTCAAAGTCAGTCCTCGCTTTAGATACTGGCAGGCTTGTTTAAACTACACTGATGATTTGTGTATATTACGTTTCATACAAACAGAACTGAGTATAAAATGTATGGCATCAAGGTTCACAGCTTTGAGTGAAAGACATGAGCCACCTTGTGGTACTCCCACGTTCCCCATATTGTCATATATATGTTTGTGTGTCTGTGTATTGCAGGGTCTGGGCACAAGTGGGAATGGGGATCATGTGATGCCAGTCTTTGCCAGGGAATGGGGGGAGAAACAGGGAAGAAGGAGGAGACAGGGATATAGGAAGAAAAGGGAAAAAAAGGAAAGAGAGTCAGGCAGAGGAGAGAAGTGGAGACAAGACAAAAAAGAAGTGAATGAGAGAGAGGAAGAAAGGGAGGGGGGAAAGAGTGATAGAGCGAATGGGGGGGGGGCTTGAGGGGGATTGTGAGAGCTGTGGGAACGTTTTGCCTCGCCAAGAAAGACGTGAGCAGAGAGAATAAAAGAAGGAATGAGAAAGAAAGAGAGACTTGTTGGCAGAGCCGAGGAGAAGAGGAGAGGCGGGTACAAGGGGGAGTGAAAGCAGCGTACAGTGGGCACCAGCTAGGGAGCAGACGCGATCAAACGCAGCACTACAGGGGAGACGAGGAAAAGCAAACACACACAACAACGCAGCCAACAAGAGGCAGCGCCTTCACTCCGCAAAAAAGCCAAATATTCTGAAGTATTCTAACAGCTTACTCCCATTAATAAATCTCACACACATCACCATGAACGCAAATGGGTGTGCTATGATCCGGACACATCATTGACAGGGAGATCATGGCGACCTGCTATTCAAACCACGACTCTGCATGTGTCTGTGTGTATTGTGGGGACTGTGGAAGGAGCTGAGAACATGACCTTGTGAACTTTCGACGAGGCTTTTTATCGTCATTCCTGCACTGTGCCACTTCCCCTTCAGGACAAATTCTCAACACCAAACACACAATGGACAAGTTCATCTGGCTCTCAAGATGGAAATGAGTTAAATTACAACAATCAAGTCAAGATTTCTAATGGCCCTCAAAAGTCCTATGTTTACTGTGTCACTTGGTTTGTTTTAGTGCTCACTAGTTTATAAAGATTGGTTCTAATAATATCAGCTGAAATAATGAGAGCTGCTCTAATCTATATTTTTGTATAAAAAATGTATCAAATGATCATGAGTGAAGTTACAGGCGTTGCTTGAAGTGAGAAACCCTAAGAGAATTATCTCCTGTCTACAGGTCCAATCAGCTTTACAGTGTTAGAATCTTTTATTTTGGTTTTGCAGCCTACAATGTCACTGTTTTGGTTAACTATCATAGCTCTTATTAACTTAATTTATGACAAGCAGCATTCAGTAAAAAAGCTCTAGAAATCCAGTACTTGCGCAACGGAAAATGTTAGCAACTAAATAATGAACATAGCAAGCATTTGGTAGCTCTGGATTAGTCTCTCAGTAGTTGATAAAGATCGTAGCAGAGCCAAAAGGGAACATAGTACTGAACTTATAGTAGTCAGGTGAACAAATACATGACATCAAATGTGTGCTGCTCTGTCTCCGCATTGTGTAGATTTACATAAGCCATTTTTGCTAAACATTTTGCCAACTTGTTGCACTGCCCAAAATAGTTGAAAAAAAAAAACACTAAAGCAGGCTTAAAGACAAAGCGTAACAAAAAATACTTGTTCCAAGTATGTCCACTTGTTCAATTGTGCTTTGTCATGTGCTAAAATATATGTCAAAATAATGTTCAATGATAAAATGCCCCTGAACTTGGAGGCCAACACATATATATATAAGCTACCTATTGCTGGACAATATGGTTGCAATCACAGTCATTTCCACAACATGGCATTTGCAAGCCAAAGCACTTAAACAAATTTTTTTTTCATGCATTAAAATGGGCCTAAACTCTTTCTGTGCGAATCAAAGACTTTCATAAACAGTTTTATTAAGTTTCAATTAGATAATGCTAAAGGTTTAGTGTTTTTTTGCATGCTAAAAATAAACTTTATAAATGTGCTTTGACTGCAAAGAGACTGAAAGCCAGAGCTTCTTTGCTTCAGAAAAAATGTCAGTTGAACAGTGTGTGGGCAATATTCACATCTTAAATGGATGTCACCATCAGAGAGCACCATGTCACTCCTCTGCCATTTTAGCATAATGTCAACAAAATATTAAAATTACAAGACAACACTGTTTGCATCACACCCTTTAGTCTGATCCAGCTTGGGCTAGAAAACACTAACGATTTATTTTGGGTTTGTGAACTATGCAAATAAATGCTCCCAAATCTATCTGGGGCTTGGAGGACGTGTTTTATGAGGTTGTAAAACTCCACACAAACACATAAAGCAGGCCTGTAAAAATAATGTGTGCTCTGCATAAATGCTCATTTGGACTAATGAATTAGGGGAGCGATGAATGGCTGTGTAAAACTTCACATCCTCCCTGGGTGATGCCATTGGGGACATAATGTATGATGGGAGTGATTTGTAAGTCTGTATGTTAGTTTTTCTGTGTATTCATGAGATGTGTGTGTTGAGGGAGGGGCAAGTGTGTTGCTGTGTTCATATGTTCGTATGCATCTCAGCTAGTTCTTCATATGCATGACCCGTGCCACGCTTCTTTAAGTCCAAGTCCATTTAGATTAGAGTCAAATAAGGAAACTGAATGAAATGCTTTAACAATTTAGGTCCACAATAACACACACATACACTCACACACACACAACAGAAGCACCAACTGTGGCTTAACTGTGACTAGTGCTTAAGTACACCTGGAAGCAGATCTGCACACATGCTCCTGAAAAGGTGGTGGCTTTCCCAAGCAAATCGGAAGGAGGTTCAAAAGCCCAGTTTCTAGGAAAGGAACAGCCAGATCTGCATACCTACGTACAGCAAGAACTGAAGATTTATTCTTTCAGCTGACAGAAAGACAGAGAGGAGGAGGAGGAGGAGGAGACAGACACGCAGAGAGAAAGAGATCGAGAGTAGCAGATGAAGCCTGAGAAAAAACAATCAGCCAAATGAGGGCACAGACAGAAAGGCAACCTTTGACCACCAGCTGTCTGAGAGTCACCGCCCAGCCGCATTTGTCAGTCTGTGTCCCCAGATGAACCCGGCCCAAGGGTCAGTGGCTCCCAGCACAGCCGTGTGTTTGTGTGGTTTGTTTCCATGTGTGTGCACACACACACTGCAGCACACTTGTGCACACATGCATTAGTGAGTCTTCCAATGTTTGCGTGCGTGCCCGTGCGTACAAGCTGTCCACTATCTGTGTCAAAGCTGGCTTTATCTCTCAGGCAGATAAGGTGAGTAAACAACTGCCCTGGCCTTCCTGTCTTTGACATGGTAGCTGATAAAATGCTACAGCCTCCTGCCTTTACCAAATGTTCTCCAGTATCAGGCCCAGGGCACTGGGACAAACAATCAGGCGAGCCTCAGGCTCCAGCTGCAGCCACAGGCCTGTGAGTGAAAGCCTACTACAGGGGTAGTATTTTTATTATTATCATTATCATTATTATTATTATTATTATATATCGATAACGCCATCAGTGAGGAGTAGTTTGCCAACGCTGCCTCAGTTATGGGCAACATATATTTCTAATGCTGACACATACAGATTGACAGCATAGTGAAAAGACATGTCCATACATGTCAGATATACAGGATTAGCCTAGTTCGGACAGCTTATGGCTCCACTCAGGCTCTCCCCGCTCAAGCTGATAATTGGAGATTTATTCGTACCATCTATCAATCCATCTATTAACTTATTAACCCAGATAAAAGCTTTAAAACCTTCCGTCCTCCCCCTTAGCAGAATCAACACGGTGAAAAGAGATTAGAGCTGTGCCAATCCACTTAGCGAGTTCAAAAAACATATTCATCAATAAGCATCAGTGAACTCAGCCCTATTATCTCTGAACACAGCCTCTGCGAGCTCAAGTGATGCACTTAAAAATCTGACCTTGTCTGCAAAACTGACATGCGCTGAAAGTAATGGAGAGAAAAGCAGTGAAAATGAAAACAAAGAAGAAAAACAGGGGAAAAAATATGATTAGAGGTAGGTCAAAGTTCCACAGAGAGTTACAAAACTCTATTTTGTAAAACAAGCTCAAAGTTTACCAACTCAATCTTCAATAGGAGTGTTGTCACACTACCAAAATCTGACTATGACACCAATACCAGGTTTAATATGGCAATACTTAATGCCAAAATGATGCCTGAAAGTGAACTATGGGGTAGTTTTATTTAAACTGAAGGATGGTGGTTATGTTAGGCTGACTTATTTTAGACTGCTTGTTGGTTTCACTTGATCTCTACCATTAAAACACATGGATATACAGTATACTGTTTTCACAAAACCCACAGAGGTTACATACAATGAAACATTAACTATTTCAATTTAATATCATACATATCAACATGGACTGCATTATTGTACTTCTTAGGTTTAATGGAAATATACTATGCACTAAAGGATAGCCCTGTACAAGGTTCATGTATTATTTTCTAAATAGTTCCAAAACAACAAACCCCGACTCTAATAACAGGCCATTTCCACTTAAATGTTACTCAAGCAACTTAATCACATTATTTTTTCAGCTGGGGTCATTATGTTCACTGTGGGCAACATGCCTCATCCCCCATATGATTTAGCAGCTCATTACCATCCAACGTTCTGGCTAGCTAGCTTATTCGTACATGTTTTGTAGTTATGTTTTACTTTCTTGTTACTGAGGTTTGAACTGTTGTTCCCTTTGCACGGCACTGTTTAGTTGCAGGTTTTGAAAAAAAAAAAAAAAAAAGGACAAAGTATACTGTGCATCACTACTACCAATACAGACATCTTTCACTGTGATACAGACGTGATAAATTTCAATGTGTTGACAATGCCTGTTTAATACATCTGCCACCAAAATGTTCCAATGAATAAGGCTGATGCCACAGTAACACAGCTCCCCTTCCAATTTTCAAAATATACCAGGGCAAAATGACCGCTAAGTTCATTAATTAAAATGTGATCCCCTGTCAGCCTGTACTG
>JAPZDV010000009.1:19292663-19318268 GCA_029814665.1 Acanthurus lineatus | reverse complement strand
CCCCCCCCCCCCCCCCCCCCCCCCCCCCCCCCCCCCCCCCCCCCCCCCCCCCCCCCCCCCCCCCCCCCCCCCGTGAAGTGATGGAGCACGAAGGAGAAGAGAAGAATGGGCTAGATGACATGAGAAGACAGAAAGAGAGATAGTAGAGAGGAGGAGGTTGGACAGCTGAATTGAGAAAAGGGAACTGGTTTAGATGATGATGTGATGTTTTCCATTCTGCCTGCAGTACGT
Organism: Acanthurus lineatus; assembly: GCA_029814665.1. NCBI lineage: Eukaryota > Metazoa > Chordata > Actinopteri > Acanthuriformes > Acanthuridae > Acanthurus > Acanthurus lineatus. Next base: position 19,318,037 of record JAPZDV010000009.1, on the reverse strand, counting down.
TTGCATGTGTGTGTGTGTGTGTGCAAGAGTGTGTGCGTGTGTGTGCATGTGTAGGGGATCTCCTGAGGCCCCCGAGGAGCCTGAGGGCCCCAAGAGGAATCTGTGAGTGGATTCAGGTGAGGTACAGGTCTGACCACATATTAAAATACATACCACACTATGGACAAAGACATTGGTATGTTTATATGTGTAAATGTACACAACCATCCAAGCACATAAGAGTGTGTGATTCATGCAGAATCTAAAGTTTAAACCATGTGTGGAGGGGATGCATGACTGTGTGTGCACATTTTATGCACTGGAATCACACAGAAATGCCTGTGTATTCCATGGATTAACATGTGACAGGCGGTCCTGCCTTCAGTCAAACCCAGTCCTCCGCAACAAACCCACTCTCCAGAGCCCAATCTTTGGTTTGGTCTCCATCTCAGCTGTCACCACGCCTGAACTGTCTGCCTCCTGTCAGCTTCACTGAGAAAATACTTGGTGATTTACAACCATAATATAGGGTATGTACATGCATTCACACACAAACACACATCCTTGCACACAGCAGCTTTCTCCTGCTGCATGCATAGATGTGTGAGTGTAAATGTATGTATGACGGGCAGCCCAGACGAGCATGCTTTAAGTTTTATTGCCCATTCAAAGAATGGTTGTTATAAAAGAGAGAGAGATTGTAAAGAGGTGGTTCAGATGTATAACATGCCCACGCTGAATTTAAGATAAAGTATGTTTTAATTATTTAAGCTGTTACTTAACCTCTTGGAGGAGTAAACACTGAACACAGATATTTGATCGTGCACCTAAGGTTGCACAACGACTAAAACTAAAGGAATGCTTTAGCTAGCTAAGACTTTAGTAATACATAAATCAGTGGCTATGGAACATCTGTAGCACCATAAATTCAAAAGTTACAGATACTAAACAAGCTGTAAGAAATGTAGTTATTGACCAGAGAATGCTATATTGCTACAATTGTGGCGGTGAATATATTAAACTAAACATCAATATAAAGTAGAATATCTGAATCATATGATCAATCACAATGTGAGAATAGATCACAAAGCTCTTTACAAAGCTTAGCTCTTTTCCAAAACCCATGGTCAACTTCATTAGTCCAAGTAAAAGCAAATACTGGAGAAAACCAAAAACATGCAGGCTCTTTTATGTGTTGGAAACATTACTATTAGCATCTGTTAGTTAGTTAGGTTAGGTTCACAATATGGGACACCTGGCAGTAACCAGTTAGAACTAATCAGTGTAAGAACATATGTGTAAATTTCCACTTCATAAACACTAAAACCAGACTAAATTTAGCTAGACTTAACTTTAAGAAGAGTTCAAGATAACCGCTACTGTGTAGTCCTTTTAGATTGAGCAGTACTTGTATAGTATAAACAAAATAGTATAAACAAATGAATAGTGTAAGCAAAAATTTCATGTAAACTCTGTTTATGTAGCCTGAAAAATACATGAGTAATAGAATCTTTAGAGCATAGAGAAAAATACCAGCAAGCTTAGACAATCACTGGAAAGAATTTAAAATGTAATTCGCTTTTCTTCTGTGCCTGTCAACCTTCTTGACCTGAACCGAATGCAATAATCCCCACCCATCTGGTATCTGAGACAGGTTAAAGTACTTTTTCTTCGTTTTTAAAATATCACTCCATTCCAGTCTCCCATGGTCTACATTCTATTCCACACAGCTTTGATATAAAAAAACAGCTTTAGGTCATACAAGCTTGAGGATTTTGACCCCAGATGCTGCTTTTTTCTGTATGCAGCCAATTAATTACACTGTTTTGTGGTGGCACATTTATCCAATAAAACAATCAAGGCATTATATTTATAAGGACTTCTAGAGGCAGTATGAGCCAGAACTCTTCCGCTAAGGTTTGGATCCACTGTCAGACCCTCCTCAGAGCAAATGTGCTCTAACTCAGGCCTGCAGGAGGGAGGTGGCAGCGTGTTTATTTTACTGTGGGCTGTATCTGGCCATCATTATCTCACACTGCAGAAGGAGAGCTGTAAACAGATGCTTGTGGCCCACTCAGCTGCAATAGTGTGTCTGGCTGTGGCAGCAGCAGGGGTGGGAAAGAGGATCTGAGGATGCTGAGGTCAGAGGCATGAGAGCGGAGACAGACTGTGGCAAAAGTTTGCTGTGTCGGGGCTGAGGTTGACATCCAACCTGGGGATGTTGATGGAGCTGCTTTTGAGGTTATGAGGGAGTGACTACTAAACCTACGGCTGGCACCGGTGATGAGGCAAGGAGCTGGAAACGCTGGGAGTGAGGCAGGGCCTGAAGCTCTGACCTCGCTGTGGCCTGCAATATTATCACACCACAAAGAAAGGATGTTTTGTAATGGTCATAACACAGAGGGAAGCCATATCACTTCAAGATGCACTTGCAGGAAAGCTCAACAAACACTGGCAGAGAAGTTTTCACAGGGCCGCGTGGCCTAAACAAACTGCTGTGGAAAGAACAGAAAGGGGGAAGAAAGTACGAACGGGGGGTGGGGGAATGGCGTCTCAGTTAGTTAAAGATGGGAGAGAGGGAAAGTAGGATCTACTGCTATTTTGACTTTAATCAAAAGCAGAGAAGCTCTGCAGTGGAAAAAAGTATGACGAAAAGAAAAGTTCACATGAGCTAAAGGCGGGGGGGGGGGCACAGAGACAAACAAACAGACAACTACTGACGAACAGCTGCATAGAGCACTTCACTCTCTACGAGGGAGAAAGGGAGGGAAGGAGGGAAAGAAAGAAAGAAAGAGAGAGCACCCTAGTTACAAAAATGGAAAGTCCACATTTTAGTGCAGTATGGAAATATGGTCCTCATTTCATGATTCAATTCCCGCTCCCTCCCTTTTTCCCTCCCTCTCTAACTACCCCTTTCCCCACCAAACTCTCTTGCTCTCTTTTGCAGCTGCAGCCTGGGTTATAAAAGCCTGTTAAAACACAGGAAGACCAGTAAAATGGATTGAAAAATAGCAGGAGGGAGGTCTTAGGCTGAGCCAGAGAATGGAGCAAGTATGAAGACAGAAAAAGTTGATAGAGAAAAGGAAAAATACTAAATGAAAGTCTAAACAGAGATCTTCCATTATTGCAAAATTTACAGATGTGCGCTCCTTGTGATATAACTTATTTCAGTCAACATTCACTGTTATATAAGCCCAAAAAGTCAACTAAATTTGACAAAACCACAGAGCTTATTTATCACATTATATTGTGAATCTCATAGTTCTGTTGTTCCAAGTCTCGAAATGTTTATGCAACTTCAAAACCTGCACTTAAGACATCCAGTCGAACTGTTTACACTCCCTGACACTACTTTGCAAAAACACCATCAGCCTCCATGTCCATCCCTCACTTTAATCTCCAACTCATCTCCCCTTCATCTCCTCCTCATCCCTTCCTCATCCCTCCATTGCGTGTGCAGGGAGACACATGCATCATTTCAGGGCTGCTGCAAAGCTCCTTGTTGACTGTCTGCAAAGCGACGAGCAACCCGGTCAGCCGCAGTCTCTGCGACCCTGCCGGGGCTCATCCCAGCCTCGTCTCCTGTGTCTTCCCCCTCATACAGGCTTAATCCCAGCGGCTTTACATCTTAAAAGTTTCCCCCCCTCCAGCTCAGGAGCCGTGCCAGGGAGAAATTAAAAATTTGCCCTAAGAAGCTGAAGAAGGAGGCTTTTCCTTGGAAACTTACATCAACCCCGCTGACATTACACATCTTTAACAAGGAGCATATCCCCAAGTATCAAAGCCACCAGCAGCTCTATCTACACATGCTCCTCTGCTTCTTCCCATCCAACGCCTTGTTCCTAAATCACACTCTGATGCCCACTCTCTACTTTTATGTTATTTTTCACTCCACTATACATAGATGTTGTTTTCCAACTTATTGCACTTTCGCTTTTTCCCTCCCTCATCAGCTCGTACCCATTTCTTCTCCACAATTCACTTCCCTCCCTGCTCAAATCACCAAGTTAGGCCAGGCAGTTCATTATTTCAAATTTACGGCCTGTCCGTTTGGCCTGCCTCAAGGAGGAATAAAACCAGGCTTTGGTTGGCGCGGTGATCTGGGGCCAAACCCAGAGCCCCTCCTCCAACTCTTTTACAGTTTAATATAAAGTCATATCAAATTAAATTTAATGAATAAAAAAAAGTTCTCCTGCATGCCAAGAGCTCTACTTTACAAAATCACACAGACACATACACCCCTTAACTCAGCACACAATGTATACTGTGCACACACGCACACACACACACTGACTTGCAACGCAACACTAAACTGCCCTCTGTCCTCTTTAAGGGACATAACTCAGTCTGGCAAGTGTTCAGGACTCTGCATGTGTGTGTGTGTGTGCGTGTGTGCGTGTGTGTGTATGTGCATGTAAAAGCTTATGTGTGGGGGGTAAAAAGAGACTGAGGATCATTCATCTCGTGGAAAAAGGCATAAATTTGGGTACATAAAAATAACGTGTATGAACACTCATTCTTGCTATAAACCTACAATAGACAGTAACATCATGCATGTGCATGTGGAGGAGTACCATGGATATGTCCAAGTTCTGTGTGTGTGTGTGTTTATTGTGTGCGTGCATTTCGTCCCACATCTATTAACCCACTGCAACACTGCCACTAAACAGAATCAAGAGGGCTGTACTTTAAATGGATCAGGCTCCATGGTAATACAAAATAATGATGGTTGCGCTATGTCAAGGCCCTCAAAGCCCTCCTATCCCTACATGCTCATAGGCCCTTTGGGGATTTCAGCCATTTGAAAATATTTTAAAGAGGCCCGATTGCCCCCAGCTCAGCGGCTCAGAGAAGCCTTAAAACCCTGCAGCTAAATCCTGGGGTTATGTAAGGTAAAGCCCTAAATCTCACCGCGCCTGATGTTACATATTACTGTAATTGCAAATGAAATAGGAAAAAAAAAAATCAGAGTGGGGAGGTGGGGGTGAAGAAATGCAAAGACAAGGGTCTTTGGGGGCTGGTGGAGGGAGGAAAGAGGAGGAAAGCAAAGGATATGAGGGAGGTGTGAAAGGATGGATGAAGTTGTGGAAAGAGCAAAGATGGATTCAGGAACTGATCAGGGGAAAGAGTGAGAAGAGTACTTCTTTGACACACCACGTCCATGATATATACTCGCTTTCTCTCCTTCTCTGCAGTTCTGCTGCCTGTGTGACACTCTTTCCCTTTCAGCAGACAGAATGCACTCAGAGGGAAAAGTCAGAGCACTGGCCAAAACTGTGGACTAAAAAGGAAATCCAATAAAACTTAGTCTGCATTTATCATCTGTCCACCTTACATCGTCTGTCATCTTCCAAGCCAAACCTCCAGGGGCAGTTAGAAACAGGCCTACACATGCAAACACAAATGGAAGCCTGAGAAGACATTACGAAGTACCGCCATTAGAAGAAACTCACCATGTCACTTTCAACTCCACCAGTTTTCATTTCTGTCCTGTAAATGGTATGTTCTGTGTGTGTGTGTGTGTGTGTGTGTGCATATGTGTGTGTGTGTGTGCATATGTGTGTGTGTGTGTTGTCTGTGCGTGAGTCTCTGCATGTATGAATCTAAAATGTGTGTGGAGGCGGATAAGGAAGTTAACATTATGATCACGGTGCATGATGCAATACGCTGTCTGAAGATGTAAACAGGCTTTAGAGTCACTCACATGAGGAGATTCTGTTAAAATGGAGCTTTTCACAGCATGCAATGCCTCAAGGCAAATAGGGTCTGAGGCAAAAGATTGTTATAGAAGCAAATGTTAAACATCTTTAAATCTGCCAACGCAAAATGATGGATTTCAACATCTGAAGTTCCAAAAAGTGTTGCTAAATCTGCTGCCTTTTTCTTAAAAACAGGACTAGGTGACTTTTCATTGACTGGAAACTTCAGCATTGTTTTGAGTAACGACAAGAGTAAGTGTCTACAGACATGCCGGTGGCTTTGTTAGACAGGTATGATGGTGGTAAATGCTAATGGCAGCATTTCACAAAAGCTCAGCACAAAGTTCACTTCACAGATTAAAATGAAATAGGCCACATTAAGAGTTTCTGAAAAAAAATACTGAATTTTTAACTCAAATCATAACAATAACAAACAGAAGAAATCCTCCTCTCTTTTGGAGGAACTTCACAGCTGTTAGTTCGGGGTCTCTGATCATTTCTTCTGATCACTGTTCACCTACAGATATTTAAAATGACTGGTCAGATGCTTCAACACATTTTGTTTGAAATTTGGTGCCAATGCGGCTGACGTCAGACATATTTTTATCAGACCTTGCAGGCACAATTTGCACAGAAATGAGATGTATTATCCTTTGGAAGCAATACTGATTTGTTGGGAAAAAAATCCTTCAACCATTCACATGAACTGACTTTAGCAATACCGGTAGCTGTGTCTAAATTGCCAGTTGCATTATGCATGCCAGGTGCTGTGAGTGTTAATAATTCTTGTAGGAATTAGCGATGCTCTTGGATATGTCATTATGTTTAAACGGTCATAAAACAAAGCAATGGATATTCTAAAATTTGAGCTAATTATGATGCAAAATGAAAAGTGAGAGGATCGTCAAAATGATTTCAATTATTCTTGAAAGGAACATGAGTTTCTGTACTAAATTTTATGGTGATCCATCCAATGGTTGTCAAGAAATTTCTTCATGCAACACTACAGCTGGCAACCTTATGATGGTGCTTGATGAAAAATTAGGAGTTTTCCAAAAACAATTAGGATACGTCCTTTGAGAGCCATGAATGCCTGTACCAGATTTCATGGCAATCCATTTGTTAGGTAAATTATTGCACCAAAGTGGTGAAGAAACAGACAGATTGACACTGGCATTGTTAGAGAAGTGCAGTATGGCATTAGGGTGATTTAAGGCCAAAGTTCATACCTACAAAAGAGCAAGCAGAACAGAAACAAACCAGAAAAAGGAAATTAATTGTTTGAAAATGTGAATGCCTCCAGGAATCATCGTAAGTGGGACCAACACAGCCCTACAGTCATGTAACCGAGTCTGTTGCCATTCTCGTTAAACATTATGAAGAAATCAAACCTGCACTATCACTGGCACCTGGGACAGGGTTACACCTTGCTGTGGATTAGAGGGCCTTCGGCAAGGCAAACTTAAGAAAGGATCGAGAGAGTGAATGAAGAAGGAGAAGCCGAAGGAGGGGTGGCTAAATGCTGCTCATGTAGATCACTCACACTGCCAGTGTCATTGGCTGTCAGCCAACAAAAAGCCAGTGAACAAAGGGACTTTGAAAATAGGAGAGACTGTAATGTGCACTTGCTGTGTAATGGCTTGGGATGTCAGGTAAAATGAGCTGCTGGGTTCTGTTGCTGCAGTGTAGAAGTCAGAAGATCAATGAAGGCTTGTGTCAGATGGCACAGGACAAACAGACGGACTGCAGTGGCTCGACGGAGGGATGTTTTATGAGATTTGATAATCCAAGGCTCATTGCTGCCCTCTCAACCTTGGGTAAAGGTATCCACAGGCATCACATGAACTAGAAAACGTCTTGAAACACAGTACTTGTGTCCTTCGGCCACATCTGAAGGTAAATGCGGAAATACCTGTTTCAAACCAGCACAACCATAAGCACAGCAAAAAGCCTGCTTCTTCGTTCCTGATCTCTCTCTTCAAACTCTGTCATTTACATATCTGGTCTTAACATAATCTATTGGACAAACAGGGACATCTACAGAGTTGCTCACAGTTGTCAAAAGAAGTTACCCCGTGTATAGTGAAAAAAAATAACAAAGCTTAAGGATAGACAACACCTGACTGATATTCATGAGGTGAACTCAAACCCCGTATAAATGGTAATAAGTAACCTTATCTGGTAGATGTAAATAATCTATTCACTATTAAGCTTATATGACAGCTAAGCTTTGGGCTTTCAAGCATCCTTCTTATAGGCTCTCAAGTATCCACCTGTTTACATGCTGTACATTATGTTCATTCGTTTGTCTTCAATTACGAAATTAACTACGGAGAACGAAAATTAACTTGGGCTTAAAATTATTATGTGACGTGTTTTTACCAAATCAATTTTTATCAGCCCTATCTGCCCTGCTTTGCTCCTCCTCATCTTGCTCATCATCCCAAAACTTGCCTGTTTTCTTCTTCTCTTGCTCTGTTTTTTTTTCCCGAGAACTACTGCCAACATGTGATTTCACTTATCTTCCAGTGAAATTAGAGTGGCGAAGAACAGACTAATGGTCATCTCGCTGTCTCTACCCCCTTTCCTCCTCTCTCTCCACACCGTGGCAGGGCTTGATGAAAGGACCTGTATATTTTGCTTAAGTTTCAAATTCCGCTGCCCGAAAAAACTGCAGATGTGGGCTGCTCGCCACACCTACACAAAAATGCTGGACAGAAAAAACAAAAACTGAGCAGTGTGGACAAAGAGAAGAACTCTTTTACTCTTCTCACAAAACACAAGATGAGCTCCACGATCTTTTTTGGTCTTTTTTGCGAGACCATGCATGCTAAAGTGGTCCTTTGGCTGGTTGTTGAATACAACAGGCATCATAAGCAGAGGACAAGTTTGACTCAAGGGTTTGTTCATGTGAGCCTTTTAATCTCACGCTTCCACTAAATGGCTCCTGTCTTAGGTTACCACATCACCCAAGTGAAAACTTAAGTCATTAGAGCTGATCACCACCTCTGTGGTCTGCACAGATATGGCATTCCCAGATATGCAAACATCCTAAGCCAACACAGTCAGCTCGACAGTCGGCAGATAACACTAACATGTCAGTCATCTTTGTCATAACAACATCGTCCTCTGCTTATATTGGTCCCTCGGAGGGTCTGGAGCTGTCTTCAAGGCACAGTAATTGTGATCAGAGAATCCCAGTGTGCTCTAGGCTCCCTCTGTCATCTCTTCTCTCCTTCCTCTTATCCCTTTGGGGTGTTTATGAGCCATGGAGAGAAAGTACTACATCTGCATCAGTCATCATCTCTGCAGTCAGAGGTCGAAAGATCTTGAGAGCTTTTGGAACAATCTGCAAAAGGAACGGCTGTGATGTGGGATTTAGAAACTGTATGTAATACAATCTATTCTCAAGATAGAATTTCACGTTAACAAGCAATCGCTGGCGTCTGGGCAAAATGAGTTTTTTCCAAGTGCATTCAAGTCAGGAGAAATCTCAGTAGGTAAGATAATTTTGGTGAAAGAATGCTATAAGAGAGCAGATATCAAGCCAAACAAGGCTCAATTCATCTGAGCCAGTAGGTGTAAAGAATTTATGCACAAAAGTGTAAAAGAAAGTGAATAATTTGTTGCTTTGTTGTATTTTTTAAATGTTTTCCTGAATATTAATCAGTTTAATGGGTGGTAATATTGAAACTTCATATACATATCTGTTTTCAAGACTTTTAACAAACAAACAAAAAAACAAGCGAAAAACTGTAATAGAAGTATTCATCAGTGTATTTTTCAACTCTGACATAAGCAGGATAAAGATTTCTGGCTAACCAGCTTAATACCTCAGGTATAATTGAGCAGGGAGCTTTTTAGTTACTACATTATTTTATAGATACAGTTTACGCTACAAAGCCCTGTTCATGATTAGCAAATTGATTGTGTAGTATTTCCACACTGAGTAAGTCCTGGATGCTATCAGAGTTCAGGGAAATGTTAGTCCCTCCGTTCTGCTTGTTACTGGATTTCGAAAAGCTAAGAATCTAGCCCACTCTAGCCAACGTTACATGAGATAGCACTTACTTATGCCAAACACACAAGTCATTCAAAAAGCCTTAAGCTTAAAGTGGAAGCATACTGTTAAAATATACAAACAATCATGCAAATTGCACAGCAAAAGGGTTGTCAAAATGAAATAGAAAAGTCTGATCTTACATTTTTGAATCATAGGCTACTATACTGTATTACAAGGACTAATCAGCAACACTGAAATGCATATGATGCTGTTTCTTTATTTAACACAACATGTCTCCTACATGGAACATCTGCTGAGGAGGATGTCGACTTTTATCTTGACATGCAGCTTTTACAACAGTATTTTAGTATAATTTGCCCTAATCAAATGCACATTAAGGAGCTCTAAAACGAGACTCTCTTTAAAAATGAACTATCGGAAAACACTAAAAAATCTGCAGAAGACAGTGCCATCAACCAACTCACAAATTTATGTTTGGTTTAAGTAGCTACCTACTTAGCTAGGTCTACTTAATGCTACTTGTCACAGATGTCATTTCAAATATGATAACTGGCTAAGAATGCAAAACCTGCTTTTGTCCAGCTCTTTTTTAAATCAAGGACCTATCACTAAAACACAGCTTAGAATTTCAAGTGGTAAAACATCGGATTTATTATTGTAAACTGCTTATGTGCTAAAAGAGTACAACTGTAATTAAGGGGGGTGGGGCTTACTGAGTGAATCGCTTAGTTGGTTTAGTTAAGTAATAGAAAACAAACAAAAAAAATATAAAACTAAACATTTTAGTATACTGTCCACAAAAAGGCTGCAATGAGTCCTCAAGTGCTCCTGTGCCGGCTCACAGGTCCCCTGGTGTTGTAATGGAGAATACTCACACGCTAAAGGAAAACTTACTGCAGGAAGTACCTTGACCAATTGTAATCCCACTGGGATTATAAGATAAAATGGAAAAAAAAGAAATAGGAGTGAGCGAGAGAAAGGACAGAGTGAGCTAGGGAAAAGGAGGGGAAGAGATTGGAGAATGGCTGCTAATGCTTTCTGCAGAAACAGGCTTCTGAATGTTCCTGTAATTGGTGTGATCTGAGAAGTTGGATCTTTCTATTTCAGTTCTTCCACTGTTTCTTCTCCCCCTTTTTTTCTCCTCATTCCCTTCTCTTCTACCACCTCTTTCTCATCCTTTAATCTGCAGAAGGCATGCTGGCAGAGTTCTTTTTAAATTCTGTCCCTTTCATTTAGCAAACTTATATAAAGAGGAACCCTTAGTATAAGAATAGTAACATTGAAAAATTGAAAGAAAGTTCAAAAGTATAAAGCTTGATGTGACTGTCCCCTAAATCCTCCAGTTAGATGGGTGCAAGGGTGCGTAAGTCAAGAGTCACTTTTTTGACCCAACGCAGCACTCTCCTTTTTCACTTAAAGTTCAAAAGTACTTTGCTCTAAAAGGGCGGCCGTGATTATTCCAATCAAAATGTTAAGTCAGCACTGCTCTAAGTGACGGTTGAAAAGCCAAGATCAACGTCAGTGAAGAAACACAGGTGGCAATTTCATGATCATCGCCTATGAGATTTTCCACAAGGGCTCTATTTTTAAACTTCCTGAATATGCTGCTTACAAAGTTATTAGCCTGTACCGGTGACCCAGCCGCAGTAGACATCCACATAGGCACTGAGCCAGAACTATAGTCTCAAAACTCAAGTCTTGAGACATTTTTCCTTATCTCCAATGTCCCAGACCCAGGGCTGTTTTGACTTGAACTTGACTCTGTCTCTTCCCTGGTCTTTACTGTTAACTCTCTGGTCTTGGCCAAGACCAAGTGGTTTTTCTCTGTTTCTCCCAAATATCAAATCTAAGCTGGATTAAATTGTATTCAGCCTTAAAGTCGAGTGTAATCTATTTTTTCAAACATCAGAATTTTTGAATTTTTTGAGAGTAACATTACTTAATTGTTATCAATACTTAAGGACTTAGGACATATTTTTATGTAAAAAATGAACTTATGCACTTGTGATCTCCTGATTCTACATCAGAAGCAGCATCATTTTGGTGTCAGAGTGGATCTCCATCAACAGGCATGGGATGAACCAAACTTCATGTTGAGGACCAGACTGAGAGGACCCCAAGATATGAGCATCTTTGAGACCAGTGTTTTTAGATAACATCATCCATACTCAGTTTGGCTACCAGACATGTATCATGCCAGAGGAAAATTCAGCTGCATAAAAACTTAACCTTTTTGACATGCATGTCTTAAACAAGGAAAATTCTGGTCTCAATTAAATTTTAGGTCAAACATTACGCCAAAAAAGACTTGTGCATTCGATACCTTTTGATTCTGGATAGTTTTTGGATACTCAAAGAAAAGGACACATTTTAGTCAGTACAAAATTAATTGAGACATATCGAGGGCAGGGTATCTTGGTTGAGAATCTAAAAAATAGTAATTATGTGCCTGTAACATCCTTAGTCTAAATTGAGCTGAGGAACTCTGTTGCATGACACTCTCCTCTTTCTCTACCATTTCCTTTCACATCCTTACTGTTTGCATTCATACAAAGGCAACATGGCACCAAAAAAAAAGGATTTGATATCCAGCTGGATTGTGTGAATAAGCAGTTGTAATATTTTAGGTTGCATGCATGCAACTCTAAGTGGATATCCTCTTTTCATAAAGGATCATCCAATTCTCGACAAGCTAGCCTGACCTCTGGCTCAGATTCTGTCCCCAATCAAAAAAGCACAACCTCGTCTTTTAATCCAGCACCATAATCACAAATTCTCCCATTCACATCAGTCCAGACTTGCTGGCCTTCGGAGCTCTGTACAGAGTGTACAAAGCTGAGCGGGCACCCTCGTATTACAGCAAATAAATATCTCCGCTGATTAAATCATTAAGGAGCTTTTTTTGACCAGCCTTACTAAAACCCTGTCCTCTAAATTTGCCTCCGTTCCTGTCCCTCTGCTGTAGATCTGGAGTTAGTGAAGGGCAGGGGTTGGGCGGTGTTAGTGATGGTGGGGGTGGGGATTAACTTGTTTGGGCTGTCCGCAGGCTCAAACACTAAGCGCTCAATCACTCAATCACCGGGATCCACACGCTCACTGGGACTTAGCCTTACAGATCCCACTGACATTGACCGTGGTTGGACTCCTGAGCTGACCCGCACAGCCGCTGATGATCCCATATCTCTATCTGTATTGCTATATTGAACAATTTTCCATCACTATCAGCAGCTTGCCATGAATGGTGATATCAAATATAAATGTAGAGGGGAGGAGGCAGAGAGGTAGAGCAGGTAGGGACGGGATTAGAGGCTGGCTTTTTTTTCCCAATGCTGTATATCTTTAAAAGCACATTTTCAAACAGGGAAAAGAGACGAACTACGATGAAATTAAACAACTGTGAATGTATTTTTCTACTCACTAGTCAAATTGCGGTTTACATATATGTCTGTTAAGACTTATAAAATATATGTAGGTGAATTAATAAAAAATGTTCTGAGTGTAGTTAATGGTGAAAGCACAGGTTATTGCGATAGATTAGTGTCGCCAATTCAGGATCCAACCAAATGTGACAATGGTCACTGCAGCAGGTTATGGTATTGAAAAATAACCAGAGAAACATTTTTTCAAAACTTGACAATGTCACAGTGTACTTGACCTTTGACCTATTAAATATAAAAGAATCATTACTTCATTATTTTATCCTATTAGACAACTGTGAGTAATTATGTCATAATTAGCAAATAAATTCTTGAGTTATGACCAGAAATGTGTTTCGAGAGGTCACAGTTACATTTAACCCTTGACCACCAAATACTGATACTTGAATCCATTTGTGCCAGGTGTAATTAAATCTTCTGTCTTTTCTAGGATGAACAGAATGTTTTGAAACATCCACTGTTTCTAGGATGGTAAGTGTATGAGAATGAACAGACATATGAATGGACAGAAAAACAGAAAACTTGAGAAACAGGAGGTTATGCTTGATCCAAAATGGTAGACTTCCTTACTGAACAAGACTTTAAGGATTAGCTGAAAGGTAACTGCATAGCATGCTGACAGTCCTCCCTTTTACTATGGAGACCATCAACCTTCTCAGTTAGCAACCTTCACTTTTAACAAGGCTTTATGCCCCCTTTCCTGTCCCCCAACATACTCAGAGTGCTTTGTCGTGCCAGAAGCTTACACACTCGTTTCATTAAAAAGAGGGAATAAAAATATAATAACCTCATTGCTGTCTAATTCCCTCGTCTCTAACCCTTTTTTGTTCTTTTCTTTTTCTCTTTATTTTTCTTACGTTCTCTTGCAAGCACCCGACTCCATGGGCAGAGCAAAGAGTGCTTTTAGCGAATAATGGTGTGTGCGTGAGAGAGTGAGATATAAGAGACAAAGACAGAATAGCAGAAAGTCCAGAAGTTCAACTCTGTTAACTTTTTGCCCCTCAAGGGCTCATTTATATCACTATCATCATCTATAACATCTGTCCCTCTCTCACACACCTCATATACAACACTAAAGTCTGCTCAGCTTTACACAAAGGACTTCCATTTCTTACTACATCCTGTTTCCTCACTGGGCCTCATCAAAGAAAATGTTTCTTATCCTATAATCTCTAAGAATCAGACTAATCTAATCTTTTTTTTTTTTTTGCAAGGCTTGCAAGTCAGAAATCTAAACTTCCTTAAAAGCACTAGTTTCATGAGAAGGCTAGCGTTTGTGAGTTGTAATCATTAGCAAAATCAACACCCCTAAAACTGCCAAACAGAGAGAAAAGAAACTGGAAATTCCAGGTTCTTTTCCAAAAGAGAGTAAACCTCATTATAAATCCCATTGACATTTGTAATAAAATAAATAACTAAAAATCAAGCCTTGGAACAGAGCCTCTCTCAACAGTATGTCATAAGGTTCACTTCACATGTTTAGATAATGGCAGTAATTTTAAAAAAGCCTAATATCATTGTTTATTAGACAGGTTTTTTAGAGGTCTTGAACACACTTGAATTTCCCATAAGCCCCAGACCTTTGCGGGTTTAAGAGACAAGTCCATGGGTGAGTCGATGGGCTGCGATTAGCTCAGACCTGTCTGGCAAAACAACGGGACAGAAAGAAGCGAACAGTGTCAAAGTTATAAGACAACATCAACTGTAGCAAAAAAATAAATAAATAAATAAAAAATTTGGAAAAATTACTGCTGAGGGTAAGTAGATCTAACATTTTGACAAAACCAAGTTATGATGATGTGACCACTTTACCTATTTGGTGAAGATGCCAACCACAAATCACAACTTTCTCCCTGGCTCCCTCATTATCTGTCATCAATCTCTGCTAATGGCAAATAAGGCTTGAAAATGCTCTGAACAATATTTGGCAGTGTACACAGTCGTATAATGAATCCCAAAACAATTTAAAAATATTAAGTGTAGCTGCCAGCACTGTGCGATCACAGTGTACTGTAACAGATATTAAAAGTAAATGGTTTGAAGTGAAGATGGATACAAATTTTTTTTAAAGCAAAGTTGTCCATGAGTTAGTCACGCAAATAATATCATACATATAGCAAACCTCTCAAACATACCTGTTATTTATTTAGGAAAAGAATATTAATTTTGCACAATGTTTATTTTATTAGTATTTATTAGTAATTTTTTTTCTCATCATTTTTAATCTGAAGTGCCTTTTTCCACTTCCACTGACGTCGAGTCAGTAAGTAGAATTGCCTTAAATTGCCTGTTCGTGCTACTTAAGTACAAATCTGTTCGTTGGAATATTTGTGCATGAGGCCCATTGTTCCTATTAACAAGCCTGCTCCATCATGCTCTAACACCTATCCTCACCAAAGAGCAGATCTTAATCTAGCATTGCTGCCGGGTCACTGCACTGCACATAACACACCAACACACACACACACACACACACACACACACACAGAGTATAAAACATAAGGCAATGATTAAGTTAATGTAGCTGTCTAACACACAGAGAAATACTGAAAGCCATTCAAGTGTGTGACGGGACTTTTTATTGTCCAAAGGCTGTATTGTCCAAACCTTGAGGAAAAATTGCCTTGATGAAAGCGGACTGTTGATTCAGGGCTCAGGCCAACCAGCAGGAGTAATATGGCCAAGTTTTGCAAGTCTGCCTTTATTTATTTGGGGTTATTAAATTTTCATTTTATTAACAATGCCTCAGTGCTGCACTATTTGTCTTTAAATGTGTATTCATTTTTTATTTATAAGTGTGATTATCTAAACATTTTATCTTTATTAGCCAATAGAGAATCCCACTGGGCTTACTTGTGCTGCTGTGGAGTGTTTTTGAAGTCTTTGTTTTTGAAGCTGATTTGTCTTGTGGCTAATGTCTGTCTTTAGACTGTAAATTAAAGTCTAGTTTTGCATGACTAAGAGAATGGTCATTCTTGTATGCAAAGAGTTAAGCTTGTTGTTTTATGAGTTGCAGCATACACGCCGGTGGTGAGAATTAAAGACAATGAGAAGGAAAACAGACCAGAATGACTAGGAAACTATTGTGAGAGATGAGATCTTGGAGAACCAGAGGTGAGAAAAGATCACGTTGAAGGTTTGGAGAAGAAATAGAGAGACGGAGCGCAAATGAAGCGGTGCGGGTGTCTGTTTTCCCTCTGACTGGTGGTGGGCGACTGCAGCCAGCATAAACACATGCCTTCATGGCTCACACATTTCCTGCTTCACTCCACATCCCAGCGTTGGGCCACACAGGCTCAGGACACCGCAGCGAGTTGTGTGTGCCTGTGTGTGCCTGCGTGTGTGTGTGTATTTGCATGCATGCATGTATGGTATGCATTCTCATTGCTCTTGTGGTTAACATGGACTCACATTGTTTGTGCAGGTCTTTCTGTTATCCTTATAACTCTGTGTCTGAGCAGTTGGAGGAACACACACACCAGTGCACACATACAAATTACCCTTAAAAACACACATCACGGCTGAATGTAAGGGAAGGTATATTTCATATCAGGCTTTGAGGGAGGAAAGAACCAGGTTTATTCCCATCAGATTCTAACATATGTGGTTTAACAGGAATTAACACTATTCATCTCTTACTTGTTGGTGAACCGCTCCTCCCACGGGCAAGATATCTTAATGCATGGTGCTTTGTCTCTCTCTATGGTACATATGTGTGTGTGAGAGTGTGTGTTGCATCATTTTGTTACTTTAAGGGGGAGTGGAGCAGCAAGGTTGTCTAATGTGTTGATTCTACACAGCTCCTTTCATCTATAGAGAGCCTCTTTTCATCTGTAGAAAGAACCTCTTCTATCACCTTTCAGACAAAATCAGGCGGAAAGAGAGATTTAAGACACAATGACGACGGGTAGAGAGGAGCAGGGGTGTGTGGGAGACTGTGAGGGGGGAGAGAAAGATAGCTTGAGGAGAAAGGGAACAAGAGAGTTTATAGAGAACGCAGAGTAGAAGAGTCCTTGGGATCTATCAGCCTACAAAAGGCATTTCCCAAGAAAGGACGGTACTTTTTCCAGTGTCTCCGTTTTGTCTAACAGGTACTGTAAGCCGGCTGTACACTGGAAAACACATTACCTGTCAACTCCAGCTGCATCGTCTTCCATCACCCCTCTGTTCTCATATTCACAAGCTCATTTGTGTGTGCTCAGTTTTAGGTGTTAATTCAAGGAAACAGCGGAGCAAAAGCTTCTCTTTCCATCCATTCCACCAGCAAAGGCTATATAGATTCAAAGCAAAGGGGTCACTGAGGCAAGTCATTCCCTCTCTTCTTGGTAAATGGGGTGTAAAACAGGCCTGGTGCTCAGAGTGGCTGTAGCCCAGAAGGAGATGATTATCTGGGGCTAATTTCACCCGCAGTAGGGCTATAAGTATCCCTTAAGGATCATACAAGGGCCTTATAGACTCTATATAGCACTGGATAAGGTGTCCCGAAAGTGCTTTAACAAGATCATCATTTGGGCATCATCGTCCCTCACTGGGTAACATAATGGTGCCCATTCATAAATTTGGTAAGGAAGTAACAAGAAAGGAAATGTTGAATGCTACTTATGTGATAAAACATCACTGGACATCATTCAAAGAAATACACATATTGATGATGCATTTAAAAAAGTGGTTTATGTACTGTTTATGTGCATTATCCCTGATGGAGCCTCACCGTTGCAGATGACCATGACCAGTGTTTGCTACTTGAAAAATTTAACCAAACATATTCCATTTATTTACTGAGAAAGTAACTATAGAGTTGTAACTTGTAATACCTTACTCTAAAAAGTAATCATGTTCCTGCACCATGTCACACAGTAGTACATTACTGCCTGACACCTTTTTTAGCACACACATAAAAACCAGCAGGTCTTAAATAAAAGGATAAAATAGACCTGTACATACTGTACCTGTGTCAAACACACAAGTACAGAAAGGTAACACCTCCCAGTCTGTGTATTCATGTGTACTAATATGTGTCAAGTACGTTTGCTAAGATCATTAGTGTGCACAACATAAAAGCTGATCATCTGTGGGCCTATCAGCTTACATGAAAATTATTATGAGGCACACAAACTCTCTCATGTGACATTTTGTCTTTCCCTTCAACTGACCCCGCCCCCTCTCTGTCTGTCTGCTTTTCATTTTGCCTGTAGCCCTCTCAAGGCTCAAGTGAGGTAATTTTTTTTTTTATGTACCCAGTGACCCCTGTCAGTGTGTGTGCTTGCATATGTATGCATGCATATATATACTGTATGTCTGTGCATGCATAAAAGTGTGTGAATACATGTGTGTGTATTTCTCCTGTGGGCCCACAGCAATCCTGTGCTCCTCTGAACTGAGCAGTGGGCTGTTTCAGGCAGCAGTCTAACTTCAATTAGCCAGGTTTGACATATGCTAGCATTCTGTACAAACACTGTCCAGTGGTCGGCCCTGCACTATAACCCTGCTATTATGACTGCTGTGTGTGTGTGTGTGTGTGTGCTCTCCACAAAAAAGAGAAAATGCAAGAGGCCACAGAGAGAAAAACAGGACAAGACATGGTAACTAAGAAAAATTCATTATCCAGTAAGGACACTTTGATTTCGGATGTGCAGCCCTGACCTAAGAATGTTTAAATGTTCTCCTAGAAGAACTAAATGAGTTTCTTTGGGTAGGTTAGGGAAAGACAAAGTAAATGTCAGGGTGGTGCAAAGTTAATTTAAGAAAGGATTGTTGAGCTCAAAACCAACAAGTGAACCCAAAGAAGCCATAGTAGCATTGAGTTTAATTCTGAAAAATAACCAGATAACTGCTTTTGCTACTTTGTTTTGAAACCTAGTCTTTGCATCATCGCTTTGTCTGTATACGTCTCTTGCTCTCATTGCATGAAAAGTGTAATCTAAATCTTTTTACTGTGTGCTGCAACCCTGCGACTCATCATCTGGCTATGCATTTATAAAAAAGCAAAACAAAGTGGGGGCAGAGGGCAAGTAATGAAATAAGTTTTCGCTCAGCCACTCTGTAAAACAGGTAACACTGACATCCATGGCAAGGGTAATAAAAAGCTAATTCAAGGTTGCGTCAATCAGCTCACAATAGCCCTGCTTTGTGCTTCAGCTCAGCGTGCATCATGTACAATGTCAGCGTGAAACAAGACCAGTCGAAACCAAACGAGACTAATCAAAAAGTAATATGACTGCGATTCTCTGGAAATCACACTTGACCTGTTCTCATACATAGCCAGAGATCACAGACTAATTGAATGTTATGGCAAACAGCCCACGATGTTTAACCTAAGATCTCAATATACCGTATAATGACATTTTCTAATTAGAGAATGTGAATTGATTTAGTGGTCTAGGAAACCAGCGATGTTGTTAATCCAGAGAATTACCTGTACTCTGCTGGTCTGTGATCTGATCTAATTAACCAGTGAAGGCCATCAGATGAAGACCTGTGTGCCTTTCACATTCTGTGAGTTTGTGGCCCGTCTGCCTAACATCCTACCTGCCTGCCTGGACTTATATCCTGTCTGCCTCTCTCTCCACCCACTGGACTAGACAAACTTAACGCCTTCCTACCTGCCCACCTAAAAGACTGTTTGTCTAACGAATCTCCAGCTCGTTAAAGCGACAGCCTCCTTCCCTACATTGCAGCCTGCCTTTCTCTCCACTTCTTTCACTCACTGACTACCAGACATCAGCTTCACTCCGTCTTAGCAGTGGTTCTCCCATAAAGAGCTGCAAAGTGTCAGCCTGCTTGTCTGCCAGCTTGCTGCTCCCATAAAGATGTAGGAATGAGGGACCAATCTCATTAGGGTAAGATTAGGCCAAATCTGTTTGCTGTCCTGGTGCCATTGCTGCTGCTGCTGCTGCTGCAGCTGTGGCGCTATGATGAGTGGTAATGCCATTGCCAGAGTATTGTACCGACTGACATGCACACAAACACACCCACTTTCCACACAATCTAAGTTGTTTCTAGATGCTAATCACCGCTGTCATTGGCTTGGAGTGGGAGAGTTAGCGGTGGCCTGACCAAGTGTGTGTGTGTTGTCTTTGTTCTACTGTATGGTCCAAGCCCACAAACAAGTCCCAAAACACCCAAGAGAGATGAGTAACAGGCCCGAAGTCAGAACCCAAACAACTATAATGTTATGAGAGGGAGACAGAAAAAGCAATGAGTGAGTAAGAGACAGAACTAGGGAGGGATGGAGGGAGAAGGGGAAACACGTGAGGAGGTTAAATGTAACAGAGGGTTTATTGTTTGTGGTTCTTTGGGGAGGGACCGAAGCGAGCGAAGGAGGGAAAGGCAGCAGAATGAGGGGAGGAGTCGAGGAGGAGGGAGGGAGACAGTGGGAACAGTGCGTTGGCAAAGGCCAGAGCGTCAAGCAGCCCTGCTCAGTCAGCCTAAACACCGGGGCCTCCCCACCAAATAAGCAGCGCTATAATCAGACTAATGCTGCTCAGGAGATGGCCAACACACCGGAAATCAAACAGCTATGGCACAAGATTAAACACTCCACAATAAGGTCAACTTTCCACACTCAGGTCACTCTCAGACTACACACAAAACACACAAAAGCATGCGTGCCACGGAAGGCGCTTGACATTTGGTCCTGGACAGCAATCTGATGAAACTAGGACAATTCAGTCTCACAGTCTGAACTCTGAAAAAGTGCGAACGCAGCAAAAAGTGGGCATTCTTTTTAGTACATTTTAAAACCAAAAATTTGACATTTTGAAAATGCTTGTATTACTTGCAGAGAGTAAGATAGAGTTAGATCAATGAGGGCCGAGGAGATGATTAGCTGTAGCTTAGCACAACAGCTGGGAAAAGAAAAAAGCCTGACCACCTCTGTACAAAATTCTAAAATCTGCCCACCAATTTCATGTGCTTACATAAGGGAGTAGGAGTGGTATTGCCTGTTAAACAAGAATATGATTGAGTTTTCAAATTGTTTTTTAAATGTTGGAATCAATGGGATATTAATAGGATTTAAGCATTTAACTGTACAAAATTATGTACTGATAAAATATAGTGACATCAGATGCAGGCCTATGTACTTCAACAAAAGAAAATAAGAAAATTCTGAAACTTTCCTGTTTTAAATAACCTTGATGGCCTTTTAAATTAAGATTACTCAGTTTACAAGCTATACACAAATGCACCTGAAGTTCCTTTGTTCACCAACAGATTGCTAAGTTTATTAGGTGCACCTGAATGGATCATGAAATCCCTGTTGTTGTGTGTAAAACTCCTGCAGAGACAGCAGAGGACAAAAGCAATGTGTCTGTAAATGACACTTAAACATAGTAGAGAATTCTGGCATAATTTGTTATTACAAGAGCATTTAGTACAAACGTTTATCTGTCAGTATGGCTGATGGTCTTTTGAGATTCACTCACCAAACGGAAAATTTACCTGCATTTGGCATCTGGAGGACATATTTTTTGAACCTGACATTAACATAGTTGACTCAGAAAATGATGGGAAAAAAATATTAAACCAATAAGTCTTTGGGCATCTGGGAAGGTATTAAGTATTTTTTAAGTCAAAAGGTTTAAATCAAAGTTGATGTCAGGAGTCACTGGCGTTTAAGACGACTTGCAAGGCCAGTTTCAGTTTTGTCAAACCGAGTCTAAAGTCCTCAAATTTGTGAATTAGTCTGATTCAAGTTCAAGTCATGTGATTCGAGTCCACACCTCTGGTTTATGAATTCTGTGAGTATCACAGGGCATCTTATTCTGTGACTCAAGGACTGGTATGTACAGTATATGGAAAGTGACACACATACACACACACACATATGCACACACTTCCTCGTCAGCTGCAGGAGGACGACCAGCAGATAATGATCTGCGTAGGGACCAAGTGGTCTCTCTTTCCCTCTGTCTCTCATTCTAACTCTTGCACTCACTCTTTTTCTCTCTCCGTCTTTGACAGACTTTAAGTAAAACCAGCAAACAAGCAATTATTTCTGGCAGCACGGGCCCCTTCTCTCTTCCAAAAGACACGGAGCAGAGGGAGAGGGGGTGGATGAAATCACCCTAACAGATGTGATTTAAATCAATATTACATTATATGTGCCTTCATTTATTTCAAAAAAAGTAAAACAGGGAACCAAACCAAAAAAGGGCCCTGTGATGACTGCTGCCCTTCGCTTGACGGAATAATTGCTTCTAATACATCAGGGTTTTTCATATTTTAATTTCCTTTTACCCCCTGCGTGTCCTTCTTCTGTGTTTCTCCAGGTCTTAGCAATCCCCCCGATGTTAAAATAATATCAGGGAAGAAAAAAAAAAAAATTCAGCCGAGCTGTCAAACGTAGAGTTTTAACACAAACCATCTGGTGGAACGATGGAGGTAAACAGGCGCAAACAGAACGAGGCCGGGAAGAAGAGGAGGGGTAGAAAAGGGAGGCAGCTGAGGGAAGAGAAAAGAAGCAGAGATCTTGAGAGAGGAGATGGGGTGAGATAAGCCGAATGTTACGGAGGAGGAGTTGGAGTAATGGGAGATAGAGGCGGTAGGAAAAAAAAAAGAGGAGAATTTGGATGCAAGAGAGGGGAAAAGGTGGAGGATGAAGAGGAGGAGGCGGAGAGATGGATGATTGGAAGAGTAGGGGGGTGGAGAGGGTGACAAAAAATGTTGTCTGGGAACAAATTAAGGTGTTGTAGTCGAGCCTTGACAGAAGGAGAGGAGGAGTGGGAGCCTCAAATGCTCCTCTGTGCTGTATCCATTGCAACAGAATATGGGATAATAGAGGAGCTTTGTTCCTAAATGCCAATCTGAACGTAAAAAGTTACCTTGCAGTAACTAAAACACAGTTCCAATTACTAAATTCCTCTAATTAAAATCTGCAAACTTTGACAGTTTTAGGAAAAGTGTGAGACATGGAGATGTTGTTGCTCAATGAAAACTTCTCCTTATCATCAACAGAGGGATATCTTATCTTGTTTAGAACTGTTATTATGTGTTCTAGTATACTAAACTACATTTACTACCAAATACTAGTAGTAAGTATTTATATTTCAAGCATTTGGCTTACAGCACATTTGTAAATTTCCCTGACTATTCAGCAAAACTTTTGTTCAAGATATGTTGATTATGTTAGATTTTTCTATCAGTCAGAGTCAATATTTTAAGAATATTTAATGAGTGAGTTTTTGGCAACTGGTAGTGCAAAAGAGCACTGTCGTTATTAATGGGCCCTCCTTTTGTTTGTATTGTGAATTGTGTATATTTAAAACAGCACACAGAACTTCCTGCCCTGACACTGAGCATTAGCATTTTACATTAACATAGTGCTGCAGAGTTGTGCACTGTAAACCTAATTTGTAGCGATACTGTGCTGAATTGTAAGCAGCTCATAACCATGTGCCTGTCCCAGTAAGGAATCCTGAAAAGTAGCATGAAAATTATAGAAGGAACTGCTAAGAGGAAAGGCTGAAGTTTTTTTTAATGCTTTTAGAATGAGCATGTTGAAACAAATAAAGAAATAAAATAGAAGAGGACATGGGGTCTAGGTTAAAGATAAGGAAACGCTTCTTCAAACATACAACAGTACCAGTGGATCTTACCTTTAGTTGGGACGGCAGCAGGGCAGCAGCAGAAACATGGGGGAAAAAAGAAAGACTTTTATTAGAATCATGTGTCATACACTTAAGTCTACAAATCTAATAGATATACATGCCCCCCTTTGTATGATCCCAAAGACTATGAAAATCCACTGACTTTTCCAACAAGCGTCACCATGAGGTTGATATTTGTGGCAAAGTGAAATATCTCAACAACCACTGGATGAATTGCTGTGAAATCTGGTACATATACGAATGTCTTCAAATATTTTTAAAGTAAAAAATCATTTGGGTACTGTTATGTACTCTGAATAATACATAATGGCCCCAATTAAACATAATGCTTCATTTTTTATGGCCAAATACCATCAAAACTAATGGTGTTCTCATCAGCCTCAGCTAAACTTTGTGCTAAATGCTAATTAACAAGTGTTAGCATGCTTACACATTCATTAACTCAGATGGTGAACATGATAAGTCATTATTCTTACTTAATATCCCTGTGAGCTTGTTGGAAATAGCTCCAAGCCTTGGTGTGCCTTACAACAAAGCTTTAGAGCCGCTAAAGGTCTGTTTTCTTCTAAAAGGGAAACATTAGCAAATATTGACTGACGTTAATTGTGTAAATAATATCTGTGGTTGTGCTTATAATACACTAAATACAAGGCGTCTCCTTGATTTCTAACCACTGTTAACTAGGACAGAATCCAGCAGACACAAAACAAGAAAAAGGATTAAGTATGTAGAGGAAATGACTAAAGGAACAGGTACAAGAATGCTTGAATGAAGTCAGAGCCCAGCAGCACGCTCCTGCATGATGTGGAAGACTCCTCCCTTCCACTTTCCCTGTATATTCCTCCTTGTGGTGGCATGGCCCCTGTCAGGTGACACAGGAGCTGATGAGGCCTGACAGAAGGTCAGCGACCTCACTTCCTACTCTAATTGGTCTGGGGTGATAAACCGGCCCCCTGGGACTCAGGGAGGTGTGGGCTTGGTGGAGCAGGGAGGAGCTAGGAGTTGTGGAATTGGGTGAGTAACGGGGGTCTAGCGAGGTCTCTTCTAACTTGAGCATTTGGTAATGTGCTAATTAATTTTAAGAGTTCAACATCCTTCTCTCTGGCCCTTACTAGAAACAGATGTTGAGCTGAGGGGGGAGGGGAAAGAGGAGGTGGTGGTGGCGGTGGGTGAAATGGCAAACGCTGCTAAACGAAACCCTGATACGGATCTCCAGAAAAAGAAGAGGAACAGAGAGTGGAGGATGAAAGAATAAGAGAGTGAAAGAATGTTGCAAAGTATCTGAGTCACTTCGCTGCCCCGCTCTCTGACAGGTGAAGCGCATGACAGTGCAATTTCACACCTCGCTGAGCGAATGACAGATTCTTCTGTGTTAGCAAGGAGGAGAACAAAACATCCTCCTGAGAAGTCGCACACGTGCCCACATGCACGGCTCACACACCCGGAAACAGAATGCAATAGAATGTATTCTGTTAACACTTGTGGGTTACACCCTGAGAAAAACACAATGGCCTATTCATGAGATACGTGTGTGTATGCAATGACACGTGTGTGTCTGACACACCGAGAGGAGGGGGGCGCTTTTCGAGAGGCATTTGTAACTTAATAAAGATAAAGAGAGAAGA
>JAPZDV010000009.1:19255273-19292563 GCA_029814665.1 Acanthurus lineatus | reverse complement strand
CCCCCCCCCCCCCCCCCCCCCCCCCCCCCCCCCCCCCGCCGCCGCCTGGGATGTGTCTGTGTGTACTGAGACAGTCAACATTGAAATGCTAAGTTGTCAGCAATGAGTGCAGGATAACAGGAGCATGAGTTCAGCCTAATGTGTCAGGGGGATCTGGAAGTGATCTGAGGCCCTGACATGAAAACAGGAGGGGGGTGGGGTGGGGGGGGTGTATGTGTGCATGTGGGTGTTCGAGGGGGTAGGAGGGGGGTGGGGTGGGGTGGGGAGGTGCAGGGAGGCCCAGTTGTTGTAACCTCTGACCTTTCGGCACGCTCCGGGGCCTCCCAGAAGCCACTTCAAATGCACCCTGCATGGGAGCCCCACGTGCCACAGAGAGAGAAAGAGAGTGATCGGGGAGGGCGAGTCTCAGCTGTCATCGCTGTCACAGAGATGCATGAACACTGAAGCCGACTCACAAAACAAGAACACTGTTTGTTTTCCTGTTTCTGTGAGTCTGTTAACCGTGAGTCCCAAAACTCATGTTGCTCTTTGTCCCTTTGGACAAGCTGCTTCTCCATACAGACACACATCTTCACACTCGTCTGACAGATACACAGACAACCAAACAAGGAATATTTGTGGATGTGTAAATCCTTTCATCTCACAGTTTTTACCCTTTATTTCTCCTTAAGTAGTTCCACCAAAGAGCTTTAGCCTTGTACCTTTTCTTAAGGTGCACTGTTTTAGCTTAATTCAACACTTCAGTAAAGGTAAACGTTGTTTATACTGAGTGAATTATGTAAACACTGGCACTCAGATCTTTTTAAGAAAAGAAAAGAAAATATGCATTTTTAATTAAAAAAACAAAACGATATGAGAAAAAGGGCAGAAAAGGAAAAAAAAAGTTAAATAAGAAATATGCAGAAAAAAAGATGAAGAAGAAAAAATATTTAAAAAAACAATTTATTATTTATACATTTTCTTACTATATTTCCTTAGTCTTTTTTTTTTATATTTCTCATTTTCCCTCTCAGGTTCCGACTGCTTGTCATATTTATTCGGACATCTGCGATCACTGATGCTTGTTGATGATGATGTATATGGTTGGTATAGTGTGTGGCTGCCCTGGGCTGTTGCCAGTGGCTTTTCACCTCAGGCACCTGTTGTTGTTTTGGAGATGAGCTATTTAGATGTAATACATTTTTTTGTTAAAGCTGTTAAGTACCTGATGAGAATCTGACTGATTCAAAAATTACACAGGAACAGCAAATAAAAAATAAATTAATTTAAAAAATAACCATTAAAGAAGCAGAGCATGCAGACTTTTTGCCATTATATCTTTTCTTTGCTTAAAAACATGTTGGAGGGTTTTCTTCGAGGGGTTTAAGGGGATAATTCTGACTGATACACTGCTGCACTTTCCCTAAAGTCAAAGCCTCAATCAGTGTATTCTTTGTTTTATATTCTCTCTTTCTTTCTTTGGCTCACTTTGAAACTCTTTTTTTAACTCTTGCTCTGGGATTTCCTCAGTGCACGGCAAACCCATCACCAAAAACCTCAGCCCTGCTCCCCTCTCCTCCTCTGCTGCCCTGCAGAGCATTAGACATCAAACAACACACTCCCGTCTCACTGTCTTTCTCCTCTCAGTTTGCCTTTGCGTGTGTGGTCTGATTAGTCAGGCCCCTGTGGCTGAGCTCTGACCCAGGGAGTATGCGGTGCAGTGGGCGAGTGGGTGGGGAGGCAGTTCGATGAGGGTGACGTGCCAGCATGAGGAAATGCGATATCATCCGAGAGCTGTCAATCTCCAGTGAGACAGCAAACCCAGAGTGCCGTTGTCATGCCAACCCCATCCTGCTCAGTTGATCCCCCAATTCTTCTCATAGCCCCCCGGCTATTTCTGACCTATGTAAAACCACCTGACAGTTGACGAGAATCTGTCATCCATCTTGTTTACTGGTTGCAGGGGCACACGCACACACATACTCACAAACACACATTCAAACAAAGCTTATGCAAACGTACACATCAATGCACAGTAAGTGTGCGGGATATTGATTCACTCCACATTAGGGAATTCCCTTCCAACTTTAACCTCCTACACCAGTAGTAAACACTTCCAAGAGCCTGAGGGTGGATTGCTCATTTACTTTGGCTGTGTCAGCAGGCAGCAGCCACCTTGGCCAGACTGACTCTTCCTGGGTCTCCTCTGGCCCAGAGAGCAGTAACAAAGCTGCAACTGCTACAGAGAGAGAGAGAGAGGACACTCTGAGGGGATGGAAAAAAGGAAAACCAGTGGTGGAAAGAAACTAAGAACAATTAAAATGTACATGTACTCAACATGAGCATTACTTTTGCCTTCATACCTTCTCTTCACTACTTGTGACCTACGTGTCAGACAGAAATAATGTATTTTTTATTTTATAACATTTTCCAGTCAAATTATAATTTAATGTACATTTAGTGTAGTATGAGTATATCTGTGAAGGTTCTCAGTCATCCAGGTCATGGTATTCGTAGCAAGGTTAGTCTTAGGCAACTGGACTTGGTAGAGTTCTTGAAGACGTTTCGCCTCTCATCCAAGAGGCTTCTTACCTTGCTACGAATAGTATGAGTATATTAACACTGGGGTAATTTACTTGATATTTGTTGCAATTACTTTTCAGGTGTTAAGAGCATCTGACATAAACAATATGACAGTGTAAATTTATTCAAAAGGTTTCCAAATTGCAATTCACAAAATGTCAGTCCAGACTCTTATAATACATGTAGTTAAGCTTCTGAGGGAAATATATGAGGGATATGAAGTGTAAAATGGAGGTTATCACATGCTGTCTTCACTCGGAGAATATTGTTTACAGGGGTGCAGAGGCATGATGGAGAGCTTTATCACATGGAGAAATGACAATCGCTCTTGAAGTAGACAACAATGTTTCAAACATTTATTTTTTTTGCAAAGAAACTACAAATACTAAAATGTTTATGCCTTTTGCACATCTTTAACCCAGCAGAGCAGAAGATCTAAACAACCAGCACAGTTTAAAGTGCCCAAAATTAACATCACAGTAATTTGACTATAAAAACTCTAATTCAAGCACTTAACTCGGTACTCCTCAATGCTGCAAGTGAAGCATGATGACAATGTAGCCACAGTTTTATAAAAGCCAGTTTGTTAGGTAAAACATTTTCAGAGTCTGACAACCAGTAATGGAATTTTTACAGCCAAAGGGAAAAAAAAGCCTTCACCAAATCGATTACAAAAGTGCCTCAGAAAATATGACTAAAATACTAACTACAAATCAAACTGAGGTCAAATGACTAAATCCTGACTGAACCAAAAAAAAAAAAGATAATAACGGGGCTTTAGGTCAACCAAAATTAACTGAACTACATATTTTATAGAGTATTTCAAACTCCATCTTGCACAGCAACAACAGTAACACACTGCTTACACACTGATTAATGTCAGTGTCAATAATCTGTCAGTACATATATAACAATTTATGAATCCCAGGGAACTTCACTTAACTGCAGACTTTGTAATTTCACTCGAGCATATTTAGCTGATACCACCTCTGTTTTTTGAAGATTTTGAATGCCAAAACGTTTACTTTTTTTAATTCCCAATTTTATGTTGGAATTAATTGGAGTATTTTTTTAGCAATAAAATAAAACAGAAAAAGAGAAACAGAGTGGAAGAGAGGTCCTGCCAACCACCTACCAAGCTCTGTCCCTGTTCATAGTTTCTCTGCTCAGTTTAAAAAAGACCAGTTTTCCAGCCAAAGAGTAAAAACACATGATGCAGATCATTGCTTTAGGCTGACTAATAAGAGAGCTGAGCTAAGAGGAAAAGAAGGGAGGGAGGGAAAGTTGTTCCTGACAATATATGATAGCAGTGGTGTTATCGTTCTAAGGGTCTGAGGCAGGTCTGACTGAGGAGAAAACAGTAAAAAAAAAAAAAAAAAAAAGCTAAGAGTTGGTAAGTTTGTGGACATTCTGACACACACACACCACACGAGGCGAGTGTGTGGTTGTTGGGAATGGGGTTTAGTTGCTTAGTCCTTCATTTCCTGTGAAGGCACGCTAAAGAAATCAGCAATGTGCTGCAAATGTTGCACAAACAACTGCTGGCCATATTGATGATCACAACTGGCAACATTCCCCAACTGGGTTGATTTGGGCCTGACACTCAACAGATTGAGCTGTGTGAGTCTCTGTGTGCTCACCATCGCACATGTTCTAACTGTCATACCAGTCATCTGCTCGGAGCGCTGTGCATACACTAGGAGCACACATACACACACAGAGAGTGAAATATTGACACAAGCTGCTGGAAGCCTGGCTATTTTGTGCAGCAAAATGCAGGAAAGGCCTCTTCTTTCAATCATTCAAATCTTGGCCTCTGCAGTTCTGTTTTGGTTAATGTCTTGCTGCTTTTTTGAGGGCCTGAATGCATAACACATGCTAAACGTGTGCACTCATGATAATGCACGGCAGTCTGGATGGAAGCATCTATTTATGCATGCATTAGGCTCGTAGGGCCTGGAATATGCTGATGTAGGCCCTAAGCGATTTACAGGAAACAGGTCTTCAGCTAGGACCTCCAGATTATCAGTTTCTCAACAAATACAGGCCCTGGAGAATATCCCAGAGACCTATAATGACAGACACTATGAATTCTGGAGTCAATGAGCCTAACAAATGTTAACAATGCAGCCCCTCTCGCTGTCGCCCCCTTTTCAGCCCCCAACCACCGGGACCATTGTAGCAATTAGTATAATGAATGTGGTTTTGCTGGTAGGTAATCACATACTGTATGGCACAGCCCCCTCTCCCCACGTACAGGCGCTCAGCTATGAATGCTTTGGTTTCATTACAGTACTCCCCTCAAAAAAAAAAAGAAAAAATGCACTCACTCCCACTTGCTTTCCCTCTCTCTTTCTCTTCCTAGCAAGCTCGCCTCCTAACTCCTACACCCTTCCTTTCCGCTCCCTTCAAATCTAAACAAAAGACACATCTGGTCTGTCTCTTACCCCCTTTCTCCCCTCTCACTTGCTTTCTCTTTAACTCCCTCCTTGTTTCTACTCGGAGTCTTTTTCAACAGTTTCTATCAGCATAAGAGCAGCACTTTGTTGGTGGGAAGAGCCGGGTGAAGGAGCTTTGTTAGGGGGTCAACCACCCGACTTAAGACTGTCGCTGGAGTCCAGCTGACTGTGAAAGACGACCACTGTATCCCACAAGCTCATGTATACAAACTCCGACCCAATTGTATATTACTCTGCCTCTGTAGAGCTCTCGCAACCATTTATATTGGCCTATCCATCATCAGTAAACTACACTGGTTCCAAAACTTTTTGTCTAATTTACCCCAAAAGTCTCCCAGATGAATTACTGCTGCACCCCATCTACTGTTGCAGATATGTTCATTTCAGTGAACTTGAGACTGGAGGTTATTTTTAAAAAGTAGATTGTTGTAATAATAGTTTAATTCATAAAAATGAACTCTAGATGTGTAGCTCTTTTTGGTCAAGTTAGAGCTTGTACTTCTTCAACATTTAATCTTTTATTCTGAGTATTTTAACTCTTACTCCTTCACTATCAGAGTACTATTTCAAAGGTTTATCTGTCACTTTCAGCATTAATCAATTGTTTATTGATTAGTTTTAGCTAACTTTTTAAACTGTTTATTCATTACTTTCAGCAAATTTCTTTAACTATTTGTTACACTTAGCAATGACAACTGCTTGTCCAAATTTGAGCTTTTTTAACTGACAATATTTCTACTTTTAACTATTTCAATTTTGATTGTTTATAATTAGGCCTACTTTTAGCTTTTTTTAACCATTTATTTACATCTTTTAGCTTTTTCTCCTTTTATTCATTACTTTTATCCAGACTTTTGGTTAACTACCCTCTTTCAACCATTCTTTTAACCAAAGATTTTAAACATTGATTCATTATTTGACTAATCTTCTAACTTCACTATCTCACATACTTTAATCACAACACAGTATTCATAATATGCATAATATATGGAGACATTTTCCTAATCATACTGATTTCTTTCTTTCAAATTACCTAAGCTTTTCTTAAATCTTTCCTCATACCTCCAAGCAACTGTCAGAGTATACCCATGGGAATCACTAATCTACAGGATTTCCAAAGCCTCCTGCTGGTGAAGTAAACAGTGCAGCAGGCATGTGCAAACTAGAACTTAAACACTGGCTACATCTGTTTAAATTGTGTCACAAGCTGAACTGGGAACATTTTGCTGCTCAAATTTAGAATTATTGATTATCTTCTCAAAAGATAACCTCCTTCATCTGCTGTGCCTAGTCAGAGCCCTCAGGGAGTCTCCCATCTCCACCGAGCCCACCGACACAGTCACAAATGCAAATGGAACTGAGCAGGAAAAAAAGGCTTTTACATCTGTATGTAGGTGATTGTTGTTTGTCCCCAGATGTGCATAAACATGTACAAATTGTGTTTATTGGAATCCCTATCGGCGTATGTGCACTTCCTTTAAACCTTCATCCCCATGATCACACAGGCTGAATATGAGACTCACTTCAGGGTTCAGTTATAAGGTAAGTCTATCTGTCCTTCACAGCAGGGTTATACAGGTCACCATGACTCCCAAACCGCCTCACTTCTGCCCCATGAGCTGTCAGATGCAGACAGTTTCACATCTGGACCCAAGGTGCTATTGAACAGTGATCTTCTGCCTTTTTTTGCTTGTCTCGCTCTTTTTTTTTTTTTTAACCCTTTTCTTAACTTTACATCTCTCTTTTTCTCGCTCTCTTCCCAGCCCCGTTTCTCTCCATTTTTCCCTCCCTCCCTCGGTTTTATATGGAAAAACATTCCTGGTGTTCTACTCGGCTCCAGTGAAACCTGGTGCTTATTTTCAGTGCCCTAAATTGATAGCAAATGTGAGGACAGATCCCTCCTCTCGTTCACTCTTCCCTCCCCTCCATTCCTACGCCGCCATCCCCCCACCTCCCCAACCCCCCTCCCTTTTTGGCATCAACAGTGAGGATACGTGGAACATTTTTCGTGACCATATTGAACCCTGGGGTTTTATGTTTTTTAAGGTGTTCCCCTTTATATTCAACTGCATGTGTTTTTGTTGAATTTCTGGGGAAAGAAAGTCTACAGCCTGAGAGTCTCCTTGAGAGCAGGACTGAGTCATAGACTTTTTGTTTTTCAATAAGCCCCCCACTGCACCGTGGAAACCAAACCTGGTTAGCCTCAGCTGTCTTTACCCATAATTCAACAATCTCTGTGTGTTTGTTTTCTCATTTTGCCTCTCACTCCCCCCTTTTGCTCTCTTTCTCTGACTCTGTAAGTGAAACCCTAACTGCTCCCTTCATTTTGACGCAGCCAACTGAGTTCTGCTGGACCAAAATGCCCTCTATTGTTATGGATGTGTGCCGGGGAGAGAAACTGAGCCTTGCAGATCGTCCCTCTGTGGGTGAAGCTTATAATGGTTTTGATTAGTAAATGGGGGAAGAAAACCCAGTCAGCTCCTTGTGAAGTCTGTTTCTGGTTCAGAATGAAAAACTTTAGACTTTGTGGGTGAAGGTGTAGCCTGTAACTTTTATGAAAACGTTATAAAATAAACCTTGGAATTTTTACTGTTATATTTCTTTTCTTTTTAAATTTCAGTATAAAAAAATGCACAAATAAAAAAACTAGCCACATGAAAGACAGTGCAACACCCAAGTCAGCTGATGTTTTCAATAGTTACTGGTTACAATGACTCATCCATTCATCAGTCGGTAATGTGGTTGCAATGACTTGTGTTCAAGTCTTGGAATTTCCTCATTTTCAAATTTCAAGCAGCACAACACTGTGAAGAACAGATTCACTGCACCCCGAGAAAGCTGGCTGGTGAGAAAGCTACAGCGGGCTTTAGCTAAAGCTAAATTTGCTTTTCTCCACAGCTCTCTGAAGTAGCTTAACATCCATTTTGATGAACTGACATTCGCTTATTCCAAATTACTAAGCATAGTAGCTAAATCTGGAGGAAATAAATAAACAAAGCTAAACTAAAAAGTATGTTATACAGCAAGTTATCAATAACTGTTATCTCAACATCTGATTCAAGATAAATTATGTATTTTTGTATTGTTAATTACACTTATTAAACTACAATGAATATTTTCTGGCCATTTGGGGGCAGCAGAAACATGCTGCCAAAACCATATTGACATATAATCAACTTCTGAGTTAATATGATGAACTTGCTAGCATTACACAAGTCTAGTAGTTAAGGAGCAACGTCATCACTCATTTGGAGTCGTGTTTCTAGTCATCTGGTGAATATAAGTCAAATATTCACTCTCCTTTGGCTCTTTTCTGGTTCTCCAAAAAACTCCTGAGGAGAAACTCTCTTTAGCTGCTTTGACAATGATGAGAGTGAACCGCAGCCCCTTTCACAGATCTGCTCCTAATCTTGAATTTTGCAATATATACCAGCTGAGCTGTATGTGTGAATGCAAGTGTCCAAATCATTGGCACAAACTTAAACCAGCAAGTTCCCCAGCCCTTTGCCTGCATAACATGTGATTAAGTCCATGTGCAAATAGAGGAGGTCATTGTCAGGGAAAGTGTGTTGATGTTCTCACACTGCTACTGGACACAGATCCAAAATGCTGCACTCTTTTCCTCTGGTGGGATTTATAATGCACTAGGTGCAGGTGCTTCATACTCATTCTACATTCTCATTTCTGCATGCCTTTACATCTTTTCCCACTGTTTTGTTGATAATGAAGATATGTTCGGATACATGTAGTATTGCTAACATAAAAACAGTTATTAGGGAAAATAAGTGGTGTTATCCACCATCTCTGGTTGTGTGCTTCATGTGTGAAAGAGCAGACACAATATCCGACCATGATTCTGCCGGACAATGAATGGAGTTCATATGTCAAAATGGCTCAAAACTGTAGTTTTGGACTCTAAAACCAAAAATAAGAGCCAAAAAACCACTAACAGTCTACAAAGAGCTGAAGGAAACATCCGCATCGGGTAGTAATTTTCTGGGACCTTATCAATACGAACAAACCTGTTAACTGTGTATAGAAGCGGTCATATGATTCATTTTAAATGGAAAAATATTGAATTTTGCTGCTTTAACTGTTACCTATTAGCCCTTAACAAGCTGGCAGAAGGTTTTTTAGGAGAGTGTTTTGTTTTGAAACTCTCTACCCCCTAGTGGCTAAAATTCACTTCACGCAGCTTTCGGTTGCTCCTGTTTGGTGGATGGTGGTAGGCTAGCTGGTGGTGGTAGAGTTCTGCACGGATGGAGACTCAGGCCTGCCTGTTTATATTGGCCAACTTTCAGCATTCCACATGTCTTTGTGATTTTCAGTTCCCTGACCTCAGGAGACCCTCCAAGCTACTGTAAGTTATACTCACACCAGGAGCGCAGATGGATCAGGAAGAAACGATAAAATCCTATTGGTGCTTGGCTAGTTTCTAATGGCATGTGTGATGAAAAATACAGACCACACTGCAGCTGCCACAGCAAATTAACTCTAACTTTGAAATATTAGTTGATGAGTCCTGTATTTTTTTCTAAAAAAATCAAGTGCATTTATCTTTATTTAGACGGTCAAGGAAAGTCTGCCATAGTTTGAAGTGTGGGAAATTTCAGTCCTAGAAACAGCATGAACAATAATACCAATAAGTTATTCTATTTAAAACTAAAAATCTAGCTGGCTTAAGATAAAAAGGAAAAGATGCTTCAATATTATTAGATTTAATCATTTATTCAATCATCTTATTATACAATCGTGTTCTGCTAAACAATAAATTAGGACAACTGCAGCTCATAACAAGGTCCAAACACCACAGGTATCATTGGCTCCACAGAGTAGATAAAAAGACAGAAGCAGTGTGTTGAAATTTCCCACTGGTGCTCCAAGTGGAACAAGGGCAGCAGGTTTCTGTGTGCCACAGAGTTGGGAATGACCCATATGGGATGTACTTTTTGCTGTAAGGCATTGTTAGCAGGGTTAGTCAGGGGGCTTCCAAAGAAAATGAAATTAGGCCCTAACAAAGTTAGAGGTGCTAATTAAAGACTCATGCTAACTGCCTGGTCGGGAAAAGAGTCGCTTTCTGTTTTTATCCAACTGCACCCATATGTGAGTTTATTTACCTATATATCTCTTTATTTAATACCCTCTAACCAAACATGACACCCTGTCCAATGTCTGAACACAGTTCATTGACTGTACAAGCAGTCGACGCATGTTGGCGTAACAGTGTCAGTATCACCTTGCCCTACTGTTCCACAGTTTTCTCCTTAATAGCCCTGGCAGGAATTTTTAGCAAGTATGGTCCATCTAACTGTGTGCACCAAAAGCAAAGTGTAAGGTGAGCAGCAAGAGGACAAAGATAAAGAGAGAATGTGGCAAGTTAAGAAATCAAGAAAAGGTGCATGCACAAGATTAGGAGGAGGTGCGGAGGTGATTAGGGTGAGAGAAAGGAGGGAGGAAGGAGTTCATAGCCAAATTAAAGAACAAGTAGTGCCTTGGGGCTGATCTAAACAGGATTTACCTGTTGCTGTCCCGAGGTGACTAGCTTGACTCATTTGCCCAACACTGCTGCAGGGCCCAAACTCCCAAAGACCTCATTAATTAAGGTGCAGACATGGAAAACATTCTGTGTGTGTGGGTCTCATATACACTCATAACCTCAATCTCTTTGTGCGTAACTCTCAACATTTGGGTTATTTTATTGAATTTGTCTGATACTGTCAACCTAAATGAGTGTCTCAGAAATTCCCATAAACACAAAATCTCTTTTTTAACATTGTCAAATATACATGTGAGACAAAGAGGTCTCTGTTATAGCAAACATAAACCCTATCACCTCATACTCTACCCACATGCTGGGGGGTGTTTGCTATTCATTTGGTTAGGTTTATTCAAGTTCAGTCACTATAATAATAAATTACGACCTGTAATAGGCAAATTCTGTCATGTCATAAATCCTCGAAGCAAAATTTTAGAATGACGAGTGAAGAGGTGGAGGAGCGATGGCAAAAAAAAAAAGGGGGAATGTTCTGGCAAATGTAGTGCCTGCTTCTAGGTAAACTAGTCTTGTTGAATTGGCATGTCACAACACAGGCCTGGACATATAAACATATACAGAGCGCGCTCATTAGCGGGTCGTGGCTGGATGTCAACCTGCTCTTACCAACCCTATTATTCGAAAAACCTACAACAATAACTGTCAGCCACATTCGGCAAAGCAGAGAACAACGCCTGGAACGGCTCCATCTCCCAGTTCAAAACTCTGCAAATGGAGACCAAACTGTCTACTGCCCCCCGCCCTGCGTCACCCAAAAACACTCCTATATCCGCCCTTTGCCCTGGGGATGTGTGTCAGGATGGTTTACACACTAAAAACAAACAGGCATCCCATTGCTACAGCAAGAGAAATGGATGTGGGTTTGGATGAGGTGGAAGACTGAGGGAGGAGGGATGGAATGGAAAGAAGGGGGGGATAGAGGCAGGATCAGGGTACACATGAAGGAGAAAAAGAGAGGAGGAGGGAGGGAGGGAGGGAGGGAAGAAGGAAGGGAGGGGGTGGCGTAGAGCAAGAGAGTGAAAGTTGTCATAAAACGACAATAATAAGAAGCCTCAGTGCCACCCAGTGACCACATCAAGGCTTCTGTAATGACAGGCTGTGCAGAACACATGTCCGCCTCAATGAGGGAGCCTGTGTGTGTGTGTGTGTTTTGTGCGTGACGCGTGTGCGCCCTTCTGTCAGTGCTAAAAAAATGACTTAGTTAACCGAGTAATATTATTCCCAGCATGGACACATGCACAGTACATCATACATACCACAAAGCAACACTCATGCAGCCTTTAATTTAGACTGCACTAAGCTCTTGACTCGCTCAGGCAATGTAGGTACATGCGTACTTTACTGTTTATAGCACAAATTACAAACGTAGTTACTTATACTGTATGTCTAACACAAACTTTTATGTTTGTGACCCCTTAAAATGAAGCTCTTGTGCCATCAGTGTAAGCTGCTAAACCAAAGACAGATTTGTCCTTGAAAGATAAAAGAAAATCTTGAATTCTGGAACAAATTTAAGAAAAATTCAACATAATTTAGGAAAAAATAAAAATGATTTCAGGGGCACAAATGCTCCTTTCTTTCTTATTCATTTACTTCACTGCTGATCCCTTAGACTTTTCCTGGCACTTGTCTGGGAGCCTGATCCATTGGCCTAACAGTGTTTCAATCACAAATGTTTCATCAGGCCTGTTACAGCACTTATATACCTGCTTTTATCCATGAAAAAATTATTAAAATGAAATTAAGCACATGAACAGTTGGGGCAGTAAATCAGAATGTGAAATAAGGTCTGAACAAACAAAGATAACAATGGCAGAGAGTTCAGCAAAGAAACTAATGGAGCTTGTCCCATTACCCACTTTATCTTCCTTGATCTTACTGAAAAGAATATTGTAACCTCCTTGAAGAGGTTTTTGAGGATGATATTATGGTGTCAGCCACCATTCAATCCTGAAATGCTTCTTCATGTTAGTCTGCAATTGTCTAGCTGCAAAGATATGCAGGTACCTGTAGATATGTGTAAAACAACACTCACATTATCGTTGTACGCATTAACTGTGGTGAAGAGCTCAAATATACAACAAGCCGTGGAGTACAGATTACCATCTTCTTGATTTGTCTATTATGAGATAAATCACACTGGATAGAAAACAGCTGCTGCAGTTTTTTTTCACAGGTTGGTGGCTGCTCATTTGTCAGTCTTGATTGAAGGCTCGGACAGACGTGAACCAGATAATATTTGTTTCATCTCTCATTCAGTTTTATCAAAAGTCAGACCTGTGA
Source organism: Acanthurus lineatus (assembly GCA_029814665.1). Taxonomy (NCBI): domain Eukaryota; kingdom Metazoa; phylum Chordata; class Actinopteri; order Acanthuriformes; family Acanthuridae; genus Acanthurus; species Acanthurus lineatus. The sequence continues at coordinate 19,279,705 of JAPZDV010000009.1, read as the reverse complement.
CAGCACATCCTGGTTTTATCTGGAGTGTGGGATTTCAGTGGAGCCATTTATCCACTATAATCTGACCTAAAAAAATTCACAATAGAACAAAAAAAAGTGTCTCTGGCACTCTGCCATCAACCCCACAATGCAATGTGCCACATTATTGGGGTGTACTATTAAGTGTCTATTACATAGGTTGTAGTGTCAGGAGTGAGTGAACTCGGGAGAGCTTTCACACGCAGGCAAAGTCTCACTTTAACGCAGAGCTGTAGCCACAGCAGGTGTTTTCCATCAGCTTTCAAAGGCAAACATCAGCTGTGACATCACTAATTAGGGTGTGGCCAGAAGTTTAACAAGCAAAGTTTGCAGCCACAGGGAGCAGCTCCTCAGCAGTTTTCTACTTTGTGCTGCGTTGTGCTGTTTTAACATTCCGTAGCAAGTTCAGGCTAATATATTTAGCATTAGCCTGTGTTCACAAATACAAGCCAGAGTGCAGTGGCTCTGACAAACTTCTGTCCTTGTGTGCAATGTCTGACAGACTTTTACGAGTAAAAGATGTTACTTCATCTCCCTGTCCATGGTTGAGGTGGACAGAGCATTAGACCATCCTGCTGATTAAAACAACTTATGTAAACAAGCTAAGGATTAGCCTTTGAGCAGATATCCTCACATCAAATGTTACAGACACGCTCCTTGTGTGTACGTGGATGTACCTTGAGCATGTATGTTCAGGGTAAGTGGTTCAGCTATATAAACAGAAAAAGAAACAGGAGCTTATAACGAATGAAGCCAAGAAACTGTTGAAATATATTCCAAGCAAAACCTGAGCAGGTCCAAAATAAAATCAGCAAAGTTTCACCCTCGAGTGTGATAAACAGTGTGTGTAAGACACCGCTGTTTACCAGAGTAGACCTGGACAAAGAATGCCAGACAGGCAGCAGTGGAGCAAAGGAGGGACCTGAGCCCAGGAGAGAAAATCCTGTTCTTTTTCACAAACACCTTGTTGGAAAAAAAAAGGTTTGACCACAAAAGAGGCTCTGTGCTTGAGGCTATTTCAGTTAAGAGTTCTAGCCAGGACAGATCCACTGAGAGCATAAGTGAGATGGAAAGAGAGAAAGAGAAAGGGGAGCTTTATTTGGTTAACAACTTCCACGAATCAGTATGGGGGAAGAATGTGGGTAATTTGGCTCTGTTTGTTTTGCATTAGGACATAAAATATGTTGGGATTACTTCATCACACATCTAAAGCCCAATGAAAAGGAGATGGGCAAGAGTCTATAAGGGGGAACCACAATTTTTTGAGAAACTGGGTTTTGGGTAACATATCAAATGTGTCTCACTGGGATAGCAGCTTCAGCAAAGTACAGTGAAAAAAATGTGAGCCCCAAAAAAGTGCCAAAAAGGCTCCCTCAATCAACATCAATCAACATGATTCAACACAGCGAACTTTTTGGGCAGGAGATTAAGATGTAGAGCACCAACAACAGCCCTGTCAGATGAGCTCAAACAGGCCTACTCCTACATCAATATCACCATTTACTTCAACGTAATTGTTTATTACTTTAATCTTTTTTAGTGTTTATCTGCTACTCTTAGCTAAAATGTATAAATAGATGGAATAAAAAGTTAGGTAACTCAAATATTTATCAGCTAATAGCTATTATTATTAGCTACTAATTTATTTCTTTAAGCTAACTATTCCAACAGTTTATCCATTAATTTTAGCTAACTATTCAAACTCTTTGTTTATTAGTTTTCTTTTAATCATTTGTGCAATTTATCCACAATTTTGGGCTTACTATTTCAATCTGGCTGTCATTTAACTTTCTTTTAACTACCTTTACTGTATCTACATTACTTTAAGCTAACTATATAGCTGAACTGTTTGTCCTTAGCTTTACTTTAAGTATTTCTTTAATTTACCTATTACTTTAAGCTAACAATTTGAGTATTTTATATTTTTAGCTATCTCGGTCCTTTTTTTTAGCCATTTATCTTTCACTTTTAGCCTACTTTTTCAACCATTTATCAGCTTGAATAGTTAATTAAAAGTTGGGAAATTGTTTGTTTATTACTTGTAGCTGTTTCAATTATTTATTCATTACCTTAACTAACTTATGCAACTTTTCTTTTCATCTGACATGTGTTTTCATGCATTCTCAATATGTGGTACTACTCTTCACACCATGTACTAAAGTAACTGGACAAGAAACCTTTGGGGTACAAGCTGGAAATCATTGATCTAAGTACCTGATCTTGTATGTACATATGTAGCCAAGAGGATCTTAAAAGTGAGGGCTGTAATGCATCTAAAAGTGGTGTTGATATTCTGAACGTGACATCGGCTCTGCAGGGTAAACACTCATAGTATATTCTTAGAAGATTTAATGCATATTGGTGCTGGAGTTTGCTGAAAGGCAGTGAAACAGCAGCTCTCTGTGTAAGCCATCTTTAGTTTGCTGGGATAATCATGGCTCTTATCATAAGGATTTCCCTACGTAGCTGCCAGGATTGTGTAGTTTGAATCCGTGCCCAAAGACAAAATCTTTCAGTATATTATAAGGGGGGAAAAAAAAAACTTTGAGCATGTATCAAAAACAAAAAAAACTTGGCCTTGGAGTAATCACATTAGCCTGTGTATTTAAGTCCTGCTGGTGAAGGAAAACCACCCTGGACTGAGGTAGTGGGGATAATGGGACCATTCCTGATGCTTTCCAGTGTGAATGGTATCTTGTTAGGGTCCATTTTACAGCCAGGCCAGAGGGGAAAGTAAACGCAGATGAAAAGAACAGAAACAACAATAAAAGAGCAGGCCGAAAAAAAAATGAAAGCAGGGATCAGAGATGCTCTTAGAGCCAAAACCGCAGATAAAAATCTAACCACAGAATGAAGGCCAGACTGCTCTAATTCACTGTCATCTCAAGTATTTTTTTTTCTGCGAGGAAGGAAAGAGCGGGACAGAGAGCGTGGCAGAGAGAACCCCTATTCCTTCCCTCCCAGTCCACCCACATCCCCTTCTCTCCTCCTTTCAGATTTACTGCTCTTAAATTGTTTGCCCTCTGCTTTTAATGGCCATCTCTAGATCATCAGCTCTTAAAATAAACACCGAGGCTTGGATTACCTTCTCTATCACCATTCCACTGAAGCAGAACTCACTTGCAGGGACTGTGCCTCGCTCTGCTCCCTTCTTTCTGTCTTTACGTTAATTCTCTCTGCGCGTGCTCCCCTGTATGTTTGGGTTGCTGGAGGAGAGCCTCGCATTAAGGCTGAGCAGCAGAAGAATGGAAACCAAATAGGGCTCAGAAGCAGGGTGGTCTGCGTCTAATAATACAGCAATCAAATGTTACCGCACAAAGGGCAAATAGTGGAGTAGATCGGCTCCATTGCTGCGGCGGCGGCTGCTGCTGCTGAGAGGGGTTTTAGGGTGAGGGAAAAAAATACCTGCTTATGAGGGGGAATTGTAATATTCAGTTTCACAGCTTCTAATTATTTTAAGATCATTTCAGAAAAGGAATTATGATGAAGTTTTGAATTAAGATTATGTGGTTGTTTTTTTTTTCGTTTTCTACCTCAGTGGTGACAGATTGTACCCAGTCAAGGACCAGTGAGAGGGACCCAGTTGGGGCCTGGTTTACCTTCTCTCTGAGGCCTGCGCACCCCGCAGCCTAATCCCAGGTCCCACGCCTGCCACAGGACAGCTGGGTCATATCACTGTGTGTACATTTTTGTGCGTGTTTGCTTGCAAATGTGGCCGCTTCCCTTCATGTGAACATACAAGGCCCACAGGCATCAGGTGTGAAAGGGGTTCAGCTGCTGGCTGAATCCAGAGAGGAAACGCGTACGTTCCGCTGCCAGACAGCGTTTGTTGTTGCTCGGCCGGCTTCTGTGGCACACATGAGCGCATGCATGGACGCACATGTACGCTCTCTTAGAGTGCATACACAAACAACACCTAAAAGCATACTTCACATACTTTACTCCTTTGGACCTAAACAGAGCCACTTGGGAAGCATGCTTAATCTTTTTTAGAGAAAATACACATTGATTTTGAAAATTGAAGTGGGATGCAGGCTCATGTTAATGAATGATAACAATTCAAATAGCCAACTCACATGCAATGGTTGTATTAATATGAAAATATAGAGTATGTATACTGTACTTATCTGTGCTTATTTGGCTCCAAGGCCCTGACCCTGTTACTCCCTAAAGCATACCTTTTGGGCTGCATTGAGAGATTGGGAAGCGACAATAACAAATCCTTTTCCTCCTCCATAGGAAACAAACTGAGGCTATGGGTGGATGCAGGGGAGGAGCAGTATTAGATGATGAAGTAGAAAACAAGTGAAAAAGCTAGGTGGCTTTCAAAGACAGACCACTTTTGTGACTCAATTTTGCCCTCATTTTATTTTTGGTATCTTGTGACTCTTCCACATTATTCATGTAAGAACTGTAAATGAACATGAGTTTGAACTGATGACGTGTTTAAGAAGTCTAGAAATCTAAGCTGTTACTTCTGTTTGGACTCAGTCCCCAGCTGTTCAATACAGGGGACTGATGCTTTTTTTCCTGTTATTGGTGTTGACAGGAAATCTTATGTAGTTCCACCCATCCAAAATCTCAAATGAGTGTGTTTGGATCTGTTTTAATAAACTTTCTTTTAAGAAGATTGGTTTGACCAGAATAAACTCACACATAAGTTTCATCACTACGTAAGATAACCAAGTGTCCACTTCAGTGTCTCAGAAAAATGTTTTGCCAAACAAAAGTCATGTATTATAAGCAAAATTTCATAACATGAAACATGAAATATTTCCTTCCTGACAAAGCATCACGCACATCTAGATATTTTGTCTTCATTAAATGTATAAGCTCAGTTTATGGCAAAAATTACATATTACCACTTTTATACTTCCCTACATATTGGGTTTAATAAGGTCTGAATAAAAGGAAAAAAATCTAAAGAAAAAAAGTTTGATTTGAAAGTGCTAATTATATTTTACAAATGGAGCTGTGATGTCTGTGGGATTCCAAGTAATGAGGGAGCAAAGCGACATCATGAAAAAACGAGGGTTAAAGCTGCTCACTTTCCCTGGTGAGGGTCTTTTAAATCACAGACTCCCCTGCTTTTTATATTACAAATGATATCAGTGCTACCATCTCAAAGGGTACTTAAAGCTTCTTAGAGGATTTAACTCACGTGTAACCCCTCTGGACTGAACTAAGCATAACAAAATGTGTGAATAACATTAAGGGAAAAATGCGCTCTAAAATTACAGTTTTACATTTTCACAGGTCTCCCTTGGTTCACATCCAATGACAAATGTTTTATATATCTAGATATACAATCACATCGCCAAGAAAATCTAATATCCTTCTTTTTCTCTGAGGAATATAAATTATTCCTTTGAAGCTAAACTCAAGCTCTGACTATACAAACTCTCATGTTGACATTCAGTTAGCACAGAGCAGCTACCTGCGATGTTACTTTGTTTCTGCAGAGTCCCACTCTACTGTACTGTATAGGTATCTGTTTATCCATTTGCATAAGTGTGGGGATGCCCTCTATACGGTGAAAGTGATCCGAGTGGATTCCTCTGGCAGAGCTCTGCGCTCTGGTTGCCCACACAGTGGGCCAGAGTGCCACAGAAACGGCCCCGCACTGCATGGCCTCTCACCGTGCCAACCAGGCCAGTCGCTGACACTCCTTGGACATCACCCAGGAAAGGTACAGTGAGCGGAAAAAAAAAGGAAAAAAAAAAAAGCTACGTGTCCATGGCAACCCTATTCATCTGCCTTTCTGGACAGCTTTCCAACGCACAGATACAGTAAAGCCATTTATACACAGGGGGATGATAGCGTTGAGCAATTAAAGTCGATGTGCAACTTTTTTTTCACGACATAAACATATAAAATCCATAAAGCTAAACTGTAATATTGGACATGTGTTATTCTGATAATTAAATCCAAACAAACAATGCATTTTCATAAACTTCTTTCCCCCTAATCTTTCCCATATTTCTATTGCTCGCTGGGGAGAGAGGGGAAAAAACTGTGTTGTTTTTCTATCTTATGAAATTTATGCGTCAAAGCTGCCAATAAGAATTCAAATGAGTCTGAAATTATAGACGAGAGAGTTGAGCGCTGACAGTTGACGGGCATAATGAGAATGTTACCATCCAGAATTATGCCTGTGAAATGGAGCTGGCGGTCCACATGAGAAGCAAACAGACGGAGAAAGTGAGTGAACGTGTCAGGTGATTTGGTGATTTTTTTGAGCGGGAGCCCAGAGCTGGACGGAGCCCTGCCCTGGAGAGCGTCCTCGGAGAAAGAATAAAGGAGGGAGACCTGAATGAAGAGGGATGAACTATTAAATAGAAATATGACAGAGAGATGAGTGAAGGTATGCTGCTGAAGGAAGTCCAAATTGACTGTTATCGATATGCAAAAAATACCACAAAGTCAATGATGCTTAATATTAAATTCTGGACTCGCATAAAAGAAAAAACTGCCGTCATCATTAAAACAGCTTCAGAAAACAGTGTTATGGTTATTATTATCAAATCTTCCTAATCTAAGAGCAGAGCTGTGAAGTGCAGTAGCTTAAAAGTGATGTGAGAAAGAAAAAAAAACACAAAGCACGAAAGACAGTCCCTTTTATTCTCTCCAACGGCTTGTTCAAAGTGTAAATCCCTCTCTTCATTTCTTTGTCTCCGCCTGAGCGACACATTTGCTGTTCAGCTGCTCAGAGACATGGCGAGTTTATTTATTTATCCATTTCTCATTAATTAGAACATTTGCGCTGACAAACGCAGAAGTAGTCGCATTAGCGCCTAGTTTACACCCACCTTCCCCTGACTCTCCACTCTCAGGATGCACAAGTTGGAGGAAGCGCTGCGTATTTTAAATGAAGAGGACACCCAGGTGCACTTGTTAGACACACAAAAACACTTTAAACACACCCTGCCAGAATTTCTGAGCTCTGCAACACGGATATATTTAAATACTTCAGTCAGACAAGTTAATTAGACCAGTTTGTCTAATTAAAAAACTTAGTGTGGAAAGCAAGAAAAGCTGCATTTACCTCTGAAACAAGTAGAAAATAATACAAAAGTGAAGGATGAATTAATATGGTGTGTCAGTCAGTCCATACTGTGCTAAGCACTGGGAACGGGACCCCCACCCCTGCGACCCCATATATTCACTCTGTTATTTCAGGGAACAAAAGCAAGGCTCTCAAGGCCATGGGTGGATCCATGAAAGGAAGAAAGGAGTCCTGCTCCTGGTCGACGCTGAATAGAGGCCTTTCACACTTAGAGAGGCCTGTTTACTCTCCTTCAATAATGGCTCTAATTTTCTGATCATTATTGAGTAATTCCATCCACCCCCGCACCCAGCGTTTAACGCTTTCTCCAATCACTCACAGGGCCCCCGTCCCGGATGATGTACAATGCATCAGTCCTTAATCCTGACTTCCATTTCCTGCTCTGCCTATACGGACATCTATGAAGACATTTTAGCAAAAGTCAAAAATATGCAGGGGCGGTAATTATATTTACATAAAAGGAGAAATCGTTCGGCATCGTTAATTTGCCAGTAATGTTTTTTCCACATGTCGAATCATTCTCTCCCATGATTTTAAAGGAGCGGCGCTTTATCCTCCATTTTGTTTTGGACCTGAATCCACAGCAGCACCATCACACCGAATAACAATGTTCACTCTCTGCTTAAAGCTGGTGGAAAAAATTCTGAAGGAAGAGAAGAAGAAGAAGAAGAAAAAAAAGAGAACAAGTCTGGTAACACGATAGCCATTTTATTCAACGCTCCGTCATATCCACAAAATGAGACCTAAGTTTGCGTGTTCGGCTCGCTTTTTCTGGCAACCCGCTGTGAAACGGCAAGCAAAGGAGTGGTGGCAGTGGCGTAAGGGGACGTGCAGAGGGGAAGACGTGTTAAGCGAAAACAAGGATATGGGGGGAAAAATGTTAAAATGAGAGAGAAAGAAAAGGATCAGAAGGAGAGAAGTTGGCAGAGACTGTGTCGGTTTGAAAAGCTGGCACCTTTCAAACAGAGCTGCAGCTTTGGGTGCCAAATGCTGCCAACCAGCCCCACTAGCCTGAATATCTGCCCTCCCTCTCTCTTTGTTTGCAGCATGGCATTTTGCATCATCTTTATTCTACGCTTTTCTTTTTACTTTATATCAGCGCTCAATATCATCCTAACAGCAGTGACTGACGTTTATTAACATTAACTGAGAATAAATAGAGGCAAAGGAAAAAAACGAGGGAGATATTTATTCATCTATTCATTAATAGTGTTCATTTCAAGGATTTTATTTGGGTTTTTATGTAAGAGGATTTTGTTTGCGTATAATTGCTAATTTTTGAATTTGAGACGGTTTTTAAAAAAAAAAAATCGAACCAGAAATTCACACACAGAGACGGGGTATCTATACTCGGCAGTGTTCCGGTCCCCTTTGCCGTATGGAAAGAGCTGTCCCAATTACAGGGCAGTCTCCCCGTGCTCTGCTCCAGTGGACCGAGGGAACAAGGCGCGAGGCGGACCGATCAGAATCTGGCTGCTGGGAAGCGGCCCAGAAAAAATACGCTCTCTTTTTCCTCGCCGTTCTTCTCCTCTGCTGTCTTCACCTCTCCTCTCCTCTCCTCCTGCTCTTTGCCCCTCGGCTCGAGCAGCTGAGAAGCCAAGCCACCCCTCCTGCGCGGGGATACGTATGTTTTTAGGGGACAGACAGATTTCAGGCCTGGCGCCTGTACAGAGGGACAGAGGACTGGTCATGCAAATTCACATGATGACATGAGACAGTGTTAAAATAATACACACAGAAACAAAAGGGAGGGCAAATGTGCAGCTATTTTGTGCTCGTGTTGTTTTTCAAAATAAGAAAATCCATTCAGAAATACAGCAAAATAAATGCAGTGAAAGCCATGAAAAAACAGCATTTATATTTATTTTACTGCATACGTTTACTATGTTTATTTATGTGTTTTGATATTTTTTTAGGTATTTTAATTTCTTGAAATATAAACATATTTTTTTGTTTTAAATGTCAGCTCCCATTTGCTAGGCAAGTACTGAAAAAGTGAATCGAGCTGAGCTGCTAAATTGCTAAAGAGACACCATAACATTTATTTATTAACCTTAATTACACAAATAATTAGAAATCAGTGTACAGTGAAATTAGGAAATAAAGCTAATCCATGTTGCCCACAATAGGCACTTTCTGGTACAAGAAATTTTTCTATTTGCAAAGCTAAGACCTGACCTTTGTTTCAAAATTAGACTTAATTCAATCATATACTCCGTCTTTTGTGTATCTTTTTCAGTATTATTCATTAAACTGGATAATTACAGTGAATATGAAGCAGGTTGGCCTGCTACCAAGCCCATGGAGCTGCTCAGCGTTCGGACCTATAGAGTGGTGGAAAGCTGCGAGAGAATCGGTTAAAGGAGGTCAGAGGATCAGAGCGAGCGTCAGCGGAACGCTTCGCGTTGATTCACCGATTTATTGGAGGGCCGATCATGCTGGAATAATCTGTTTACCAGCGATTCCTTACACTCCGCACACTCCACTCTTCTTTTCTCTTTTCCCTTCTTCGGAAACACACACACTGCATGTACACACACACACACTGCAAAAAAAAGCAACTGGAAAAACTGGGGGCTCTGAAAATGGGCCAAGCCAGTGCTGTTGGAGGCCCCTATGCCTCAGTGCATATTAAAACACCACAGTGTCACTGACGCTGTCCCGTCATGAGAGGGGCTCGCCGAAGCTCAAACTTTATTGGGCACATTATTTCAAATGACAACAAAGCGCAAGAAAGTTTCCGTTGAAAGTGTCGGACCAGCAGTGTTTTTCACACCAGATGAATGCGGCTCCCTCGGCGCCGACACTCTCTGTGTTTCTGTCGGCCCGGGTTACGGACCGGTGCCAGAACACTGGAGCACAATTCTGCTCTCCGTCCAGAAATCTCTGCTCTGCACAACACGCTCAGCCAAGGAAAAGAAAAGGCTGAGAGGGATTTTTTTTTCTTTTAATCATTATGATTCTCTCTTTTTCTTCTTCTGCAAACACTCAGCGACTTACGGGACAACATAACCTCCTCACTGTACGAGGGTCTTACTTCTGCTATCATCTTCAGCGCAATAGTTTACAGCCTCAACAAACCACAACACGCATGTTTATATGTTAAAAAAACAAAACCTGCTCTGTCCTGTTTGTCTCTCTTTCATTATGTAACTGAATCTGATAGCATTACCTCCTTTTGAAGCTCAGGATATTGGGCAAAGCAGATAAGATGTGTTTGATGGATTAGCGTGACGTGGAGGCGTTAAGTCTCTCAGTCTGGCTCTCTGTCTCCCTGTCGATTCCTCTCTTTGTTCGCCTCCATTAAAAAGACATTCTCTTGGCCATTTGTAATGTCGGGAACTACGAGCACAGACACATTGATGGGTAAATGAACATCTTAGGAGCACCGTAGCAGCATGGTGATACGGTGCAGTCTGGCACACAGACACACACACACATACAGAGTTGGCTTTCGGACCTGGCCCAGGACACCTTTCTGTTCTGTCTGTCTCCAGCACAGAGAACAGATACGGAGGCTGCACTCTCACAAACATCTTTTAATCATAACAGCTCAAGTAATGAAAGCTGTATGAGGCGGCTTGAGCTCCAAACATGACTAATGCTGGAACCGTGTGGCTTCGTCAGACTGACAAATATGGAACACGACGCTCGAAAAACATGACCTGATCCGCCGGTCTCTAGGTGGAGGAAGGCCCTCAGCGCCCAACTGGCGAGCCAGACTTGAGTTTCGACAGACATGTGATCAAAGATGAGATCAGATTCTCACTCTCTCCCTCTCTCTCCCTCTCTCTCTCTCTCTCTCTACCTCACTTCCTCCACATCCCTGAACCATTATTGTTATCATCCTCAGATGCAGCAGAGTGAGTGAAAAAGAACAGGAACCACTTCTGAGGTCGAGTCTCATCAGCCCACGACAATTATATCATGATCTGTTTGTGTTGTGCTCAGCCAGGTATTTGTCAGAGGGAAAATGATCAGACTTTTTTTAGTAGTGGAGCAAAAGTGCAGATCCGAGTACAGCGGCTGTGATCTGTCCCAGCTCACACCGCCCCGCCTGGAAGGACCCAAGTCTATAATTGGACAAAAGCAGAGACACAAACTGTACTGCAGGGAGGCAGAAACACAGGAGGGGGGTTAGTTTGTGTGTGTGTGTATGTGGGGGTGGGGTGGGGGTGTATCTGTTCTGTCAATCATGTCTCTTGAAAGCAGAGCCACCCCCCACCCCCTCTTCCGCAGCTGGTGACAGTGACATCAGTGGGACAAGAGAACTGAAACACCGCAGCGGGGACAGGCTGGTGAGACGGACGCAGTCCAATCATCAGCCTGGCAACTGATAGCTTCCGCAAGACACAGACACCCTGGAAAGAGGAGCTAAGAATAAAACTGTAACGCTGCCACCCCAAAGGTTAGAATGGAGCCACTGGATGTCTGTCCTCTGTAAACTCTGGTTAACCCCAGCCAGCCTCCTGGAAAACAGAGAAATTCGAGCTGATACAAGTGGATGTTTTTCATTTAAGTTGCAGCGTTCTCTCTCTGTTCCACTCGAGTTGTATGTGCAAGGTGCTGCGCAGGCTGCCTTTGAGGCTGCCGTGGAAAAGCTGAGCAGGACCAGAATGAAAAAAAAAAAAAAAAAAGCCACACACCCACAAAAGTGGACTTTGTAAGCAGAAGCAGCTTTTTTAGAAGAGAGCAGAAGCAGGAATGAGAAAAAAAAAAGCAATACTTCATTTCTAAGGGAACCAAGCCTCTCCTCTAAAAAAACAAAAAAAACAACAAAAAAAAGAGGTTTATATCTAATTTAAGGAATTGTGTGCTCTCAACTGAAAAACAATGATAATATAAGAAGGCTCATATATGTACAAACAGGAACACAAATGTGATGTACAAACACACACAAATCAGTGAGATGAAGGCTGATCTGTATGTTTGTATGTATGGGGGGTGAGCGGCTGCTGGATTCTGGCACAGGGTGAAAAAAAAGGCTTTACTCCGAGGAGCACCAGGCTGCGCTGGGAGCTAATCTGAGCGGCGGTTCGCCACGGCGCATTGTGGAACAGGAAGAGGCGCTCACGGAGGCCCCGCGAACTCAAGCAGAGTTACACACTGGGCTGAAAGGAGCCTGGCAAGGGGTACTCTATCACAGAGGAACGCTGCTCCTCCCTGCCAAGGGGAAGAATTAAGGTCCTGAAACTGTATGCCAGTTTGTGGTAAGAGACCAGGACATTAGAAAAGGGCAGAGAGAGGGTCTGTGAATATGTATGTATGTGTGTGATGAGACAGTCAGTGTTTACACCTGATCTACCTGCAAACGGCTGAATCATGGAAACAGATGACTGGACTTTAACTGTGAATCAGCTGAATGATGGAAAGATATGAAGAACAAATCTAATTACACAATGGCCACTTAGATATTTTTATTTGTATCTGCAACTATATTAAATTGTTAATTAAAACTATTGAAACTGGAGAAATAGAAAATAAGAAGTATTTTTGGTACAGCTTGGTAACAAATATAACACAAATAGCCTCACATACAGGATAAGCAAATTTCATGCATCTACAAATATGAGACAAATATTATACTGCTTGTCTGAAACGCAGCACCGCCTGCAACAACTCTGATGCACCACCAGCAGCTGTTCTTTTTTTTAATTTCATGTCATGTTTTTAACAAATTCATAAAATCTGCACACCTCAAAAACAATGCTGTTAATGATTTTGATTTGCTGCAATGAAACGGGATTATTTACAAAGAATGACGGTTGTGTTCACTGCAGTAATACTTCAGTGATAATATACAATTTTAAACCTTTGAACTGACCATAAAAATTCTTATCTCCTTTTTGATATGAGAAAAGCAAAAAAATAGAAGTTAACAATTTATGATCATGTTAATTACGCACTAAAATTTAAGTATTGCTATTCAAAAACAACAAAAAAAATATCCTTATTAAAAAATGTAGAAAAAGATTAAGTATTGATATCTATATATGATTCAAAAACAGAAAAAACTAGCTGCATATTGGGACTATTAGCTTTGGTGGTGTCAGATTGAGCTCCGACAAGAACGCATGCAGGCTTGTTTACACATAACACTGAGATATTTTCACCACCTCTATTTTAACTTTATGGTCACAGCAGGAAACACGTGCGCGGAATATGTTAAAATAAAACATCTCATAAACACACAGAGTCTCAACTTGCACGTGTGTGTGTGTGTGTCAGTGCAATCAGAACAATCAGACAAACCGGGCAGCAAGGGTGAACTGTGCATGACGGAGATCTCCTGTGTGTGTCCACTTCAGAGTGTGAGTGTGTGTGTGTGTGTGTGTGTGTGTGAAGTGTGCGTGTGTGTAAGTGGCGTAAAGCGGAGGCAGAGACAGGCTGACTCTCCCTGCCTCCTAAACAACCTGGGACCGGGCCAGTTGTCACTGCACTCTCCAGACCACCATACACACAAAAGACTCCCCCCTCCCAAACGTGTGCGCGTGCACACACACACATACACACACACACAGCTACTTATACACACCAATCTCACAAAAACACACATGGCATTACAGACACATGACAAACTGCCTCGCAGCCGCACACACTCGCGTATGCACATGCATGCACACACAGATAAACAGGTTTGCAGATGCTTTTGTTTACAGATGGCACCAGAAAACATGCACATTTGGATTTAGACAAATTTGCACACAAATACTTGAACAAATGTACCAATGCAAACATATCTCTAGGTAAACACAGGTTTTAAGCCTGGCTGTCAAATTCTCAGGATCTCTTTAAACCAGTTAGAATCATCTATCTGAAACACATTTTTGAAAGATTACACTGTGCAGACTGGCCCTTTAAAAGTCAAGATGTGGACGTTATCTTCATTCTGACAGTGTTTATCAAAGCCCGGCATTGGCTCAGCTGTGTACATAGTAAAGTGAGGGGTCTAATCTTTGACTAACATGGCAAAGTGTGTGTGACACATAAAATACTGACCTCTGTGGGCTGCTACATGTGAGTGTGTGTTTTTGTCACATAGGTGTCTACAGTTAATCTGCCCACATACCTGGTGTATGGACGAAGTAGGCCAGGTAGAGGTCCAGCTCCTTAACCGTCACTCCAATGTGGTGCGGCTGGACACAAAGGCCGTGGTTGGAGCACTGGGGCGACTTGACCAGCCGCTCTCCGTCAGTGCTCTCGAGGGGGCTGCCTTTGAACAGGATGACCATCACCAGGTCCAGCCGCCACACTTTGTCGGCCTGGCGGAGGCAGTCGATGCGGCGGATCTTGCCCTTCTGGTCGGGGTTGGACAGCACACAGCAGGGGGCCTTCTTCCCCGTGATGGTGAGCACAAAGTCCTCGCGGAACTCCGGCCGGATGTCCTTGCGGAGCTTGGCCAGCAGGCGCGAGGCCCACTTCTGCTTGATCTCTGGCTTCTCCCCCAGCAGCTCGTCCTTCACCGCGCGTTCCTCGTCCTTGGTCATCCTCTTCTCGTGCTTCTTGAAGTACTTGCGCTTACGGGCCTGCAGGTTGAACCAGGTGTAGGAGAAGGCACGGACATGGGGGAGGAGGGCCTCAATGAAGGGATGAAATTCATCCTGAGGAAAAAGAGAATAAAAAGTGGTGTTGGCAGGCTGAAAAGGCTTTTAGTTTGAAAGGGCATGCAAATCTTCAAAAAAAAAGCTGTAAAAAATGTAGACAATTTTCAATGAAAAAGAGGCAACAGAGAAAAAGAGAAAATTAGATAATATATGTTAATTATATGATTATATGCTACTGCTAGTAAAAATCTAAAATATTAAAAACTAGGTTAGAATTTAAAATCTAAAAACAGTAATAATAAATAAAACTAAAATGTAATAATACTAATAACTAAAATATTTAAATTACAGAAAAGCTGTTCAAATTATTGTTGTCATTTAAAACGGTAAAATATTTTGTCATCAATACTGTTTTAATAAAATACACATAAGGAGGCAGCAGTTAAAAAGAAAATGAATCTAAACTGACGGATTTAAAGCTTCCTCTTTTTTATAAATAAACACCAAAACATCTAAGACAGCAAATGCAAAATGCATGAATTCAAATCCAAAAGCAACTGAAAAGCTGAGCCAAGTTGTGCTCCTGCGGTTCTGCTGGAAAAAGAAAAGTTATTCTGCTGTACCATAATACCTTCACTACATATCTCTGGGCAACAAAGCCCAGATCTCGCCACAGCGCTCCTGTGCCAGGGTTGCCACACACCGGTCGCTCACCACCGCCAAGCTTTGCCGCCACAAGACCACTGTTGAAATGTGCTGCTAAAAGATCAGCCATACCATTTCCTATCTCTGCTACCATGCAAGGGAGCTCCAACCAGACTCACATTTCCACAACAAACTGAAAGCAGACAGAAATCACCACAGAAAACCACACTGCTAGAGGAAGACAGACGGCCTGGTAGTTACCATTTTGCACTCTCATCATAAATTTGGCACAGCGTTTAAAGTGAAAAAAAAAATTCTCCTGCACCAGTTTTTTTTTTCCTCCCGCGCTCCCCAATGTAAAGCAAGTGCTGGTTTGGCAGAGTGTGGAGAATTAGCAGATGAAAAAAAAAAAAAACTTGGGGGTGTTGTAAAAAAATAATTAGCAGAATATGCTGCTCACTAAGGACATCGGGCCAAAGTTTACAACCGAAACAAAAAACCCCCAAGATTTTAGGAGGGAGAAAATTCACTGCAGTGGGACCACGGCCAGCAGCTCTTTAGACGTAAGCAAAAAACGACCAAAAAAAAAAAAAAACAGGTTGTAGCAAACTTGTAGCAAATTATTAAGTAAAAATAGAAACGTTAAAAGTTAAAAAAAAAACAAAACTTCAACAACGGGGATAGATGCACTTAAAATAAACAGTCCTTTGTGCATTCCAAAAAATAAAAAAAATTAACCTTGAACAAAAAAAAAAAAAATCCTTGGCAAAGTGTAATTGGTAGTGGTGTCTGTTCTGATCCCTGGGCCCGGCGCAAGACTCACACACATACACACACTCTCACACACACTCACACACACACACACACACACAGATGGGGGGGCCAGGGAGAGCAGAGCACAGAATAGGGAGAAAAAAAAAAATAGAGAGCCGAATCAATGTTGGACGAGCGCATACGACCGCTGGCAAAGCCGAGTGCTGCTTCTTTTTTCCCCTTTTCTCTCCAACTCTCTCTCTTTCTCTTTCTGTTTCTCGCTCGCCGTCTCTCGTCCTCTCCGCGTTCTTTCCCTAACCATTGCTTGAGCCTTTGCCAACACGAGTAGGGCCCACCTATTTGGCAACAAGATGCCTGTAGCCCAGCCAATGCGTTAGCTTCAAGAGCTGAAAGGGAGGGAAAAGAGAAAGAGGAGAGGGTGGAGAGAGGGGGAGGTTGGGGGGAGGTGGAGTGGCAAACGAGAGAGAGAGAGGGAGAGAGCGAGAGCGCGCAAAGGGAGAGAGCGGGAGATAGATAGAGGGAGAGAGAGAGAGGAGGAGAGAGAGCAGAAGGGAGCAGGTGGGAGTGTAAGAGAGCGAGCAGCCTTGTCCGACGCCGCACAATTTGCCAAATCGACAAGTTCCACTCTGACACGGAGGCAAAGTTCAGAGGAGCAAGTCTTCTCCTGCACCGATACCCGCAGCCCTCAGCCTGCCTCCATCTTTACTATGGCCGCCATCGCCGTCTCCCTCGCCCCCTACACAAACCCCCGCCCTCCTCTGCGCTCCTCTGTCTCTCTCTCTACCCTTCTCTCTGCTTGCATAATGCCACCTTGGCAGAGGATGGCAAAGAGAGGACACACAGCTTCAGAATCCCTCCAGACCCCACCACCGGCAGCTGCTCATGGGTTTACCACAGCAAACAAAGAGGGAGAAACAAACGCAGGCAGCCACACTCCTCTGCCTGCACACCCAGAAATCAATGACGAGATGATTTAGAGGCAAAATACAGAAATGGTTACAGAATTTAAGAGTGAGGAGGCAGCAAGCAATAGGAAACAGAATCTGCCTCGGCTGTTTTAAACAACACTGAGAGCAGCAGATAAATGGTCAGCTAGGGTGTTAGCGTGTCCTACGAAATCCCCAGTCCCAAAAATTTCTTTCCTCCTGAACTCCCGAGAGAATCTGGCATTCGGCGTACGAGTGGCGACGGCTGCCATGTTGCCTCATCGTGAGGCATGTCATTCAGGGTTGCACCTGCTCTGCAGACAGCCAGTCTGGGGGCACGAGTGCTGCTGAATCACAGACTCGGTAGAACGGAGGCTCGCGACTCCAAACACAAACTACAGACAGCATGTACAGAAATCATAGGATTGCTTCAGTTCACATCATTCACGAGTCTGCCAATGCTGGAATCCAAGGCAACTCAACCTATGCAGCATCACCTAGAGACTTGCTCCACTTGGAATCACTTCCAGTCAACAAATGCAGATGCAAAGAACATATGCAGAGCTGACACTATTGGCCAATCAACAGTAAATTATGCTGTAACTATTTTGATAATCAATTCATCGTTTCAGACTTTTTTCAAGCTAAAATGTCAGACATTTTTTGGCTCAAACCCCTTAAAAATAAAGAATTTATGCTTTTCTTGTACAAATATAACACTTAACTAAATATCTTTAGAGTTTTTAGACTGATGGTCAGAAAAAAACAGGATATTTAAAGATGCAACCCTTGGGCACTGGGATTATAGCAGGTTTTTTTTAAAAAGCTTTCTAGCACTTTATAGATAAAATGATTAACATAGAAAGAAATGGACTGACCAACAATGAAAACAATTCACAGAGTTGCAGCTCTGAAGTAGTGTTTTCACAAATTATTTGAAATCACAAACTTCTCTCTTTGTTTAAAGATAACAGCAGGGTGCAGTCACAGTGCCCAAAACACCACGGAATTAGACTCTGCCAACTTTCTGAGAAGAAAATCTAAAGGTAAAAAACAAAGGTAGAGGCACTCCAACACACAAATACACACACACACACCATCTTTCTCTCGCCAGTAAACATCGCGGCCTCCAGTCTCACTCCCCAACAAAGCATTTCAGCTTCATCTTCGAGTCATGAGCATCAGCCTAATGAACACAGTGAAGGACAACACACCTCCACATTCATCCTCACGCTCGCTGTGGGTGTCATTGACCGATGCAGACGCTTGATGTATGGTGAGATAAAGCAACAAAGGAGGCCAAGGGATTCACACATCTCATTGTAGTGTGTGTGTGTGTGTGTAAGAGAGAGAGAGGAAGGTGGCATCAAGCTAGGGAAAAATTCTTCCCATCACCACCTGCAGAACAAGAATCAGGAAACTTAACTGGCACTTGAATGCGACTCCTGTGTGTCTGTTTCTTAGTCAAAATTAAGTGTTTCTATCTGACCCTGCCAAAATGCAAATACACCACCATTCAAATGTCACCAGAATTTGACTACAAGGGGGGGTTTCAGTCATTTTTCTTTGATATGTTTTTGAAATTTTTGGCATACATGGGCTGAAAAAAGTCTGATATTTATTTCCCAGAAATAACTGTAATGCAGATGCTTCTAAGGTGCCAGATCTGGAGGGAGAAAAACTATTATTCAACCTGTCCGTGGGTGAGGTGCACTCAAGTTCTCACTATCTGCTGCACCACACTGGGTCTGTATGGTGCTCAGGCTGCTGCACTCAACGCTTATTTAGGTGATGGAAACAACATGAACGTACTTCGGAAGGCGTCTCTCCGGTTATCTCCTTACCTGGAAATTAAATTAAAGCCAAATACGCTTTGGCCTTTAATTCGGGCTTCGTATCAATTAGCAGTCGGAGCTGTCGGTGTGTTTTCCGTGATATTTTTACAGGCTGACGCCTCCACGTGCGCACGAGTTTCCGGTGTTCGTTACTTTTACCTTGAAAAAATCCCACAATCCAGTGTGCACAAAATGCATTATGGGTCACATTTCAGGCCTGAAAATAAATTTTAAGTTAAAAAAAAAAAGACAAATGCTCCCTGCGCGAGCTTCGCTAATAGACCGAAATTCCAGCAATTAAAGTCATGGATTATTTTCCACCGACATGTTTCTCTGGCTAAATCCCTCAAATATCACCCAGACTCCGTTAATAAGACGGAAAAACTCAGCCAAAACAATTAAAAATGCACCATCACTTCTTTCCTTTTCTCTCTCTCTCCCTCTCTCTCTCTCTCTCTCGCTCTGTCTCTCTGTCTCTCTGTCTCTCTGTTCTCATAGGGCACTTGAAATATGAATACTTCAAAAAGAGTGAAGACATCATCGACGGAGTCTGCCAGCATTAACTAACGTGGAAATGAAAAAAGCTGGAAAAATAAAAGCCGGGCTGGCATTCCCGCAAGCGACACATTTGTGCTCCGCCGCTAAAACCCAGCGTCAATTAATAGAAGAGAGCCGAAACACGTGTGGGCTAAATATGGACTTAAATTGTTGACTGTGGAGTGGATGAGGTGCACCTTCCTGTGCGGCCCTGAATGACCCGGGATACTGCTCAATTTGGGACATTTTATAGATGGAAATTGTTCTATTTTGCCTTCTCAAAGCCTGATTTACCTATATATTAATATCATTTAAATAACACATTTTTTTAAATGCAAAAATAAAATGATAATAGTAATTTTAAGTGTTAAACTCTTTGATTTATGCTATTTTGTTCTTAAAAAATAAAAAGATCACGGTTCAAACCCCGCTTTTCCATTGCAAAAGCGTAGATTTATGGTTTCAAAAAAATTTCAGCATGAAGCCCTCAGCTGGATTTAAACAGTCTATGACGAGACAATAGAAATGATTTTGAAGTCCTTTATTTTTCTATTCTCCGCACGTCTGACCGAGACTGTGGAGTTGGCTGCCAACTTCAGATTAACTCTTTCAGTGAGGAGAGAAAAGGCTCTTTACTGTGGAAAAAACCCGAGTTTGATTCATTAGTGCAGCCGTGAAACTCTGCATTTTCAGCTTAATGTGGATGAACAGAAAGGGGTCTTTGCTAGTTATGTCAATTTTTTTAATATCTGTATAAAAAGCTTTAAAAAATATTTTAGTGTATGATATTAGTTTATTTAACACCTCAGTAATGCACATTTGTTTATTTATTTATTTAAATCGATCAACCCAATACACTATATAATTTAGTTAAGGTTTAATAATGCTGGTCTGTATTATCTTTTTTAATGTGGAACACTTCTGCAAGTCTAAATAAATGCCACATCGTCAATCATCAGAGAAAAATACATGCTACATTTATTTTCTTATATTAATCATTTTTAAATGTATTAAACCACTAACAGGAGGCCACCCTGCTTGCTTAATTAAATCACTTTACATAAATTCTTGTAAACGATACAAATAAAATTACAAAGTGATTAGAAGAATCTGTTTAGTTTTTCTTCAGCCAGGCTTGTCTGACTGTTCGGGAAATGATGGAGGTAGAAGTGATCTTTGCTCTAAAGTCCCAGTCCTCCAGCCAAATAATCAAGGCTCTGGCACAGCGAAATGCAGTTTTTTTGTGTTATGATAAATCCTTAATTTTAATGTTGTCTTGTCTAAATAAACATTTATACGTTTTTCTTTGGATATTTTCAACCAATTTGAATGCCTGAACATAAGATTTTTACACAACTTGTATAAATCTTTAACTTGAGAAAAACTCAGGCAGTAATTGAAGTCTCTTCCTCTTTCTGACCCATATTGCTCAACTCTCCACCCTGCTTTGTCCTGCTCCATCCTGCGGTACCTGACCTCACTCAGGATGAGCTGCATCTCATTAGACCAATTAAACCATGGTCTGCATAACCCGGGGCCATCCCAGCCGCCTTGCCCTTCATTAGTGCAGCCCTGTGCTGGTGGGGCCCAGCTCCG
This sequence comes from Acanthurus lineatus, assembly GCA_029814665.1. Taxonomy (NCBI): domain Eukaryota; kingdom Metazoa; phylum Chordata; class Actinopteri; order Acanthuriformes; family Acanthuridae; genus Acanthurus; species Acanthurus lineatus. The sequence goes on along the minus strand of JAPZDV010000009.1, from coordinate 19,258,764 downwards.
TCCTCTCCTGTCCAGCTGAGTGTCCCTGACCCTGGACGGAGCCTGACGCCGGCTCCCTCTGACCCCGGCTCAGGCTGCTGACAGACTGCCAGGGCAGGGAGGGAGGTGGCGGACGAGACAGAGTTAAGAGATGCAAAGAGGTTCAATCATTGCTTAAGAGTACAAAGATGTTGGAAGCCTGTGAGTGAGGCTGGTAAAGGAGTCATGTGACACTTGATCACTACATGTTAAAAACAAAGCATTTGGATCCATCTACATGTGGACATCCCACTCAAAACTGGTTTGCAACTTATTGGAAGTCTCTACCAAAGTCCAAAACCATTTGAAATTGCCATTTTGGGTATTTATATATCACACAATGGAAGGTGTCATGCTAAACTGTTTCCTGATGCTATAGAAAGCTGGTCTTGTTTAGCTCGCTGTGGTTTCATACTGTAATCAGAACAAGCTACAATGCTGCTGCATGAGCCTCTATTGTTATCACACACAGTAATCATTCCTGTTAATCATTATGGACAGGAGACAAGGGTTTAAATTTTAAAGACAGGGGAAGTATCCGTTAGAACAGCTCACACTCTGTTACTGTGGCGAGTAAGTGATGCGTAAGGATCTACGGAGCTTAGTGCCTTGCGTCCAATGCACTTCTCCAAGTTTACAAACCAGTACGTTACTATGTGTGAAAAATCTGCAAGCAATTTGTGGTGGTTGTGCACTAACGTGCCCAGGGTGTGTGTTTGTGTGTGTGTCATGAGGGGGGCAGCCGAGGAGGAGGCACGCACGGCACATTCCAGGCCCACAAAGGGGCTCCGCTGCCTGCTTGCACTGCAAAACCAACACGGTCCTCTCCAACCTCTGGCTCTGGAGATCCTGGTTTTTCCCCTGCAGCTACCTCCATCGCCAGTGAGTCATGAAGGCCTGGTTCCGTCAGTTCCTGAGCCTTCTTATACTTTAAAACAAATTACGCAATGAGATCAAGGTAAACCAGATTACTCGGGGCTATTTTGTTTTACGATTCTTTTCAGAGGTTTTATAAAACAATATTTGCTTCGGCTTGAGGAGGTAGGATACACGTTGAGACATGCAGATTTTCTTGGATGAGGATAGCAGTATTGATGAGCAGGTGTGGGAGGAGTAGAGCAACACACTGACATATATTTCACCTAAAGTTAACAATTCATGTGGTAATAATGCTATTTATTGACATGGATCTGCTGATGTTAAACCCCTGCATCCCTGAACTCACCTTTGAAATTAAGCTTTTATATCACATATTCATATCACACTTTTTTTTATTTGCACACATGCATGCACATAGGCTTCCCTCAACCCCTGAGCCGCCTGCCGCTGTCTAGAAAGAATGTGCTGTTGGATGAAGGAACCGCCCTGCATCTCACTAACATTTGTGTCTGTGCGCACGTGAGTGATTGGCCATGCCTGGGCAGGCCGACTCAGCACCACAACAGCCATGACTGAGTGTTTTCTCACTGCACCAGCCAACAGACCGCTGCTGCTGCTCACGCTGCTGCCAGTGCAGACAGAGTAACGGTGATACTAAACTGATTGGACCAAGACTTTATGTCCCTTATTATTGTCTTATATTTTTACATTTACACTGAACAATGTTGACCTGTACGTCGAAAAATTACAACAGCCCATTTCCACGATTTCATCGACCAAGATCCAAATAATTATCCTGCCAAAGTGACTGGTAGGGGAGACAAACTTACAAGCGAGAGCCAGCTTTTAGCAGCATTTGGCTGGTGGAGGGTGTTAATTTTCTACCCTGTAAAAACCAGCTCTGTAATCGGGAAACACGGTGCGCCTGGCCTGCAACAAAGAAATGCATTTAGCAAATTCATTCTCTTTGATCTCGCATTCCTATTTTGGTTGGACGGAAGGTGATACATTTTTGATGAACACGTCAGAAGCATTTTATCATCAGAGAAGTGAGATATCATATCATATAAGAGTATATAAGCAGCCGGTGCCTGGTGGCCCTCACTATATACCAAATTATCTTTGATCTACATAGTCTGGTTGACATGCATCACAGAGAATTACATGCGCCTTGATTTATCAATAGGCTCAAAGCAGAGGGATGTTACACCATCACCCCTCTTATGAAAAGATCCCTTGGAATTAGAAATTTCAACACGGCCTGAAATGAAGGGGATCTTCAGGTTCATGTGTTAACTTGCCGCTTAACAAAGCTGTAGGGCTTTACTCGTCTTTTCAAAGAGACGAGTGTGAAATGCCAAAGACAGCCTTTCACACACTGCTGGAAGAAGAAAGTGTGCTGAAACAACACGACTGTGTTTTCAAACCCGAGACAAGCAGCTCGCTCGAGCAGAACGCTGGTGTTTGTTGCCCGTTTGAAGGTAAACCCGTCTGCAAACATTTTTGTTGCACCAAGAAGATTTGAAACATCCTCCTGCTTGTCTGAAAGCGACACCACGATTAATACTCAAGCTTACTCAAGTTTGGAAAATGCATATTTGCTCCTGGAAGGTTTGAGCTTTGTGTAGGTAGTGAGTAATACTGCTTTGTCTCCACCCTCCACTCACCAGGTGCATGAAATTGTAGGTTAACACTTTTTCTGCAGCATTCTTTTAGCACTCCTTTAAGCTTTTATTGGTGTTAAGATGATCAGTTGGCATGTAGCATATAATATGTAAAAACAGGCAAAGGCAAAATGACGCATTTTCAAAAGTGAACCTATTTTCTGGTTAGTACTGAAAGAGTTTGTTGATTAATTACCCTCTTAAAATGTGAAATGTTCTCTTTTTGCCCTTAGTTAACATTAAAATGTGAAAAGCTCTCTTACTGGCACACAATCTAACAGTATCACATTTCCTCTGTGTTTTCTTTAAGCAGCTTTTTAATAAAGATATGCATCATGAGTACAATGAGTGAAAAATCAAATGCATCGAGGTGCTCTACATTTCAGAGGTAAATATTTTACTTTTCACTGTGCTACACTTATTTGACATCTAAAATTACCAGTTAGTTTGCAGATTAAGTATTTTTTTAAAAGTTACAAGTTTATTAAAAGATGGATTAACGTTGAAGATCTGTGGCTGGTTTTGGCCCCATTAAAATCTATCAAATTGATGATGAGTTGTTTGCAGTTCCACCATAGACGGATTTCCCCTAAAATTCTCACATGGTTTTATTTAAATGACTGTTTGACTCCTACCCAGTGAGCTCAAACAATCTAATATTTTAGAAAAAAAGGAAGGTTTGGAGAAGTAGCCAAAAAATGAATACAAGTTTGTTTTTCAGATTTTATGTTTTGTCTTCTTCCTAATCCCTTTATTCAACCCTGAGCCTTTGGAGGGAGGCACATCCCTCTGATGGGACAAAATGGACTACCTAATGACACTCTCTTAAGTAAAAAGTAGTCCACTTTTGACCAGATACTACATTAAAATGCTGCTGCTGCATTAGTAACATCAATGTAAAGATAATAATAATAATAATAATAATAATAA
>JAPZDV010000009.1:19232766-19255173 GCA_029814665.1 Acanthurus lineatus | reverse complement strand
GTAACATCAATGTAAAGATAATAATAATAATAATAATAATAATAATAATAATAATAATAATAATAATAATAATAATTTAGAATAACATATTAGTCATAAAATTTTCTGCAGAATAGGTACTTTTGCACTCTAAGCAGGCTTTGCTAATGTATAATCTTTAATTTTAAATTTATAGCTATTTAAATGCAGGGATTTTACTTCGAATGAGTACCACTTACTACTTGAACAGTACTAATTTTACTACAACTACTTTTCTACTACGTACTTCTTTAACATTCTTACATCAGTACATTTCCTTATGTAAAGCATCTCAATACTACTTCCACCACGGAAGCCAACACATTGTTTCTCATGGCTGCAACCTTCCATCAAATGCAAATTTTCAACATGTCTCATGCATTTTTATGTACAAACGTCTCCAATATTCAGCCTGACATATTTGGTATCTTTGGAAGTGTGTGATCGCAAATAAAACAATATTTGCACATAACGAGCTTGAGAGTATTATTAAATCAATGTATTATTTCATTTATTTATTAAGTAAGAGTCTCAAATGTACTGATATTCTTATCATTTTTATATAATAATCAATTAAATACCTTTAGGTTTTTTGATTATTAGTCTAAAATAAAATAAGAAAAATATTTCATGTGAGATTGAAAAACATCCCTCTGCTTGTGCTTATATAGTCAAGTAAACAGTAACTTGACATCGCCACTGTTAATTAGCATCTACAGAGCCCTAAATTAAAAGGGTTATTAAGGTTTGTGGTCACAATGAGTTTGCAGACATCACACTCTTAGTGGTCATAATGACCACGGGTGGCCGGCGATGTGGAGAGTGCCAAGACTCTATATGCAGTGTTTATGGACGCAGGGCCAGAAATAACAGGCCCACTGTAAATAATCGTCCCTTTCAGTCCCTACTACCATGACATCACCACAACCACAGCCGTCATGAGGGGAACAGCAGCGTTGTGGCTCGGAGAGACCAAGGGTAAGACTCACACACACACACACACACACACACACACACACACACACACAGATAAACAGAGAAAAAGCCATTGGCTGCCTCTCTGTAGTTGTCTTCAGGTCTGTATTTGTCTGCATGTCCCTGTGCAAATTGTAATTAGTTGAGATCTGAATATGGCATCAAGCTAAATCAACACTGTCGTTAACCTTAGCTGGATGCTCCGGGATAAAGGGTGGAGACCAACGGCAGACTTGATAAAACACACACAGGTCAGAAACTTCCCCCAAGCTGCCTGATGTGCTGATTGCACACAATATAACCTCCAAGACATATGTGCAGCGACAATCACAGACCAGGCCAAGACAGAAAAAACTCCCTCCTGCATAAAGGCTCCAGGAAAGTAAAGCCCACTACTAATGCAGTGTTGAACGCTTTGCAATCAGACAAATAAAGGGGCAATCTAGCACACAATCAAACTAGAGATTTAGCCTGCTCTCCTGCCAACAGCTAGGGACCTCCTCTTTCTGAACAAGGGATTCACTATTGACTATACCCCCCACCCCCCCCACCCCGTCTCTCTCTCCAGTCTTCTCCCTCTGCCAGTCTGAAAGGCGTTATGCCAACCTTTTCTACCATTGGGCATGCAGCCCTGCCCTTTATGCAAATGCTATGCCGCAATCCCTAACTCAAAACCCCCACCATCTCACCCCCCACGTCTGTGCAACAACCCCCCCACCATGGCCTCCTGTCTATATATTCTTTTTAATCTTTATACGTTTCCATTTAAATTAGCCAAGGTACTGAGCTTAAGCCACAGCCATAAGTTATTAATTAAACCCTGATGATCAGAGGATCTTGGATTCCTGAATGTAGCTAAAAGCTCAAGACGCAGCCCAAAGGCCTGTACTTTGTTTGGTGCCCTCCGTGGGCAAAAAGCGCCGACCAGGGGCGAATATTTGACAGAGGTGTGGTTGTATGTGTCTGTACGAGCCCTGATAAAGAAGGACATCTCTTGGCAAAACAAATAGAATATAGACAAAGAATGAGAAGGAGGGAAAGGACGGGCAAAAGAAGAAGAAAGTAAGAATAAATTCATAAGGGAAGAATTTCCTGACATTATTTGCTTTTTGCATAATATTTCTATTCTTTAAAATGTCTTCAGAAACATATTTAGTCATGGCTGCTCCCTTTCACTAGAATGATCACATAATAGGAAAGAGACAGGGTCAATTATGCTTCCACAGAAAAAAAGTACAAAGTGGAGTGGGTCTGAAGTCAACTAAAAATGAATATGCACTCACACACACACACACGCACACACACACACACATACACACAAACACTTGCAACTCATTTTAAGGGTCTGTAAAAGTGCTAGCTAAGGCATAATGGTGGGTTAATAAAGTTACTGCTGGCTAGAATAAGAACCAAGGGGTTAATAATGTGAGAGAAAGTAAATCATGGCTTTTACTGACAGACAGGTTTCACAAGTTGGCACGAGGGCTGAATAAACAGAAGAAGGTAATAAATTACCAGTCAAGAGAGATCAAAACAGAAAACTGGAAGAACCGACAAAGACAGAGAATTTGAACGCACTTAATTTAGGACAAAAAACATACAAAACGTTTTAATCTTTGAGCAGTAAACAAAAGAGGCCAATGAATGAATACATGAAGGGAGTGTGAGGACAGTGATAGGGTTAACACAGTGGGCCGGAGGCTGAAGGAAGAGCCCTGCTAATGCTATTAAAGCAGAGCTTCCGCTTCTGCCGTAGGGCGAGTGTCGAGCCGCACAAACAGGGCGCAGGGTCCACACAAGCTGGACGGAGCCCACACACACCACAGGAAAAGAGCTCTGCCTAAGACAAACACTGTATGACCAAACACACACGCAAACTCACATACACAAACACTACTGTCTCCTTATATGCCCCAAGTATACCAGGACATGTGGTGTGTTACACTTCCACTTCCAAGTGTGGAGCAGACTGAACAAAAATGGCTTCAGAGTCAATGTAACCATGCGAAATGTCATGTTGAAAATGTAATAAATGCTGTTCAGTAATATCATTTTTTTGACACTGTGCGATATGTGAACAGGGCTCCTTTCGCAAAAAAAGCTTGATCTCAGTGGCAACAAATGGAATTTTCTTTTACCAGATAAACAAACAAAGACGTCTAAACCCTAACAGTCTAGACCAACAATGCAGCACCGCAACAATCTCCAAATATAAACTTCAAGCTTTATTTCCCAAGCCTCTGCACAATGGCTGCACTAATCTTCCTGAACGAGGAAAGACACATAAACACAACCAAACAGGTTGGTTGAGGGAGAATTAAGACTTTAACACCCTGTGCTCTTTTCAGTGAAAGCCACTACACGCACACACACACACATACACACACACGCACACACACACACAAACACATCCCTTTCCCTTCTTCCTATGTGGACTTCCTTGTCTGAAGTCACAGTAATAAAGTTTTCAAAACCCTACACAGTGCCAGTAAGTGACGGCTGGCGGCGAAGAGAGACCGGAGGTTAGAAAGGGTGAGGAAGGCAAAACAAAGGATTGATGAGAAGCTATAAAAACATCGTCAACACCATCAGCTCTGACTTAACTGCAGTTTTTTAGTTGAAATGTTTTAAGTCACTTCCTACATATTTAATCACATCTATGAAAGCGGCATTTGTGTTTTGTAGTTTTAGTCAACACATCAAAAGTATTTTATTTTTTAACTTTCTAGCATCATTTAACTTTTTTCAGGGCTTTGTACACAAAAAAATCACCAGATCAAAACTGACCAATTTGAGTCAATGTTGTACTCCGCTTTAAATGTCACTCAATTTACAATACATTCGAGACCCCATTTAGACTAATTTAAATTTGTCGTGTCTAACATTGAGAAATATTACCACAGTTCTGAAAGAAAACAAAACACTAATGCCAGGTAAGGGGGTGCTCTTATCCACCATCCATTAAAAAAACTAAAGACAATGGGTCTTTGTTGTGTAATTTTTTATGTTAATGATGGATAATTTATGGCTACTAAATGTTATAATTTACTCCAGCTGTTTTTTTTTTAACCTTACATGTCAATATTTGTTACTGATTGGTAATAATATGTTTATCATATACAGTTATGTTTTCTTATGCACATTGTTTAATACAAACAAAAACAAATATTTGACAGTGTTAAAGTCAAACATAAGTTAGTTGTGACATACAACTGTGATGGAATTTTTGTATGCTTTTGTAATTAGTCTGTATCCTCAGCTGTTCACTGCTGTTTTGACTAAAGGATGACCTGATGAATCCTGCTGTTTGACATCTTTCAACAGATACCTTGTTGTATGGGTCACCATCTCTTTTATTGCACCCCATTCTCATCCACTCCACCTGTTAAAGAAATTCTGTGATGTTTCCACCAATTGGCCAGGCACATGTCAGAAAGTATAATGGAGTGAAACATTCAATCAGGGGGCACAACTCTGAACTGCTTACTGCCGTGTGGTTCTGTGTAGTGTTTCCTCTCTATAGAGAATAAACATTTGGTGCATGCTACTTTTCCAGTCTTGTTCTTTAATTACCTATAAGCAGACTGGGAAAATTTCCACAACACAACAAATCAAAATAACAAAATTTTATTTTGGGCAAATAACAATGACGCTGTTAACCTACTAGATCAGACCTCCAGGTGTACTGATCCGAACTAGGTCCATTTCCTAATGGCCTGTAGACTTTTTCTAATACTGAACGTATGGCAAAATGACATTCCTCAACCTATAGACTGAATTAGACTATGTCCTCAGCATTAATTCATTACCACAACAAGAGAATTATCAAGATATATTAGAGCATAATTAGCGTCTATCAGACCAAACCCAATCGCAGTGAAAAATAGAGTGTGTGCGCGCGTGTGTGTGTGTGTGTGTGTGTGTGTGAGTGAGTGTGTGTGTGTGTGATGGAAGGAGGGAGGGAAATGAATGAGGCCTTTTCTTACAGCAGAGCCCAGATCAGAGCTCCTAACTATGGGATTTGGTGCTGTTGCCTTTCTCCCCCGGGAGGGAGTAATTAGGTTAGGGAGGACAACCGCCGCATTGTTTTAACAGAGGAGGGATTGTGCAGGCCAAAGTCCCACCAGCAACATGCTCCCTTCACAACAAAAATGCCAGATTCTATGGGGCTCGGACACACATCCACACAAAGATATAAAACTTTTTGGGGATTTTTTCTGTTAAGTTTAGCACAGCTAGAAAAACCTGGCTTTTTATTCAACACTGGGTTCTGTACTGTGTGTATCCAATGAAATGTCAAATACAGCCCAACGGTGCCCGATATCCTCTCATGTTGTTGCAGTTTATGGATTCCGAGTCTTTGTGGGACTCGGTTCTCTTTAGTGTGACTGCGACTGCTCTCTCCTGTATCCAGAGGCTTGGCACCACGCACCGCTCCTAACTAGTATAATATGGTTATGATGCATTTGCATTCCTTCCAATCCCCAAGGAAATACAATACGCCTATATCGTCTGTTTTAATCACAGTCTGCTTCCAAGGAAAGTAAAAGGAGAATACAAACAGCCACAGCTATAAAGAGGCTTCTCAAACATACTTCAAGTTCGTTTAAATAGATCCTCCGCTGATTGATAGAGAATAATTCAAACAAATCATGCAGCTAGAAAAAACAAAAGGACACGGAGTGCACCCCATTCTACTATCTTTACAGTACAGACTATGGCCTCTTTCATTCCCTCCCATTTCCCCCTCTTGTTTCCCATCCGTTCTCTTTCCCTTTGCTCTGTATTTCTGTCTATAATCTTTCTGTCTGTCTGAACCAAAAATGAAAAATAATTCTGCTGTTGTTTCACTCTTCTACACCGTTCTCCAGGCCTTCACTCCTCCAAGTATTAAAAAAACAAAAAAGCACACCATAATATGCACCTCTGTATTCCCGCCCACACCATCCCTATTCGCTTTCATCATAAATCTCCACAGCCTGGCTGCAATATGCAGTCAATTTGTGGTCCCCATATGAGTCTTTACTCTAGCTTGCAAATACTTCTATTCAGGTGTGCAGATGGAGAGGAAAAACAAGGCAGGGGGATAAAAAAAAATACACAATGAATAGAGTAAATGTGTGTGAACTGATACGCAACTCTTAACAGACAGGTCCATAAGGCCTACGAGAGTCTTTTCTCCACCGCAGCTTGCTACAGGTGGCGGAGATGATTGCGCGTTATTCCAGATGATGACCATAATGAGCCCAGTTTGAGTTTCACAAGGCTTTCACAAGACGTCGTAGACAGTGACAGCGGTTTGAAACGTCAAAGAGACATCCGCTTTGGATCTGTTCCCTCCACGTCCCGCTTCAACAGAGCTTGAGAAGCTGCAGCAGCAAAAGAGGAGAGGGGTGCACTATTTCTCCATCACGGTCGCAGGCGACCACATCACAAAAAGGGTTCCTGTAAGAATTTGATTCAGAAACTATGTGTACTGGCTAGACGTCTTAATAACATGAGAGCAGAGAGATGAGTGCAGCATGAAAGTGAATTCATGATCTGTCATAAAGAGTGTTTGACGGGGCAGAGAACGTCCTACTCCATGAACTTGCAGGGTAAAATTAAATCTGGCCCATCTGCGTTTTATATTTTAGCAGTGACATGAAATCCACATCCTGCACTAAATTTTCCAGTCAAATATACAACTTTCCATGTAACACACACTAATCCTGCAGCTATTTCTCTGAGCCTAAACAGAGCAGAAAGTTTATATTGAATTCCCTTGCAGAGTACGGTGCAGCTGTAGTTGGGATAGTAGTTACTGGCTGACTGGGCCAAAAGGAGTAGCCACAGAGTTGCGTTTGAGCCTAACTGTGAGCCCTGCTTGGCCCTGGCTTCCTCAACCTAACTCTATACTACTCTGACAGTATAGAGTTAGGTTGAGGAAGGCCGTTGACAACGGCTTATTTGACTCTACTGTACTCTGCTTGACTATCAAGGGGGTCTCAAACAGCCTCGGGCCTGCAGCAACAGCCAGCAAACACAAGTCACAAGAAGCATAGAGTGTGCACTCATACCCAACACATACACAGACACTTCCACACAAACCGAGTCAGTTAATAACACACAAACTCCCGCCCTCCAGCTCTGTTTGCTCTCAGCTGCCAGGCCTTCTCAGAGTTCATCTGAGGTAAAGATATGTTATATTATGCAACCGAGTATAGGTTTTCCACCCTTGGCCCCTTGCCAACTTCCTGCTCCAAAGAGCAAGATCTAGAGCTTTGTTCCCTGGGGTGACAGCTATTCCTTGCCGGACGGGGTGGCCGAATTAGATACACAGACAGAAGCAGACAGGAAAGGTAACAGGAAGAAATGAAAGAGAAGGCAAGCAAGTAAGAAAACAAGTGAGAAAAGACAAGAAAAAGAAAAGGAAAGAGCATGGAGCTTTGTTGTCCTTATATATTGTTGTCTGTGTTTCTTTGTCTGTAACATCAAGTACTCTTTACCCATCTACTCTATGTCTTTTTCCCCAACTCTTGAAATCAGGTCACAACTGTTTTCATTACTGTTTGACTTGCGGGTTCATAAGCCTCCCAGCGTCAACGTTCCTACACCCACCCCCAAGACAGGAAAAGATTTTCCCTCCAACATTAACCCCATAAATGCCTATTAAGCCCAATCATAAGCTTTAAACTGCTCTCCCAGTGAATGAGTATAAAAGCTGATCTCAAAAGTTGTTATTTGGTTTAAGTATGGATATAGTCAATGCTGGGCTCATAGGCTTATCTGCTATAAAGCCAGAGTGGATTGTTAAACCTGCATGGTCACTGTTTTCATCGCTTGTGCATGATCAACATATCCAGAACTCTACTTAGAGCTATTTTGCCTCTACTACAGTATGAGGTAATGTAGCGTGATGATGAAAGAAAGCCTCTGGAAATTTGAGGGACAATCAACAACTCAATTAATTCCTATTTATCCCTCCCCTACTTAAAGGCATGCCAAAGAAGTGGTGAAAAGATAATGAATGCTATAACATCATCGAGTGGCGTCACTGGGTGATGTCATCCTTTGACAACAGAACAATCCCTGACACCAGTGTCATTCGCCAGTTGACTGCAGGCCAAAAAATGTTTGTGTCCTTTGTATTCAAATGGTTGTAATTGCCTTTCTAGGTTTTACCTGGTGTGCAGAGATGCTGTTTAGCTTGGTAATTAAATAATGGTTATATGGATGGATGGAGAAATGGTTGGGTGCAACAAAGAAGCACCATAGATTAATTGCTAAAGACAAATTCATTAAAAAAAAAAAAACAATTTAGATTTTGAAGGGAAAACATATACCCATCTAGTGGGTAAATGGTAACACCTGAACAATAAGTTCTGCATTTTAAATTATGTGAAGCTACTGAGCAAGCAAAGAAATTAAAACAGCTAACAATGAAAAGATAAATCACTAATATAGTAAGTCTGGCTAATATCAATTACAAACATTTCAAATAATAGGCGTAATGTCAAATGTATTGATTGAATGGTCCTCATAATTTAGTAAAAGTAATGTATCAACAGTTGAAATACCTAGCTAAAAGTATTGATACACAGATAAAATGGTTATCAAAGGGTAATGGTTAAATGGCTGAAATAGTTAGGCATAGTAGGCTAAAGGTAACATTGTTGAAAAGGGCCTAGTTAGCTGACAGTCATGGGTAAATAGATGAAATACTTAGCCACTATAGGCTAATCATTAAATACACCTAGTTAGCTGCCTAGTTATCTGACAGTAATGGCTAAATTGCTGAAATAGTTAGCTGAAAAAAATGGTTGAAAAATGGTTGAAAAAGCTGAAAGAAATTGCTCAAATCACAAACTAAAATTAGCTGAAGTTATTGGTAGAAATAGCTAAAGTTTGCTATTCGTTAAATAGTTTAAAATGGCCGAGTTAGTTGACGGTAATGGCAACATAAATAAAGTTGTAGCAAAAAGCAATAGCTAAATGGTTGAGAAAGTTCACTGAAAATAGTGTTTAAAAGAGTTGACATTAGCGAAAATAACTGTAGAACCGTTGAAAAGACATAATTAGCTCAAAGTAACGGCTAAGAAGTCGAAACAGTTAGCGAAAAGTAAGGGCTTAAAGGTTAAAATAGTTAGCTCCAAGGGGATATATCAATAGTTGAAGAAAATAGTTTGAGGTGACAACTAAAAAATTTTTTAAACAGAGTTTTACATTAGCACTACAGCTAACACCGTGTTAGCCACTTCCAGATACAAGCTAAAAAGACAACATAAATAATTTTATAAAATATTCTATTTAAACTTACCTTTCTGTTAAGCTAGCTGGTCACAGATTTTAGTGCAAAACAGACTCCTCATGTGAATCTGGGTCTGACTGAGACTCAGTAAGGTCTAACTGAATCTCCATGTTTCCTCTGATACTAACATTAGCCATCTTGATGCGAACTGCTCTTTCACTTGTCAATCTACACGAGCAGCAGTGGTGAGCACAGCACAATGACTGTGACTAATAGAGCCACATAGATGTACTTTAAGCTAAATAGTTGTTTTGGTTCATTTGTTTTCACTCTTTATGCTTTTTATGTAGGAAAACTGGAATAAACAAAATAGTGATAATTTAATTTATTTAAGTGTGGCTACCTGCTTTAAAATTTGACTGGAGAGAAACTTTAATCGAAGAGTAACACACTTCAGTAAAACACAGTAAAACACTTCAAGTGATAATAATACAATGCAAGCTGAACTAAAATGGTCGGCTCTAATGTTTATGTTCAGTGGCACAAGATAACTGAAGTAACATTCACTCATAAAAAATCAATAATGTTGAATACCATGTAATTCAAAATAAATTCAAACAGGCCAGAACACATTTGGAACATGACAGGTGGGAACATTATGTTCATCCGACAGGGCTGCGGGTGTACATCAGACAAAAAAGGCTGGGAACCACTGTCCCATATCATATACACACACTCTGCTGCTGTAATGCAGTCGCACGGTGTTTTTTTTTTTTTTTCAAAGAATGCACACCTGCGACTCATGATTTAGTATGTGCAGGTGTGTTTTAGTGTACAAGGAAATGCAAAATATAGCTTGTAAGCTCCACATAATTGGACTTGAATTAAAACAGACACACTGCAAACTCCAAATGTAGAGAGGGTGTGTTTCTGAATGGGTAGACCTACTGTTGCTACAGCTTCTTTCTAATTCACAAGATGCTAATATGTATGTGTTTGCCATGTTTGTGTGAATGCCTGCATCTGCCATTTCTTTTCTGTTTTCTTGCATAGTGCATATGAAAGTCAGCCTGGGGAAGCTTGTGTGAAGAGAAGGCTGCAGTCAAACACACAGGCGCACGGACTGTGAGAGTGAAACTGTGCTCAGATTTCATCCAGATTAATCTGGAAGCTTTGAAATGAGGGGTCTACTGTATATATTTAGCCAGTGCAGTGAGATGTAGGTCAGACAGACAGGCAGAACAGGCCAAACAACATGCCCAGATTGCCCACACTGAAGTGACCTTGAGTGGGCCGTCAATGAAATGCAACAACAACTCTCTATCTATTCGTGTTGACCTGTGACAGACTGATACAATGGTTTTCCATGTCCTTTCTTTAGCCTGGTCACAAGTTCGAGCCCTTACGTTCCTCTTTGTGGAACACATTAGATCTCAGAAAGTCAAGATCGTAAAGCTTGTTTTTATGGAAATGTTATTTGTTGATTAAAAAGAAAGAACAGAGAATGAATTATTGTCACCGTTCACTCCGTGTGTTGATACTGGCATTAGTACAGATTTATTCAAAGCAAGAACAAAGCACACTCAGACACATTTCTCAGTCTGTCTTGCGCAGCACTAGACAAGGAAAAAAATTAACTAAACACTGTGAAATGTACAACAGTTATTCACTTCGAAACGTATTGATTGAGAAGCAATGACAGTCTTATGCTACTGGCCTCTCACTAGAAGCTATGGTGCTAATAGTAACTGGTTTTCTTACAAATTTTTGCAACCAAGAATCACGGCATAGTAGAAAACATCAGATAAACTAATAGACCTTCTTTTGTTTACGGGGTTTTTTTGGGTGAGGGGGTTGGGGCAGAGAAGGTAGAGGTTTGTGCCCCTTTTTTAAAAAAACGTGCCTTGCCTGTTGTTATCACTTTAAGATACTGACCATCATCTGTTGCAGTAGGAAGAGTTTTTAGCATGAAGCTCAATTTTAGGCTCGTTTATACGAGCAGGAAGGAAGGAGCAGATGCCATTTTGAGATTTTTTTTCAAGACAATTAAACTTTTGGAGAAAACAAAACTGTGATCAAAGCAAAGTATTTGCATATGGTAGGTCATAAAACAATTCTAGAGGGGGTCTTTAAATTGCTGCAACAGACTCATCAATCAGAAGGGACATACCACTTTGCAGCTCTAAGGTTTTGCTCTTCAAGCCCACTACAGTGTGAGGCAAGTGTAATGGAATACAGTGCCTGAAAATTGACATAACCATGATACTCTCACAGATACAAGATCTATTCAAAACAAACTGAAGCCCTGGAGGAGGAGGAGGAGGGTAAAGGAAGAAATATGTGTGTATGCCTCATGGTGTATCTGTATAAACCAATGGTGCCACACCCTCTCTCCTTAAAACAAACACTGTAGATTTCTCTCTCTCTCACTGTCTCATACCTTCACACACACCAACACCGATTGTGTGTCACCACAAACACCTTATCCTCAATTGCCCTGTCAGATCAGTTGTCAAAACGTTCCAAATACTCACATAATGGCGGCACTGTTTTTTAAATTTATGACTAGAAATTGGAAGGCAAGAACATGCTGTACTGATGTCTGAAGCTTAGCCATGACAACGCTCTCAAATATTCCTGAATGTATTTCTGTTTTCTGCTCATGGTTCGTTCTGGTAAAGGCACACTTTGTCTTGGTGGTTTCTAAATCAAGACCACCCCGCTCCTCCTCATACACACTGCGGTTTAACCCCCCACCCCACCCCCCGCCTTCCTCCCTGTCTCTGCTGTCACATTGTACACTAAGTATTTGTGTTTCTCCATATATTCTGGCTTAATTATGTAATTTAGCACCTGTGTGTGTGTGTATGTGTGTGTATGTGTGTGTGTGTGTATGTATGTGTGTTCAGTAGCCATGGCAACAGCACAACATATCGGCGACCACAGAGCCGCGCTGGGGCCGCAGGCACTGCCAGGGTTGTGCCAAAGACTAATCCATGCCAGAGGTGACATGAGCGAAGAAAAAGTGAGGCGGGTGGAGACAAAATGACACACACACATGCATGCACACACGCACACATACACACACACACATGCATGCACGCACACACAGACACACCAGCACTATTACTCGCTTCTCTCACTCCTCGCCTTCCTTTTAAAACACAAGCGCACACTGGATATCCTCCCATTCTTCTTGGCTGGAGCCTCCCATGGCAGTAGCAGTAGGAATCCATTCTCCACGGATGCTGGGACAGCTGTGCTGATATTGAATGAGACACAGTTGGTTCTGCCTCTCCCTGCATGCAACGCGAGATAAAAACTACATGCTACTTAATTCAAATCTATATTGCCTGCTACCAAAATTGCCCGGCTCATCTCGTCTTTGTCTTCGCCACAAAACAGGGCTCTGAATTTCTTCGCTGTAAATTTGCTCCTGCTGACGCACGGTGGCCCTCCAGCCACCAGCTGACAATAAAGGCAGAAAATTTATATTACTGAGAAAGACATTAATCACACGAACCTTCATAACCCTCTTAGATATCCAGCACGAACTTTAAATGCAGATCACACACAACGTGGTACCAATTTTAAAGCTGCAAAGATAGCAAAAAGCTCCAATTTCAAGCTGTTGGGGGTCTTAGCAGGGATACCTCCTTGTTTTATGGATGTGGCCTTTAATGGCGCCAATGGAAAGAGGACACATACGAGTACACACAAAAAAAAGCCACCTCAAATAAACTTATTTGGCATGCAATGTGTAAAATATTTCAATATCTTTTAAGACTGGCAGCTTTTGCAATGGCTACGTGCTTTGACTGAATAAGTAAAAGGAACACAGTGTCCCAGGCAAGCTTTTGGCATTAGGATATGACCTCCTGGTGTCCCATGATGAGGAGAAAAGATCCGACGCTGCCTGCACAGCACAAAACAGCAGCACGGCCAATCAGGGACTCCGATTTCACCCCGTATACTCCCTGCCATTTCTTCCCCCTCTTTCACGTGTGCACACACAACTCGTTTTCAAGCGAAGCGAGCACCATCGATCAGCCCTACCTGTCAATCAAAACGTGCTATGAGTTTATTCTTCTGTATGCAGGCCAAAAGCAGAGTGCTGCCGGGTCACTTCTCTACACAAATATCCACACACAATAAACTTCTCTTTGCTGTTTGGCAGCAGTGAGCTACACTGGAGCTGTATGTATAATTAAGACAATTAAACTTGTGTGCAACTGAACCAAAACTCACAATGATACCATAATTCAATATATCTATCTGAGACATGTTGGCTTGAAAGGAACATGGTAAGAGAAAAGTCGCCTGGAAACCGGAGTTCTGGCTAATCCTGCAATAACCACTCGGGCCTAATTGGCATGAAGACATGGCACCAAAGGTTTTAGGTGCATGTTTGCATGTCGGCGTGTACGCTTGTGCATGTCTGTGTGCATGCGTGTGCCTTTAACTCTGAAAAATCCAACATTTCTGTTTATTCAGTCTGCGCTTCCATCAGATTTTAATCCTCTGAGCAGCTGTTCTAACTCATTCTGCAGGCCTTGGGAAGAGACGGAGAGGGGGTGGTGTATGTGTGTGTGTTTGTGTGTGTGTGTATATGTGTGTGTGTGTGTGTGTGTGTGTGTGTGAGGGTCACCTTAATAAATATGTGTAAAGTTAAATTATTATTTCAAAGTCCTGATACTGATTGCATTAATTGAATCAAATTTTCACATAAAACAAACCAGCTCATGCTTTCCCCTTCTATTTATTGCTTTGATGTTTTCATTGAAAACACTGCTCTGTGATAGGGAGAGATAAGGGTTGCTGGTGACGTAAGAAAAATGTAATACATTTTCTTGGAGCAACATATAGCACTGATAAAGAAAGTTGCGCTTCACACTGGGAGGACAAAGCAATGCGTCATGTGCGCCGGGACGGTGACCTGACAGCAGAGGTGACTTTTGACTTTTAGAAACGCACAAAGAAAACAGACCACGAAGAAGACAGACGTCGGAAAGTGAACTGTCCGATAATTAGCCTACACCAAGGCAAACAGGAACTGAGAGTTACATTAAAAAAAGACGAAAGGCATAAAGGAAAAGTGCAGGGCAATTTAAGTTTGCATGATGCAATTTAAATTCAAACAAAAAAAAAGAGGCATTTGGAAATGAAGGCTTGTGTTTTTAAATTAATGCGTAACTTTTTTTTCCCCTTTGTTTAAACACGCCAAATTTAAAAAGCACCGCCAGGAAACATCTCGCCTTCTTTAAATATCACTTAGAGGTACTGTTTGTGATGTTATCTCTCTCCCTCTGTTCCAAGACTACGATCTGATATTTTCCTTTGCAAACATTAAAATTCAAAGTGGTCGGAGCAGCAGCCAGTTTTTGGTCTGTTTGCGCTGCAGCTTGACTGCACAGCAAAGGAAAAAGTGCCGTTCGCTCAGACCATGTTGCCAATAACAGGCTGCAGAAAACACACACACGGAGAATATGTAACTTTTCATGCAAAGTGTGTGCAAAATAATCAAAGGTTTTGCGCTTTCTTTTCCTACGCGGGCCTTAGAATAATTCCAGACGCAGGTCAGCGTGAGCGGCCCTGCAGGAAAAAAAACATTTTCTCAAGATGGAATATATGAAAACACACACACCTAATGCGGAATAAATAGGGACTAAATAGGACTTACCACTAAGGCATTGTTTAGAAGGTGAGTAGGGTAATACTTTAGTGTTGAGAGGGTGTTAAGAGGCGAGGAGAGCAGGGGTCAGCGTCCAGGCGGGCAGAGGGGGCAGAGGGAAGGAATAAGTTAAAATGTCGCACCAGTGAAAACAGTCTGAGATGACAACATTATGAGTTCCATAATAGTACCACTGAACACACTGAAAAAATGCAATTAAATAAAAAAGTCTGTTTTTTTGTTTTTAAGGTCACTGCGGCCTGCAAGTAACGGACAGTTAGGGTTTGGAAAAGCAACAAAAACGAGCAAAAAAGTAAAATAATAGTAGGCCTGCCACCAATTGCAAATTACAAGAGAAAATAATGTCAAAGACAATTTAAGCAGGAAATTGCAATTTTAACTTTAAATTATAGGCTGTGAATGTATTTGAAGAATGACTGGTAAATTAAAAAATATGAGACAGAGCAGTAGGACTGGCTTCCACTACTCTTTACTAACGTATAATATCTGTTTTACGTTAAAAAAAAAAAAAGACTGAATTTAAAAGTGATTTTTATCCCTAAATTGGATCAACATGGAAAACACACGAGGAGTCACACAGAGCACACACACACCCTTCTCCTCTCAGGGCTCTGCCCGTAATTTGCTTCCATTACGCACCGTCCGTCACATCCCAGCACGCTGCTTCTCTCCAGCAAGGCTTTTATCACAGTTAATAATTCATTCGATTGTTTACAATTGTTGCCATATCCGAGGTCCAAGCTCGAATTTTTAATTATTAACAGCAATTAAATAAACAAAATGTGCCTTTCCGTCTGCAGACGGAGCTGCAAGGGAATGCTGTGTGTGTGTGTGTGTGCGTGTGTGTGTGAGAATGTGTGTGTGTGTGTTTGGGTGTGTGTGTGGAGAGAGAGAGAGAGAGAAGGCTGCTGGTGCTGTTTGCACGGAGAAATGAGTTGTTTCTTCTCAACAGTCACATATGGGTTCAAAATTTAAAAAATGACAAGAAACAGTGTGAGGGGCTTTTCCGTTCCCCTGCTGCCCAGCCAACGACACTCTGCAAGTTAGCATTATGTGCAACATGTGCAATACATTACACTGTATGAGCTTCTGTTGCCAATTAGTGTTGATTAAGGGAAATTTATGTAGCTAAATAAAAGCTTCTTTTGTGCATTGATTATCTACTGTGAAAGAATTTTTATCAATTACAGATAAAGTCATCATCTCTTATCAGCTGTATGGAAATGCAGGCCGAACAACTCTTAGCTGAAAGCTATTTAAAAAAAAAAATCTGCAAGTGAATCCTCTTATACACACAGCTTATTCTAATCTATATGTAATACGTGTGTGTGCCTGTAATCATAGTTTAACAATCTGTTTCTATTTTCTTCATGTTTCTGAGTTGGATTCAGTCAGTTTCGCCCTCTGAGTCTTAAGTCAACACACTAAGTGGCCTCTAATAGCTTCTTCAATAAAATGTAGAATTAAGGGAAAATAATAAAAATCTCCTTTTCCCTTCTGGTGTCAGCAAGAGGAGAACGTTATGGTCTGAGCTGCAAATGTTTTGAAATAGAAACCAGACATGACTTGTGCCCGCACGAGAGAGGAGCCGGGAACATCCTCTCAGCAGTCGTCAGGGGCATATGATGGGAGGAAAAGTCTTTTAATAGAACCTAAAAATCAGGAATGAATTACACATGAAACGCGCCCTGGCAGTCCACTGTCAGACGAAGCCATTGAGGGATAAACACGTCTGCTTTATAAGAATTGCAGCAGCTGCATAAAATGGGCACTGGTTGACTGATGTGAAGAAATATAAAAGCTTTATACACCTGGAAAAAAAGAGGCTCTGTCTGCAAAAAGGAAACACTTGAGATATATATATATTTTTAATTTAGGACTTTATTTGGCTGAACTGATGAAGTTCAACACTTTGGCTTTGCACAGAACCTATTTTAATAGTGTGAGAGAGTAGCTGGATTTTACATTGTGCAACTAAACATTTTTCTACGGCTGTGGCGCAAAAAAACTTTGCTGAAAAAGTTCTGCAAGCAGCCTCGTTCTGTTCACTCTCACAGGCTCTGAAAAATGTATTTTTGGTCTAAAAATTAATTATTTAATTAATGATGGTTTGAATAAGATAAATCATTGTTAAGCATGGTTAAAATATCACTAAAGAGTTAAAATGTGACTCCAGAGATGCCTCACACCTGAAGAGAATCATTTCACCACATTTGTTTCACACTAAAAAGAAACAAGTTAAACAGCTGCTCAGTTATCATTTTAGGGATTTAACTAATACATATCTATTTTTTACACATTAGCCGTAAGTGATAATAAAAACTAGTGACACTTTGTCTTTTTTAAATTTAAATAGTTTGGAAAAGAGAAGCACAATGTTTAGTTAGGTGCAGTGCAAGATGTTAGAGGAACCAGTTTTTTTAATATAAAAAATAAATACATAAACAGTGACATGTATTTTGTTCAGCTTCTCTAAAGAATTATGGCACTGGAAGCAACTCAGTGCACTTCTGCCTGCACTAAAAAACACAACGACACATGAAGAAACTGAGGCTGAAATTAACCTGTAACTATCCATGTCAGCACGTGTTACATTCAGGTGCAAATAACTCCAGAAAAAAAATCCATCTCTGAAGGTGTACAATAAATAAAACACACATATGCGCACACACTCACACGCACATGCACGCGAACACTCACGTACCCACACACACACGCACCCATACACACACACACTCTCTCTCTCTCACACACACACACACTATAGCTCCAAAGTCTCGCTTCTCCCGGTCTCAGCTCCACATGAAAGCAGCCCTAAAGGCGGCGGTGTGCGCCCTGCTCTCCTGCAACTCCCCTCACCGGCCAAAAACTCCTGCGAGCCTCGACACTTGGAAAAAATCCTCCAGCCCTAATGTTAAAGTCCGGTCCACAGTCTGCCTGTCCCTGCGCTCTGCTTTCCCCTCCTCCTGCAGGGCTCCCCTCCTTCTTTTTTATATGAAATACATTTCGGGAGAAGCGCCATTTTCTCTCCAAAACCATGTGCGATGGAAACGCGCAAGAAAGTTTCCTGCGGCACAAACGCGCTCCGAGGCGGGACGAGAGTTGAGGTGAAATGTCAGAGTGAGTCAGAGAGCAGAAAGACGCTCAAACACAACAAATAAACACATGTAAAATAACAGACAGAGGAAGAGCAATAAAAACCCGGCGTCCCCACTACAGCCTTCCCAAACAATGAAATAAGATAAGACAGTTTACCTGTGTCAAGCAGTACGGGGAGTACATGGTTATTTTTAGAAAGGAGAATTGGAGAGCTTATTTAAGTTGGATGGAAGCTCGGTATAGTGCTGCATTGCAATCGCTCGCCGTCCTGTTTCTCTCACTCCATGCTGCTGCAGCTTACAGTAACCCCGCCTAGAAAGTGAAAGCTTGCACAAACTTTCAGGGAAAAAACTTTGTCTCCCTCCCCTCGCCTCCTGCAGGACTTTTATCGCTCTCCTCATAGCAGCGAATTCTCCCGCAAGGCGGTGTTTTTTTTAAATTATTTTTTTAATTTTTTTGTGGAGATTTATTAAGGCGTCCTTGGCAGAACTTTTGACTTTTAAAACGAGATAAATCTTTCTTTTGATTAATCTTCGATGACGTCTGACGCGCTACGAACAGCCTAGGGTATAGTATCCGCGCGCCCCTACATCCTTTACATGCTAATGTTATGCTTTAGTTACATTTACTGACCCGTCCACTCCATGTTGTAGAAATGTAAATACTGATCAGAGAGTAGAGGGAATTTTTCGTGTGTATTTAACGTATCTGTAGTTATGCTGTAGTTACACTTTGACTTGAAGCAGACACGGAAACGCATCACAGTGGATCAGAGTGGCGCAACAGCTGCGAGGCAAAAAAGGGGAATAAATTAATATTTTCAGTAAGACAGACTTGAGAAAACTTTTAAAGGAAAAGGCTAATTTTTCATGTTGTGAGAAACAACGACGTGGACACATTCATAAAGGGGTTAGTGAGTCACTAATTTGACTCACAAAAAACCTTTGATAATACTGTAAAGAATGTATAAGCCAGGGTTCTGCATAAATACAGCTCAGTTGCGTGAATAAAATATTCTGTTACACCTCCTGATGTGAGGACTTCAGCTCTTAAGTCTTGTGCATTAAAAGCTAGAGTTTGCACTGGATTATATTCTTAAGTTCATTTGCAGGCATTTGAATCAATGCATTATCTCATCGGGTGCTGTAAAGTTAAGACTATTTATTTACTGAACCATATTTGACCCAGTCTGGAACCCACAACTGTAGTTTAAAAACCAGTGAAGTGCATCCAAGCCAAACAGTTACTGCAGCGTTCACTATGAAGAAAAACTAGCAAACATTGAAGACAGACATGTAATCACAGCCTCGGAGCAGTATCAAAATACTAAATTGAGGTGTGTGAGGACACAGGAACTCTCTGTCACACACACAAACAGTAGTGAGGGATACACATGTCACATAAAAGTAATAAAATAGAGTCTCTTGGAGCGGGTCCTGAGTGCGGTACAGTGGGATTTTGGGTGGGAGTGAAGTCATTGTAAAAAAAAGCGGAGCAGAAACTTTGGGCCTGACACTGGAGTCCCACAGATTTACGAGGCCTACTGCTTGTGCATGTCTACCGCAAGCCTCTGCAGGGCGAAACAAAGAGATCTGGGCTCTGTGTGGCCAATTACTGCACACGGCCAGATACGCGAGCCAGAGACGCCGGTGGGGAGGGAGAAAGTGTGTGGTCAGGAGTGTATGTATGCCACAAAACTGTAACCTCCTGTCCTCGCCGCCACACAGGCCTAGAATACCAGCATTCCTTTCTGTGAATATGATACAGTTCATAGCTAATATGAAACACACATACAGACACACCCTATAACACACACACACACCTTTTGGTTCCCCCTTTAGGCAGGTGTATTGATTCATAAGCTCTGCATGCTACATTCAAGGGAAATTCTTTACTCTTAGCTCACTTTTGCAGCGCAGTCATTAAATGCAAGTGCAAAAGGTTACAGCAAGCGGTTAGATGGGGATCAACCCCGCCTTCCCCCCCTTTATAGAGTCGACTTGCATGCAACACACGCAAACACTCCTCTGCCGTGGCTCCTTAAATGAGCCACACATTTAGTGGTCTGTGTGAGTAAATCTCTCATTAAGTAACACATGGTAGAGCCATATGCTATGGTTGGTGGGTCTGCTGCGGCTCTGCTTTTTCACACGCTTCAAATATACATATTTACCACTGCTCCAGAGTGGCCGGCGCTGTAATGACTTCATCCATCAGCTTGGAGCTGCTGCACAAGTTGCATTAAAAAAATCGAAGCTCTCCTTAATAAGCGATCAGACACGTTGATGTTTAATTTATTCCCATGTGGACTTCTTCACGGAAGCTTCGGGTCTGTAAAACAGGTTGTTCAAGGTTGACAGTCACCACAAAATTTGCCTGAAATGATCACAACAAGTGATGATAGCACACCTGGCTGACTGTCTGGTGTGAAAGGAGACAGGGCTCATGGGGAGATAAGCAAAAGTGTGGTTGTGCTGTTAGACTCAGCAGATGTCAACTGCAGTGGGCCACAGTTTATGTACAGTGCACATGAAGAACTTAAAGAAGTGGTTCCCAGCCCAAGTGTTTGAGATGAGTTAATCAGAAGGGCCACAAAATAACTGCAAAGCCTTCCTATTACCAACTTCTTTTTATAGCTAGCAGTTGCAATTAGCTTGTTAGCTCATCTCAGTAGCTTATCAGTGTACCTGGCCTGGCAGCTTGGAGCACCAAGGGACTGTTGACATTTACATTATGAGAAATGAACATAGCAAGACTGGGACTGACCAGTGATTCCAAAACCAACTGAGACCAGATTGACAACAGGAGTTACAGTACCAAAGTGATTTACAGCAGCTCAGACAAAGATTCTGACTCCAGGGACAAGGAAGACACAGCAAGTGGGGACAGGAGAGGTGTGAAGCAGGAGAGGAGTACGAAGGTGATCAGGCATCACCAGAAGGGATTTTCACATTAAACTAAGTGAATAAGAGTTTACATCATCCAAACCAGAGTTATGGTTTTTAAATTAAAAAAACACAGCAAAATTTTTTGGTGAGATTTTCTCTTTGTTTTATCAATTTTGAGTAAAATATGTTGTTATGATGAGTTAACAAAGCTATTAACTCATGAAAGGATGAATTGGGGCTATCCAGTTAGCATGCTAACTTCAGTTTGACAAAAAAATCATATATTGTTCCTTTTAGTCTCTTTTCTTTGGTTAGTTTCAAGTGTTTTCTGGTCAAAATTCCTTGCTTTCTTCCCTCGGGTTGGAATAATTTTAAACTATTTTGATTATTGGTTAAAAAAATGTGTGATGTGGCCCTACTCTTTATAATACTAGTCAATTTAAAATGTCTGTGTTCTTTTAGAAGAGCTTAGCATTATTTTTTTAACATTTGAAGTGCTTATTGTTCATAATTTGTATGCATAAAGTGTCTCTGACGTCCTCTGGTAGGTGATTTTTCCTAGGTAAGAGCCTAACGCTAATGGCTGGCAGGAGGAACCAGGTGGCCTATACAAATTGGATTGTAGATGAGGGAAAACCCCCCCAAACACACAAAAATGAATTATTATAATTATTATCATATGTTTTATTAATAAATCTTATTTACAGTAATAACATATGGAAATCAAGTTTGCCATGCCGATCTTTCTAATTGCCTGCCAATCACAACATCACTCATGGTGTAATAAGCTGTCAGTACTGACTTGGTCTGGTCTGTGTCTGCCACAAATTGCTCCTGAAATTTAGCTAGTTAGCTTTCTTGCATCTAGCCAACTACTGCTAACTCACAAAAATAAACATTTTGTTGAAAAGGAGATCTGATGAGCAGAGCAACGACCAATCTGACAAAAACTCAGCTGCAAAAATCTGGAGATCTCCTGGGCAAGTAGGTTTAGAGCAGCATGCATAGAGTGGCCACACAAATAACACTTTAAACAAAGTGTTATTTGTGTGTAAATGTAAATATTTACATTTGCCATAGTATTGTAAATGTGATTTTAAAAAAAAATATTGCACAAAATGGGATTTCAGCTAAAAGCTAATCTTACTTGGGGGACCTTTGCATAGCACATTTTGGAAACCCATTGTCTATATGTAGGCTATGTATGGTGTTGTTTCTTTGAGTGTAACTTTGCCGGATCATCGTCTGAAGAACTAAATGACTTAATCAAATGATTTTTATTTATTTGTTTATTTGTTTATTTACTGACTTATTTATGTCAATACTGGATGCGTTAATGCCCCTAGGCCTCTTTAAACCCTGCTCAAAACTTGTACCCACACTTTAGGGACATGCGATTAGAGTAGGCATGGTTGTCAGGACCTAACCAAAGCAAAAAAAAGAAATGTTGAGGTTACATATTTCTATTAATTGTTTATTAATTCATATTCATAATTCATTATTAA
>JAPZDV010000009.1:19214805-19225347 GCA_029814665.1 Acanthurus lineatus | reverse complement strand
AGGAGTGTGTGTGTGTGCATGTTTGTGCGTGCATGTGTGTTTATTAATGATATTTAGTATGTTTCTGGGGCTTGCCACTGGTTCTTTTTCAGCATTCAATTTGGTACTATGCATTCAGTGCCAGATTATTAAAAATGCTAAACCTGGTTACGAATGCTAGAAAAAAAAGTGTTGAAAATTTAAACAAATATGCTAATATTGTTACAGTGATAAATAGCTGGCAAGCTCTGTTTAATGAATAATGCTATTGGCTCTAATTCCTCATTAAGGCCCTAAAGAGGAGAGTGAAGAGAGAGAAAATACATGTATTGTTGTCGTGACCCCCCCAAACTAACCTCGGAAGGCAAAAGATACCAACACCTTCCCAAATTAAGTAGATTCAAATTACTCGGTTACACAGCTGGTGTGCAGTCTGGGGTGTCTTGTGAAACCAATTAATGTGAGGGTTAAGTCGTGATAAAGTAATTGCGGCAGGGTTAGAAATGAGATGGAAGAGTTAGGAGTGTTATGTGATCAGCCTGAGTTTGATGAGACGACGTAAGGCTTCCTTTACACTGCAAAAAATAAATCCACCTCTAAAGTCTTAACATTGTTTTTCAGTTTAAAAACAGTTGTAGAAATCAGTGTTGTTGGCTATGTTCTGTCGTCCAAAGCAACCAAATCTGATCTGACATCAAATTATCCTCAAACAAACCTCATTTGAAGAAAACTTTAAACAAAGCTCACTTAAACAAATCATAATGGCAGGCCAAAAAAAGAAAAAAAAATGCATTTTTAAAAAAATCTTGCATAAAGCTCCTTCAAGTAGCAAATTAATCACAGCACTTTTGATACTTTTATTATATCCTTTTTTTTTATCTTTTCAGGAGTAGATATTTACTCATAAGAATGGAAATCAAGTCTTAGAGGACATCCTATGATGTGTGTAAAACTTGAGGGGAATTTCAATAATTTTATAAACAAAATTTATTCACCATGGAGAGTAGGACTCGCGTCAAAACAGTGGTAGATTGTCTTTCTAGAAAATTACCCTGATGATGTCACATTGATGTCATTACAGTTACCCTTCAGACTTTAGATATTTGACTTTGAGTCTGTGTTACAAACTGGGAATTTAGAGTTTAAAAGATGAGGACATACAACAGTCAGGTTTAATGAAGGATGATGCTATTGAATTGCATCATGGGAATCGTAGGATCCAGCTTTTGCAAAGCTTGACACATCAGATTGACCTAAAGTCAGGATATTTCAACCTCTGCTACTTTAACTTCCGCCTACGTGGTTTTAATCTGTCTCTCATAAGTCCCCTAACTCTGCATGAGAGCAAACCTAAATCACCAGAGTTCCTCTTTAAGTCTTTTATATATTTTTTTATTTTCACTTCTGTCTTTCTACAAGTTTCATGGCTCGAAAAACACATGCAAACCATTCAGGCCAAAGACTCTTTGATTGTCAGAGGTGACACTTTAAAGTGCAACACAAATGTCACGTTGAAGAATATGTCGCATGACTTCGCCTCTTGATGTGTCCTTGAGAGCCACTCCGCTAAACCACACTGCAACAGTTACAACAGCTTAAAAACCAATCAACCTGACAAACCCATCTGAGCTCACTCTCCTAATATTTACGCTGTTCGAGTGTATATCAGAGTTTCCATCTTTAAACTACAGCAAAAGCTTACACGCCACATGAGCTATCATAGCCTGCTTGAAGCCTTATTTATTTTTCCAGGGAAATGTCAAGGCCAGGACAAACATAATAGCATAATATTCTGTATACAGTGAGGGATGACATCACTGGCAGCAACAGCCAAGAGGGAGATCACACAAGGCTGGAAAACCGCTCGTCTGATCATCATAAGGCGAGCTGCACTCACTCACACACACACACACACACACACACACACACACACACAGTGCGGGATACATTTACCCCAACTATTTACACAGCTATTTATTTACACAGCATGATTATTGTATTTGTTTCTATGCTTTTTGAGAGTATGGTAAATGCCAAAAATAAGAGAGCAGTGGATATTTTTAATACACCCATATATTTAAAAGATGGCTAACATTGTTTATTATGGAGGTCTAATAGCTATGTTAATTTGGGGCCAAACATGTTTCATGTTTACAGTTTAAGTAATAACTGGTCATATTTAACTTTCTGCTTTCCAACATAAGCTAATCTGGAAAAATCAATAACTTGCAGTGCCACAGATATAAATCATCTCTATAGAAACAGTGGAGTTAAAGTGTATATTTGCATGACAGAGATAGAGCATCAGGTTCGGAGGGAAGCTTATGAAGCCCTGACACTTGATTGACAGATGCCTCCAGTGCAATGCAGCTACACTAACATGAAACTGAAGTATTTGGCATAAATTCACATTATAGCATTTTCTTTATTAAAAAAAGAGATGTGTTGCTGCTATAAGTAGGAGAATAACAAGTTGAGATAATCCCACGTGAGGCCTGTCCTGAATTCTGTATCATTTTTACTGATGAGCTTCTTGGGCAGCTGCCATGTCAGCTAGGATGCTCGTAAA
Organism: Acanthurus lineatus; assembly: GCA_029814665.1. NCBI lineage: Eukaryota > Metazoa > Chordata > Actinopteri > Acanthuriformes > Acanthuridae > Acanthurus > Acanthurus lineatus. The sequence goes on along the minus strand of JAPZDV010000009.1, from coordinate 19,222,799 downwards.
CAAATAATTATTCATACTAATAATCTTCCATATTCATGTGCAAATAAGATCCCTTCTTGGTATCTAAGCAGCTTCAAGGTTGTATGTGGGAGGTTCCCCTAACTATTGCCTGACTTGACTCATTTCATGCCAAAAAAAAAGAGAAAAAAGGAGAAAAAGAATATCTAGGGGTCAAGGATGGGTGAGCTTTAGGCCTATATCATAATTCTGTATAAAACAGATTTTTAATATTTTTTTAAAACGTGCAAGCACTGTATATAAATGCATGTGCTCTCCTCCTCTCAGGGAATATATTTGCCAATTAAAACAAATATCCTATTAGAAGCAGAGACATGAATGAAACATGTAACAATTACAGATTTTCTTATTGAAGAACTCAGCTAATTCAAATATATAGGCCTGTAGTTCAAGGAAAATTAAATAAAATCACAGATGCTTTTATATCCTAAAAGAATGCTAGAAGTGGGCAGATCCTCAATCAAACTTTAGAAACTTTTGCTGTGTGATGTCACAGGTTTTCTCTGAATTGCACATATAAATCACCTGCATAATGAAGGAATTGCTCTAAACCGCTGTGCGCATTACGCACAAATCAAATGAACATAATTGAATGTTGGCGCGGAAAAAAGTTCCATCGTCTCAGAGCCAAATTTCCAAACTCTGTTTAACTTTACCTTTAGGTTAAACTCGGGCTCTGGCTCTGCACATCTCACCATGCAACCTTACGTATACTGGATGACGCTTCTTAATTAGCTGCTTACACTGTATGAAAGGCGATACAGAGCATACTTATATGTGGTTAAAAATAGTCTAGAAACAGGCCCACATTAGAGACCGCAGCGATGAGGAAAGCATGTTCTCCATGTGGTTGAAACGGCAGAAGGCAGTGGGCATCGGGCGGTGAACTGAGAGGGCTGGACACTGATTTTGCCAGGATGTTAGAAAGAAATTCTGGCAACTTCTATTAAAATAAGGTGCAGTATGTTTTCCTGACAGCAACATCATTTTAAATCTACATACAATATCCTAGAAAGGCAAACTCCCCAATTTTAAAAATAACCATAAAAACCATAATGAGTCTAACTGTGACAGCAAACACACACAGGTAGGTGGAAGGACTTGGCACACTCTTTGGTGACTGTTACCCATTAGCTACACAAGTAAATACCAACACACACAAGAATTATAAGTGGGCAACTCAGCCCACTAAACTTTAAAGCTCTCTCTGTGTATCATTAAATCTATGAACAACTACAACGAATCTAAAGGCTGACTGCATAAATGAGCAAATTATTGGTTTACATAGCACGTACCATCCCTTCCTTACTAAATGTGCCAAAAAACTAAAACACCCATTTTCCACAAAAAAAATTTCGGCTACCAAAAAAAAAAAAAAAAAAAAAAAAAAAGTGTGTGGGAGAGAGAAAACTGCTCGGTTTCTTGTTCAGTTGGGCCTTATACCGGAAGCAAAGGAGCCCTAATACACGGCCTGTTGCCCGGTAAACATTTTTTTTTTTTGTAATTTGTAGTCAACTCTTCTCAGTCAAGGAGGCAAAGGAGAGCAGCGCAGTATAATCCAAGTCGTCTGCTTCCCGACTTCTTCACACAAGGTGTTTATGTTCGCTTTCAACTCGTGATATTTCCATGAAAAGCGTCCCTGTCAAGGCTGTGCTCGCCTGTCAGCGCTCGCTGCTTTCTCTTTCTCTCTCTCTCTCTCCCTCTCTCTCTCTCTCTCTCTCTCTCTCACTCCAGTGTGTCCCGGTACCGTAATGTCCACCGACTCGCCGCGCTCTGCGCCACCGAGACAGTCACAGTCTGAGCCCGAGTGACAGAGCAGGAGTCTGGCTGTGCACCGACAGTAAGTAGCTTGCACTCTCCGCTTACGCGCTCATCAAATCAGCTGTTTCTCCTGCAGCGGGGACGACGCCGCGCGTTTTCCCTTGTGCATGCTCCGGCTTTTGCTGATATGAAAACGTGGAAGTCCTACCCCACCTGTTCCTCAGTGTCCGGAGAAAGTTGTTGAGAGAACGGCGTCTGAAACAAAACTCACCATGTGGCAGCGCGGATGTCGCAACATCAGAGACATCAGGGTGGATGAGACTATAGCGGGACGTGGTGGGCAATGCCAGCCGGGACTGCCCACAGGCTGATCACAGTAACAAGGAGGTGAAATTTGCGTATTCCCCCTTGTGAGATACCGAGCATCCAAAATTAAGTACTGAACAAATGCTAGAATAAAAACCCAGCGTGGCTGCACACACGCACCAGTGAGGAGGTGCGGTGTCCTGCGGCCGCGGCCGGAGAAGCGGAGGGCTGGTGAATTATTAATAACCAGAGCGGTTCACAGTCTGTCGTGTTCAGTGAGTAACCAGGGCGGCAGCTGGGGGTTTAGAGGAATTAAATACGGGCTCAGAGTAAACCATGGACGCAGGGGATTAGTAGCTCTCACCGGCAAAAAGTGTAGGGGCAGCTCGGGGCCGACAGAGAGGGCGGGAGGGAGCGGCGGTTAGGGAGCGGTGAGGGAGGCAGCCGTGGCGGATAAACCCAAATATTTTCCTGAGCGCATGAAACACGGGGAGAGATGGAGCTGTAAACATCGCTTTGCAAACTTTATAATCACTCTAAATGGAAGAATTTAAATCGGTGTGGTCAGTTAAAAGGTGACCCCCAATTGGTCAACAACAACCTTCAATTTAAACCAACAAAAAAAACATAAGCCTATATTTTATTTTAAAACAGAGCCTAAGTTTTTTTTAAGCTCTGCTACCCATGTGTCATTTCATCCTCATGGTAAATTAATAGCAAGATCAATATTATGTCATGACTGTGGCGGGAAATAATGTGAGAAGTGTCAGCAGCCACTAATCTGTCACGTGTCGAGCCTTGTTGCAGAGATTTTGCAACACCTTTGTATTCGCCATGTAGGATATATTTTCCCAGATTTTAAGCACAGCAATCACTTCCAAACTACTGAACTGCAGGACCAACAGTCCACAATCATATCCACAGCCAAGCTATTAAAAACGACTATGTTTTGCTCTATCCAGGTGAACATCTGTTTATTTTGCCATGAATAAAGCAGTGATTTTGGGCAGGTACGTTAGAAAGAGCAGGTGCATGACTCCTGGCTGGAGCATGAACCCAATATTTATTCACCAAAAATATCGAATTATACCGGATATTCAGAAGATATTTCAGCAGACACGCCTTCGGGGGAGACTGCAGTCATAAATAAATTACAAAAGTAGTGTTTTGACCTTTTATGGGAAACGAAGCATTTTACGGAAGTGCGCAACTGCAGACGTCATGCAATAAAACGATGAGCACCGTCAGAGTGGCTCCCACCTGCCACCAATTTACTCCGTATTGGTTCAACTTCATCACTTTACAAACAGACAAATAAAAAGCTTATGGACTCAGAGTTAGTCTTTACAGAGAGGCATGATGGGATATTTCAGGAAGAAAAGCAGCTTGAAATATTTAAATGTTTAAATTTACCGAAGCCTCATTTTTTTCACCAAAACACGAAACATAAAGCTATAAATGAAATTCCTGTTTCATTAAAATTTACCAAAAAAAAGAAAGACTGAGATTGTAATATTAGAGCTGGATCTCATGATTGAAGAAAGGAATATTTCAAGTTTTAAAGGCCTAATAATTTTACCAGTAGCATGACAGGCCTCTACAAATCTTGCATTCCTGCAGAAGTTTCAAAAAGGAAGTACATTTGATTATTTTATTAAGGTGACCATTGTAAATTAACTTGTTTTTAAATATATCAGAGTCGTCAGTCTTATAATTTACAGCAGGGTCCCTTCTATGTTTACACATTAAATTTAATAACTGTAACTGTTTTTTAAGTCAATTTAAAATGCATCAAAAACATGTGACTTTATTTTAGTTTTATTTGTTTTTAAAAGGTTAACAATGAGCAATAAAAAACAAAAAACAAACAATTTTATAACAGATAGATGATTAAGGCCTTAGGTATTTTATTTGTTATTTAAACTAAACTAATATGAATGTAAAACACAGGTTATGGTACACTGTAAATAAATGCAATATTATCACATTTGTGGACTTAAAGTTAAATATAAAAAATATTTAAAAGATTAAAAAATAAAACAAATAAAAAACAAAGACATGATGAAAAAGCAAATGTTAATATGTTTAATACATTTGATTTCATTATATTTGCTGACTTATCAGGTAACAAATTGATGTCATTTTATTATTTATGCTTTCAGCCATGACCCAGCAGTGTCCCAACTAAAGCATTTTTAAATACGTCTGATAAATGGTATTTTAATGTGTGAGAGTGTGTGGCCTTTTCAAGAGTGCGGCCTGCAGAACAGCCAAAGTCTGCTCTGTAAATTTACTTTGGGCCAGTTTAATTACTAACATTTGTTAAAGTGCATATGTTTTGTTTTTGTTTTTTTTATATTTATTTTGTGAGTGAGCGTGTGTGCACCGTAAGTATCACATTCTAACTTTAAAACCTTCTCAGTCTGCACAGCCTCAGAGCTGCCGGGAGGTTTCTGTTTAAACACTAAGCCGGTAAATGTCGTGTAATGTGTGATAAACTGTAATATGCGCAATAAAACATAAACTGGACACACATTCATTTCTTCTTACAATGCCACTAATTTCTCTCAGACAGCTTGTTTATTGTAGTTTTCCCTTCTCTTATGTTTGACCTTTACATTTGAAGTCTTTGAACTTACTTGAACATTCGGCCTGTTCAGTTCCGAAACATACTTTAGTTTTATTTATCAGCTTAGTGATGTTTAAATGCCTGAAATCAGAATTTTATTTTCAATTGATAGAAAATATATTTCGGTAAAGTAAATTAAAAGTGTGATTCATTTCATTGTAGAATTAATTTGGGAAGACAAAATGTGTTTGATTTGTTCTTAACAACGCAACAATCTTAGTTCACACAGGCCCATTTGGAACAGTTACTGCATGAGGATCAACTCACTGACCCTAAACTAGGCCATAACGTTTAATGGCACGGCCAAAACCTTTAAACCTGCTTATGTCGCAGACATACACAGGGGCAGGCCGTACAGTCACCGGTCACATAATATTACCGTCATGGTAATGGCCACCAAACTGCAATGGCTCTACATGTTCCTATAATAAGACTTTTTGGAGTGATTCCACATAATTCCCTACGTACTGCACGCTAAAACTATAAAACCAATTTAGGACTTCCCTACGGGCTAAAACGTCTCTTTACCTTTCCATACATCCTGCCTGCCCCGTGCAGTCTAAAACCGTCCCAGTTTGCGCTCATTTGCAGTCTCCCTTCTTTGGTCTCTCCTCTCCCGCTCCTATACCGTCTCTCCCTGGAGGTTTACACAAAGTGTGAAACAAAAGTTCCACTAGGCAACGGCCAGTCGAGGAATGCTGACCTTGGCACGGCCAGTGGAACCGGCCCGACTCACGGCCATTCTCTCATTTCTTTTGGTTTGAATTAAGACGCATTTGACCTGCGCCAACTTCCAAGAGGTGCCACGGTGGTTAGAGGCGCGCTGGAGCCATGTAGCTATGAGCTGCTGGCCTGCTCTGACTGACTGAACAAGAGTCTCTGCAATCTGAGATAAAGTTTTAAAGGCGTTGGATTAAAGAAAATGACCCATGAAGATCCAGTTTATAGGACCATGTTAGCAGATACATGAACGCCATGATGTAAGGTCAACTTAAAACCACCATCAGTCCCAAGAGAAAGGCATGAGCAGAAACTTCACAGCAAACCAAACAGAAAACACGATCAACTGCATGAAAATGAACATAAACTAATAAACATAAACTGTGTATCTGAAGACTTAATTCCCCAGAATTTAGAGACTATTACAGTGATATTTAAAAGGTTAAGAAAGAAGCTAAAGAAAAATAAGCTGAGGTAAAAAAAAAAAAAGCAGTGGTTGAAAAAGTGAAATATTTTGATCAGAAGTGATTTTATATTAGTTAAATTAACACAGCAACATTATAAAAATGCTACATTATAAGTTAAAATCTGAGTTATTTACTTAAATAAATTACAAAAAAAATTGCAGCAAAATTACTATCAATTACAAGTAAAAACACTCAGGGAACAGAATGGCCTTTATCACCGGATTACAATTATTATATACTTATTTTTTAAATTGTATGTTAATGTTCCATTATTTTATTTTAAACTACAACTACAATCTACAGCAGAATGTAGTGGAGTAAATAGCACAATGTTTTCCATAGAAAACACAGTGAAGAAAAAGTATAAAGTAACTGAAAATGTTATATGAAAGTATAGAAACCTCAAAATTATACTAGTTAGCCTACAGTACTTTAGTAAGGGTAATCAGTTATTTCACCACTTAGAAAGAGGTCACAGGAAAGAATACTGTAATTTCTAATTAATTCAGTAGTAGTAAGATATTGTAAAGATTAGATTCACTCATAATACATCAAGGTCCAGCAGAATTCTACATTTATTTAAGGATTGGTGGGTGGTCTCTTTCCTTTACAACTGTACTCACTGTGAAATAATGAGGAGCCGAAGGGAGAAAAAAACACAAACCAAAGAGCAACATTTCCTCCAGGAAAAGTTTAGAGAATAAAAGCTTTGAACTGTATATTTTTTATATGCCTGCAGTAAACCCAGGGGTGCAAAACTTGGAATAGGAACTGAATTCCATTTTAACACACAATAAATGTTAAAGAGCAAACAAATACATAGAAGCCTACAGTGAAATTTCTTAAAAACAAGTGAGTGAATTGTGAATTGTTATTCACTCATTTTGTTGTTTTGTAAATGCAGTTAACATCTGTTAAGACTTGGAGAGAGTAAAACAAGGACATTTACTAGAATAAAGTTAACTGTATCATAAAAGTTCTATGACTCACTGGTTGTAGGATCAATAATAAAGTTATTAATATATTTATCGAAGCCTGTCTCAATCTGTTTCAGAGCTCTGAGGAGAGGTTGGGCCTTTGGTTTTAAAATAGATGATTCTATAGATTCATTTATCAACATGGCTTTTCTAAAACTTTTGAAGTGATACAGTATATTTTCATATTTCACATGATTCATCCATGAAAGTAACTGAATCCCAAACGGCCTTTGAAATACAGGTTGGGTGTAGATTAGAAACGGTACTTAATTACCAAAAGACCCTTGAGAAAGTGTGTTGGCCCTTTGTACATCAAGGTAGGAAATCGCTGTAGAGCAGGATTAGACTTCAAGTCAAATACTTCAAATATAGACGTATTTGGTTTACTAATTGGAGAACAAAGGTGTTTTTTTTTTAACTGATTGGGTTTTTGATAACAGATCTTGGAGGCTGGAAAAACATTCAGTCTCTATAACAAAACCAGATGTTAGTTTTATTTCACTGTCAAGCAGCAAAACTAGATGGTGCACTCTGATTCCTTCTCTCACATGCAGTCATTAGCACAGGCTAGTCTGGTTGCTAAACACAAACACACACAGCAAACACATCCACCTGCAGGCTGAGCGCTGAGATTAACAACACCTGGAGAAGGATGACTGGTGGAGCCTCAGGCCCTGCAGACCTCTGATTGGCTCAAAAGAGGACCTGGCTAACTGATGTCGAGCAGTGTGTGTGTGTGTGTGTGTGTGTGTGTGCCTGGATCTCTTAGGGTATCCTGCATTCCCCTGCCTTATCAGGCGGCTCCACGGCACTGCTAGAGGAGTGCTCCTCTCAGGAGGGCAGGGCTACCAGCACACCGCTTATCTTCTACCAGCAAGGAGGGTTTATAGGTCTGATTAACTCACTGTTTGCATGTGCTGTGTGTGTGAGAAAAGAAGAGAGAGCTGGGGTGTATAATTGTTTATTGTAGACTAATGTGTGTGTGTGTGTGTACGTGTGTGTGTGTTTGTGTCTGCTGTGGTGGCTGGGCAAGTGGATGTGAAAGCGAGAAAGATGTTTACTCAAGAGCAGTAAGCACTTGGTGAACCACAGAGTGAAGGATGACACACACACACA
>JAPZDV010000009.1:19161918-19214705 GCA_029814665.1 Acanthurus lineatus | reverse complement strand
AGTCTTACTCAAGATGATTTTTCTCTTTGACACACTGAGTGATTACTAACACACACACACACACACACACACACACACACACACACACAAACCAAAACCCTCTTGTTCCCCTCGACAAATCGCGGCTCTTCAGAGGCACCCAGGAAGTAACACAAAGGCTGTGTCGCGAGCCAGGGGTCGAGTGTTGAGCGTAAAAAAACACACAGCGCCCTTCAAAAGCAAACTCGCTGTGATGCATTACAAAGCTCCAAAACTTAAAAAAAAAAAAATGTCCTCCCTCCTTTGTAAAATCTATATCAAATTGCACCATTTGTCATCGTGCTGATTGGAGCACACACTCCTCCCTCGCAGAGTGGAGCTCAGTGATATGATTTGCTCTGGTTTGGGTCCAGCCGGTACCACCAGAGAGTGTCATCGTCTAAGGTAAGGGGGGAGGGAGGGAAACGAGGGGGGGAAGAGTATGGTCCACCCCCCCCCCCCCAACCCCCCAACCCCCAACCCCCCACAGGAGAAAACAGCACTGCTATAATCTCTTTTCCTGGCTCTCCATGAAAGCGAGAGGAAGAGCCACCAGAGCCTTGGTCCGCTTAGATCTGCTGCCCCTCACCCCAACTGTCTATCTTCTATCTGCTATCCCCTCTTTCTCTCTCTATCTGTCTCCCTCTAGTTCCTGCTCTTCATCCCTCGCTTCACTTGTTCGTCCAGGATCTCCCCGCAGTCGCACCTCATCATTCATGCTTTTAGCTTGCTCATTGTGTATCATTTCTCACTCCTCCAGTTTTTTTGCTTTTTAGATCTGCAGCATGTGACTCTTCTTTTGTGTTTCTGTCTTTAGCCATTTTTAATGCTAATGGCCGGGCTCCAATGATGACAATATCACCGTGTCAGTCCATCACTTTACTGTAATATTTTAACAACATGATTGCTTTGGAATTAAAGACATGTTTGTTTGTTCCCCTGAGAATAAATCCTACTGGCTTTGGTGTTCCCTGACTTTTTCTCTTGTACCATGATATTTGTGGTTTCGTGATTAATATCTCAACAAAATAAAGTTGGATGGTTTACCATTAAATTTGTGAAACACATCCAAGCCCCTCACAAGATAAATTGTTTACGACTTCTCTGCTGAAACTGCCACCATCAAGTCCAAATTTAAAATTGTCTAAAAAACATTCCCATCAGCCTCAGCTGTACTTTATGTTTATTGCTAATTAACTAACTGTAGCATGAAAAATGAAAAAAATGAGATGCTTAAAACCATAATAAACCTTGCCTCCTATTCCTATGTGCAGGGATGTGTACAGAAGGGGTGCCTAGGGTGGCATTGGCCACCCCTGAAATTATACTGATCCCCCCCAAGTGCCACCTTAGTGTCCTCAATTATGATTGGCTATTTGTCCAGTGAGAGGTGGGGCTAAGTTCAATCCAACTCTTGGTATTCTTTGAAGGTGCATTGTCTCGTTTGTATGTTACTTACAACTGGAGGTATAGATACAGACTTCATAAATAAAAAAACTGTAGCATTATGTTAAAGCTTAATGATCTATTTCATGCTGGAATGTTACTAAATAAACTAGATATGAGAAATAGTACGTTGATACTATTCCAACATATTTGAGTGTGTGCACACACATAATTCATGCTACTCCCTGCATAAGTGAGTGCCTCACTTGCGCCCCCCTCAGTCAAAAAAGGCTGAACATGTTAATGTGTTGTTACATTTCAGTTTTGTCTGTTCCTCTCTACTTTATCTTGTATTTTAAATAAAAAATATTTGGTTCATCTGTTTGTTTTAATTTTGCATGTGGGTGTTTGTGAAGCACTTTGTAGATGTGTGTTTTAAAAGTGCTATAAACATAAAGCTTTCTCTCTTACTTATACTTAGTAACCACCAACATATTATCATTGTCATTGTGAGCCTGTTAGCATGAAGCTAAAAGCACCTCATGGAGACACTAGAGTGACTGAAGACTCTTTGTGCTGTTTATCAATAAATTGTCGTTGTTCTCAAGTCTCTTTCCAACTTCTTCATATATTTAATTGCAGCATGAAAGTTTAAGCAAAGCCCCTAAAGTACAAAATGTTCCTTTCTTGTTTCCCAAATTTCCAGACCCCGTTCCCATGCCCTCCTCTCACTGCGCTCCCTCTTTCACACCTCTTAGGGGGGCTATCATTTTATGGATCCTTGCCATGCAGTCTGGTCCCCCACTCCTCTCTCCGTCTGCCTCCACTTCCCATACCCTTCCATCACTTTTCCCTGACTCTCCCTATTCTTCCTCCTATCTGCCCACCCCCCCCCCCCCTTTTTTTGATGGGTGGAGTCTCCTCCATGGTGCCATTTTCTGTTTGGTAGTATATACTGGAGGACATGAATATTCATGACTAATCCACTCTGCGCCCTCCATTCCCAAACCACCACCACCACCACCACCCCCCGAACTCGGCCCTGCAGTCGAAGGCAACACTTGGTAGTGGCACATGGCGAGACAGCTGTTGCAAACCAAGCCAGGCATCTGTGCAGTGGGAGAATATGAGGAAAAGAAAGACAGAGGGAGAAAGCAAACAAGACACACAGTTAGAAAAAGATAAAGAAGACAGAGATGGAGAGACACGGGGGGCCGCGAGACAGAGGCAGATATATGTGAGGATAGAGTGAGAGTGGTATGGAGCGGGCAGTGGTTGGGGGGCATCTGGGTGAAGGAGAGCCAGACAGACAGAAGGAACGGGGCGGTGGCTGGGTCATCTGGGTGAAAAGGAAGGGGACGAGCCAGACGGAGGGAAATGGGCACTGATGGGAGGGTCTGTCTGGGGATGGAGAGGGGGACAGATTGAAAGAAGATGGGAAAGAGGGAGACAGAGAGGGAGGGAAGCACAAGTGGGCATCTGAATGTGTAAGAGACAAAAACCTGTAAAGAGTCAGCAGGGGAGACTAGAGGATGGAGGGATGTCACACACCTGACACTGATGCTAGTGTAGGAAAAAGAGGTGATTGGTAACCAGGAATTAGAAAAAACAAAGAGATTAATAGTTCAAAGTATAAAACAGGACTCAACCTACATGAGAAACTTCTAACTAGCTACTAACCAAAATCAATTCAATTTTATTATTCAGTTTTATTTTTTGTTTACTTTGTTTTTTTTTAAAGTATTAAATTTTTTCTCACAAACTTAAAAAATCCTTTTACTAATTTGATGAATGGGTTTTATTTCCTTTTTATTTTTTTGCTCTAATTTTTTTTTTCCCAAAGCATTCTTTATGCCTTCAGGAAGCTTTTTTTGTTGCCTAACTGCCACATGTTGAGATATTTGCCTCAAAAAACTTGAACTTTAAAAATCCACAGTGTGTAACATGTATGTAATCACAAAATATGAACTCCCTCTTCATCTCTTTAAACCCCGGAGATTTTACAAAAATACCACCAAGGACATGACCGCGGTGTCCTCAGCGGGAGCTACAGCTCTGCTCACAAGATGATTACAGGGAAGAAAGAAAAAGAAAACATCTGTTTCACAACATGTGTTCATTTTCTCTGACTTTTTGTGCTTTTCTCTTGTAAAACGCTGAATGAACGAGGCCTGTTAAAACTCTTTAAACAAAACAATCTGAGAATTCATTCATTGAATGAAAATGACTCACTGGCAGAGCTGCCCACACCTTGTGTTCACCCCATGATGAGGAGTCAGGCAGATTTCAGCAGCTGATGGCAAAAACATGGAAATTGTTGATGTGGAGGGGGATCAGGTATGGTCTGCTGCCGCCTCTGTTCGGTGGTCAACAAAAGAATTTAACCTCCAGTAAAACAACAACAAAATAGCTGACTGTTTTTAGGAAAATAGCTTTGATTAACATTGATTGTCACCTGTAACTTAAACAGGGTGGACTTCAAATTTACTCATGAAGTTCAGTTTACATGTTATCCTGTGGATCAACTATATAATCTGCTGGCTGTGAGGGGGCTTTTTAAGGGCTGAGAAAACTACTCTGATGATGTCATAAGGATGACATCATGGTTATCTCCAGCTTGCCCCAAAATTTTTACAGAAAATCCACATTACAAACCAGAAAAGTGAAATTTGAAAAAAGTGAACATTTAAAACTAGTGATGACTGAATCAAGCACTATACAGTTGCATTGTGGGAGTTGTAGGATCTAGTGTTTTTGGAGGATGATCGATACTAGAGGCTTAAAGTCTTAATATCTACAGATCTGCTGGCTGAGTTTTAAACATTCTTTTTCCATTCTGTCCTCCAAATGAATGAAAGTGCAGTGTTAAACATGTGGTGTTCCCCCTTAAATCCATTTATTTTATATGGTAACATTCAGGTGAGGCTAATCTCAGCTCACAGCTCGATAAAATGGGTTTATTTCCTGCTGCGTCCTTGCCATCTACTCAGAGAAAATTCAGCGATAAAAAAAAGACATTTTAAGAATTAAATGAGCCGTTTGTCTAGAAAAAACAAAATTCCGATAACAATAATCCCAGTGAAATCTGCCCGTCGCCCCTCTGGCTTTGTGTACCACCGACATGAGACACTGTGTGTCCACAGACGGAGGGAATGCTCCTTTGCCAGCCTGTGCCCAGCCTGTGCCCCCTGTAGCACCCTGTAACCCCCCCCCCCCCCCACCCCCTCCTCTCCCTTCTCCTCCATCTCCTGCATCCCTGCATGGGGCCCCAATGCTGGCTGCCATCCCTCCCTTTCTCCCCCCTCCATGCCCTCCCCCACCCAACCACCCACCCCCTCCTCCCCATTCCCACCCAGGCAGAGGGTCTAGCTGTGCCCTACATAGCGGTGAGCGCAGCAGGCTGGCGCTGAGAGGAACCCTCGGGTTTACAAACTGTGTCAGGCCTCGAGACACCTCTGTGATCAACACCAACCGCCACAGGAGGGGAAATAATAACGCGACTGCTACCGAGAGATTGGAGTGATTGATGTTGTCAATATGTGAAATCTGGAATAAATTAGCTCTCTGATCTGATCCACACTGTGGATGTTTGTGTCACAGAAAAGCTGAAGGTCAAAAGCATAGAAAAAAAAAACAAAACAGCAACCACAAATGCTTTTTTTGCTACAAAAACAAGTGGAACTCGTTTTGATTTGCAGTTATATTGTGAGTTCAAGTCAAAACTTCGTGGCAAAATTGTCTGAAACTGAAGACAAACAACATCCAAGGATTAATGGTAGAAAAACCTTGAGGTTTAAAACAGTTCTAGTCACAAGGAAAAAATGTGTTAACTCAGTAGTGTATCATGGCCTTAATTAAACTCTAAATCATCTCCTCTAGTGGCCAAAACAGGTTTTAATTAAAACCCTCCATCCTTTGGGATAAGCCCCAGATATCTTTGATGGAGTCAATCACCCAAATTAACTTGTGATTGGAGTCTAGGAAGAAAAACAAAGTGCATTTTTGCAGAAGCATCTCTGTCACTTGTAAAGCTTGATGAAATTTGCTTACTTTATGTATAATTTAATACCACAATCATCACTTTATTTCAGTTTACACAAATTAAAATGAGTGAACATATGATTTTAGATGACTGCATCGTAATTTCAACAAACTCAGCAGCTAAAAGTAGACAACTGACTGATCCACAGTTGGCCTTCCTTTGGCCTTAAGCACCACACACCTTGTACACACACTTAGCAAGTGACTGCACACAGTCATCACAGATTCACAGTGTGAAAACATGCAGCGTGCACAACATGTCAACATTATGTCACATTCTGCAGCAGAGGGACGGTTCATCCAAACCAACACGGGTTCTGAGTGAGTGCAAAAAGAGAGCAGAAGGAGGTAACAACAACAGAACAGAGACAGACGGATCGATCGATACAGAATGAGGGAGAGACGGGGAGCATCCATCCTACCATCCACCATGACCTGGCAGAGAAGTCATAACACAGCTGCCACCTGAGCCCGGGGTCACTCTGCCTCTCCCACGCCATTCCACACACTGCCACGTTGCCTCTCCCACGCCAGAATCCTCTTCCTGGGACTGCTGATAAATATATAAATATATAAAAACACAGTCAATGAGGGGAAAAACACGGATGGAGTCACCAATCAGGAGCTATCTGTTACCAGGATGCTGCTGCGGTGTGAGTGATAGAGGGGTGTGTGTATGTGTGGGTATATACTGTATGTATGCTCTGGTGTGTGTGTGTGTGTGTGTATGTGTGTGTATGTGTGTGTGTTTGGAGGGAGAGGGGACACAGACACAGAAATGCCACGGAGCCCTCTCCAAGCAGCTGTGCCTCTTGCTCCGCCAGTCCAACTGCTTCTGCTGCCATGTGCAGACTTACCAAACCACCAACTCTGCACCAATCACTGAGGTGCAGGAGTATCAGCGCACATGAAGCAACCTGCACATGGACGGTACGGTCATATCTTCTCAGTCTGCATATTTCCTAACAATTTAATAACTCCTAATGTCGGTCAGAAACAGTGAATTCTATGGGCTGTGCTCCGTGCTGATACACATTTTCCAGGAGGCCTCGGGCCAAGCTCAGATGTCTGAGCCAGGTTACTGCAGAGCTTCCATTGGACACTCTACATGGCAAACTGAAAACAAAGCTTGTTATGTGAACCCTTTTATCAACTTTATATTTTTCCTCATTGGTAGCGCTCAATACCTTCACTCCAGTTCAGTGCATACGTCACCTCGTCATACACTCGTTCATAAGTAGGTCAAAAATGAGCATTTTAGAATCAGGGTTTTCTTGCTAACAAAAAATATGTCTATTATTTTGCACAAAATTATCTGAGTTCTACATAAGATTTCCTGAAGATTTGTAATGAAAGTTAGTCATTTTTAACCTTTTTTTAAAGAGTTTTTTATAAACTTCTGGCTGTTATCATCGCAAACTATATTTCAGATTACACAATGGTTTCCTCTATGGACACTTTCACTGTGCAGATGTGACACATATGACTTGGCTGATGGTTGAACTGTGGGGTCTGACCTGCTCCCTGTTAAGCTGAATAAACACTGATCATTTAGTGGGTCTGGATTTTCAGATTGTCAGTCTGAACCCCATCACTGATTTCTCATCCAGCAGCCATGTGAGCGCCACATATGAAACAAAACAGATACAAGAAAATGTTTGAATGGCTCATAAATTAATACAATATGCAAATGTAAAATGCTGAACATTAAGGTCATTAAATCAGTGTTTAACCTGCATAGACCGAGAAGGTGGATCACGTCAGTTTAGTTCTCAGGTGTTCAAACTAGCTTCTTGTTTGTCAAAGAACTGACCTTAAAATGCTGCTATGAATTCAGTAGGGACTGACTGCTTTGACCCGCCGCTCTGTCGTCAAGTGTTCAGATTTCTGCGACATGTCTGCTTGCCATTAAAACTAAAAGAGTCAAAACTAAACATGGTATTCAGTTTTTGTTCTCCACATGTCTGGAACAAACTCTGAAACATTGAAGTCTGCTCCAACTTCAAGTTTAAATCAAGGCTCAAGACTTTTGTATTTGCCACTGTGGTTTATGAAATTTAAATCGATTATTAAATTCAATTTAACGATTAAATATGTCTTATTTTATTTTAGCTTGTTCTTCTAATATCTTTTTATCAAATCTTTTTTGTATCCCGTGTATCTGTTCCCCTATATCTTCTTGTTTTTATGTTTTATGCAAAGCTCTTAAATGACTGAATTACCTCGTTGTTGAAAGGTACCATGTGAACTTTAGCTTGTAGGCTAAGAAGCTAAAGCTACAAAGTTACCTACTCATTTTAATATACCACAAGTACAGGAGAGTGATATTAGTTAGCAATAAAATACTCTAATATAACTGCAATAGCCTTAGGTGATTGTAATCAATGTGGAAATAATATGTAAAAGAACAATCAGTTTATTGAAGCATTTAAAAAAAAAAATTAAGATAATACCTTAAGCATCAATGTGAAATTGTCTTGCTATGAAAAATGAAGCTGAAGAATAGCTGGGGTGTCAGACAGACTAAATACTAAAATACTATCACAAAATGACTGATAAAGATGAAAAACTCTTATGGATTTCTATAGAAAATGCATGTAGATCATTTTTTAACCCCAAAGTTGTATCACCATAACAAAACTTCTGAAGAAAGTTTAAAAAATAGGGGACAGCCTCTCAAAATCAAATACTTGGAATATGACATGTTAAAATGCTTTATCACAAAATTATTGGGTTAAATACAGACAGGCAAAAACCATTTTATAACCACTTCTGCATCTAAACTCTTCCTTTGTTACCATGCCTCTCTGTTGTATCATGCATTGACTGTGTTTTGAGATTTGTAGTAAATCAACATCAAGACTACAAAGCTTCTTTTACTACAGCCACCTGTGATAAAAATGGACTGTTTACACTCAGTTTGATTAAAAAAAAAATAAAAAACCCTCCACCAAATAGATTTTAGAACCATTCACATCATCAAGCACAATGTTTCTCCTCTGCTCGCTGTGTGCACGCGAACCAGAGGAAAATCTGTTGCTGATGAACAGAATAAAAACAAACGAAAGTCATTTTCTTCTGTGGTATAAACAGTTAGTCATTTCACATGAGGACAGCATTATTGTGGATTTTATTTAGTCATGCTTATTATAGAAAATAAAAAGAAACGTCTAAGAGTAAAATTGAGTTTGCCCTTTTGTTTGAGTTCTATGCTCAATCCGATGGAACGGCACATTTTATCTGATGCATTGTATCTATTTGATCGGGCCGCCTGTGCTTGCCTGTCTGCTAGCCAACGCATGAAGCTGTCTTTATTTAACCGTCTCCCTGCTTTTATTTTTGTCCACTTTGTCTCTCTGTCTGTCTGTCTGTCTGCACACATGTCTGTAAGTCCGCTGGGCCGCCCTCTGTGTCTGTCTACCTGCCAGCCATGCGGACCAGACTACACAGACCTGTATGTTTATGTATGGGTTCATTAACAGGCATTGACAGCTTGTGAAGGAGGGTGCCATTAACATCGCATGTATTCCCAAGTGGTGATCCGGCGCTCTGCCTCTGTGTTTTACATGCGTGGTGGGTGACCGTGGAGAAATGTGTGTGTGTGTGTGTGTTGGAGGAGGGTGCACGAGTGGCAATTACAGGGCCAGTAATAGTGTGATGGTGTGTTCGATGGGCCACGCTTGGCATGGATCCCTATTTTTAAGGGAATTTAAAAGCACTAGATGAGGCGCTTTTGTGTGACCCCATTGCTCTGCCTCCACCTCCTTCATCCATCTCTACCTTCCAGTCATGATACATTCCTGTTTTTAATCTCGCCAGGCCTCAGCGGGGCCTGCAAGCACAGGGACTGGGCGCGATGCCTAGATGACCCTAGATATAATATGAAATGGATTGAGCAACCCCACTCACGAACCCACTCATACACACACACACACATATTCAACCTCATATTTGACTCTTAATTTTTCCGTCAGAGCTGTTTCACCTGAACAATTCAGCCAACAGAGCCACACTCCCCTCTTCGGAGCCCTTTTGTCCCCCTGCTCTGACTACCTCTGCAGAAGGGCCGTGGTTATGTAACTGCACCAGATTCCTGCACGCTCACAGCACAGGTCAAAGAGCTCACACTGAACAGGCGCCGATCGTTTCCAGCGAGGTGCAGCACTCAGAAAAGTTTCTGGTGGAACAGTCAACGCGCCACACTCACCTAGAACAAATCTGGCAACGTGTTATAAAGTGTTTGCAAAGTTCTGTTCAAGTGAAGTTCTGCAGCCTTCTGGAGTCCGAACCCGCTGTGCATTTCTGATCATCGAGCATCATTTTTCCACTCAAGGATAAATTCATGCTTGAGAGACAGGATACACTATAACTCCAAAGTTGACCCTCTCCCCCGCTCTCCATCACACACTCCCGTCGTAATTTGTCTGCCCACTGGTTTCTCTTATTAAGTTTCAAAAGGTTTCTGGGCAACGTGGTTTGAGAAAGGGAAAAAAAGGAACCATGGCATTTTTTTGGCACACCGCTCTGCCCGTCTTGCCCAGAATGAGGAGGTTACCATGGCATCAGTGGGCACCTCATAAAGCAGACCATTGTTGGTGCCTGTGTGTGTGTGTGTTGTGAGACTGTGTGTGTGTGTGTATGTGTGTGTGTGTGTGTGTGTGTGTGTGTGTGTGTATTTGTATGCGTGTGTGTGTTTTTCTGTGTGCCACATTGAGTTGCATGGCAACAACCTCTGGGCACCACCAGCGCTAGCAAGAAGCTCAAATCTTGCACAGGGCAGTGCCAGCCTGCGATACGACATAAACATGAACTTTTCTCTCTCTTTATAATCAGTTTGATTCCGATTTCTTCTCCAACTGTTTCTTCATCTGGCTCTCATTTCTTTACACACACACACACACAAACACCTGTAAGTCTGTCACCATGTTACAAAGGAAGTGAAAGATCTTCTAATTGTTCCTCAGATCATGATTTATTATTCCCAAACCCCAAAGCAGCATGTTGTCAAAGGTTAGCAAATCGGTAAAGATCTGAGTGGTGCGTGAGTGTGTTTTTTTGTGCAGTCATGTGTGCAGATTTTCGTTAAAGCAAGAAAATTACTAAGAAACATGCACTGCATGCTTCGGCCACCATAATTAGAAAATGAGCCTGCAATCTAAAATAACCTGAGGGAGAAAACAAAAAACGCTTTATTTTCTTGTCTTCTCAAGTCAGATCCATTAGCGGAGAAAGGGTATAATACAGGTTTGTTTGTAATTGTTTCAATTCCAAATAGCCCAAAACACTAAGTTACTATGTGTGAAAATCTGGACACAATTTGTGGTTCCCTTTGGGAAAAAAAAGAAAAGAGAGAGGAGGGAAGGAAAGGAGCTATTTTCAGTATATAAAAGTTTTGGTGGGAGTTGAAAGGCGAGGGTGACAACAACCTCTGACAGGTGTAGCTACGCTCTCTGGCTCACTTTGTGTTGGAGTTAAGGCATGGATGTGTGTGGAGTTGTGAGCTGCAGACAAAGTACGCTAAGAGGACCGGACAGCCTGGAGTGAGATGTGGGTCCTCTGGCACACTCTGCTGGTGAGTTGGGAAAACTGCAGACACTAATGATAATGCAGCTCTCAGTGCTTTTAAAGAAACTGTCAAAGCATTTGTGGTAACACTTTCAAACACATGCTCAACAAATGTAAAATTAATGCATGACACTATGAGTCAGGATGACTTAATGTATGAATGACTGCAGGATGTGTCCTGAGTTTCTGTTGATGCCATTAAGAAATAATAACATCACTATAATTTTATGTGATTAGTTAACAAGTGCTGGATGTTGATTCACAGTTACTTCATACATTAATTTGTGTGTGCCAACAAATTAGCACACACAAATCACACACACTCTAGCCTTTCTGTAACTAAGAGGACCTTTGTTGACATAATGGACTCCCTTGTTCCTAAATCTAAACTTAACCATCATAACTTAATGCTTAATTTAAACCTAAACCTAGCTCTAAAACTTATCTTAGAACCAAGTCTTTACTTTTGAAAGGTCCTTTAAAGGTTGTCCAGTGTCCTCACAACACTGGTTTTAAGTTTGGATTGGCCTGCACATAGATAGCAAGCACACATCCACACAAACACACTAAAAGCACACAATCTACCGCTTACAATGAAACCATATTGTACCAACAACTGTATAATATATACTCATGAATTACCAAAAATCCTGCTTATTGTTGTCATTTAGTCTTTGTGGCGTCCATATGTGTTAATTAGTGCAGTGATTTTATGTTCTGCTGTATATTTCACTGTTTGCCCGTCTGTTGTGTGTGCTGTCATATTATGTTACATTGTTAAAAAAGAAAAAAAAAAAGAAAATGTTATTTCGGCACTCATTTCAGTTCTCATGGAAACTGAGGGCTGTTTTTATCAAAGTGCCGGTCAGATGCAAACACCAAGTCACAATTAGATTCACAGCACAGCATTAATTCCCTGTTTTTCTTTCTCACTTCATTACGAAACTGTTTATATTGTGTTTTAAATGTGTTTGTCCATTTCCCTCTGGTTTGTCGACTGGCAGCAGCTAAATGCTTTTGCTTTGAGTGCAACACAAACATCCAGCAGGAGAGTTACACCGCACTTCTCTAATTCTCTAAAGAATGTAAAAAATAAAAGTAAATAAAATCAAGTGTGTTTAGTAAAGTAAAAACAAAGTGCATTTAAGAGTCAAACAACAATTAGATTTTGCATCTAACAACCAGATTAATTATGTAAAAAAAAAAAAAAAGCTTTGTTGTCAGTATTATGAATATTAGCCTTTTTCTTTTTTTTTTTGATAAAAAA
This sequence comes from Acanthurus lineatus, assembly GCA_029814665.1. Lineage (NCBI taxonomy): Eukaryota > Metazoa > Chordata > Actinopteri > Acanthuriformes > Acanthuridae > Acanthurus > Acanthurus lineatus. Next base: position 19,202,428 of record JAPZDV010000009.1, on the reverse strand, counting down.
GGGTGTTGGTTTGCTTTTATGAAGATTGATCAAACACATGCAGCTGAAATACGCTTTTTATGGAGTAAGTGTGAGTTAAAAATGATTTAACTTGTAATCCACTTTATTCATGTGTTAGTTATCTGTTAGTTAGGATATGTTTATACCTTTTCATTCAGTGACCATAATATAACAGATATTCCTGAATTCCATTTTTCTTGAGCAAAAATCCTCATTAATTCTAGTTTGCTTCATCGACACAATAACGCAATCATTAAAAATCTCTGTATAAGGGCCTGTTTAATCTAAAATGAACCAAACTTGACAGTAATAACACTAAAATCATATCTTGATGCAATAACAACAAATCCTCCTCTTGTTTATACACTTTAAAACATGCATACTGTTTTTTTTTTGTTGACTTTTAAATGTTTTTTTTTTCTTTGTTGCAACCTGTTTTAATTCACTTCCACGGTTTGAAAGTCATCGTGTTACAGACCTTGAAATAGTTTGAGATGGCTGAATGAGCTGTGAATATTTAGAGTCAAAGTTGCTGAATTATCACACAATGCAGCTGCAGACTTTACAGAAACAGGCTGCTTTTCAGCAGCCTTGTAAAAACAAAACTCCGGCAGAAACAAAAAGTATGCTAAACGCAGGCTTGAAGTCTTTGCAAGTAGAATTTCTGTATAAAAGGACATAAAAACATTGAAAAAAAAAATTCTCCAAAACGGTTGTTCTTTTTAATTTAATAATAATTTAGCGCTGAGGTGCGGTGCTTGTGAATAACGGTAAACAGGCTCAAACATGTAAATGCAGCAGCATGTTGTGGTGTGAAGAGCGACCTAAAGGGGTTCAAACTGATCACAACTTATATATGCAGCCACCTGGAACAGACTTCATCACTTGCCAAATACATGCCATGTTTAGCCGGGGCAAGTCTGGCTGCCCTGAGTGTGTGTGTGTGTGTGTGTGAGAGAGTGTGTTTTCAGGTCTGTTACTGTGCTGCTCGTTCGGTCCTCTGCTGTTGTGCAGCATGTGGCCCACAGATTAACGCTTTAAATGAGACTCTCTCCTGTTCTGAATGCCCCCTCTGTTTGCTTACAAGGCCCGGGCGAGACAGAGTGGAAGGATTTGAGAGGGGTTTTGTATCTCCTCCTGTTCAGAGGGGGGCATCCCATTATGAGTGCAAAGCTAGAGGAGGGCATGGTCACAAAGGGTTAAAACCTGAGAGTGTCTTTTTTTTGGCATAATATGCTGTATTGGCTCCTTTTTTTAAAAAAGACATGTGGAAAACGGCTCCAAACAGATTTTAGTGTAAGACAGGTGCCAGCTCTGCCATCTGCTTTCAGTTTTACCTCCCTGTCTGTCTGCTCTCAGCCGCTCTCCTCCTCTCCCTACGATCCCGATTCATCCATCTCTCTCCCTTTCCTTTCCTCTCTTCCACCAATCAGATCAGTTTGACACCCTCCCCATCATGTGTTGGCACACACCTTTTAATTTCTTCCAGGTACCTGGAAGAAATTAAAAACAGGGAAAAGCAAATCAAAAGGGAAATTTATTAACTTCAGGTCTGACATTTTGGAAAAAGCTGGCTTTTAAATATCCAAGGATATGTGTACACAGTGACATGGATGGATTAGGGGCTGTGTGAAAATTAATAGGGAGGGAACTGAGGTTAAAAATGAGGGAAAGTTATCTGTTAGCTATTTTTTTCTTTTGGTGAATTTCTTTTGCGAGCAGAAAGAGATCTTATAACTTTTTCTCATTTCCTGATTTATTTTAAACTTCATCCTTCACTTGTGAGGTTTATTGCAAAAGGAAAAAGAGCACACATAATAATTTAATTATAGCACAACTTTTTTCCTCTTTCACTGACTGTTATTGAAATTTATTTAGCAGATTTTTTTTTCGAAAAGCTTGAGTGATTGGTTTATTTTTTTGTTTCCAAAAGTAGGCCATAAATCTTAGGATATAAGTGGAATTGTATTGTTGTTTGTCTGAGTTCAGGTTTGCCTAAAGACAGAAAACTACTTTACTGTCATCTCACAGGAAGAAGGTCCTGGGTTCAAATCTGTTGGTCTTTTTGTGTGTAGTTTGTGTGTTTTCCTTATTACTACTCTAAATTTCTCGTAGCTCTGAATGTGATTATGATTGTTTGTTTGTCTCTATGTGTCAGCCAGGTGAACAGCTGACACAATCTATTAGACTTTACATGAAACCTATTCTGGGTGCACCATGTCACTTAGCAAAGAATAAGTGTTTAGATAATGGATAGATAGGAGTACCTCCTACCCTTTTTTTTCTTTTTTGCTCAGGGCAGACAGAAAAACACCTGGAGATGTTTCATGCTTCAAGACTTGGAGAAAATTGAGGTAAGCTGACAGGAAGCAAAAGTCCAGGCTGAGAAAGGGTGAAAGGGTGAGCTCTGGTCATGGCTGGATTACTGAACAGGTGTGCTGGGTGCAAGCCCATGGGCCCAAGGTGCCTGGGGCCCCTGGACCAGTGAATCGATTTGATGTGAATGTTATTATTGTTTTTAATAGTGGATATATACAACACAGAGACAGTCTAGGCCCTTTTACACACCCTTTCCAAGGTGAGTGGATTGATCCTTTCTTCTGCCTTGGTGCTGTAAAATAGTTACAAAGGTGAATTGAGGGTCACTGTTGTTCTGCCTCTAAGCCAGCAAGGGAGGACGTAACAGCGCTGAATCTACGAATCCACGTGCATAAAATGTTGATCCAACATGACGGCACAGGGGTGTAACATCTTGATGAGGTATAAAGGGTGCAGCTCACTAGCAGGATATTTAACAAAAGAGCAAACAGTTAGCAGCTAAATTGAAAAAGAAGAAAAACAGCAAGCGGAAATGTCTGACACTTGGGGAGTCAAGACAACAGTCAATCACCATACAACAGGCATGGTTGTTATTGCAACGCTATGTTATAAATGTTTACAAAGCGCTGCCTGGCAAACGTGTTACTGACTTGATTATCTGACACATCGTGCTTGTCATGCCTCTGTATGATCAGTCACATTATTTTAAAAAGGAGCTATTTAAAACCACACAGACATGGCATTATGCTGTTTGGTTCAGTGCAAATAAACAAAGGAGGAATAAAGAATGGACTGCACTGTCACATGATCGCTGTGTTAAAGAGCATATGTTCTTTTCAATGAGTGTGTCCTCCTGTAAAGGAGATGTAAGGGCCCTTTACATGTCTACACCCAGGAGCCCATTGTCTCATAATCTGTCTATGGCTCTGATGGACAACTTTCACTCCTAAATAAGGTGAAGAGGTTTAATTCAAGTCATCATTGCCTCACTTTTTAAGAAGAAAAGATTCAAGCCCTCTCTCCAACATACTAATTTTTCCCACAGTCCCTTACTCTGTGGACCTACTGAGCTCAGCTCAGGCACAGGGGCCCAAAGGGTCAAGTGGTCCATATCATAGACTCTCTGCCTAAAGTGACTGTTTACAAGATCTACCCTCTTGCTGGAAAGTAAAAGGCAAGTCAATGTCCTGATCACTCTTTATTAAAGACACCTCCAAATACCTGATGATTCGCTTCACTCATGCAATGTGTGTTATTACTGTTTCCCTGTATAACACAGCTGCCTAGGCTAGTGAGCATGAAGGGAAACTGTGAAGCAAATTCAGTGTTTTCAACATAACAGCCTGCTTTGGGAAAATAACATGTGCGCCACATTTTTTAAAGAATTAAGGTCTTCTACAAAAGCTTGTGTTGTGTCCTGTTGTGTCTTTGTGTGCATCTGTGCTTAGTTTCTAAAGCTCTGGAAAGAAGTTCAACTCTTCAACTCTTCAACATGAGCAGGTTAAAGTACTGGTTTCATAACAGAGTCTCTCATAGGCTCCACTGTTTTAAACTTAACTGAGTGAAATCTATCCATCAGTATCCTCATTAAGCGTGCTGAAAGGTCACATGTTCATTTATTTAGGGTTTGTCCTGGCCTACCTGAATACTGAATGAAAATATTTTGATGTTTTTCTGTTTTTTGTTTTTTTTCCCAACCATTTCTGTTCTTGGGAATGTTTTTATTATTCTGAGATGTAAAAAAGTGTTTTGTATAGCCATCAACAGGCATTAATGCAGGATATGGTGGCATCCAAAACAAAATACACTCTTACATTAAACAGCATCAGATTGTCAGTGTTGGCCAAGACGCCCTCATGGCAACAGCTAAACACCCTTTAAAGCTGAAACACAGTAAAGTGTTTTTAACATTTGGGGGCCTTCTCTTGTTAACCTGAAAACCTGAACCTGTCAGTTTATTTTTCTTCATTAGTTTTATTTCTTCCAATGGGTAAAGCTTGCTGTCCTTTTTCAACTCATTTTAAAAACTCTATTTATCTTTCCTCCTACAATGTAAATTTCTTAATTTCACTGTGCACTTGAAGGGGGTGGGGTGGGCTTTAACATGTCTGTGCACAGGGGCCATCTGTCCTACAGCCCATTCATGCACACACACTAGCAGCACATGTGCATTACTTAAGACCGAGGAGAGGCAGCAGTCGCCAGGTGTGGAAACCTCTGGGACGTGAAAATGTTGCCCCGTGGTACAAAGCTGCTCCTGCATGACATGTGCTGTGAGCATGTTGCTTCAACTCCTAACGGTCTATCCAGGAGAGAGGGAATTTAATTTTAGCACAAGCATGTTTCATTTTGGAAAAGATACAATTCTTTGTGAAAAATATCAACTTTAATGGCCAACTAGATGACTTATGAAAATACATAAAAGTGAAAACACATTGTTGGCTCCTCTCTCTGCAGCTTCCCCATGAGAAATAGGGCCAAGCCTCATTTAAAGTGCGGCGCCTGAGCCGTGTCGCTCGGTTCACAAATGTGGGGCTTCAACCTGGTGGTTTCTTCCTGGAATGAGGCCGCTGCTAATGAGCCCGTCAGGACAAAGGTGAGCTCTAAATGAGCGGAAAGAAAAGTAAACAAGCCAGGTGACAAATTGCAAATAAGCGAACATCAAGTAGCCTGGATAGAGATTCTGTCCACGCATGAGAACTTAAACCAGTGGCTGTCAGCGTTGTAAAGAGTTGTTGAGGCTAGACTTTTTTGTTTTGGAGGCTCTTATAGCATGCAGGTGCTCTTTTCAAAGGCAGCCCTCTCTGCCGGGCACTTCTTGGCCGGTGCTGAATGTTGGGCTCCCATGGTGTTTGTTTGGGTTCTGTTTTGTATGCTCAGTGTCTATGCCCGCTTGATACCTATTCCTCTTTTCTTCTGTTATTTAAGCGCACATTTTCTAAAAGAACGCCCGCGAAGCTTTCCAAAACATATAACCTGCTCACAAAGAGCGTAGGTCACTTTTTCCATTCATGAGAAGGAAAAGAAAAGAAGCAACAGGAGACTTAGTTACAACTTCAAAAGCCTTATATAGTCATGTAGCGGCGCAGAGGGAATTGACGTTGCATATAGTTCATTACTGTAAATCCATATGTGGCTGATTTCATAGCTCATTCCCTGGAAAATTTACTCATTTTTCTCTATAACCTGATGAGTTAAGATCTCAAATAAAAACGGCCTTCAGTTTCAATCTACATTTAAATCCTGTCTGTGATTTTGGCCCACAACCTCTCATTTTGTGTGTGTGTGTGTGTGAAATCATCAGTGTGTCAGATGGAGCCTGTTGTGCCAGGCAGCCGGGCAGCGGCGGTGCCACTCTGTGTGGTCAGGGCACAGTGTGTCCTCTCAGCTGCTGTTTCGAATTCACAAACTAACTTGACAGCGGCATCCTCACTCATTCACTGCAGCAGATGGTGGCGAGCTTGCTGTTGCGTGTGCGTGTGTTTGCCCATTTCTTTTGGAGAGGCAGCTGTGGGGAAGCAGAGCTTTGCCCACTGCTACATCCAGCGTTGTGTGCAGGCAACAAAGAGGAGGACAATCGGAATAAAACTCTGGAGTCTGAAAGATCAGAGAAATCTCAAAAAAGGATGCTCGCAGACAGGGCTTGTGTGAAATCTCCCATATCACTCCGTATCATCCAGAGAGGTCGCAGCCAGTTTCATCAGAGAGTAATCCTTGAGATTATATCCCTGCATGGTGGACAATGAGCATATTGTTGTGATCTTGTTGCCGTAATCCAGCTCAGCACCATATGCAAGAGACAGCAATGCTCTCTAGAGAGCTTCAGTGGTGAATAATACACTGTCCAGCCTTAACACAGCAATCCATCTGCCACCAGCTCTCCGTGTCTGAAAATATCTACTCTGAGGCCGCATATTAGAGCACATTCTCAATCTGTTTTGTTCATTTTTATTCAGGATGAATTAAAAAGATACAAACGAAGCAACAAATTTCGCTCAAAAGGGGAAAAAACATGGTGCAGCCATTCAGGTCTCCTGGTACCTAATATGAATTTGATTTCAATTTTGGTCATAACCTCGAGTGCATAGACAGGAGAAAGATTAAAAACGAGGATGGGGTGAAGCCATCTGTTTTGCGGTAGAATCAGAGAGACAGAGGAAGAAAATCTGGATGAGCTGAGCAGGAACGCTGGAAGTCAGTCAAAGTTGGAGGCGCAGAGAGAAAGACAGTGTATATAGACGTCAATCTAAACGCTCTGCAACATTTATGGTTTTTGTACTAATTTTTATTGATCAGGATCATGTTGATCTAATACCTTTACACAACAATTTTAAATCAGATTTAAAACATATCACTTTTTAAAGGCAGCACCAACATACTGTTAGTAACAGAAACTACACAAGCAACAACTATGAAGTCAAGCATCAAAACTGCACCGAGGTGACCTCTGCAAGTTTGAGCAGTAGCTTCAGTTACCTAACTCACTGTAGCTGTGGCTGACCTGATTTTAGGCTCTCCAGGTGTCTGTGGTGTCTATGGTTATTTTAATTCTGTGGAAAATCCTGCAAACACTAAAATCTGTCTGTTAGAACTAAGAAATTGTGACCTGCTGTGAAGGCATCATTTTGCAGGAAGCATTATAAACATTAACAGTCAAACTAGATAGTAAAACAACTCTCCTGCAACAAATACTGTGGACTCTACATGTACCATTAAAAAGTGGGGGAAACATCACAAGTTCAAACTTTTTTTATTAACTGATGGTTTTTATTATGCCTGATTTTTTTAGGGGGTGCTGCAGCTCTTTCTGCTTCCCCTACCTCCATGGAGCCGAGGCTCATAAAGAAACGGCAGACTCGGGCCAAATTGTCAGTCAGTTAGTAGATGAGATGTCACGCTAGCCAGACGCGTCAGACAGGCCGGCAGTGTTGCCTGAGGAGGAATCCTACTATTTAATGTGCCTCTGCAACCCAGCTGATTCACCACTACACCATCTAGCCTAATAGGTTTTGTTCTGGTGAATCACACTAGGTTCCCTTCATGGAAAAGCCAAACATGCTGCTCTAACATTGGGTGACAAGGGCACCTTGGGTTTGCAGATGTTCACGCAGATGACAGATGGCGCCGGCGTAGCTAAGGGAGCAACGGGAACGATGTCTGCGCCAGGCTGGTGCCACATGCACGCCCCCCTCCCTGTTTCATTCCCCCTCTGAAATGCAGAGTCCCCCATCCCAAAATCTCCAAAATGAGGGATGTGTATGTGTTGATGTGTGTGTGTGTTTGTATATGTGTGTGAATATCTGAATGTGAAGGAGAACATGCAATGACTCAGCACTCTGTGGTCAGGACACAAGGGACTGCACCGTTACAATGAAGTGTGTGTCCAGCATGTCTGGATCACAGTCCAGGTGGAAGCTGGATTTTCTTCTCTTTGGCAACCCAACTTTCTCACGAGGTCACAGAAAGCTTTCCATTCTCACATGGGACAGATGGAGTTTATAATAATAACAGCAGTAGATTCACCATAAAAACTGATCTGAAATTTTTTAAACTAATTGTCCTTGATCTCAGAGAGAGACAAATAAAAGCAGACTTCACATAGCTGCATGTTTGCTGGCTGAAATGACAACTCCCAATAGCTAGCTAATTAAGCTAACACTAGTTTCAAGGGATGAAAGTGCCCTCTGGCTGACATTTTCCTCTTTGAAACAGACTCTTCTTAAAACAAGAACCCACACCATAAAGGCTATCATGCTAAAAGGGCATACTGAGGCTAAAGCTACATGTTAAACAGCCAAAATGTCAACATTGTGACATATGTACAGATGAGTAAAGAAACAGCATTTTATTCTTGTATTGTACAGCTATAATTTCAGTATAAAATATGTAATAAGGAAAGCTTAGACTTTAACTTGTGTCTAACATTACCAAGTTTTGCAGCTTAGTTGATGTAGTCATACTTGTTTGTGTTGTACATACACCTTATATTTTGCTTTCAATGTTTTTATAGAAAAGGCTTTTTAGGATGGAGGTGGTAGCATAAATACTACACGATAGCTATGTAAGTTGTGATTGTTACACTTGGGCTTGTTTTAAACATAACCTGTAACCTTTCAAACTAATACTGTTCATGAAATGTATCTCAGCCTGAAAAAAATTTTTACTGCTGTGGGTCGTAAGCTAGTTAGCTTAATATGCTAATTTTTGCAGCTTTCTTTAAAGCAAATAAACTCACTGTGTCATTGTGACTTCTGCTTTTGTACATTTAAATTATAAAGACATCTTCCTCCAAACTCCATATAATAGGATTATAGTCTCACTACAGACCCGTGCACACTATTTCAGCTCATAGAAAAATTTAAAGCTAGACAGGTCATGCATGCGAGTGCCTAGTTATGGTTACTAGGCTGTGATTGGACAATCATTGTTAGGGAATTGTCAGTTTTGTCCTCTAGGCTTTCACTGAATCTGAAGGAACCCATCTCTCTTTTACATAGCAAGGTGGAAATCTCTAAAAGTGTTTCTGTTTGTGCCAACAAGGAAATGAAACTAAAGCACTGTAAAAGTTTCTGTCATATTATCCCCTAACTGCTCCATCACTGGTCACTACTCTGGTAATTTGGCAGCAGGAAAGCATATTCAGTGCTTCTGGCAGGAGATTTCATAGACACCAATGACATTTTACAACAATGCCAACTGGAAGTGCAAACAGTAATAGCTCTGTTGACCAAGTGATAGCAGTAGCACTTATAGTCTCACTGTATTAGTGCAGAAAGCCCAGTGATTAGACCATTTGGTGCCAATGTGCAGAATGAGACATTCAGTGCAGCACTCAGGCATTTTGTTTCAGATGAGAGTGACAATACTGGTGCATTAGTATAATGTGGAATAATCTCTCACTTCAGACTCAATTGAGATCTACCAGTAAAAAGAGGAGTTTGATTTAAGCATCGGCTCATCGTGCAGACAGATTACGAGCCCTGGAACCCCAGGAAGCCGCTGAGAAGGAGAGGATGGCTGTGAACAGGTAGAGCCGATAATTACCTCCATTCATCTTGAGTGGACCCCAGCACTGTCTTATGAGGTGCATCTGAGTGCAGGCCCACGTTTGATGAATCTCCCCTTAAAATTAGCAGCCACTGGTGGATCGAGAGCCTCCATCACTCCATATGCTCCCATTCATCATCTCATTAGGACCTTGGGCTGGGCTGTGCAGGCCTGAGGACTCCAAGAGAGAAGAGAGATACTGTGAGCTTCATCATAACTAAACATTTTGGAGATGTTGTCGTTGTTTACAAATCTGTCAAATCGGGCATTTTTTTTTTTTTTTATAAAGCACAATCTGTTCAATTCCCGAGACCATTTGATGATTTGTAGGAAAAAATCTTAATGTATCAGGAGCAGACAGTGGCACAGTTGTTTACTACCAGGGGAATCCAGAGGCATTACAATCTGGGAACAAATGCCAAATCTTTATGTACACCCAGTGTGCGTGTTTGCTTATAGGAATGCACTTCTCTTCAGGTGTTTACATGGATGTGAGATATAAAGATTTGTGATGCAGGATAATTTTGTTAAAATGTTACAGCCATTATGTGGCAGGAAGTGCAGTTGGAGTCCAGGGAGGCCCAGCTTGCCGTTTTTACTGCACTCTTTGCTGCAAAGTGAGCAGAAATTAAGGCTCTCTGGTGGTTACACTGCTCCGCTCCCCTCGCCTCTCCATCACCCCTCCGCCCAGGTGGATGAATGTTTCAGAGAGCCACAGCCACCCCTGTGTTCTTTTTTTTTGTTTGTTTTGTTTTTTAAAAACATCTGTGGAGAATGCAGCAGGACATCCCCCACACCCCACTCAAACCCCCCCCATCACGTCTCCAAACGCATCACTAACTGGATCTCCATGTGGTACATCCATTACCGTAAAACACTCTGCTGCTCCCTACTGAAAGCTCACATCCTGCTCTGCCCTCCTCTCTCCCTAACACACACACACACACACACACCAGCAGCTCCACCCCACCACCACCCAAACTCCACCACCCCAGCCCCCTTCATAAGACCGCTTACGTTGGCAGTTCTGAATTGGGATAAGTCCAAGTTTCACATTAGTGGGGTGGCGGGGTGGGTTTGGGTGGGGAGGGGGGCAGTTGGGGTGTTTAAAAAGCAGCCAATGATCACAGCAGTGACTTACGCTCCGGTGAAAAATCTGCACATGACTACACTCCTTTTAGCTCCGTTGTGATCGTGATGGCCTTTTTGGAACCAGAAATTGAGAAATCAGTAATTCTGTACATATGTGCGGGATTAACATGTTTGAGTAGGGGGCTTAAGTTATCTGTGAAAAATTTATGTCCATCTTACCAAGAATAACATTAGTTACCTTTGGATTACTCATTTATGTGTGATTTCTGTGGAAAGCTGTAATTCATCAGCGGCGCTGCAGGGACCCGTCTTAAGGAGGCTTTTTTTGTCCTTTTTTCTCTCACTTTGTGCAGCAAAGCCACAGTCTGATGTCATTACCAGGAAACAGAGATATTTTGGGGCTCAGCTCTCTTTTATTTGGATTTTGTCCTCATCCCTTGTTCAGGAGAAATGCTGACAAATCGAAATCTTGGTGCCAAAAATCTGAGTAAAACCCGGTCATTGTTGAAGGCCAACAAAAGAGTGGTTCATTTAGACTCAATTTATTATGATTTCATCTTTGTGTCAACAAATAGTAACATTGGCTCGGCAAATTGCTTCATAGACGGCACAAAACCCTGGCTCTGAGTGTGTGTATGTGTGTGAGAAAGACAGAGTGAGAGGTGGGTGGGGAGGTGGGGGGTTGGACAAAAAAAGGTGACTGTTTTGACATATAAAAAAAGTATTCATCACACAACATTTTATTAAAAATATGCTCAAGACTTTAGTTCATTACATTACAAGTTACAGTATAATGTGAATTCATAGGAGCCAAAATAACGATTTCTGCATGGGACCCTACTTAAGTACCTTGAGCACAGCTGCACGGGGGCACTGCTTGTAAAACCATGAACTGTAATAACAGGATTAAATGGGTGCAGTGAGGGAAAGGTCAGTGACATGAGACCACAGTTCCAGTCATTTAGGCATGAACTTTGCATGTGTTTACAAGAATGTGGAGCCTGTTAAAGTTTAATTGGATGCCCCACATTCATGGCCACTTCTTCTAATTTTATTTAGGGTGTCTTAAACTTATAAGGTGTTTATTTAAGAACACATGCAGTATCAGCAACATGAGGGATGAGACCAGGGCTGGAACTAACTATAACTTCCATCTGCCCATTCATCCGTACATGTGTCTTTAAATTGGATGATGAATAGCAGAAAAAAATGCAAAAAAAGTTCAAGTGTAATTTTAAAGGTGGGTTTTCAGTACTATATTTTAATTTACACTGACTTACATGGACTACATGAAAACGAAGAAGGCAGCTAATCCCCACATTTAAAAAGCATAAACAAGCACCTTTTTGGCATTTTTGCTCAAAAATAATTTTATAATTAATAATCAAAATTTTAAGACTAAACATTCTGGCTCCAAATGACACATAAAAGTCTGAGATGAACCTTCAAAGATGCAGGAGCCTTGGTGACTATAGGGGGCGCATTCATGGAAAAAAAATGATATTATAAATACTTCAACCAATCAGAAAACATCAGGGCAGGCATCCAAAATATAAATGTTGCAAATAGCACATACAAATTAACAAGAATAATGAATTTTTCAATGTTTCCTCTTTTTGAATTTTTTTTTTTTTAAGTTAGTAATTTTTTATTTTAATCTTTAAAAGTAACTTTTTTCAATTCTTGGAATCACAAACTCCACAGGAACATGTACCAGTGTTGTTGTTAAACCTCAGTAAGTACAAGTTGGCAGCTCCACCTCTATTCTGGTGTGTGTGAGATTTTCCAGTCATCATAAAATAGTCTGTTGTTTAAAAAAAAAATCCCACACAGAGTTGTACAAACTCAATCCTTCAAGGTTAATCACCTGAACTTTTGAACATGCTGTTTACCAGTCTGAGCTCCGGGAGTTTTTAAATCCAACGCAACAGTGGCTGACTTCTTCTGAGAGGTTTGTTTCTCAGTGACCAGATGTGGTCTTGCACATCTGACCAACAATGGACTTCTTTCATTCAATAACACTAATATATAGACCTGTACATTATCAAAATATACAGGTCTATATAAGTTAAATGCATTTGTAAGAACAGATGTAATTTCAAGAGGTGATGATGATGTTCTACATAACTTCTCTAAACATCTATTAATACACCACCCATCCCTCCTACTCACATACTTACTCAGAAATAGACCTGTCATCTTGCCACCATCCCCTTATCGTCTAACTGCTAACAAGCCTATTTGCCTGTGACTGACGTTGATGTGATCCCTAAAGCCCTGGGCTTGGCACCAGATCGCTCCTAAGCCAAATTAAGCCTCTGTCATGCCCACCCCCACCTCCAGCCTAGTGCTACCCCTGCCATGGGAACCCTAAATCTTTAATGACGATGGAGAGCTCTGCGCGCTCCCAAGACACAAAAGCGATGACATCTGTGTCTGTAAGTGCTGCACTCCAGAGCAACCCCATTTGTTCTATCTGTGCTTCTTGAAAAGAAATTAAATATAAAAGTTGAGGGAGGGTTGAGGAGGGATGAGGTGGAGCTAAGGAGGTTGAAACAAAAGATCCTCTCATTCGAAGAAGGTTTCTTTCTTTGCCCAGTGGTCCTTAAATGTTCAAAGAAGGTGTTAAAAGAGCCTCAGCTCCCCTTCTTCCTCTGGTGCTTTGGAGCCCACCTGCTCATAACTACTTCCAAGTCAATGGGGATGTTCAGATAAAAACATCAACAATGAACTTAACTCCTGAAAGTCAATGAGAAAACCTGTGACTGAGATACAGAGATTAACCAGCTATGGACCTTTTAACATTTGTTTGTCACAGTTTTCCTAACGTTCCCAGTTTCCCCAGTAACTGGAGTGAATTCAAGGATAATAATTTATTACAAAATATTTAAAGGAAAACAGCTGAGATGGATGAATTAAGCAAACCACAAGTAGAAAAAGCATTTGTTTGGCTAGGATGTAGACTGAACATGCAGCATTACATTTCTACCACATCATAATTCTTACAAATATATAAATTCCTCTTCTTTGCCTCCAGCAACTGTTTCTGTGTTCATCTAATTTCTCCCATCTAAAGCTGAAACTAACAATAATATAACACCTCAAATGTCAGTTAGCTTTCTGATTTATGGTTAGCCTATAAATGCCAGAAAATAGTGAAAATTGAGAAGAACAATTCCCCAGACATCAAATCAAGATCTTCAAATGACTTATTATTCACATTACTATCAATTTGCAATGATGTTAACGCTGAAAAGCTAAAAAAGAAAAAAAAATGAATTTGAGAGGCTGGGAATTGTCAGTGTATTTTTGCTTTTAAATGCTTTAAAAATGACAACGTACCAGGCTAATATCAATGTTTTGTCAATTAATTTCCTTTGATCAAATAATTGATTGTTTACAGTGGTTCCATAAATTTTTAAACTGACCCTAATTAGACCGCACATATCCACTAAAAATGATTTTTTAATTTTTTTTAAATTATTTTTACCGAAGGTCGCAAGTCCAAAGGGATTTTTACCTGTTCGTATTACAGAAAGTGTACGAAACTTTTACTCAATTTTGCCAAACATGTTTTACCTATTGTTGGTGTTAAACAGATAACAATTTATACACCTTTTTGCAGCGAAAGCCTTGAGTTTCTTTTTAAAAAAACACAGGATTAAGAGATTAACTGTTCAGCACTACTTGATTTTCATTTGTTTTGCTTAATTAATGTGATGTGCTAATTATTTGATAGTATTGTCTTATAACAGTGTTGTCTTTAATGCCAGCATCTTAAGCTGCCTTTTAGTAACTAAATATGCTTTATAAATTTAGTTTTCTTTGAAATTATCCAGTCAACGTGATGGCCTAACGGGAGTTAAAGATTTCAAACTGTGCCTTTATACCAGAGCTCGTGGAGGATCCAGCGGTCGAGACGTTCAGGCACTGCTGTAGACACCTCTGTTTGTATTCCGGGTCCTTCGTGTGGAAAGGCAAAGATGGCGGCGTCCATGCTGTGCCGGAGGACGGCAGCGTTATGTAGGACGTTAACGGGACTTTCATCCTCAAAAACAGTACTTTCTGTAAACTCACTAACTGGACCTCTATTGCAGACAGCGTCCTATAACCCTAAACCCTTAAGGCTGAACCTCCGTGAGCCGTATATTCCGGACAAGGACAGTGAGAAGACGCCGGAGTGGCAGAAGACGGCCAAGTACGACAAGAAGCTATTCGGTCGGTACGGTTCAGCGTCAGGCATTGACCCTGCGTCGCTGTGGCCCAGCCATGAGGAACTGGACAAGATTACTGCGGAGGAGAAAGAGTGGCACCCTCCGTTAGAGGTGATGCTGAAGAACATCGAGGTTAAAGAAAAGGAGGAAACTGCCAAACGGTTGGCCAGGCAAGTAGCCAGTGTGTCCATTATCGGACAGCTAGAGCACAGCCTCCGTTCAATTGATTTATTCCAGTATTTGTCCAGTACCGTTATATGAACAGTCCTATTCTGCTGCAACGTTAAAACGTAGTGCAGACACTGACACGGCAAAAAGTGTACTTTCAAGACCCTTCTCATCCCGTGTATCCCCGTTTGTTTACTCTGACCTAAGTTGTGTGCTAGCACGATAATCCCCGTCAAGATATAGTAGGCTACCCCATCTACTATAAATTAATGTCAAGTCCTCACATATGTAAGGGAAAGAAGAAGTCTAATAAAATTCAAAAGAACATAACCAGCAGTAAAAACACATGTGGAGGATTCATCTTACTCATTAAGACTATTTAATTGTGAATGAAGGCCATTCATAGAACAGACAGAGATGTCTGGTTTTCAGTTTGGATCAGGCTCCAATAATACTGTGTCCCAGATTTCCCACAGTGCAACTGGATAATAGCTTTTTATTGTATTATTGCTGTAATTACAGGTATATAATTGTTGGTCTGTATACTACATGTTTAAGTGTAGCGTAGGAACGTGCCTGTCATTTTTGCTGAGTAATCTTGTAAAACTGCAAAATATCAGAAAATGTTCAGTTTATGTTCATTTTAGAAAGTACATAGCAACAAATCCTTATGAATGGGAAACTGCAAGCTGAGTTTTTTGTTTTTGCTTAAAGAGTGAGTTAAACAAAAAAAATACATTTTCTGACAGTTGCCTTATCCATTAACATATTTTTACAGCTCTTTTACTTGATTGTGTGTGCAGTTACTGACTGTGCCACAGTTGTGTTGTGACTGTGGGCACAAGTTAACTGTCAGCTGATTACAGCATATTTACATTAGTGTTATTTATGACATAATGGATTAATGTGGAGTATCTCATTCATAAATGAAGCAGTGGTTTTGTTTAAATTAGTTTGTGAATATGTTTTAAAATCATGTGTGTATTTGTGTTACAAATTGCTTTTGATAATGTGTTGATCAGGTTTTATTAAGTTAAGGAAAATACACTGGTAGACCTACCAGAGATCTCAATAAACACAAAGCAAGAGGGTGAGTCAGGAGATCCAAGTTGTTAAAAGTAGTTCTATGAGGAAAATAAAGTGGACCAAATTTCATGGTAATGTGATGATGTCAAGACAGAATCTTAATCAGTGTCCATTATGTAACTATGCAACATTTACATTGACATCTATTTTACTAATAATTTTCATTTCAATCACAGGGAGAAACTCATTGCAGCAAACATGGCCAAAATGCCCAAAATGATAGCTGACTGGCGCAGAGAAAAGCGTGAAGCCAAACGCAAGCTGAAGGAGGAGAAAGCCCGCCGTGCAAAATTGCTGGTAGAGGCCAGAGAGCGTTTTGGTTACAATGTGGACCCCCGCTCAGCCAAGTTCTTGGAAATGGTTGCGGAAATAGAAAAGGAGGAGAGGAAGAAGAAGAAACTAACAAAACGCAGACTGAGAGAAGAGCAGGTGGAAGCCTCCATCACACCTCCTGCTCCCTCCTCATAGTCTTGGACTGACTCATTTCAGACATAATGAACTGTTGGACCTTGGTCTAACAGTATTTAATGGTATTGGAGATGTTGTGTATAACACAGTTTAGCAGTTTAGTCATTGTTTTGTGTGACCTGACCACATCTACAAGTACCCAATTTGTCAAGCATATGTTCCTTTTCATGACCTCTCTGTATTTATCTGTCACTGAAATACATTTCTCATAAAATTCTCAATAAATTTGTACAAACTGCAGTCAGTCAATATTTTTACAAGATAAATACCATAAAAAGACAAACTTCAAATGATACAAATTTTTCTGTGCATTTAAGACAGTTTTTCAATTATAGAATTTATTTATGCAAAAATAATTATTATACATTCAGTTTTGGAAATTATATGCGCTGATCCAGATCTGCGTACACACTGAATCTGATAAATTTAAATGCACACACAGTGAAAGTGAGTTTAGAGCAGCAGTAAACAGTGATTTTCACTTATTTAACATCCTGCAGTATTTCAACATGCAGAATGGGACAAATACATGACTGAGTGTGCAGAGAATACTGGCCGCTGACGGTTGGTTTTACATTTCTTTAAGCCAGTTAACATGGTCTGAATTTGTTTTGTTTTTAATATTTGGCATTGAATAATATTTTCAGTCATTTGTCCTCTTCTTAAAACAGCACAGTATGACTTAATTATTTAGTAATCACACAGACCTCTTTCACTGCAGTAAAATACATGAACAACTACATCCTTAATATACATTTATAAAATCATACAATTTCTTACATTTGATATGTATAGTGGCTTTAAATCACTTGATTGAAATCATGTTCTTTAATTTTAATGTAAACAATAAAAACATTGTCCATAAAACAAAACGTTCCCTGTATATACATAAAATGTTATCCAGCTTAAAATGTCAAGCTCCACTTGACATTTAAGCATTTAGAGGTCAGTCTGGGTCTCAAATATTCTGAGGTTTGTCCAGTGATATGTTGGTGCAGACTGTGATGCAAAAATGCCTGAAAATGTGATAAAATACCCAGTTTTCACTTGTTGAAAATGGATACAAGATAAAACCATGGAGCTAAAACAGCCATTAGTGTAAAGGAAACAAAGAGTCCAATGTGAACAGCCTTTCCAAATCATGAAGAGATGTCTTCCTACATGTGAGTGTCTTCTTCATCTCCTGGGTCCGCCTTGAGTTTGGCCAGAGCAGCATGTATCCTGAACTGTGTACGAGACTCCATCGAGTATTCTTTGTAGTTGTGTCTACAGGTTGGAAACAATAGAAACATCTGATGTGTTAGAGAAAATATTTTTATGAACTATTATCAGACCTAGATCCAATTGGGGCAGAGGACTGATATTCAACACAAGAAAAATATAAAGAGACAGTCTTTCTCTGCCTCTTCCTCAAGTAAAAGACAGAGAGCGACCTCTAGTGATCCTGTAGTGGCAATGCACTGAGCAACCACAGAGACAAATACCCTTGTACCTTATTATATTATCAGTCCCAACAGCCCTTCTATCAAAAAAACAGTGAATCACACAATAAATATAATATGAAAATGATTGAAATACTCTATATTTCAATCACATTACTATTAGCTGAGTTGACCAATTTATACCAAAGTGATTGTGTCAATGTAAAAGTCAGGTTGCAGTCTAACAGAAAACAATATACTGCAACATTTTGGGAAGTACACTAATGTGTTTTGTAGCTGGGAGTAAAACGATAAGACCTATAGCACTCACATGTCTTCATGTTAATGTGAAGCTAGAGCTAGCAGCTGCTTAGCTTAATTTAGCAAAAAAAAAAAAAAAAAAAAAAAGCACATGGAGTAATAGCTAGCTTGTCTCTGTCGAAAGCTAACAAAATGTGTTACTAGCATGTTAGCATGTAAGAGAACTGGCATCTTTTGGACACATCAAAAAAGATGCTATACTTACTTGGCCTTCTGCAGTAATTTAATGGCCTCGTCCTTTCTGCCTTGATCTATGTAGAGCAGACCGAGCTCCACCAGAGAGTTGGGCACCAGGTAGTGGTCGTACCTGATCTTCTTTTCACTGAGCGCACACAGACAGAAGGAGAATTAACTGTCAGTGTCACACACAATTACATTTTACTTGTATGTTTGGTCAACACTGAGCCCTGTACTGAGACATCCTGAGTAAACTTGTACAAGCTTTGTTTTCCCATGCAGAGAAGCGACTGACTCATATATTGAATTGAGAAACAAATGTTTTTTACAAGACCTGCTAGTCATAAGCAGTTAATGTCAGTGTGATTTTAAGTAATGTCAACAGTAAGTGTGACCTGATGGGTGAGTTGAGAGGATTTTATAATTGCAGAGCAAACATTACACTGTAAATACTTCCAGATAAGAGCTGTCTTTAGACAGTTATTGAAATTAGGCAGGAGGAAAAGTTTCAGTTAGGATTTGCAAAACTAAAAACTAAAAGGTCTACTTCACAAGATTGTGGATTGATTTATGATTTAAGTTTCCTTATATGTGAATAACATAGTAAAAAATTCAGCGTGACACATTAAAGCGTGTGTTCATCCATGCTGCCAGAAACTGCATCCAAGTTTCTTCATGCAGAGCACATGGCTGATGTTTCAGTATGCTCAGAAAATAATCTGTGCTCTTGAAAATGCTTTGTAAAGGAGAGCACAGTTTGAGCAGAGAGAATATAACTCTCCCCAATTTTAAATAAATCCACTGGAGCTCACCTGGAAATCACTGTGCTGAAGCAGTCCCCAGCTGCTTGGAGCTGACCCTGGTTTTTGAAACACAGACCCTTCAGCAGATGGATCACACAGCGATCATCCTTCGTATACTCATTTTCTGTGGAGAAGAGGAAGCAGCCGTCATCAGCACGACAGACAGACACAAATCTTACATTTGCTCACATTTTAGCTATAGTTTTATTTTAGATAAGGGTAGTTTGTTCCAGCAAATGGTTTGAGATGAGGTGTATTACCAGGAGCCTCCAGCAGGGTGCGCTCTGCCTCATCCAAAGTCTGCATCATGCCTTCAGTCAGCTCTGGTCGTTTGCTGATCATACTGAAACCATTCCACATGTACATCATCTCCTGTAATGAGACAGTGGAAGACTGTGAGTCAAACATACAGCCACATATTTAAAGTTTTTGTGTGTGTGTGTGTAAAACTTTACCAGCACTGGCACTGGTAGCCTGAATGGGGAGGAGGCCTTGTAGCGTCTGGCTTTACGGATGGCAAACTTCTCAGTCGGGGGAGACTTTCCCGCTATCTTCTGCTTGAAGGTGGGCACTTTTCTGAAGACAAAAGAAAACCATCAAGACTTTATAAAAAAAAAAGGCAAGGGATCTAAATGAGTGAGAGTTTGTTTTTAAAATTTGTATTTATAAATTTTGACCACTTAGCAGCAGTACAACCTGCTGCAATCACAAAAGTGACACACAGTGTAATCTTACACCAGACATGTTAGCTAACACAGCTAGCAGTTATGAAGTGACATTAAACATTAATTTGGAGTTGTGTTTCTCTCCCCCTGATGATTTTAAGTTAAATATGTGCTCTCTTTTAGTTTTATTTGGTCTACACTAACTCATGAGGCAGCTGCTCCACTCCTTTCAACAGCTAGCTGCTAATTTTGAACAGTTTGGTGCTGGGCAAGTAGTAGAACAGTGAGTTTTTAAGTGAAAACCGCTTAAGTCTGTAAACAAGGTTGATGCAAGCAGTGACAGTGAACTTCAAAGGTTTAGCCCTCAAAACCCAAACAAGGAGCTGAAAGATGCAAAAATTATCAACAAAGCTGAGCTTACTGCTTAGCTGAGTGATAGCTTTCTGTATCTTTTTCACTGTCTCCTCATCATATTGCACTTAATTATTTGATCCATTTGTTATGTAAAAACATGAATTACGACAGCTTTTACAACGCAGCCATGTGCACATAAAGAATACATCATGTTATGCATTCTTTTGGAGCATTATTTGTGAATATTCTTAAAAACTAATGCTGCAAATCTGTATTAAGTAATTAAGCTCATTAACAGTGGAGGCAGTAAATCAGGAACAGACTTCACAAAATCCACAACAACAGCAGCAGAATGTCTTAACATTTTCAAATCTACTATGATGCTGCTATGATGCTCCTAACATTTCTGCGCACCTGAAGTCCTCCACCACTCAAAAATGTGTTTTGCTTATTGCTCCTCCACTTGGATTTGTTTAATCAAAGTAATACAAAAAACCTAAATTATCCTTTTATAGAGATATTTACTAACACAAGAATAATAGATTTTCATTGTGCAGAATGATGTACTGTACGTGCAAAATCGTAGTGTAATGGTGTAAGAGCAGGACTATGACGTCATAACTAGCTTGGCCTGTCATGGTCTAATGTACATTAGAATTTTCAATAAAGTAATTTTACTTTTCTGTGGAAAAACTACAAACAATTATAGTATTAAAAAAAGTTATTTCTGTCCTAAAACTTGACTCTTGAATAATAAGAAACCTCCAAAAAAAGTTAAGTTTTTGTTGTGCAAAACTAAAAGCTCTTCTGGAAAACAAGGCAGTATTGGTCAGACGTTAGGTTCAGCCCTGATCTACTCTTCGGCAGATCACATTTTAATCCTCCAGGTTTACAGGCATGATCAGTGCCACTTCACTCACCTTGAGACAACAGCAGTGTGTTTAATAGATAAAACATTGAACAATTACAATGTGCGTGTTTACCTAAAGAGCTCTACCTCATCCTCCCCAAAAGGCCTGGCCTCTTCTTTAGGCAGCATGCTGAGGTAAGCAGCTTTCATGTAAATATACATGGCCTAACAGAGAGAAACAAAGTCAGGATTCACTCACTGGATATTTGACAAGATCAAGGCAGTTTTGTACTTTTCATCCAGCTGGATTCTTTCTTATCATCTCTGGCCTGTACTGGGATCTGTACCTTGGACCAGCGGCTCTCCTGGCTCAGCAGGTCTGCGTAGAAGTACGCCATCTTCCACGCTCGCTTATAGGTGAAGCACCACATCAGCTCCCAGTAGCACATGTGGTGGAACTGCTTCCACGCCTGCTGGGCCTTACAGCCATCTTCAAAGAGTGCCACCGCCTGGTTAGCATATCAAATATAAAGGAATGCATTAATACTGTTATATAACAGTGAGGTTGTGTGTAAACTATGTTGTGATATACATCTTAACATTAGGCGGAGGTCCTCTGTAACATGGCATTAATATAATCATTACAACAGAGGTATTCATGCTCTATTCACTCCAAACAAAGAATTCAATCCATTACAATTGCAAAATCTATAAGAGCAAAAAGCTCTCTTAAAACACTGAATGGAAGGAACTAACACATAAGTCATCATTCTTTCAAGCCAAGTTACTGACACATTTTATGAAACACACCTCATCAATGTTCCCTTTGATCTCCTCAGTCCTCCCTGCAAAGAAGAGGAATATTGCTCCCTGGACAGAAGAGAAAATATACATCAGCCTCCAGTGTTGCTCAGTATTTCATATCAATTAAGTGTGTGTTAAATTCTGATCTATTTGCCAGCAGACTTACTGCATAGCAATTACTCTTGGTGGTGTTTAACCAAGGTATTTCCACCGCTCATTTGGTACACATTGTGTGAGAGCTTTAAGTTTGTTCTTTGGGATGGGCGGGCATGTAGGTAAAAGGTAGAGTGGGAAGAGGGATTGTAAATTTAAAAGAATGTGATGTAGGTGGAGTGGTAGGAATGATAGCACAAAGGTATGCAAGGGCACTTAAAAACAGATCTAAGATGGTGTAAGGACTGAGGGGGGACTGCATGTGTGGAAGATGGAGGGAATATCAGATGAAAAGTAATAATGGTGGAGTTCATTCTGAGGGTTTGACAGGCCCGTTGAGAGAAAAGGGATTGCAAGGAAAAACTGACGTACAGTGAAACATTTAAAAGTAAAAAAAAATTAAAGGAACAATGACATGTAGACATGTAGGTGACAGTCAGATAACACAAGTTCAAATGAGGCACTGGCAAGATATGAAAATGCACTGCAAACATTAACTACACACAAAGTTTAATACAAACATAACAACTGGTCTACATTAATTTGAAATAAAGCACAAGTGACTTGGATCTTTTTTTAGTTTTGGTGAGACAGACTGTAGACAAAAAGAGGTTATCTAAATATGTTTGATCTAAACTTCAATGCAGATTAAAACTGTGTGCGAGAACACAAATGGCATACACAGTAGTTTGAAGGTTGTCAAGTCAAAAATAACCTTAAAGGTTATTGAAGGTTATTTGACTTCTTTTTTGCAACAAAGAATACAAAAATATGACAAAAATAAGATCAAAGTAATAAAAAAAATGAATTATTCTTGTTCTTGCACTTCACTAATATGAGACCGTACTTTCACATGGCTGATACAAATCAAAGTAGCAGTAACTTAACTTTTAGTCCCTTGTATGGGTACAGCTCCAAATAACTCCGGGGCCAACATTTCTCATAACACTATAGTATCTATTTTTTCTTGGTAGACTATTAACAATATGGCTTGTACTCTAATTTTGTTGTTCAAATTTACTGCAGTCCCCCTTAAGTTCAAGTCACTCGAGCAAAATTTAATCTGTGTTCAAATGAAATACTTTGGTTCGTGAAGTAGTGTAGCTAGCAAGCAAACGTAGCTAACACAGTATCCAGCCAGCAACAGGCTTGCCCCAGTCAGTCACAATAGCTGACTGGGCTAGTTTCTACTTTGCTCTGTAATTAGCTATGTAGTCTGTCCTGGCATTGTGCTTAATGATAGCTTCCTCCATTTTAGACTCTCTGTCCGTGCATTACCTTAAAAGGTCAGCAGTGTCAGGACTGCTTGCTATTAGGCAACAGTGCTAACAGGCCCCTCAAAGTTTACCATGTTCACTTAGAAACCTTTCTTTTTTAAACACTGGTTGCAACATTCTGTCAGCAACTGTACATGTCATTTGTCAAAAATGCCAAAATAACCAAATTTAAGCTACAGCTAACATCTGAACCTGAAAATGTTTTTGTGATCAGATTTTTCCTCTATAAGTTACATTTGTTAGAGATAATTTGTTTTGTTTATGACTTCAGTCCTTATGGCCAAATTTGAGACTAAAAAGCACACATGAATAGTTTTATAACCAGGAAGTCCTTGGTTTTTCCTAGAAAGTGATTTATTCTTTATACAAATGATCCTTTGCCACTCACCCGTGGGTACCGGATCCTGAAAGGTTTCAGCAGCTTTTCAGCCTCAGCCACCTCCCCCTCACCCGTCCCTAAGGCGAAAGAACAGATATGATGAAATGATATGATATGATGTCATGCGTAATATAATATGATGTGATTACTCACACACACATATTTTTCTCTTAGTGGGTTCCACCAACAAAGATAGATTTAATCTGAGGTTAGTGCTAATTTGTGTAAAATAATTTTGAGTGTAACCCAGATTTAATCTGTTTTTAAAAATATATCCTTGTCTGTGCAACCCAACCTAGGAGCTGATATTCTGTGGAATTCAGTGACAGGTTATAATACGAACAGCAGCATCTGAACTACAAATACATGCATACATATATATATAATATGTACAGACAGGATACAGCACTACCTAGTATGAATGTGAGAAAGGTGTAGTAGCAGAGCAGAAGCAGAGCACACAGCATGGAGCGCAGATTCATCCCTGTCGCACCTTCATTCAGCAGGGACAGACCATATTCCTGAAACAGGAGCACACATGTAGAAAACAGCCATGGTGTGTCAGTGAGTTAGAAAATGGACAATAGAGGAAATTTATTAATCATACCTTGTCTCCAGAAAAGCCTGCAAACTCCAACACTTTGAGTATCCGTGGGGGAAATAGAGAAAGAGTCTGTAAATAAAGAAGACCTGATAAACTGGTACATATTAATCCTACACAAAATTACAGTCATCAGACGGTGTTTAAGGATTCTTTTGCGACGTACCAGATTAAATGCCCCCATTCCAAATGATACTCCTCCTTCTAAGTGAATGTGGCTGGGTCCTTTGAGACAGTTGTCAGATTTTATGAGGGAATGCAGATCTCTGGATCACAAGAGGCAACCATGTCAAGTATTTTACAGCACAGCGAAGCATAATAAGCTAATGCTGTACTGCCTAATAGCATGTGACTATGCAAAACAAAAGTTAAAGGTGTACTTCAGCAATTTAATGTTGCACTTTTGCAAAGTTATGGTGCTTGGGAGATACCAATGATAAAGAAATAACAAACAGTTTGTCCGGGTCAAGCTCTAAAAACATTTATTCCTACATTTCCCATAATGCAACTCAATAGCATATTTTTACCACTTTGTCTAAAATCGACACTCTAATTGTAAAATAGGCTTTCTGTTTCTAAAAAAGGGCAACAAATTCAAACTTACATAATTCTGATAACATCACTATGATGTCATTATGGTTAATTTTTTAGAAAAATTCTGAGAAATTGCAGGAAATATTCACAGCTGTTTTTATAGGCTTAGCAGTACTCCTCTTGGCAAGTTAACTGAACTATATTAATTAGATTAGTCGATGGTACCATCAATAATAACCATATAATACATTCTTGATACTTTTTTAACCACTGCTGAAAGTTTGGGCTTTAATAATATTTGACACCACTGATGTTCAGTAAACTCACACCCTGTTTTTCTTGACTTACTTGTAAATCAGATAACTGTTTCGTACTTTGATCCCTCCTTTGATAAAACTCACCATGTTCTCATCCTGCAACATAAATATACAAATAAGGGCACCGAACAGTTATATTTAATGGAGTCATTTGAATTGGGTTCTAGTATTACAACTTTATAACTTTTTAAGTGGAACTTTAATGCCATAAACTCATTGACACTTTCTAAACTTTCTACAGTGTGAAAACCTGGGTATTATTGAAACTGTCAGTGCTGAAACACAGGGTATACACCAGGTATAAGTCTACTGCACCTGTAGGAAGGTGAGAGCAGCTCTTTGGAGTTGACACTCTGCATAACACACTTCAGCATGAAGCTGCACTGCAAAAACACATCCACACAAACACACACACGTTAAGTAACAAATAACATACAACAATCATAGTCAAGAAGCAGTAAAGCATAAAACGCAGCCCCAGGCAGACTATCTACCAGGTAAAACTGTTCAGACCTGCTTTCTTTGTTTCTTTGACTAGGTTGAGTGGATTTAAAAGTGTAATAGGCCTTTCTGTCCCTTCCAGAACTTGCCACTCATTTGCAAAAGCAAGCCCCAAAATCTTTCATCTGTCTAAACATAGAAACTGTTTAACTGCTCCCTCATCAGTCACTCATGTCAAATAATATGGAGAGAGGAAACCCTCAACCATGTTGTTCCCCAGGGGTTAGTAAAAGGACCACTCCTCTTCATTATCCCTTTTCTAGCTTTTCCCACCATCTCTAATGTGCTGATAATGTTTAAGTATTTACCAAAGGCTTTATGGATGGCAGCGCTGATCTGTGAGTCAAGTGGTCCACCACACTGTGGCCAAGACTGATTTATCTTAAATGTTTTTGAATTGATTGCCTAAAAAAATTTAGAGCAGAAAATCAAGGGCTCACTCAGGATCAACAGTAATTTTTATAGAGAATCTCTGCTTTTAATCCAGCGCCCTCATCAGGTCAATATTTTCATTTATTTAATACTCTGGTTTGTGATTAAAATACCTGCTAACATTGACATTAAAGTAAGATGGGGAACATACAAACATTTTACTTGTCTACAATTTTAGCATTGTCATTGTGAGCATGTTAGCATGCTAAAGCTAGAATTGAGTTCAAAGCACCACTGTGCCTTGGTAATGCTTTACAGAGATGTTTTTACTACAAATGCTGAATGTCAACAATCTGTTATTCTATTTACAATACCAAAAGAATTGCCAAAGATATTTAGGATAAAGCAGGTTAAACAAATTTGCTATTCACCTCCATTGCAGATATACTGGACATATCACATAATGGACACTTTGTCGATTGTAATTTTTTTCCATAAAAATAATGAAGACTGCATACATAAAATGCATAACATCCAAGTCTTTATACCTTCACTGAGTGACTCCCCTACTAACTTGTTAGTCAGACCTGGATTTTTCCTTCGAAACCTGAAACACCAAACAATATTTCAGTACTGTGAAAAGACAAACACACAGTATCACTATTCCTGCTAGGGATATCTTTTCTGACACAGCGCTCATCAACTTCATGTGTCCATTTCCTTTTATAACAGCTGCTCTAATGGCTTCTCTATGCAAACACAGTCATATTGGTGGTTTTGTCAGACACAGGCCATGCAAATGCACTCATAAATTTATGGCTCTCAGTCTGTGGAGGAAGAGTTAGCAGCACCAGATAGAATAAAGTAAATTGTTTTAAGCAATATGAAGACAGGTGTTTTTATTACTAAGCTATGGATTAAGTAAACTGATAAATCAAGCTAAAAACAAACAAAAAAAGCTACATCCTGACCTCTGACAGATGTCCTGAGCGCTTTTCATGGTATTTCCTGCATTGCTGAGGTCATCATGCTGGAAAGTCATCATGGCCTGCATTTCCAGCACTGTGGCATAGATAAGAGCATGGTACATACTCTCATCCACCCTATATAGGAAACATGGTGTCACAAACAGTATACTGTAAGCAAACAGTGATAATATTAGAGACGTTCTATATGATCTTGCATTTTCTTGCTGAGAGAAGATAAGAGTTAATATCAGGTTCTTATTATACTTCCTATCTCCTCTACTGTTCCAGCCAGTCTTGTGCATAGTGTTTATTTTGCAGGGCTGCCTTTTTTGTTAGCTGTTGAGTCAGTGAGGCCTTGGGCGTCAGCTTCAGCAAACACATCATATCCTGGAGAACTGAAGCCTGCAAGGGTTATCCTAATATCTTGGCTGACTGGAAGCACACTCCTTTAAAAATTAACACCACAGAAGTTTCACTCAAAGCCGACCATGGCTGACAGCACACTGGAA
This sequence comes from Acanthurus lineatus, assembly GCA_029814665.1. NCBI lineage: Eukaryota > Metazoa > Chordata > Actinopteri > Acanthuriformes > Acanthuridae > Acanthurus > Acanthurus lineatus. Next base: position 19,175,028 of record JAPZDV010000009.1, on the reverse strand, counting down.
TGTAACACTAAGTATACAATACACTCAAAACTGAAAGTCAGGCAGCAACAGACAGACAGCAAGTTAAAACCTTTATGACTCAGGATTACTCTGTTACCTTGGCCGCAGTTTCTCCAGGCTCTCACTGAAGTGATTGTTAAGGAAGAGATCCAAGGCCTCCATACACTCATCCAGGCACTCCTTCAGGGTCATCTCTGAGGAGCTGTCGCACAAAAAAAACGGGTAAACACGGGCACAAAGCAAACGCAAATGACTTAACTCTGACTGAGCAGTGTTTTCTGGAGAATAGAGAGAGGGATCTGACAGCAGCACAGTGGAGCTCTGATAAAACACAGGATCCATGTGTCGTCCGACAGGGAAGTTTGCATAAAGTTGAGGTGACTCGCTGACGCATTCAGAGCATCATACCGCGACGCGCCGCAGCATCTATGCTGTGTCATGGCATCAAAATACAAATGTTATCAGTAACTAATCAGCTGTGTTGTTACCCAAGACTTTGCTGTTGTCTTGGGCTGCTTATTATTTGAAAAACACACAATTACAAATTTAGTGGAGGGACAGAAACCCCCTCACGAAACTACTTATATTCGTATGGCACTATTTTACCAGAATACTTGACAAACAGTGAACTATGTTGGCAGACGACAAGGAAACGAGGACTAGCGGTTTATTAGCGCTTCCTGGTGCGCATGAGGCTGATTTATCATCTCAATATTGATTTTTTTGGGAGTTTGTTTTTCACCAATCGCCAAGCTGCACATTAAGCTCACCGCCTGATCCAGGGAGCGTAAAAACCGGAACAGGAGTCCAGCTTTCAGCGCTACAAAGAGTTTCCAGTTGCCTGTACTCACTTTTGTGCAGCATTTGCGTCGTTCCCATTGGACATGTTCTCTGTCCGGGCGGCGTGCCCCAACACCTGTCAGGAGCTCAGGAGTACTCGCGGAAAATCAAGACGCATTCACCGTTTCCACCGCCAAGCTTTCAGACGAGGGCAGCTGTGTAAAAGTTTGGGTAAAGCTACAAAGACTTTGCTGTTGCTTAAATACACGTAATGCGCGAGGCACTGGCATGAGTTTCTCTGTTCCTCCAACAGTTTGAGTGAGCGCAGCCGAGACGCACCTGACTCCTCCTCTGTGACATCACTGCCACGCACATATTTCACACTGTGTGATCACAGGATGAGGTGCGAACGGCTCGTCCGGACTGATTGGTCCAATTACTTCCCCAAATATGTGGTCGAATTTCAACGACTATAATTGTTCAGTAAAAATTTAGAGATATTTAGGATCACTTATGCATAACATGACACATGGATGTGGAAAGAAGGTTAACTTAAGAGTAGGCTACTAAAGTTTTTGAAGTGGGGTCCTTGAGGGGGTTTCTAGGGGTCCCAAACAAAAATAGGCCAATCGAATTTGTTGACATAATGCAAAACATACAGAATGTTATGCATGTGTTTTGATCATATTTACATGCACTCTCAGTTAGAAAACATGAAAAAGTAAAGCTTTTCAAGAGGGGGTCTGTGAGTATTTTATTTGTGTTACTTTGAGGGTCCCCTCCATGAAAAGGTTTGAGAACCACTGCTCTGTGATTCTTAGAAGAAAAAAGAGTTAGACATGTTTTATTAAATAGAAATTAACAAGTCAATAATTTTGTGCCACACTGCAGTTTTTTCAACACTAGTAGTTCAGTATGTTTCAAGATTCAGGGCTCTTTGTTGATATGTAATGTTACAGTACAGTCACGTGGGGGCAGTGTTGTATTGTTTAAAAGAAGCCTGCGGGTGGAGGAAACTGTAGGTTTATAGCAGAGACTGCAGATTGAGGCACAGACTGCACATCTCTGCCCAAATTTGCTAGTGGAGGCAACAGCAGAATGGTGGCAGAAGTTGCGTGCGGAGGCTTGTGTTGCATCAGTGTGAACAAACAGGTGGAGGTAGCAGTGAACCTTGTTTGGAGAAGTGTTGGTCAAGATTCAGGCCTTAGTCATCTGCCAAGAAAATGCAAGTAGAAGAGGCTTTTAAGTTGAGGTTAAGGTCTCAATGATCTAAGAGGTTCTGCAGGTGGAGGAAGCTGCAGGTCGCTACCAGAGGCTTGAGGTGGAGGTCTGTGCATCAGTATTCTGCCTGACTCAGCATCTGTGGTGGTAGCAGGTTGGTGGCAGAGACTGATGGGTGAGGCTTATGCTGCATTAGTGTGAATAAACAGGTGGAGGCAGCAGTGAACATTGTTGGTTGGTGATGAAGCCTTAGTTATTTGCCAACATGCAGGTGGAGGAGGCTGCATGCTGTTGACGGAGGCTAAAGATGTAGGTTGAGGCCTCATATGTCTTAAAGATCTGTAGGTTAGAGAGGTGCAGGCAGCAAGTTAAGGTGGAAGTGAAAGGCTGGGCCACAGTTTTCTGCCAGAATATGCAGGTGGAGGAAGCTGCAAGTTTCTGAAGGAGGCTGCAGTTGTAGTTCTAGCTAGATCTGGTAACTGTTCCTCCTTTACAGAATCTGCAGATGGGGGAGACATTTGCAGATTGGCAACAAAGGTTTATTTTGGAGACATATGTTGCATCCCTTTGAATGAAGACACGGGTGGAGGCAGCTTTGTAAATTATTGCAGAAGGTTGTGAGTTTGAGGCCTTAGCTATATGCCAGAATCCGTGGGTGGAGGAAACTGCAGGGTAGTGGCAGAGGCTTGAGGTGGAGGTTGAGGCTTTGACTGTCTTGAAATACTGCAAGTAAATAGAGTTGCAGTTTATAAGCTGACGTGGCAGGTGGAGGGTTGGGCTACAGTTCCTGCTGCATCTGTCTAAGTGGAGGCAACAGTGTCACTTGTCACTGGAGGCTGTAGGTGAGGCTTGAAGCTTCAGCTGATGCATAATATGTAGGTGGAGGAAGCTGCAGATTATTTGCAAACAGCTGAAGGTGGGGGTTGATGTTGCACTCCCTTGCCAAAAACTGCAGGTGGACGTAACAAATACAGATTCTTAGTGAGAGAAGATGGAGCTTTTTTGCTGCATCTGTTTGAGTGATTCAACAGCTGAAGGCAACAGTGTAAACTGAGTCTGTATTTGGAGGTTGAGGCTTCTTGCTGTCTGCAAGAAAACTCAGGTGGAGGAAAACGCTTCTTGCTGTCAGAGGCTGTAGGTGTTGATCTGGGCCTCTGATAACAGCCAGGAACTGCAGGTGGAGGCAGTTGTTTGGAGAGGTTGGAGGCAGGAGTTAGAAGTAGCTCTTGTTTGCAGAATCAGGTTGTAGCTGCTATATATGCAAGAAAATCTAGGTGGAGGTGGCTGTGGATTTTCCTGTCTGAGGCATGAGGTGAGGTCTGAGGCTGGAGCTTTTTTGTCTGCAGGTGGAGGCTTGGGCTGCAGTTGGATGGTGTTGGAGGAAGGTGGAGTTTAGATCACAAAGTGGGCGGAGGAGACTGTAAGTGGATGATGGAACACCTTTTTTCATCTGGCTCTCAAAGGTTGTTTGTGTCCTAACAGTTTGAGGTTTTCACAGAAGCTGAATTTACTGAAGTGGAAACAACTTTTTCTATTTTCCTTCTCTAATATTTACAGGTTTGTTTAGTCTTACTGAACTAAGACTAAAAGTCTTTGCAGTTTAATTGCTCCTTTCATTTTACTTTGAGCTCTTTGCTCTTTTAGCTGGTGGACGTCCCGGACTTGGTTCTCCAGATGTGTGGACATCATAAAGAGGAGGATGGACTCCAGCCCCATATGTGACGTCCACATGCACGAGTCCATCTTCATCATCTGATTGGCTCGTCATTGGACGATTCAGTCTCTCCCACAGCTTCTGTTTAATTTGTCGTCCCAGCTGCAAACTGTATGGACGAATGCGGCCATTTTTAAATCTATAAGGGGAGGAAGGAACAGAACATTAAGATAATACTGTTTTAAAAAGCTTAAAGATTCAGTGATAAATAATTTGAAAAAAACCAAATGCTGATCAAATTGAAAGAGTGATGTTTTATAACACAAACTTACCTCAGCTACCATCCATGACCTCATGGTAGAGGTGCTGGAACTCTCCCACTGAGAAGTTGTGTATTTTCAGTGGGCCATCATTCACACCGAAGCTGAGCTGGTCATCAGTGCTGGGGGGCCAAAGGCTGGGCGGCACATTCAACACCTGTGGCAGGTCAGCAGGTGGGATGACAGGTGAAGGCCACGAGTACTGTTGTTTCCTAGAAACTCCTTCTGTTAACTGAAGGAAGCCCTGTGGGCAAAAAATGAGGGGCCATTCACTCGTGTGCACACACTCTGTAATGTGTGTAGTTTTTCTGTGCTGGAATACAACATTTCTAAACATTAAATATAATACCTTAAGAATATGGAATATGAATACACACAAAACTGAAGTAATGAGGGCTTCAAAAGACTTATTTTGACACAAGAACCCTCTTTAAGACAGGGACTCAAAGTCAGGGAATAAAGGGGATCCAACTTAAGTCTGTAACCATGTTCTTGGGATTTAGCTTTGGTGTTGCATATTTCCAAAAACATTTCCAACAAAAAAAAGACTGCAAACCAGTAACTTCATCATATGATGTAAAGTCACAGTCCAAATGAGATTTTTTTAACTACTATGTTTAAGTAAATCATAGTTTTACTTCAGGCTACAACAAAATGTACAAAATCACAGTCTTAAAAGGAAGCTTTAGAATCCTTTAATTCTGATTATTTAATTAGAAGTTATAAAAGATGTCATCCTTGTCTGTAAGACTGAATATGATGTTCTGTTTTTAATTATTTGTTTTAGGTTTTTCTATATTAGGGTTATATGTTGTCTTTTATAAACATATGAATTTATTTTTACAGTTCAGTTCCAGTTGTTTGCATCATTACATTACCTGAGCAAGTGCTTCTTCTCTTAAACTGCAACATTCTATTAAAGTTTCCCTTTATAATATTGATAAAAGAATGGTAATAAAATGTTTTCAGTCAATACACTGCTGTTAAAGTAAAGTCTAACTTCTCACCTTTCTAGCAATATAATGTTTTAATTATTTACTTTAGCCCTGCTTTCATCGAAGTTGTTAAAAAGCGCTAACGCTGCTGTTTTAGCCGTGCGCTACCATGGTCCACAACCGGACACTCGTGTAAACATGGAGTGCAGTCGGTTTTATGGCATCATTACGTTCAATGGTTAAAGTGGGATTTGACAGGTGGGGGAGCCCTAAAAATTGTTGTTGCTGCGCAGTAGGAAAATTGACGTAAGTGATTGCAAAAAACTTTATTGACTTTATTCTCAACAGAAAAATATAGGCCGGATTAACAGGCAGACACACACATAGCAATCTAACATGGCTAACTAACACAGAGAAACACACACATAGCAATCTAACAGCCTAACACAGAGACTCTGACAAAGACTAAAGTGAAAACCAAACCTATATAGACACACAGGTGAGTGAAACAAGACACTGAAACACATGAGGAGATCAACTAAGGCAGGGGAAACACGGGAAGTAAAACTAACTACACAGACTACACAAGGAGAAAATATATTTCAAATTAAGACAAACTAAACAACATGTGACAATGTAGCAATCTAAATCCCCTCCAAATCACACTCTGACAAAACTTTTCTGAAAAGAAATCAAAGCACAATCTGTGTCTTAGAAAATCCGGAGAAGTGTTATGTAAGGGCACAGGCTTACAGTACAGACACATGGTGACAGCAGCACACACAGACAACCACATAGGCAAAACATCAAACACACAAACCCACCCAAACACGCTGCAGTTAAAAAAGCTCCCATGTACATTTGTACTCTGACCTATGTTGTGGTCGTCTTCTTTGGGGACAGGCCACATGATCAGCTGATCTTCTTTTCAACACCCATTTCTTTGAATATTTCATTGCATTCCACTTGTCTAGAGGAGGGCCTACTAAAGAGATAAACATAAGCGCTGACACTGTTTGCATTTTCAGTTGCGTTTTAAGTGGTGTTACTGTTGTGTTCATTTCCAATACAATATTCACAATATTTTGACTCCGTGGACTTTTCACCGCCTGATCTATCTTTTTTTCAAACCAATCCTTACTCTGAAAGTAATCAGTGATTCTTTGTTTGTGCCATCTCTTTTCTTCATCCTCCTCCATCTTTAACAACGAAATGATCAGATATTAACATTTACATTTCCAACGGCGAAATAAATATTCATGGACATAACAATCTCGCCAGTAACAGCCATAGGTAGCCTAGACAGCTTCTACTGTGCCTTTAAGTTGGGATAACGGTTAACGTTTTGCCATTACACAAGGCACTTATTGGCCTGTTTGTATTGTTGAATATTCCAAAACTTCACCATCAATGTAAATTTAACTTAATCCACTTACTTTGGCTTAAAAGCCGTTTCAAACTCCCGCGAATTAGTCCCTGACTCGATGCACATGCACTCATTCAAATGATAACACTGCGGTGTGACTGACTCGGTAGATGCTGTGTATTAAAGAAGGCAGGGCCAGCAGATGGTGATGTTGGGCTCTGATCATTGACTGTTAAGGCTCTGATTTGTTGAGTATCTCGGTGCTTATGAGAGAGCCACGCAGGCTGTGCATGCGAAAATGATCTGTAGTCCGCGGCGCTACTTCCAGTGGCGGAGCTGAGCTCCGGAGGGCTCCAGCCCACTTTAACCCCTGATTACGTTGTTCTCGTGTCTTCCTTTCTTTAAAATAAAATACTGTGATTCAATAACTCCAGACATACAACAACATAGTAATAATATATTAAATGTACACAGATCATGTATGTATTTAAAATCTATATTTATCAAAACAAATTTGATAAACAAGTGCACTGAACTTTTACAAGAAAACTAGTACTGACATTGCACTTTTATATTGCACTATTAACCAGTACTATCTAACATTTGACTCATATTCTGCAAGAATATTCTGTATTATTTTTATTTTATTATTTTTATATTGTAATATTCTTTTGCGATACAGTGTGGAATAAATTTTACATAGAGATAAAGAAAAAACAGTGTATATATAGTGAACATACAGCATTGCACGAGGTAGGGAAGTGAATGAGTTATACAGCAGACAGAACAGTGCTACATTAAGTCGTGCTGTTAAAGAGTGACAGCTGATGGGATGAAGGACCTGCGGTAGCGTTCACATGAATTACATTTTAAACTATGAGTTGGGGAGTGAACCCGCAGTGGATGCAACAGATCATCGTCGTGTTTGCAATGTAACATTAAGTTTACAGCCTCATTCACTACACAGCTAGCACAGTTACTTAGCCGATATGCTAACGTTAGCTGAAGTGGTTGCCTCTCCGTCTTCCATCTTCGACCCAAATGTTTTGCACACTGCAATCCGTTTTTTGTTGACCACCTCATAACTTTCGTACCGAACGACACTAACTTTGGTATCATTTTTCAAACTGGCGCTTTGATTACATTGCTGTCAATAGAGACACTGCTTACATGGCCAAAGAATCTGACAGTGATTTCAATATTTTGATTACCATTTCTTCTTCGTCGGTTGTTGTCCTACAATTGGATGACTGTAATTTGATTGGATGTTGCTCGCACACACACACACACACAAATGCGCACACAGAGGGAGAGAGAGATGCAGAGTGTTCGTTAATGACATACATTTTAATCTTTGTGTTTTGGTGAAAGTAGCAAGTCTTTTCAAGTCAAAGGGCTCAAGTTCAAGTAAAGTCACGAGTCATTGCTGTTCAAGGCCAAGTCGAGTTGCAAGTCTTTTAACATTCTGTCAAGTTGAGTCTAAAGTCATCATATTCATGACTCAAGTTTGACTCGAGTCCAAATCATGTGACTCGAGTCTACACCTCTGGTGACTAGAGATAATATGAATAATATTGTGGAGTTTTAACCCCTCAACACCCATAGACCGTCTGTTAGTTTGAAGCAAAGTGTTGGGAAAGTGTATCTTCAAAAAAAAACAAACATTTATGTAAGTTAATTAAATAGTGCAGCAATAAAACATACGGTGTTTGAATTTATCACTGTGTTCATATCATATATTACACAGTAAAAATTAGTGGGGTCTTGATCCTTTACCGAAACACACCACATGGCAGGGATCCTTTACCGTCCTTTACCAACCGAAACATGCCACGTGGTGGGGATCCATTACTGAAACACACCATGGTGGGGATCCTTTACTGTCCATTACCAACTGTAACACACCATGGTGGGTAAATCCTTTCTTGCTCTTCCACTGGTAGTAGAACCACCAACCTCATAATGTCCCAGGAGAGGATGGTGGAGGGGAATTTCTCAACACCTTGACTCCTCTTGGACTGTCCACTGAAAATGGGAAAATGGGAAGACTCCTACATGTTCTCGCTCTTATGTCTCGTACTATTCCCCTCTTGTCAGAACACGCCTCCACGACTCCCTTGACCAGGCCCCTCGGTGTGTTCTGGTCAGCTAGCCACACCAGGTCTCCCACTGCAACATTTCTAGCAGGCGTGTGCCACTTCTGTCAGATGAAGAGGCCCCATCCCGCCAGCTGGCTCCACCACCTCCAGAACTTGCTAACCTCGATCTGGATCATCCTCAGACACACAGAAAGTTAGGTTAGATACTTGAAATACTCTAAGCCCTGATGCCTTATCCCTGCTGACAACGAGTCTGTTTAGTGTAGCCACAGGAAACGCAACTCCTTCCTGGGCGGCCAGGCACAGATCTCGGAATGCAGTTTCGAGTTCCACCACCGTCAGTACTGCCTCCCACTTTACTGGTACAGAGGCTTTTCCTATACGGGCCAACCACTTCTTCACAGCTCTGCGGACATAACAAACTACTCCACAGAGCTTAGCTAGAGAGCTGTAACGGATCGGATCCACTTGGTCTATGAGCGTGATTCCCCACAGCTCCTCTGTTTCCTTAGTCTCAGCTGGGGTTAATTTCATCCCTTTTCCTGAGGACTCTGGAGCCCCACTCACTCCATCTATGGCAATTGAACCTTCCCCATCGGGACTGTAAAGAATTGACACCTTCCTGGCTTGAGCTCTAGTGAGGACTGCTGAGAAGGTCTTTTTCTGGAGGTTATTCACTTTCTCTCTAGCAACAGCTGCCACTTCTGAGCCGGACTTCATAGGCCAACCCTGGATTGGACCAGACAGGAACTCAGGGCCTACTTTCCACACTGAGTTTTCATCCAGCAGTTCAGGAGAGCACCCCCTAACTAATTAGATCAGTGAAGTTCACTTCCCATGGGATCCACCACTAGTCCTTCACGGGCCTCGTCTTCTGTATCTCTCCGACACGGTTCCGAAGAAAGTTTGGAACCTGTAGCTCTCTCTCTGGATGGCTCCCAGCACCGTCTGACTATCAGTGATGTGGTACCACTTCTCCGCGTCAAATCGCCCATGCTTTAACACGTACCCTTTCAGTCATGTGGCGACGACAGCACCGCAGATCTCAGCCTTGACCGCGACACCTTTTTGGTCGATGGGAGTCAGTTTAACTTTTGACTCCACCAGCCGTGTTACCACACCATCTGATGTTTTCCATCGCAAATACAGCACAGCACCAAAGGATTCGCAACTCCCGTCAGAAAACGTGATACCCCAGGGCTTCCCCCACCAGCCGGAGGATGTAAGACTTCTGTGGAACTTGATGCTATTCAGACGAGTGTACTCCTTAAACAGCTCAACTGCCTTCCCAGGTGTCTTTAGTAAGCTTGCCAGCTTCCTGGACGGGTCCTCTCACAAGGATCACTCCTTTCTGTTTCACAGGCGTTGCTAGACCGACTGGATCATACAGGCCAGCAATCTAGCTTAGCAGAACACTACAAGTCAGTGGATTTGGTGTCTTTACTTCCACTTCTTCTTCAGTGAGGTCAATTTCAGTTCTCATATCCTTCTTCCTATTGAAGCAGTTAATGGAGACCATCAAGAAGAGTTTATCCTCTTGCACAAGGTAGCCAACTCCCAGAGCATTGTTATCTTCCTCCCTTAGTTGGTTGGGTAACATCAGTGTCACTGGTTCGGGCTCATTGCCGCTCGACCTACTTCTTTGACCAGACCAGACCCAGGGCTTTCCTCTTGTCGTTTAACTTCTCCTGGTAGCTTGGTCTTTCATGAGTGTTAGCAGAACACAGCTGGCTGGGTAGTAATTTCTCCAGTCTCACAAGTAATGACTTTTGGTCCTCTAGGAACAGCAAGAGCTTGTCAAAACGGTTGCCTGGGTGGACGTTGTTATTTGGGCTTCTTACGTACATAAGCCACTCTCTTTTTATGAGGTCAGGGAGCTTACTCTCTAAAGACCGAATGACCAGCTGGTTCTGCATAGCATCTGCACACCCCAGGTCTGGTAGGTCCAATGCTGCCCTCTCCACTGCTAGGATCAACTCTAACGTTTCCCGTGGCTGATGAGTCTTCACAGCAGGTCATGACTGTATCCTCAACACGATCTCTTCTGCTGTTTGCGCTTTATCACCATAACAGTCTTCTAGTTGTCTGAAGATATCCTTAGTATCTCTGCAATGCAACAGCCTGAGTTTGTTTTTCACAGTCTCATCCAAGCTGTCTAGTAAGTGAGGTTTCTTGCATTCTCATGACCCTGTAGGTTGTAGGTTCTGCCTGGGCCTGGATACTCTCCCACTCAGCCTTCCAGCCCCAATAGTCCCGCCTATCCTCAGAGAACTTAGGCAAACTTATGGGTGTGAGCTTTATTTTGGGTCGGGTCCATGGAGATCTATTGTCACCCCCAGTGTACGAGCCAGAATCGATATAAGGCATGCTACTTCCTTGTCCCATGCTGAGGTTTACGGACGGAGTGGCATGACCGCTCAGTGGTTGTGGCATGCTGGTGAAAGTTGGAGTTAGAGCAAAACTGGCACTAAGTCTGCTGTTAGACTGTCGTGTCTGCAGGGTGGGCTATGACACCTGTGGGGAAGTACTGTGTGTGGCAGCTGCTACATAACTGCATGGTGGCTATTGGCAGTAGCAATTTTGGGAGTGCTGGTAATGGTGCTTGCTCTGTCAGTGAGGATGAACGGAGGAGTGATAGTACAGTTCTCCGTCCATCAGTGGGTGGAGTGACAACAGTAGACTGGATGTTAACAGGTGGGGTAGCGATAGCAAGGGTTACTGGCTGGGTAAAAGTGATGTCATCAGCAGCCGTAAAACCGCTAGTGGCTGATGGGACTTGCTCACCAACCACGTTATCTCCACCTGCATCTCCATCATCGTAAATGTGCTCTGCACTGTCCCCTTTCATGTTTTTACTGTCACATCGGTATATCCATTCATCCATCAGTTGCTCCTTTTCCTCTTTCAATGATAAATAGAGCATCCATTTGTCATTTTTGAGCAGTTGATAGTCTCTCTAAGAATACATTGTTCCTCTGAGTTCATGGAGTTTTCTATCCAGTTTACTATTCTCAAACTCTTGCTGTGCCCATGACACTGCTTTATCTTTTTCGAGTGCCTCCACTCAAGTAAAATCTGACTTGAACTGTGTTAAAAGGGTGTCCATGTCCGGCGCTGCATACTTGGACCACAACAGGTCCATGGTGGCAGTTTCAGTTTCAAGAAACTTAAGCTCACTGGCGTCTCTCTTTGCTACGGCAAAGACAGACACCGGTGAGCGTCTCTCTCCTCACGGCATTCTGCGACTCACTTTCATCACCTGTTGGGTCTCTTTGCCCTATATATTAATTACTGGCATCAAGAAGTCTATTATAATTTTCCCTCAATCTTGTTAATTCTTCTGACAAATCAATGCAAATGGCCAGCGCTTACACTAAGGCAGTTTATCCGTGCTGTAAAGATCCATTGCACATTTGAACGTCTCTGCTTTAAACCCTCAAGATCTGGCGTATCGTCCGCCATTTTGTTTCCCCAAGTTGAACCGAATCACTAAAAACACTTCAGAAAAAGATTCATCCAAAAGATCTCATTCGTTTGTGCAAAAAAGTCTATCAAAAGATTCAGTTAAATCTCTCACAAGATTTGTCCGAAATTAACGGCTCGTCCTTGAATACACATCCTTCTGCTGGAGAGTTCTACAGACATTGCAGCCTTTCCTGTCTTCAGCCTCAGTGCTCTGAATTCATCAGATTTCTACACTTCATTAGCGGCTAGCAATGGAAGTTCAACATTTGTTCTGTCATTTGCAGCCATATGTTTAAGTCATTTATGCAGAGATAATCTTCACACCAAAAAAAAAAATAAAATTATTAGAGGAATTTAAAACTACGCAGGTCATTTCATGGAATTTATGGAATTTTTTGAATATTTACACACTATTTGAAGTTGAAATTTGGTTTTCATGTTTCTATTGTTTTAAGACGACTTAATTTTTAAGGCATGGAGGAATAAGGGCTGTTAAGCTATGACTATAAATGCAATATTTTGTTGTTGGGGAAAATGAATTGCTACTTTTTTTACTCTTCATTGAGTGAGTCGAGTATATAGAAACAATAAAAGGAAACTAGCCATGTTTTTTTATTTGTATAGAGACAGCAGGTGCTACATAGATCAAAACTTATATATTGTAACTCTCATTCTTGTGCAGTTCATATTCTCTACTAGACTCTATGGGTCTCCTCAAACAGTCTGCACATGCCATCTAAAATTTGCATGTATAAAGCAGGCTACCAATACATGCTAAGCAAACCCCTGTGTCTAATACAGTAAAGATGGGACTGAACCTTTTAAGTAACCATCCCATGTACTTTAGCAATAGTGATGGACTACTGTGATTATTTTAATTTTCATTATATATTATTTTCTACTTACATTTTTGTATTGTTTAGAGAAAAAGAGTCAGATAATTTAGGTGCAGTTTTTATGACACAGTGCCTCGACCCATGATTGCTCTCTTTGTGTTCCTTTCTGGTCTCAGCAGAATTATGTAACATTTGGGTCCAAACAGTGCCACTAAGAGGCCAAAACTGGAAGCCAGGATGGCAAATACCTCCACTGCATCTGCATATTTGCCTGGAGAGCTGATGTAAGCTGGGACAAAGGCCACCCACACAGCACAGAAGATCAACATGCTGAAAGTGATAAATTTGGCCTCATTGAAACTATCTGGGAGATTCCTTGCTATAAATGCAATCAGAAAACTGATGATGGCCAGTACACCAATGTAACCCAGTAA
>JAPZDV010000009.1:19099621-19151196 GCA_029814665.1 Acanthurus lineatus | reverse complement strand
GCTATATTTCCTTGAAAATGTATATGTTATAATTCTTATTTTTAAAGGCTCCCATAGCACCTCTAACATATACATTTTGCTCAATACATTCTTTAAAATGACCATTGCCTGAGCTGATTCATGAACAACCTTGACCACACATACTGGCAGGTTGTGTTTTTCCACAAAACAACAATATAAGAGAAGTTGTTTACCAAGATGATGTGTGCTCATTTGCACAAACCACAGAAGAGAAGAATGCTCTCTTTGATAAATATCCAAACAAATAAGAGGAAGGCTTCAGTGCATTCAAAATGCTGCAGAGGCCTAGTGTGTACATGCAAACTCACATTACTCTAGTACAATACTAAGCAAACTTTGGAAGTACTCCCTTCATTTTGTGAGAACTTAATGGTTTAGCCTTTAATTACATTTCTGACCTTTTCACTGAATACAGTCCAGGCAGACCTGTCAGAGTATGTGGTTTTCTGATGTGTGTATTAGTGGTGTGTCTGTGGGCTGGGTACAGGGCTTATTAATGTCTTTTTGGGGGTGGGTGGTCCTTTCTTTTTATTTCTCTTTGTTTCCTCAGTTATTTGCACTTCTTACATTTTGTTTTTTGTAATTTTATTCATTTTGCTGTGTCCATTCTAATGTAGTAGACTGAGTTTACATGAAATTAAATGACAGTATAGAGAGAAGTTTTATGCTTCTTCTTCAGACTTTGGCTCTGTTTTTCGTCCTCAGTTTGTACAGTGCACCATTTGCTTTGACAACCTTTTAAATAGAGATAAAGGGACACACAGAGAGTGACAAGTAGAAATTGTGAACTTGACTGCAAAAGAATAGAGAAGGATAGATTATTTACAGCAGCAGAATACTGATAATAAAGCACAGCACATTGATTGGGAATGTGATATTTTGAGTAGCTGTTTGGAGAAGTGTTGAATGGGCTTATAAGCAGCAAGAAATAGTCACATAAATTCAAATCAATTATCAAAATTTCATTTGAATAAGATATTCTCCTCTTTAAACTATAACCACATTCCTAATCATGTATAATTAAACGTCCAGGTGTAGGATTTGAACTCAACCTTGCACTCAACTGAATATCCCTCTGCTCCCCTTCTAAGCATGCGGAAGGACCCACAGTGGCTGGGAAACTTGCAAAAAATGCATATAACCCTCTAGAGCCAGTGTTTGGTTTGTCCATTCTGGGTTACAGTAGAAACATGGCAGTGATGAACCTTTACAAAGAGCCCCGCCCCGCAGATATTTAATGCTCATTATGAAGTTGTGATTCTTATTTTCAGGTGATTTTACACAGGGAAAATATATTTATGGACATTATTTTCCATTTCTGCCATTTTCTACGAATATATCCTGTATATATTCCTACACACTGGACCTTTAAGACTTTTTGTGACCTGATGAATAACTTATGTTCCCCCATGCTAAACCTTTTATTGACACAAACAAACAAACAAAAAACCTATGTGTCCTACAGCTGATAGGAACAATACCCGGAGTACTTTCATGACCTCTTGTAACAACACACCCACACTTCATGAAACACACACATTCTTTAGCGCATTATGTAAGACAGAAAACTGTCGGATACCTTGATCACTGGATGCTGCCTGCCTTGGCCAGATAAGGCCAGATTAAGGTTAAATTTAAAAAAAACATATAAAATATTTTACCGATTGCGTGTCAAACAAATGACTTTCAGAGAAAGATGCAGTACAAATATCAGTTATGGTAAAATATTTTAATGATTTATCAGTTAACAAAACTGACAGAAGAGAGAAAAAGTGCATTTGCTTTGAAACTAATACAGAGACACAAGAAAGGAACAATAAAAGGACCGAGGAGAACTTTCCTGAGAAACACTGATTTTACAGGATTTTTTCATTGATGCCTGCCAGTCAGGACACTTGGATGATTAAAATGGGATTCGTAAAGTTGTATGGACTGCTGGCCCCCACAACAGATACCTAGTGTTACAATTCCATTTGTGTCAGGAGCAGTGTAGTGCAACACACAATGCTCAGTTTCCGATATTGTCACTCTAAAAGCCTCAATTTCAAGTATATTTAACACATACGTGTAGTGATATCTCACAATAAGTCATCAACAACCTTTCAGGGGTTATTTATTATTGATGAACCAGGAAATCATATTAAAATTACACTAAATCTTTAAGGACCATATATTACTGCAGAACATTTTCCAAAGCCTACAGAATTTTATTCCTTTAATGAGGGATATTTTCTCTCAAGTGTTGACCGTTCACTAAACCCCCCACTCAGAAACTTTGTCTGTGTTCTTGTACAGCACGTACCAATATTTGCTTTACAATGGTGAGTTATTGCTAAAAATTCTTAGCAATCAGCAACCTATTTTGCTAAGGTTACTAAGTCACTATTTCAGCAAAATAGGTCGCTGATTTAGATAGAGGTATGAATAAGCAGCCTTCTTGTTACTAGCCAGCAACTGTTGTAGGCTAAATAACAAGAGTCTCTAGAAGTTTTTATCAGCTGTAGGTATGTTGCTGAGCTAACATTAGATAAATGAGGTGGCTAAAAACATACCTCCCCAGTCTACTCTTTAGTGTTTTAAACTGACTCGCTTTAAAACTGACTCCCAGCAAAGGTTCATATGAGCTTGATGGAAACACTGAGGCTAAAGCTACATGTCCAAGGCAAAAAATGATCACCCGTCCTGATTGGTGATCAATGCAGAAGAGACAGAAGTAAAGAAACAGAAGTGTAGCACGAACAGCCCTTATATTTCAGGTGTGATAAAGAAAAATCTATGACCACATTGCTATTTTGTGCCACTGTAACTCTGCTTAACATTAACTGCTTAGCTCACACACTCAGATGGAGGTTAGATCTGTGCTTGATTCACATTAATATTTTCAAAGGGAATGTTTTTTTTAACATTACATGAGAAAAGGGTTTTAGGGTGAGACCTCAATTTGGCAAATGTAACGCTACCTAGAATAACAAGTAAAGTTAAAGTTGTTTGAATATACACTTTTGCAAATCCAATAAGGAGCAGAACAGCACCTGCTAATGTTAGCCCCACTCTAATCTAGAAGAATCTTTGATTGGCTGCCACAGTGTGGGGAAATACACAGTGAGTGTGTTATCGGGGTCAGGGCATAAGACTGAGTAGAATTTGTGGATTTGCATGATGTGAAATATTAAGCATGGCAACACTTGAGCATATAAATATTTTTTTAATTCTAAGATCACAGTAGAAAAAGGGACAACTTTGCCACTGAAAAATGTCAGTCACACATGACATGATACCATCCCCAAACTGCCACAGTACTGCCTTCACTGTCCATGTGCATGTTTTGTGTTTTGGTGAGGCATTAATCCCGAGCTAATCCACAGTTAACATTCCAAATGAACTCAGGATATGTCAGGCAGCCATCACATGTAAACACATAATTAAAAGTTATTTTGTTGACAAGAGGGATGGTGTCGCCCCTCAAAACACCTACTACCTGTAACACCATGAAAATATGCAGTATGAAACACTGCTGTCATTGGAAGTAAGAATGGGCTACAACTGTAAGTACCAAGGTGTTAAGGTGGTCACTCTAATGTGTTATCTGTAACATTTCAGCAGATAATCCATCTCTTATATTTTCGCTCTTATAATTTTGATTTTGGATTTTCTTTTTTTAAAGGAACCACGAGCCCAAAGTGTTTGCAGAGAAAGCTTGACTGAATTGCAGCTGTTAGTTATGGTTGTTATGAGCTATGGGGGGTTTGGGGGAGAGGTTCAGCAAACGGTCAATCATTTATTATTGGAATAATCATCAACAGGGGGTTAAGCTATTTCCTGCTGTACTTTATAAGTTTGAAACCCATATTTAGGCCCTGCTTTACGCACAGCTTTAAACAGCTTGTGTGCTGCACAGCTGTCAGACTCTCTCTATTCTGCCTTTATCCACTGCTTGTGTGTTCACAAGTTTATATTGTCCCAGACACAAGAGGCGAGACAAACACAGCGGACGAAAGTCTGTCTCTCCACTGGAGGTCTTCCTTTGCTGGTCCAGGGCCAACCTGTGCTTGTTTAGCTCCAGTCAGCAGTGTCTGAACGTGTCAGGTCGCCTGCTTGTCTGGGTGGCTCTTTAACTTGTGGAATTTAACACTGTCCAGCTTCTCGAACCTCTTGTCACAGAACTCGCAGGTGAAGTTGTAGTGGGCCTCTGGAGTGTGTTTTTTCATGTGCCAGTTCAGGGACGCACGCTGACGACACTGGTAGCCACAGATTTCACATCTGACAGGTGAGGTGGGGGAGAAAAGAGACGTTTGTGACGATTGTGTTGTTGATCTGAAATTCCATGTTTTTTGAGATCTGCTTAATGTGATGAAAGGAATCCAAACTCTCACAGGCTTGAACTTTAGTCTAACATGCTCGGTTAAATAACATGTAATGCTTAAATCTGTTTCAGCATAAATTACTTACTGGAGGGGTGTTTCTCCTGTGTGTGTGCGCCGGTGAACCTCCAGGTGATTCTTACGCTTAAACGATTTTCCACACGTCTCACAGATAAAATCTCTAACTCCTGTAAAAACACTTAGTTACATTCAAAGGTTTAGGATAAATTATTTTGGACATGACAAGTGCATCTATGTGAGCCCACCTGAATGAATAATCATGTGGCGATGCAGGTGGTTTGACAGGTAAAACTTTTTCCCACAGCCTGGATGGGGGCAAACCTTGGTCCTCCCCTTCCTGTGAACGAGGTTGACGTGGTTCTATTGAGAGAAGAAAGGGAACCAAAAAGATAGCAATTTTAAACCTCAGCTAGGCTAAAATGTAAAGTATAAATGTAAAAAAGCTGTTTCTTTTACCTGAAAGCTGCTAATGGCTACATAAACTTGACTGCAGCCCTCATATGGACAGTGGAACATCTTGAGCATCCCATCTGCCTCAACGACTGGGCCTCGCCTGTTCCTCTTTGACCTGACGCTGCAAAAACAGACATTGCAGCCTTAGTTCACAAAAACGAGGGGCAACAAGTGTAGCAGATTCTGAGCTCCTCAGACTTCATGTGTCTGACATCACTGGGATTCACCATGAGGTTTTTGTGCCACTCACCTGCTCAGACTTCGCTGCAGCTCTCTGTTACCGCCGAGGTCCAGAGCATCAACTGTGGGCTGCAGCAGCTGTTTGTCACTTAAACCTGCAGAGACACAACGCAAAGACTGACGACAAAGTTTCTCATGCAGGCAGGTACTGAAAGAATCAAGGTGTTTGGGAGAGAGTGCTGGGACAAGGACTTTTATCATACTGGTCAATACTGAAAAATTTGATAAGAACAATTTAATTTCACTATGAAAGCGTGAGTTACGTTTAAGTGCTGTCCCTGAAATGACTAATGTTGGTTTTATTGATGTTCAGGATATGGAACATAAAAAAAGGTTTTTCATATCTCTTTAGTGATGCTAAAATTATTCAAGTTTCTAATTATTTGAAAATGAGCTTCTACTCCTCAATATCTAGGACATATTATTTATTCCTGTTTGAGGCATGTGATATCAGTGTCTACCTTTCATAACCTAGTCTTTCTTTTAGACTTTTTTAACATAAAACAGCTTTAAGTACATACAATGCAGCTGTAAATAGTAAATGAAATGTAGATATTTTTAACAGCAATGTATTATATCCATATGTCAGTCTGAATGTGCTTCTTGCCGATGATGGAGTTGTAGAGAACACTCAAACAACAGCCGATCTGTGAAGTTAAGGTTCACCTGTTGAATGTAAAATTCAAATAGATGCAAAGCAGCTCTGCCAAAGTCCTTACTTTAATTATTTATAACTAAAAATGCTTCCTGCAGCTGTACTTTATGGCTCAGCAGCTAATGTACAACAGTGTGCAGTGTTTCTAAAGAGAACAAAGTTTAAAATGCCTAAATTTATGGTCAACAATTTGAATATGTTGACTAAAAATGGCTATATGAAACTAGGGCTTTTGGATCGCTATTTTTACTGTAATTTTATAGTTCAGAACATCAAAATTTTTACTTTGACAACTCTTGAACAATATGCACAGTAATCTGGTGTGTTTGACTGAATGATAGGATGTTTTCACAGAACATAAATAACTGTATATTAATGAGCATGTGATTCTTATGCTGTAGTGCACGCAGCTGGTTGTGTATGATGCAGCCAGTAGTTTCAAACGATAATATAACAGCCTACTGGCCCAGTCTGCAGACTCCTGTCAGCATCAGTAGTATTGCAGATTGAGCACTACATTTATTTAAGTATGAAACACAGCATTAACAAACTGTTTGACTTTGTATGATGCAAGACATTAATTACTTAATTCTTCTTTGCCCAGCCTGTCTGTACCTAAAAAACTGCCCGACATCAACAATCTGTCGAGGATGTGAGAGCACATGAGCTCTCTGTAATCCCCTGTGTCAGTTCTCAATATAAAGCACCTGTCATGGAGTTTTCATCCTCTGCTGCTCTGAGTTTGGAGTCGGCCGTGCAGACCTGGCTGTAGTTGACCCCCCCAATCACAGTGCAGGTGACTTCCTCCACGTTTCCGCCGCCCATGTTGAGCTGGATGCCCTCTGATGCCAGGGCCTCGTAGCTGGGCCCAGTGATGATAATTAACTGGAGATGGTGAAAGAACCATGACAGCTTTTCAGAAAAGAAAAAAAATACACTGGTTGGTGTGTGACAATATCTCTGCAAGGCGGTCAGTCACCCACCTGAGAGCCCTCCAAAGTGGTCCTCTGGTCAGGAATCTCACAGCTGCTCACCAGAGTCTGGGGGTCAAACAGCTCGCTCTGATCTTGCATGGTCGGGGGGACTGACAGCTCCGGTTGAGTTTCCAGGGGAACTGAACTGCTCAAGCTCTGTGAAAGCATGGAGTCCTCATCTGTCTTTGCTAGTTTATCAGCTAAGGACGCCGTCCCAGGAACACACTCATAACCGTGCGGTACAGTCCTGATATCTTCGTCTGTGCCTCTCCTCAGGTCCTCAGCCTCCTCGGCCTCCTCCTCTGAGGGGGTGGAGTGAAATGCTGGAGCAGGGGAGTCTTGCTGTCTTTCAATGACCACCTCCATCTCCCAGACAGGCTGTCCCGTCAGTGGGACGTCCTTAGAAGAGGCCTCTATGTTTGGCTGGTGGTTGAGAGCTGCAGCCTTTTCTGTTGGACTTGCAGTGGCATGTAGTACCTCAGAAATGTCTGTATTTTCTTCCACATCTACAGAAAAGTAGATTTATTATTAGATTAAGTTAATCATCAAGGACTTCAGTATTTGCTACCTGCTGAAACATGTTAAACAGCTCAGCATTAAAAATGAAAAGCTTTAAATAAGTTGAAGAATTAAGTTCATCATACAGAACCTTTGAACTGTTTATGAGCCTCCTTCCTCCTCCTCCTGCTTGCTACACCCTTAGCCACAGGCACGTCTGGTTTTGTTGCTTTCTCTCCATTGCCCTCTGAAGTCACTTCTGCTTCATGTTCAGAGTCACTTGCCTCCCTTGGTGGTGAGAAAAGGTATTGCACAAATGAGTGGTTTGAGTCACATTGCCAGATGGCAGCGGTGGAGAAGTTTGGCTGGGGCTCGAGGGATCTGAGCTGGGGCTCATGAGGGCAGGAACCGGAGTGTTCCTGGTACCAACACACCAGGCTCTGGAGGCTGGAGACACGCTCCCTCCTGCCTGGGAAAAAAAAACAAAAGACACCTTTTTGTCAGATATGAAGCTACGTGAGAATCCCTTTTTTGATTTTTGTCAGAGAAACTTTCAAGAGAGCAAGAGCAGCATATTTTTTTGCAAAAAACACAGACTACACACAATACTTTTTGTATTGAAGACCATTTCAGCTCAGAAAAGAAAAAAAAGAATTAAGTATAAATATTAAGTCAACAGTCCATTTCTCTTTGGATAAAGGCATCGAGCAAAGTTTGAGGGCAACATGGCTCTCCAAAAGGTTCGTCAGAGGTACATTCCCCACAGGGTGAAAGGAAAAATCTCACAGAATTCCTTGTAAATTACTGTCAAAAAGACTGGATTGTCCAAAGAGATCTCCTAAGAGATATTTAAAATATTATTATATGACACAATGAAGCAGTAAACCTCATATTTCTAGTTCTAATCTAATAACATCATACTTGATACTTAGATCGAAGTATATAATAGTTCTGACCTAATTATTTTGACTTGAATTCATTATTATACCTGATGTAAAGTCCTTTCATTTTTAACATTCTTCTTCTTTTTGGGTATCTAAAGCAATAAGAAATATTGTAGCAAGGTTACGAGCTGCACTTAGAGAATTACAAACAATCTTTTGATAATTGATCATCATTACCTGGGCTGTCATTTTTAAGCCTTTAAATAAAGGGCATATCTACATGAAATTATATTGCTGCTTGAATTCAATTCTGGCTTTAACATACATGCCAACAGCCTCAAAGCACCAAACACATTCATCTGATTCACCAAACACATGGACAACGGATCTGTCAGTGGCAGCACTCACCCTTTTTCTGTTTAACTGAGACTTCTGGAGCAATCTTCTTCCTGAAATTGAACAAAACATGTTAATTTGGACAATGACAGCCCAAGTTAAGAGGAAAAACACACATACTGAATAAAGCTGAGAGAGAATAACTCACTAATATTACAGCAGACAACTAGCAGTGTCTGGTCAGAAATAAATAGAGCACTGCTTTGACTCGACTCACCCGCAGTATTTCTGCTGGTATTTGTCTCCATAGGTGGAGTTGAGCAGGATCAGATATTCTGCCAGTCCAGCATCACTCAGACTGGTCCGCCGGCGGAGCTCGCTCCACAGCTTGTGGGACTCTCCGAGGTACACCCTCCTCACATCGTACTTCTTTCGGGATTCAAGACGCCTCTGGGCTCGGTCGGAGTCTGTTAGCCTCGGCCGTCCTCTGCAACGCCTCAAAGCACCTCTCCCATGGTCCCCAGGCTGGTCGGCGTCCTGGTTAACTTCCAACTCTGCTAGGCTCTGCGCCATCTTGGTCACAGCAGCTGATGTTGTGATTACCCGGCATCCCGGAAGTAGTCCAACCAAACAGGAAACGCTGTCAGAGAAGCGAGTTTTTGGCTTAACTTCCGACATAACTAGTTTGTAAACTTTGTAGAAACGCATTCCTAACTTACATGGGTATTTATCTGTCAAAGTGCTGGGATAAAAAAACTTTTTATACACCGAGAGACGCAGCGGAACGATATATTACACAGTGTTTGTTGCACGGACTGTAACTCAAACGGTAACGTGGGAAATGTAACGTTACACAAATAGACGCGGGAAACTTTAGCTTTATTATCATTATCAGACGACTAAATTTGAGAGAGGGAGTTCGTTACCATAGTGTTAGTCATGGCAGACATTTTAACACTTGTGTTTAGGACTTTTATGTCACAGACGGATGCAAGAAAGGACCTCAAAGCCACTCCTCCATCACCGTCAAGCTGCAGCACGCTGGTGGTCGGAGAGCACAGCATCAGCCGCTCCGTGCTGCTGCTGGCGGCCGTGACAGCGGCCTCAGAGATGGGGATGAAAGTGGTGTTCTTCACCCAAACGCAGATTCAAAGCCTTCCAGTGTCTCTGCAGAAATGTGTTCCCAGCCTGAGCCCACAGAGCCTGAAGGTAGGGATTACTCTTCCTCTAAGGGAGTGCGCTTCATATATTTTACCTCTTAGTTAACGTAGCAATCTGAAAGGCACATACATTGCAACGAATGGATTTGTATCATTTAAATTAATCATTTGTTAATGTTAAATATATAATTATTTTTTACAAACGAGTGGGTTGCAAGGTTGTGAAAAATTTCTGGTGTTCATACTTCACCAGTCGCTGAAGCAGCAGGACCACAATTGGTTAATATCTTCATAACATTTACAGCAAAAGACTGGATATATTATTGTAAAAACTCTTTATCAATGACATATTAATGTGAGTAACTGTAAATTTGATAGATTATTGGAGAGAGATAGAGGAAAAAAAATCCCAACCTGGCAACCCAAAAGTTAGTCTGTTCAGTTAATTATTCAATAATACCCAACTATCAAAGATGTGAATGAAACCTCTTTTTGTAAAGTATCATGAAGCTTAAAAGTGAAGAGCTACAAATGTTAAGATCATAGAACAGGCACATTTTTGGCATTTTGTTGATAAATTACATTAATTAATCCACTGATAATGTTGTTGTCAATTAGTTCTCAACTTCTCAAGCCAGTATTTCAGAACCTCTCTTAATACAGTGTGTCAGATGGGGCCATATTAATCAGGAAATAGTGAGATGGTGGTTGACTAGTTTACATTAATGTCTAATCTTGATACAAACTGAATATGTTGTTGGATGGATAACATCGGGATCCCTAAGAATTTCTATCTATTCTTTAACATTAAAAAGATTAACCACACATTGTATTTCTGACAGCAACCTTGAGTTATTCAACTTTCTCTCTTGTCAGTTTAACATTTCTTGTTTATTGTCTTTTTTAAAGAAAATCAAGTTTTCCTACCCCAGGACAGTGGAGGAGCTGCTGCAGCAGGTGGCTAGCCTTCATGAGTCCCTGAATACATCTCCCACACCTCCCTCACTGATCATAATTGACAGGTTGGAGGCCTACCTGTGTGGTCCTGGAGGTGGCAGCCAAAGTGGATTTTACCCTGGAGAACAGTCGTGCGCTGCACATCTGTCTGCGCTGCTGTGTGACACCGCTGCCTTTCTCACACAACTCCTAAAACAGCGCTCCTCGAGCTTGGCCCCCTGCCGTCTCATCACCTCTTTTCAATCAGAAGTGGACAGGAGGTGCGTCGCTGGAGAGGCTTCCACCACAGATCCAATTCTTGATGTTCTGGATCGCTATTTCCAGATGCGCTGTACTCTGGACCGAGACAGGAGCTATATGGCTGCAGCAGCTGGACTACAGGAGCTGTGGCACATATACTTTTCTGGGACTGGGATTACAGAGGCCTCTGGTACCACAGACTACAAGGACAGGCCAGATGCAGCCCAAGAGTGGCAGCTGTTAATGTTCCCTGATGGTTTAATGGAGTTTAAGTTGGCTTGAGAGGATCCGTTCCAAAGATTGGAGGAGGGATTACAGGTCAGTTTCATCACCCAGGGAGGAGTTTTTGCTCCTCCTAAACCTCAGCCTTGTCACTGATAAGGTGTGATGTAATTTTCGGCCCACCCTTTCGAGTATCAGTTAATAGGACCACGGTGGTTGTAGATGTAAAACATTTAATGAGTTGAAATTTTAAGACACAAAGCTTTGACAAACACAGGAATTACATCTTACAGAAATTACACAGACAAAAGGAATGGGACGATAAAACAGTGGTTGCCAACTTCTTTGGCACAAGACCCCATTAAAACCCAGCAAAGTCCATTTGAGACCACTCCTCCAAAAGAAAAAGAAAGAAGAAAGTGAGAAAACATACTGTGCATAAAAATAAACGTACTCTCTAAAGCATCTTAGTGTCTTTTCTTCTTTCCCCTATTTATCATTTTGTGACCCCACAGTTTTTGCAACCCTTTAATGAGCCCATCCGTCAGGTTGGGAACCACTGACTGACAACACCGGAGTGAGTAACATGAAAGACACTAGAGTACAGTGGCTGATATCACAGTTGGAGTATTTTATTTATTAAAAAAAGAAGCAAAACTTACATTGAAAAAATTAAAGAATATCATTATTGATACAAAAGATTATTCTTAATGTCTGAAAATGAAAAAATGGGTCAAACTATCACTCTACTTCTAAGAAAACAACTAAATTTGCACTAAAATATTCTTTCCCCAAAGGGAGATTTTCAGTGTGACAAATGTAAGACTTCCTCAGAAAATGTGTTGCATTATTTGGAAGAAGAGGCCAAAATAGCATGTGGTCCACAAATGTGAAACAATGGGTACTAGAGAAGAATATTTAGTTCTTTCATCTTTGATAAATGATTAGTTGCTCTTTTAAATGCAACAATTTGTAAGAAATGGTCAATTAAAAAAACCCTTTGTTTCCTTATTGTGTCACACTGCATCATATATAAAAAAATAGAGATTTATAACTCAAAGATGTCTAGAAATTAGTTAAAGACTTTTAGAGTAAAACAATTCCGATAACAAGATATATTTCCAAAGACAAAAGCAAGCAGGCAATAAAATATATATGAATGAATCTGTTTGCCCCATGAATCTGAAATGTTTTGAATACAAATCTCATGGTTAAGACATACTGTACATGTTCTCCTCTTTAGGTGGCAGCAGTGACTAAAAAACATAACTACAGTTACATGTGTGTAAATACTGCCTGAAAAACATTCCTGCAAAGCGTACAGTAGCTCTCTCATTTCATTTGTTTCAGGATTCTGCATTTAGGAAACAGCAACAATCTACTGCTTTGATTGTCATCTGAAACAACTGTGATAAAATATAAAATACATCATAATATTATTTACATATACAGTGAGTTTCTTTAGATTTGGAAATGGCATTGACATGAATCAGCAGGTTTCAAGTGAAAGCTGTGTGATTCAAACTTTAAGAGTATTTTAAAATATAAGGCTGGCAATATTCTTTATTTTTTTACTGTCAGCGAGTTCAAAAGCCATTCCTACTTAAGATATAACTTTTTAAAAAAGGGATCAAATATGCTGCCCTTTTTTTTCAAATAATAGAAATAACTTCTTATATCCTAAAAATCTGACTCAAGTTGACTCCAGTTAAGACAACCACCGTCCCCATGTTGATTGTAATGAAGAGCCAAGCCGCACAATGCAGTGGCTGACTCACTTTCATGTGGCTTTGCTCTAGAGATGGTGGCCTCAGTCAATCAACCACTTTGATTCGGACAGAAATATCTTAGTTGTGCTTTGTCTTTCATGCTCATTTTGTAATAATCAGCAAATTTTACTAACACTGTAAAATAATACAAACACTGTAAACTGTGATGGTAAAACAGAAGATGGTAAACGTTATACTTGCTGAATGCTGGCATGTTAGCACATCCTCTGTAAACATGTTTGCATGTTGACATTAGCATCAGCAGAAAACACTGCTGTGATAATGCCGGCTAATGTGAGGCTTCTGTACTTGGTGCTCACACTTCTGTGTAAGTAAGTACAACAGAAGATATTTCAGAACTTGCAGAAAAGAAAATGATTTCCTGGTTGCAAACTACGTCCCGCATCTTAGTCTGATTGCTATATACAAGTTAGAAACTCGTAAATACAATAACTGATATGACATGAATGTATGTATGAATGTATACCAAACTTTGGCTACACAGGCAAGACTTGCTGAGGGATCAATTAATTGATAATTTTGTCTTTTTGATTTGTTGACAATAAAGAAATGCATATTACCAGCCCTCCACTTGAATACATATCAGAGAAAAACAGGAAAAGAACATCGGCATGTATTTTTTCACAACAATATTCCAGCTTAAGATGTTTTCTCTGTGTTTTAACCTGAAAGCCATGAGGTCATTCAAGCTTGGTAGAAGCTCAAATATGAATAAATCTATAAAGAAAAACTCTTGAACTTGAATTTTGCTAAATTATAATAAATCTTGATCCGATCTATATGATACGATACTTACAGATCAGCTTGCAGACCTTTTCTTTGAATATCAGTATTTGGAGTAAAGCAAAGCTGCCTTGTAATGGTATCGTCATGTACAGATCGGGGATATTTGAATAAAGTAGAAAAATGAATGTACATCAAGTTGACTCCTCCTGAGTCCTTAAGCTTACACTTTGGCGTCAGTCAACGCCCGAAATCCGATGTATGCCTTTCATAACAGTTAATGAGAGGCTATATAGCTTATGTTGGGTATCCAAATACCTTTTGCCGAGCCTGCTTCAAGGCTCAGTACACATGCAGCCAGTCCAGCTGAGCTCCTTTTCAGCTGTCATCATGGACAGGGTTCTGCCTTGATAGGAAGGGTCTGCTATGTGTGGGGATCTCATTCTTGTACTCGTTGGCGTAGATAGCCACTTTTCCTATGTCGTCCACTCTGCTCATGGGGCTGTAATCCATAGAGACGCCAGAGTCTGCCACTGCCATGTAGGTGTACCCAGGGCCTTTGGGCATCCAGACGTGGTTTGGGTACTCAAAGCTGGACTGTGACGAAAGGCGACCTGATCCGGAGCTGTGCTGCACAGATCCCAGGTCAGAGTGAGATTCATACAGCCTCTTTCTGGAAGCAAAAAGCATCTCAAGGGGTATGGTCTCCTCTGGGATGTCATCCAGGTGTTCGTCGACGCTGCAGTTGTTGGTATTGAGGGTAACGTATGCGTCTTGAGACTCCAGCAGAGAGTACTGGGAGCAAGGAAACGGGTTCTTATGGAGAGTTCGTAAGCGGTCCATCAGCCAGTGGTCATGTGGTGTGGTTCTCCATCCCTCTGTGAAAGTTAAATCACCCTGTTCAAGTGGTGGCTCTCTCTCGTCAAGCCCTCTCTTTTTATCTTTGTCCTCGCTTCTGCCTGTGCTCAAAGCTCTTGAGACCTTTGGCGGCAGAGGTGGCAAAGGCAGCGAGGGGCAAAGGCTGAGCTCTGACAGGACTTCCAGAGGAGAGGGGCATTCTTCTGTGCTGAAGAAAGCTGGAGTCAACCATAAACCCCCATTGGTTTGCTCCAACCACTCCTGTACAAAAACAACAAAGGAGAATAAAAAACAAGTAAAAATGGCTGACTTTTCCATAAACACCATTAGTCCAACTTTTGCAAACATTAACAACTCCTGGATGGATATCCTTAAGTGCAGACATTCATGTCCTAAGGATACATTAAACAACTAAAGTGATCCCTAACCAGCACTGATTTAGATTACAACAAATGAACAAATGTTATCAAGCTTAACATGCTAACCTAAGATGGTGAAAAACATATCAGACATTGTACCTGCCAAACTTTAGCATGCTGCATTGCCATTTTGAGCTCACTGTAAGCTGATGTTAGCATTTAGCACAAAGCAGCCACGTGTCTAAGTCAAGTCTCACAAAGACCCTAGCAAAGCTGTGTACATGTCTTGTTATTTTTTTACCTTAAAGTCTCCACCATAAACAGTGAAAAGGCCTTGAAATTTGCTGTCAGGAGTTGGAATAGTTGGCCAAATCTTCTTTACAAGAAACCTGAAAAAAGCACAGATATAGAAAATTCTACATTTGTCCTTTTACATGAATTAGTCCTGTAAGATTATGACAGCAAAAAACAGAACTTTTTTCTCGGCTTTAAATAAGCTTTGTGTTTCTGGCTGACTGACCTGCGGTTTGACATGAGCACAGTGAGAGACAGCCCAATGAGGACAACAGAAATGATAAGAGTCAGGGTCAAGATGAGTAGGTCGAGTTCTGGAAAAGGCACAGGAATGAAAAGTCATTGCAAAACATTTGGAACAAATCACATGGAATAAAGCCAAAGCAAAATGGATTTTTGGATGTACAGTAAAAATGTGACTATATATATCAATTCAAGAGATACTCATAATGCATCAAACATGTTTTATATTACATCTGCTAATGAATATTTACCTGCAGGCAGTGTTTCCACGAATTTTGGGTCACTCCAGGCACTCCAGTAGCCACTGTAGCTAATCCCGTCCAGTTTTACACGGACTTGCACCTTGTACTTTGTACCTGGCTTTAGTCCTCTAAGGATCAACTCTGAGCTGGCTCGTGCCACCTCCACCTGCAAACCAGTCCAACTCATCATTAAAGGTTTTTATGTGCAGCTATCATTTACAAACCTGCTGCTTAAAGCCTTATATAATCTTTAACATAACAATGATGTCGCATGGGATAAATGACCATCCTACCTGCACCACTTGGCTGTCCGCCGTAGTGTAGCTGACCTCATACATCATGCTGTCATCCATGTACTTGAGAGGAGGAGGCACCCAGCTGACATTCAGCTGGCCTTGCTGACCCGTTGTGCTCACGGTCATGTTTGCCGGAGGGTCAAGAAGAACTGCAATGCAGATAGACAAGATGCAGCTTGTTTAAAGGAATTTTAAAGGACGTTAAGAGAAGATATTCCTCACCATACATCTGTCACACCCTAAAACGCCGCGCCAATAACCAAGAGACCCTGATGTGACATGCATGTTTAGCACCAATGCATATTGATTACAGCATTATTTCAATCTGGATAACATTTTTTGTCCTCTAGAGGCACTGAAACGAGCTGATGAGAAGGTGCTGTGAACACAACACTTGATGCAACACCAAAGTTCAAGTCTATTTGTCAAACTTGTTAGCCAAAAAACTGCCTGTCTACATATCTGGCAGCTGCAGAAGAATGTTAACATATGTGTTCGTATCCACCTGATAACTCAACACCCAATATTTACTCTCTTTTAGCTTTGTTTTTGGTCTCCACCAGCTCCTGAGGATAGCACCCCACTTTTTAGTTGCTTCATGCTCTATTATGTTCACAAGCTAGTCTATACATTTGTCTGTCTGCTGTTTGGTGCCAAGAAGGTCAGTTTTTAATGTTTTTTCTTAGGAATGGTTTCCTGTTTTGATGTAGTGAAACGGAAAACGGTTCTTTATGTGCACACAGACTTCAAATGCACTCCTCAAACTCTACTGTTTAGTGGAATGTGGAAGCAGCAGCATAGTTTGCAGTAAAAAAAAAAACTTACAAACAAGCTCGATGAGAAGGCTTCGATTGTGGATCAGTGTCCCCTCTCGATGAACTTCTATGTCCATTTGGACAAACATCTGGGTTCGATTCAGATGGCAGATGAACAGCCTCTTCCCGCCTGCTGCAGGGAGGACTCTCAGTGGGCACCTGCTGCTGTTCTCATTTCTACTCGGGACAGAAGCACAGAGAAGCTTGTAACAGCTGACATATGCTGACATGCTGGACAAAACACTGTCCTGAAGTGTTTGGGACTTACTGGTAGGTGTATGTGAAGGAGTACTGATCCACAGATCCAGCTCTCTCCTCATCTTCCTCCCAGAAGCACGTAAAGTCTTTCCTGCCTTCAGCAAAGCACTTGGGGTTTTCTGGCTCGTCTTTCAGCATCATAGACACTGAGGAAGTGAAGTAAGGGGATCAACAGTCAAGTGTGAGCGCAGTCAAAGGCTTTTAGCCTGCAATTATTTTCTCAGCCTTAACATTTAATTGCTTATACTGGAAGTAACAGCTTGGAATATCCAACAGATTGCTTAAAAGGGAGTTTTGAGTCATTTTAAAGGTTACATCAGTCCCGGAAAATGTTATCCTACCTTTTTTATCGAAATCTCGTGCGCCTTGGACGATGGAAGGTGTTCGCATGGCGCAGAGGATGACATGAAGTGCCAACAATCGGCACAGATGATTACATATCATACTTTTGTCTTCTCTGTAAGCAGCCAGATTTTGTGTTGTCCGCCTGCATAACTAGAGAACAACCTGCCTCAAACACGTCTGCCGCAGCTCTCACCGGTGGACGCTTGTTTTTTTACTTTAGATACCATGGATAGCGCAACGCGGTTACGCGCCTGCATGATGGCGATAAGATGTGTAGGGTCGAGCTGTTTACTCTCTTTCGAAGTCAGTGAAGAAGAGGTGGGGCAAAACCTTTTACTCTCCTGATGGTGGGCGGGAATCACGCGCTCATTGATGTTTACCACTTGTGTGTGCCGCTGCTTTGAGGAAGTTAGCCTGTGACTTGTGCCGTGCGTAAAAACGCACACACGTAAATAGATCGCGCCCTCTACGTTTACTTCCCTCTCTAGTGATGGTGCAAAGTTTGCTGCCCTCAAAAAAATACATCTGAACCAGAAGACTAGATAGATAGATAGATAGATAGATAGATAGATAGATAGATAGATAGATAGATAGATAGATAGATAGATAGANNNACAAAACAAATTTAAAGACCTAATTTTTATTGTTGTTAAATGTGAACGTCCTAAGCATGCCCTTCTGGACGCGATTTGAAGGGGTGAAACTCAGCTCCTGGCTGGCCTTAGGCCACTTTAATCCCTGCATGTGCCCAAGCAACAGAAACCGCAAAGTACTCACACACCTCAGAGCAGACCTAAACGGTTTCTTATCTGTGTACTGCACTCACATGTTTTCTTCGTTCTACCAGCATTATCAGAGCTGCAGACGCCCCTGTTTCTTCATCCATGATAAATAGCCTGGGGGGGTGTAGCGGCCCATCCCCGTCAGTTTGAATGTAATTAAGTGCTTTTTTTACATCATATGAAAAGAGGAGAGGACAGTGGGATCCCAGTGAAGTTGGTACCAACGTAAGAAAAAGCTGCATTTCACGACAATGACGACATTTAGCTGCAGATGATGACACATTTGAACTTGCTTCACCTTTAAACATCTACTTTTTAGGGCACATTTGCAATAGCTTAATGGAGATGTTTTTAACTGGCAATTTTTGAACAAAATAGCATATGCATTAATTAATTTGTTAGCAAATAATCCTACAAATCGGAAAATGTCAAGCATGTCCAGAAAAAAGGTTAAAAATTAAAACACTTAAATCTTAATATGTTGTGCTTAATCAATAGCTTCACTGGATCACAGGTGATCACAGGTGATCCAGTAGGTGTGAACAGATTAATTCAGCTCCACCTCAATCAGTAATGAAATTTCAACATAAGATAAGTTCAGTTTGAAATTATTAAGAGGCCCCACATGGGGAAGGTGTCAGGAACAGGAAGAGGAGGATGGGCAGATCTGTATTGTTGTGGAGGACAATTGCAGAGTTTGGTTTCTCTGTTTCTTCAGATAAAACATGAACAAAAAAGTCCTGGCCTAATGTTTTGGGGTGAGTACACATGTCAGAAATTACACTTAAGATGCTGCCATCAGTATAAACAGGACCGAGCAATTTTGCCCTATTGAACACTTTATGACTGGTTTATAAAAAGGAACTTAAGACATTAACTGGCAATGACGCTCTACCATTTTTTAATGAATATTTTCTTTAATTTTAAACACACATTTCAATATATTCCATTTATTCATGTCATAAGATGCATTTTTTCACGATGATTCTATCCAACACATTCAGAGCCACAAACAAAAGGTTCAAATGATCTGATCTTTCCTCTTTTGTCAGGAATGCTAGACATAAAAACAAATAGATCATAAAAACAAGAAACTAAAGAAATTACCCAGGCTGACAGCTCTGGATGCTACAGACTTATGCATACAAAAGCGTCAGAGTCAGTAGGTTTTACAGTATAGCAGATAGTGGACAAAGTGATTAAAAATTCAGTACTAGCACAACAGTGCCAACAACTATTTTAGCACATTCAATATGTATTCAAGCAGCAGCCACCTTTGTAAGCTCCTTTAGTGTAACTATCAAAGACATTATTTGCCCTCTGATGCTTTTGCATTTCATTTAAATACATTGCAAACCTGCACTAATGTGGTAATACAAAGGCAATGTTTTGAGTTAGTGACCTAGCAAACAACCTCCTCATGTGTAAAGGCTTATGTGGTGCAAAGAGATGATTATATCAGCAATCTGATATCCGTAAAACTATCACTATTGAGCAGAACATGCTGGCATGATAGATTACTGACCACATGCTTATACAATAGCACTGACCACCAGTTGGGACCCAACCTGTGAGCTGCATGGAGGGGCTTCAGTATGACAATGTGAGGCTGCTATCATGGTGCAGACGTTATGGCAGATGCTAACTGACAGTCAGTAGTCAACACGTGCATGATGGTCAAATGGCACTGCAAATGACAGTTATCAGAAAATAATGGCAAAAGAGCATGACCTTTATTAAGTTTCTTTCCCATTTTTGCAATACATAGACACTTCAAATTCCAATTGGGACAGTTTTCAGCAGGTGAAGGTTGAGTGTTCAATACTGAAATGTCAAATGTGATATAAAGAACAAAAAAAAAGTTACTCAATTAACAGTTTAACTGATAGTAGACATGACAATGTGTAATGAAGATAAAACCTGATTTTATTCACTTCACTGACAACATGATATATTACAGTAATGGGATATAAAGTGACTTTCTGCACCAGCTCATGGTTTTTCTTACAGTGACAACAGCACAAAAGAGGCCAAGAGTTTTCCTTCTCAGAGATCAGTGTTCTTCCCTTACCAAGTACATACACACATACACAAACATACACACACAGTGTGCTGTTCTATGGAACATTCAATTACCGCAATAATAAAAATAAAATAAAACAAAAAGGAAAATTTCAGCACTTTGCAAGCACTCAGTAGTTAAGCATTGAAAGTTTGCCATGCTGCAGGTGGGGTAGCAGTGTGGGTGCTTGTGTGCGTGTAATGTTTAAAAGTGTGTCTGTATAAGAGATAGCGTGAGAGAAAATGGCACAAAGGGGCAAGCAAGGACATGCCACGAGGCAGGTCATGTGATAACGACAAGTGTTGCCAGAGTTAAACTACTTCCTCACATGAGCACGCTCGCTCTGTGAGCAAGTAAGTGTTAAAGAAAGCTTTAAAGGGGGGCTAAGGCTTCCATTTCTATGTAATCTTGATTATACTTTCACTTATAATAATTGATGGATGATGGTTTGTATGCCTTAGAATATCACTACAGAGGAGTCACTAAGGGTTGATTAGGCATTTTCAGCACCTTGTACTTATTTGTGCCCACAAAACACCAACATGAGGGCAAACATTTATTTTTCCAACTGAGTTTCATTTGGCTGTACTGTACTGATAAGTTCATATTTGAAGAAATTTGAAGGAAATGGAAATTGTGATTGTTTTTAACATTTGATGGAATCTGATTAAAGATTGAGGAGACTGACATCACTCTCATGTCTGATAAATGACAGCAACTGATTAGCGAAGCTTAGTGTGGAAATCTTATTATGTCTTTTTTGTTCTATCTATGCTACCATAAACAAAGTCTTTGTGCTAAGCTAAGCTAATGTTGGCGTGGTGTAAGTCTTCTAATGTAACTCGCGACAAATAAATGAAGAAGCGGATTTCCCAAAAGTGGAATTACTCTTATAAGCCTTGAAAAGCTCCATAAGCCTTTTTTTGAGAAATACATAATTTCAAGTAGACTGTAAAAACAGATTAATTCTTCTGTCCTTCGATCACTCATTGGCATGGACCATCCTATTGGACATGTAAAAAAAACGCTTCCTGAAAAAACATGAGGCAGAAAACAAACCTTGAAACTGCAGAGACATGATACCTCTGGTTTCTACAGTATAATACGATATAAATAGTTGTTCAGGACTTACATTCAAATCTCTCTTATGTTTCCTGACAATAACTGAACTCATGACATTTAATCTGCTTTTGCAAAACTGTCCGCTATATCACTGTGAAGCTGTGCCAAATTTAATGTAGAGTGTCTATTGAGTAAAGTAGGGTAAACATGCACTGTAAGTACTGTCTGAATCTTTAATTTAATAATGAATGTCAAAAGTACAGCCATCTACTGACTCTATTTGACATCACTAGCTTCAAGCTATCTGCACAAATATTTGGTTCAGGGAATGATTGAATGTATCACATATATTTAAAATGCTAATGCCGCAGCAGTGATCAAGGCTGTGGTGGAGGTGCTGGGCGGACAGAAAACAGGGCAGGTTTAACCACAGAGCCGATGAGTCGAGGCCACAGAGACAAGTAGGCCTCTATTAGTGGAAAGGTAGAAAGACAGGCCTGAGGTGTCTGACAGCACAGATGAAGATCATATCAGCCAGCTGTTCTTTGGTTTGTGCTGCACTGTGTCGACAAAGCAGAGCCGTGCGGTGCTGGAGTGAAGACAGAGGAAGAGGTGCTTTTCATGGCTGAGGCACAGAGAAGGACTTGGTCTCAATGTGTGTGTGCGTGTGCGTGTGAGTGTGTCTGTGTGTGTGTATGTGCTGGGGGGCTTTGAAAAGAGACATCAGGAAACAGGTGGTTTTAGCAACCACAGCCCCCATGGCTCTCTGAAGGTGAGTCTTTAAGGCCCTGGCTGCCATGGGTGGATATGAGGTTGATGTCTCCCTCCATGCTCTCATTCATCTTCTCGCAGATGATGTCCACAAGACGCTCAAACACCTGCTTCACATTGATGTTGTCCTTAGCACTAGCCTCAAAGAACTGGAAACCTGAGGGGGAGCAGAGAGTGATCTTATAAATTATTGTGAAAAAATACAGTGCATGTTCTAATACACGGACATACACGTGCATTAAATAGTTAAAGAAAAAGACAAAACTAAGAGATTTTACCTAGCTCTTCAGCCAATCGCTGGCCATCCTCCGTGGGTACAAGCCTGTCATCCTCCAGGTCACACTTGTTACCAACCAGGATCACCTGAGCATTGTCCCATTAATATGTCTTGATTTGTGTCGCCCTGTAAGACAGAAAAATAATCACAGCCTGCTTTTTAAAAAAGGAGGAAAAAATAATCTTACAGCAAAGTAGAACCCAATTAATTAAACAGTGCCTATTACTTTTACACCTCACACTTTCATACTTTTGAGCAAAAGTACTCTATAATTGACCACATGGTGGCCCTATCCACACCAAAAGGTCATTACATCTTCATTGAACTCTTGAGACTTTTGTCTAACTCACCAGTCCTGAACTGCATTAAAGGAGTCCTGGTTAGTGATGTCATACATGAGCAGGAAGCCCATGGCTCCTCTGTAGTAGGCTGTGGTGATAGTGCGGTAACGCTCCTGTCCTGCTGTATCCTGCAATAACACACAGATTTAAACACTCTACTTTTGTCTACATGAAAAAAACAGAAGTCGGATATAAATATTAGAAGTGGGCTAAACTAACAAAACCATTGACCACAGGGATAAGTCTTTACAATAATAAAATAAAACATACAGGAGCTCTGATAGGTATAAGTGGCAGGGTCTCCTCAATAATAGCGCCTACCAATGATGGCAGAGACAGCATGCACACATACAAACACACAAATATTTTTCTATTCTTTGCTTCATACATTCTGTTAAGGTCCACAGCACAAAAAGTAAACGTTTAATTCCCCTGTGATTATTCAATGTATGATTGAAAACACAGGGGGGCAGTATTGTCCAGTATATGGCCTGTTGCAGCAACACTAAACTGTTGCATCTTTGAGTTGCCACTGTCACTGTAGGGGGAGTGGATCCATTAAAGTGATTGGTTTAAGCTAATACTGCTGTCTAGCTTTACCCCTTCATCTTCAATACCTTTAAACTCACTTTATCTAAACTGGATTATATTTACAGAGTAACATCAGTTTTCTCAAGTTTAATTTGTACAGCCACTTGAGAGGCAGAAGGTGGATGTGTTTTAACTTTTAGCCACCTAGTTAGCTTATGAAAAGCTTCACATTTCAACCAGTTGTCTATTTCTTTTAGCTAACACTCCAAACTGTTTATCCATTTAATCTTCCAGCTACTCTTTTAATCGTGTATTTATTACTTTTAAACTTCTTTGTTTTCTGGCTTACCTAATTCTTTCACACACACTACAACAGATAAAGTTCAGATGTGAAGGCTGACTCATACATTGACATTTTTTAAGTTGTATTCTAATTTTTCTTAAAAAAAAAAAAAAAAAAAAATTCCACATACAATCTTTGTACAGCTGGATGTACCCCTTGGAGTAAGTAGCTGTGGTTAAAAATCAGTGATGCAGTTGATCAAAGATAACAATGGGCTGGTAAACTTTTAATTTCCTCCCAAACAGACACTGATTGTTTTAACAGCCACTCTTTCATAATAGAAAGCTTTTAACAAGTAATTCTGTTTATAAAAGACATTTCAAAATTAATTTGAAATTAGGTCTAGTCCATAATATAAGAAATAGGTAAAAAGTAAAAGATCTATGTATCCTGTGTGCTGGGAATGATAAGACTTCATGCATTTCAAGGGTTGAGGCACAAGGTTATTTTTCTGTCCTTGTGTAACACAGGGTTGCATGATGAAATGAAGTTTGTAGTTCTTCATATAATATAACACAAAAGAAAAGGATAAAAAGAGCAATATATACAGTAATATACACATATATACACATATGCATGTATACCTATACACCCAGAAAATAACTTTCTGCTTTCTTCTGTGTATTTCTACCCTTACAAAGTACTTTACTTCATTACCACATCACAAAGCCACTTGCACCGCTCAACACAGTCTAG
The DNA here is from genome assembly GCA_029814665.1 of Acanthurus lineatus. Classification (NCBI taxonomy): domain Eukaryota; kingdom Metazoa; phylum Chordata; class Actinopteri; order Acanthuriformes; family Acanthuridae; genus Acanthurus; species Acanthurus lineatus. The sequence continues at coordinate 19,127,086 of JAPZDV010000009.1, read as the reverse complement.
CACAAGATGGCTTTTAGATTTTAGCTTCCACCACAATCTTTTCTCATGGCTAGCATCAATCCCCACTCAACAAGAACAAACAGACAACAGAAATGGGAGCGCCACAGCGTCAGAGGAGGAGTGGCCTCGGTGAGTTTATCAGAAGCTTCATCTTCTAATTGAATGGAGGCCATGTGTGATGTCTCATTCGACTACAAATAGTAAAGCCGATGTTCAAAGCAGAAAGATCTAAAGGGTCAGCTGGGTTACTAGAGCAACTCCCCTCCACTCTCATGGCTCCTTGGTAACCTGTCTGATGCCTTCATTTGCATTTGGGGCCCATGTGTGTGAGTTTTTGTGCTTGTCTGATGTTTTCCACATATTGAAGAGGAGGTGGAGGTGTATGTTATCCAGGTAACCTGAGGCCATTGAGGGTTATGAATGTTCCATTACAGACAGGACCGCTTTGAGTGGTCGGCCAAATGATCCCTCTAAACTTTCCAAGACAGAAAAGACAGTGGGCAGCCTGCTGCATAAATCCTCTATCAGAGACAGCAGAGAGAAAAAATCATTGCCAAATCTTGGTATATTAGTTTATTTTTTCTGATGCTACAGTTAGAGTCTGCTTTCTGTCACACGTTATTGTTTTTATGATGTGTGAAATATTCCAGTCCCATCTTTATCTCATCCATGCAGAGATGAACAAATATTTGACAGCATAATGGGTCATCTAACCAAAGAGATAGTCTCCAGGGTTGCTATAATCAACCCCAGCCAGTAAACAAAAGCTGGTCCCTCATGTGTAAATGTATGATGACAGAGAGGGAGGGGTTTAAATCAAGCATCTGTGAGCTCTGACGTCACTGGGACCCTGATCTTTAAGCACGCGTCACCTGCATTTGTATGAGCAGCTAACACTAAGGGGTGGCACACACAGGATGTCCTCTCTTGGGCTACTACTACACGCAACACATGTGTGGAGGGTTTTAATGCTAAGTGTGCAAAAGGTGTGTGTGTTTGTTCAAAGATCAGAAACCTATTTCCGTGACACAAAAAAAGGAGGGATGAACAATATGTGTACACAGTGTGAACACACTGAACATGAATGCTTGAGCTCTGCATATTACCGTGGCGCCATGTGCTGTGTTATCAAGCTAGCCTGTTTCCATGAAACAAAAGGAGGCTAGCAGCTGGCAGAGTGGAATAATCAACAATACTCTTTGTGTAAGGAGCTGGAGAAACCTCTTACAGATGTGGTTCAGTGGGGGCTTATATGAATTTACCAGTCAGAAAATTTCACAGAGGTGATTTGTTACACCACATAAGGGAGGATTTGTGAGAAGACATGTCTGCTGGTCCCACACCCTTTAAATACACTGCAACACTAGCGCTGCAGTATATCTTCATTATGTCTCTGTCAGATGCTGATAGGGAACTTCCTCTGCTTCCTGGGTTTAGGAAATACCAGGTCTCTTTGTCATTCAAAAGCACTATCAGTAGTTGCGTCTGAGCCAGGCACACACAATATACCCACCTTCTCAAAACCTAAGTGCTCACACAGTTACCCAACACACATTATGGAGTCATTACAGTTTTTCAATGGCCCTCCTCCTCAGCTGTTACAATATCACACACCGCTAACGCTGCAAGTCATATTGCAGAGACACATGTTTGGTCAGGCACTGTGAGTGACTGTGTGTTTTGGTGTGGGCTCTTCTGCTGCTGAATCATCTTGATCACCATTCGTGCATCGTACACTGGCTCACACATTGTTGGTTCACATGAATCATCTGTTTGAACAGCCTTAGCAATGTATATCAATAAGATTTGTAGCACACTATGAGAAATGTGTAGACAGTGGAAGAAAAATTAAGGTCACACTTATAGTAAAACTTAAAAAACCCCAGGATGAGTATCAGAGTTATAGATTTTATTCTATTTTATAAACTTCTTCTTGGTGTGCTAAGCTTTGCATAGAGTTTCTAAGCCTGAGCCAAAACAACCCTAATGACATCAAGGGTTACATTTCAAACTTAGCAAAGCTCTTTTACTTAATACACATTGAACATTTGCTCTCATGAGACTTTTCATGACTAAAGCTGATTTTACAGTTCTGTTTGCTAATTAGCATTCATGATGCTTGCTTAGCTGCCTTGTAAATTGTGTATTACAGTAACTGCTGTTTAACTTCCTGCAGCATTAAAAGGTAATAAACTTATGAGTGTGTCAATAATTAGTTCTTAAAAGTCATGGCAACATGTGCGAAACACAAATGAAAATGATTAAGCAAAGTCCAGTCAGACACAGACATGTTAACACTAACCACAACACGTATTAAAAGCTTTACAACAACCCAGACTGCAGTTTCAAAATCGACACCTGAAGGTCTCAACAACAAAAAATCCATCATGAGCTACACCAACTTGCATTTATACCAGTCATGTATTTACAGCTGAACTTTTGTATTGTGTCACAGGGGTGTTTCACTCACAAACTGTATTACCCCAATATCCAGCCTGCAATTATGACTGTGTAGTCTCAGAACATTTCAGGGCTTATTATACAGAGGAAGAAGAAACTTTACACCACAACATGCAGGGATGGATACAAAATACATGTCCAAATTCATTTTAACTTAAGACTGCATTAGCAAATTAGTACCTCAATACACAAACCATAAATAAAAAGTTGTAATCAAATTAAATCTGTAATTTAAAGGGGGTCACAAACTGTGACAAACGCACAGAGCAATATAACCAAGCTGCAATTCTGGCCACTTTTTTGCAACAACTAAGCTTCCTCACTTTGTTTTGATTTAATGTTACACAGCTTTACTGTTGAAGTTCTATATTACTGCTTGTAGCATCATTTTCAGCTGCAGCAAGCAGCTGCAGATTCATTGACAGGTAAAATAGTTTCATAATTCTAAGGTAAATTAGTTCTCAGTGCCTTCAACCCTGACTTCAGCCAGTATTTAGTGGAAATACAACTCGAAATGTCTTTTACTCTAGTTGATCAACTTCCTTTACACATTTATGTAAACACCTTAGTAGACTAACAGAGAAGGGTTGGGAGTAAGAATGTGTATGACACCATGAGGAAGTCATGCTTTTTACACTTACACAATTCACAGGCTAAACTTACTCAAGAGAAAAACCCACAATTCTGGACAAACCTGGTCTTATGAAGCGTTTCTGGCATGACTTTTATCTCCAACTTGGCTGAAAGTGACCTCTTCGTGCCAACAAGCATTCCACGTGGGCTAACTTCCTTTTCTTTATATCCCCATTTTTTTTCTTTATTTATTTCTACAGTAATAAAATATGACAGACTAAAGAACCCACTTTCCTTAACAAAAACTACAAATTTAAATGCACATGGAGACCAAGTGTAGAAATGATTAAAAGAGGCAAGTAACTTTAAACTTAATTGGCTTTGGATGTAGTTTGGAAGCCAAAATATGTGTAAGAAAAATGTCAGTGTGGTAGTACAATGTGATTCAACACATTAAAATTACAATGTATTGCATCTTAAATTCACTCACCCAGATTTGCAACTTAATCCTCTTGTCATTGCGGAAAACAGTCTTCACCTTGAAGTCAATGCCAACTGTACTGACAAAAGCAGAGGTGAAGGAGTCGTCTGCGTAGCGAAACAAGAAGGATGTTTTTCCCACACTGCTGTTGCCGATGATTAGCAATTTGAACATGTAGTCAAAGTTCTGGTCGGCCGCATCCTTCTGGGAGGGCTGCTGTTGGAGCCGCGAGTCATTTGATGCCATCTAGATAGGAAGGAAAAAAACTGAAATGAAATGAACATGCAGGATATGTCATTAAGCATTAGAACTGCAAATGGTCTCTGAACAAGGCTGACAATGGTTGGAGTCAACCAGGGGGGCAACTTGAGCATTTGTAAAGCTTTTTAATCAGATTTGTAGAAAAATTTTTTTTATATCAACTCAACTTTCTCTTACTAGCATTGTCAAAGTTTTAAATCATATTCCATGGTGTTTATCAGTAAAGGAAACGTGTTGGTAATTATGTGACCTCAGACTGGAACAGGTAGCATCAAGAATATAGTTTGTGAGACAAGATAAAGAAGGCCATTATCATTTAACTCTGATGCTAAAACCATCTTTGAACAGGGACAGGGGTTTGCACCCCACCCCACTCATGATCACAATCTAAACCAGCAGCAATGCAGAGAAATCTTTGCATGGGCAGGTAGACCATATCTATGTCACATATATCTATGTTCAAATTATGCGTGGATATGAAATAAAGTCCATAATAGTTATGTCATAAACCAACAAATATCAAGCACCAACTGCTGTGTTGGTTAAATGTGAAGCTGGTGCTCAGTTAAACCCGATCAATGGACACATCTAGCCTGCAATGCATCCACAAACAGAGGACTTAAGACAGCACAATAAATTAAGCCAAGTAAGGGAGAGAGCAAAATTAAAACCACGAGCAGCAAGAAGCAGGCTTCATGCTTCCCAAAGACACTTTAGCAAGTTTAATTTAGTTTAAAGAAGGCATATAAGCAATTATTGACTATTTCATTTGCAGATAGCCAGCAGCATTTCAATAATAGCGCACTCACGGTGACTTCCACCATTTGTCTCCTGTTCTTCTGACCTGAACTTAACTTGGTAGACATATTCAGGATGTAGCGCTGGACGTCTCTGGATGACTTCAATCAGTATGGGTCAAAGTCCATGCTTTACTAGGCCTATTCTCTGTCACATACAGAAAATATCTACCAAATTTATGACTGAATAAATAAACAGTTGCTTAGATATTGCCATTTTCCTGCTAAGCCCCATCCATGGCAAATTTTATTTGTTGATTGCATTCATGTCTTTTAAAAGATCTTGCTCAATGATCTTTGTCCAATAGACCTTTGAATAAACACTGAACATCTTGAGACCTGGTAGCCATCAAGCTAAAAGGTTAACTAGTTACACAGCAACATGCAGAAGATGGTCATACACACACACATCTGTTGACAGGTGTAATGTTAGTCCCATCTGGAGTCAAAAGGATTGGGTGTCACGTCACATGACATTGAACATCCATAGACTGCAGGGCTGAGGCAAGTCGGTTTGTGCCTCACGTAGATCGCACAGTCTGAGAATTGACTATGCAAGTGCAAACCTATGAATACATTGGCCTTTGTGCAGACAGTCATCTTTGCCGCAGCATTCAGGAAAAGGTTATTTTAGGAGCAAGCTGTGGCAAAAAAGAGCTTAAAACAACCATTCTGGCTAGTTTTACTGTAGTATGTGTAATCTTGAGACAAATTCTGAAAATGTAGCATGAAATAAATAAATTTGGTAGTATGTATATGCAGACATTATCAATAGATTCAGCTATCTTATAATCCAAACAGATGCAGCACTGGAACAACAACATGACAATATAAAGAAGGTTGCTGGCAGTGACAAACCAGCCCTCAGCTCCTCCTCAGCTTCATGGTGCTTTATTGAAAGTTTCAGCTCATTGTTTGGCTGTCCTACCCACAACTTTACTGCTTCAGTTCACTCTTGCTGCTCTCGTTCTCAATTGAAACAGGCAGCCAATTTTATTGAAAAGCTCTGAAAACTCACTGTTCACTTCAACTACAACAGCAGAAAGACAAAGTTAGTAACAAATCCTGTTTGTTCATCAGTTAATTGACCTAGTTTTCAGTATCGAAATCAATCATACCCTCCTCAAGGCAATACAGAGGTAAGAAAGTGCACTTGTTAATGATCTACTACTGAATCAGAGCTTGGCCAAGTTAGTAAAATCCATCTGTAATCAACATGATGTGCAACACAACTAAAAGGCTTGTAACTGATTTGAAAAAGCAGAGAGATTAGGTTTAGAGTAGTGGGCTTTAAGTTATGGAAAGCTATGCTCTCTTTCCATCAGATTCATTGTAACCATTTATCTCAGCGTAATCTCTCCTGAGGGCAGGTATGAGATTACCTGCTATTAAGCCTTTTAGTGTCAGTCATTCAAACAGGAGGAGGAGGGAGGGCATCTGAGCTCTGGGCATGAAAAAGAGAGCAGAGGGCTGGCCACGTCTGTTCATCCACACACACACACACACACACACACACACAGCGGATCAATCAGTGCGGTTCAGTCCTGCCTCCCTCTGATGAGACTTGTCTCCGTGGAGACCGGACTAGGACTCAGCTGCCAGCAAGGCCCATTAGCGGTCAAAGCAGTCAGATCCCTCAGCTTTTAACTGGCCAGATGGAGGTCTCCAGAGCAGGGTACAGATATCTATCACACTACCACCAAGGGCTACGGAAATAGAAGAAAAGAGGAGAAGACGCTCATTGCTAAGAAATTTGCAAAATTTTTGGACATGTGTACCCTTAATATAACCAAAGTGCCAGAAGGAGGAAAAGTTCCTCACTTGCATACCGTTATCTATGTATTGTATGCACTGTGTCTGTAAAAAAATCATGACTGCATGATCAAGGGAACATCACTAAACCTAATACTATAACTTATGAATTATTTAATATGCTCAAAATTAAAAATGTTTTAGCTGCAAACAGACAGTATTTCAACTCTGAGACTTACTGAAAGCCACGTAATGTTGGAAAAACCTCTCAAACTTTGTGATGGTTGTAAAATGACTTTCAGTTCAAGTAATAACTTCCAAATTGCCTTCATTGGATCTATAAGGTCTTCTCTAACTGCAGTACCATACATGTAACTTTTAGTCCACAGAGAAAAGAAGCAGACTTTCCACACCAGCCTGTGCAATTCTGGCTGATGTTGTAATGAAACACTGTTTTTAACACCGGTGGGATAAAACACAATACTCTTTCACAACTTCTCTCCACTGCTGATTCCTTTGAACATAATCATTACTGGAAAAAAAAACAACTTGTTCTCAGGCTGTTACATAAAGACCTATGTTCAATTCGTTACTCTTAAGTCTCTCTGATCCCTCAAAACATTGGCTGTGAATTTCTAAATCACATGATCCCTGTGCTATGTGAGGGTCTCCAAGGGTCATTTTTGCCTACTTACAGATCCCTTTGCACAGATCCTCCCACTCAAAAAATGCAAATTATTTTCCTTCTCCAACTTTTCCATCAGCCCAGTTTAAGCCTGAGGTAAATCCAGTCACATGTCCTTAATGTTTACTGTGCAACTCAGGATGTCTCTTAGCAAATAAGTAAATTCTAACTGTCTGGAGAGAGACTTCTTAAATGATATTCTGTCTTTTTTTAAACAACACTCAATGTTAATTATCAGATTTACATGCATTTTCTCGTTACTGTGTGGTGTATGGTGTCTAATTTTTTCTAAATATATAAATAACTGACAAGAAAAAAAACAATACCAACTCAAAGCACCATAACTGACTCTACGGACAGTGAGGACAGTGTTCAGCAAGACTGGACAAGAAAACCAGCATGACCATATGCCACCGAGCAGCTGTGATGATTCTGATAAATCAGCACCTGCCACTGTATCAGGACAGTCATCTCTGATAAGACAGACATTCTTGTTGTGGTGAGGATGGCCATTTTCTCAGCTGCAGCGCTGATGAAAAGGGAGCTCCTTTATGGCACTCTGTTGTAGCATTATCTCCAGTAAAACAAACAAAGGCCATTACGGTGAATGGAGCCCGGTGATGGTGCAGCCAGGTCCCCTCAGCATGCACTACTTAGAGCCAGCAGCCTGTCTGACCCCCCAGGAAATGACCAGTATTGATCAGACGGCAGCTGTCACATCAGTTCTTTCATTGGAGAAAGGACTGAAAGGCAGATATAAAAGTACGACAAAGTCTTGGAGAATATTTTTTTTAAATGGCCTTACTTTTATGCTGATGAGTGGCGAACGGAAACACACCTATGCTGCAATCTTTACATGGGCTATCAGTCCGCGGGGATAAACCCAATTTTTCCAGCCTAAGAAAACTAGGGAACTTTACTCCAACATTCAGAGTAGCGTGAGATGAAACGGTGAAGCAACACAGAAACGCTGGACTCAGAAAGTTAGACAAACTTACCTTCGTTAGGAAGAAAGCAAACTTCCAACCTGCTTCCTTTTGTAAGTCTGGCAGTGGTACGCGGCTGTCTTCCGTTTGGGAGATGCCGGGGAAAAGTAGCCTACGAAAGTAAAACTAGCACCTGTAATATCCTTTCCTGCTCCAGCGACGGCACTGGCAGACGAACCTGCTTTATCTCCTTTACAGGCTACCTGGTTCCGTGTCTTCGCTGGTGCGGAATTGAGCGGCTCCCGGATCTCTGGAGTGTTTGAGGCTGACACTGTAGCAGGAGCTCCGTCAGCAACCGCTAAGCTCTGAAGCTGTGCCAGCCAGCGGAGTGCACGCAGCTCGCGCAGAGGGCTGTCCGCCGTGAGTGCTCGCGCAGTGCGCACGTGAGCGCGCGCGGCACTGCTCTAACGCACACACCCTAGAGAAACAGCAGCAGTCTTACAACAATGTGTAGTCAAATACTACAAGTTAATCCAGGCTGTAAAGTATTTTATAGTTATAGTGTTTTAGGAATTTAAGTTATATCTTTATTTTTTGTTATCGCTCACGTTTCTATAACATTAGGGAGTTAAATTTGACAGGCTCAGTTGTGAGAGTATCATTAGAAAGTTTCTTTCCTAAAGTATCATTCCCTAAATATCCCTATCACAAGGGAAGCTTTGACCTCTTAGGGAGCCTCTGGGGGTAAAAGTTAGCTATGGTCCTGCACTACCCCTCCTCCCATTCCTTTGTCATAGTGTGTGCCCTGCTATACTTAAAGAGTGTCTACCTATTCCTTAAGTCACCTGGAAACACAAACATACTCCCAACAACAAATTAATAATTTAAACAACCACAAACTAATTGCCACACTGTGAACTTGGTTAACTGTTGCCTATGAGGCCTCAGAGCCTCAAGGAATATCATTATCAGTACCATTTACATAGTCAAATAAAGCTGCTCTCTAATTTTTTTTATCACCACATAAATCCCTGGCCTGATGTAACCTTACACAAAAAGTACCCTTACGGAGTACTGAGCAATACAGATTTAAAATGAAATGAACGAGAGAACACTGCGTCAAATAAGTAGTCACTAAGTACTGGGAGATACCATGAGTTTACATATCAGCATTGGTATCAGGAGAGAAAAAGTGCAGTTGCTGCATCCCAAGTCCATTATTCTCTTTTATTATTTCTACAAAAAACTGTGGCTTAAAAATGTACAATATGTGACAATTCTCTGTCCACATCATTTTCAAACACTGGTGTTGTGGAGGTTTTATGTGTGTGTCTTTAGTTATTGTCTGTATTGAAGTGAGACTTTGATTAATTATACATTCTGTTAGGATCTCAGTGTTTTTGCTGCATAGGTGCAAATCCATCACTGAGATCAGACGATTGCAAATTAGTTCTACATTTCTACATTAGAGATGATTGAATAAAACTACTTGAGACTTCCAGACTCATAATTAATTTAACACACCATATTACTGCAGGACTGCTCTGCGGCATTACTGGAGCTCTTAATAATGGTCTATGGACTAGCAGCAGTCTGTGTTTAGAGTGTGTGATTGCTGCAGTGACTCTCTTTTGTACACACAAACCCTCAGAAATTCATTTCCTTGTGTGAGTCAGGAATGAGGGAGGATGGTGGAACTTGTCTGGTGCAAGTCCTCCACACTTCCTTTTGTTTTTCTACTTCCTCATGTTTTGATTTGCACACCCAGAATTTAGGAATTTTCAACATTGTACACTTTATTCATGGTCTTCATGTCCTTACTTGGCTGGTCCAAATAATCTAGATATTACTACATTAAATAGCTATATAATTTGCCATTTCTCAATCTCTATTGATCAAATGAACATTTTACTTAATCTCTCTCCATTAATGCCATGAAGAGATGAGCAGATAAACCTTTATTCTGGTTAGGCAGGATGCATTTCCAGATGCAACTGCAGAGGGAAAGTTGACAGAGCCACTTTTTTTAAAATGCGTAGTTAGTCTCTTTCCTCAAGACACTTAAACCAACTTCCTTGTATATTCTTAAAAACTATAACATGGCAGATTAGCACAATTTTAGTGAGTTAAAACAGTGTTCCATGGTTATGTCTATCTGTTTAATCTGAACTGTATGCTTATAAGTAATAAGCAGGAATAAAAAAAATCTTATTAAATTATTGATCACAGATGAAGAAAATATCCTAAAAAGGCCTGGATGAATTGCATTTGGGAAAACCTCAACCTTTTACTTTCGGTCCCTGCTTTTAATATTGAAATGACTCCATTAGTGCTGATATCGTAGCTGGAACAAGGGCAGTGCATCTCTCATCCTGCAGCTGGCCGGCAGGCAATGTTCTCTGCATTCAAGGCTGGTCCTCTCAAAACCTGATGTGCGTCACTGGTAATTAAATTAAAAACCTGCCTCTTCCAAATCCAGGCAGTCTGTTGGGTCTGGATTCACTCATTAGTGTGAATCTACTTAAGGCCAATTTCTTTCCAAAGCAAACCAATAAAACAAGTATTTGGTGATATAACATAAAGATAACAGGGAGATTTACCAAATAGACCTGTAGTTGAAAATTTCAAGAAATAATAGTGGTTGCACATGTAATAATAACAGCACGCTTATTTAATCTCACAGTCGCAACATTAATTTAACAGTGTTAACACATTTAAAAATAAATTTCCATTAAAATATCTGGAAATACAATATTTTACAAATGAACTGCAGTACCCTGAGCATGGTAATGGAGCCCCAAACTTTCACTGAATAAACTTGTGTCCAAACACTACCCCCTGCTGGAGATAAAGTAACTTGCACACACAGCATCCAGGGTTTGAAGATCTAAACTTTTGTTTGTCTTTTGAAGTGTTTTTAAAAGAGATGTATTCATTAACAAGGAGTTGTGATCATGAGAGATATTTTCTAATATTATAAAACAAATGTAAAAAAATATAAAAATACATCCTATCTTGCGAGTCAGCATTGATTAGATACTACTTGATGGCATGAAGCTGACTGATAAAAGTGAACAGTAGTGTTGATTGTTCTGGAGGCTCATCAACAACAAAAGAATCTTCTCCCTAGAGGACAGCTGCAGCTCTGCAAGTGGTTAGGAAAGGGGATTTTTGTGTAATTATATTTAAATGATGTCACTTGTTGTTCATTTGTGGGCATTTTCAACACAATTCCATAAGCACAAACCTTGTTGATTCATGAATTTGCCATATAATACCAAATGCTGTGATAACGGTTGAGCAGACATCAGAGAGATTTTTTATGATCTGACATCTGCTTTAAATTGTGGATAAATTCAGAGCTGTGTAGATCAAATTAGTTGTAGTGCAGAAGAACCCTATCAGGTTGCAGAGGCTGGACAGGCCATGGTAGCGGCCAAAAGTGCCCTTGTAGGCTCTATACTTGGGGTCCTGCTCTTTGAGCTTAGCATAAGCTTCCTTCTGGCTACCAAGGCCAATCTGGTCCCCTAGGCCATGCTCCTTCTCCACCTTCCTCATCTGGAACATCACCTCAGTGGCTGCTGGGCCAAACCACTGGGAGTTCACACCTGCTGTGATAAGCGCCAAAAAGTACAGACCCATCTGCAAGACAAGAAAAGATATCATACTTGAGAACATAATGATGATTACTTCCTTGCAAAGGCTGTGATTCAAATAGATGCAAGTCTATATGTAGTTGTTATGACTGACCTGCAAACTTTCGTGCCAGTCCAGCAGCTCTCTGGGGTGGTAGACAGCGTACAAAGCCAGGCTGACAGCGTTGCTGCCTATCAGGCAGTAGAAGTATACAGGGAAGAGCTTACTCTGTACCAGCCCAAATGTGTGCCGAGTCACCTGCCACACTAATGCGAAACCTGCAGACCCAGTCATCAAGATCAAGAAAAGGGGTCAGGGATCAAAATGACACGATGAAACAGGAATGTGTAAGTTGCATTCATGACTCCTCTGTTTATGCTTCTTATACCTGCAATGAACGTGACCCAGACCTGCATACCCCAGGTGAAAGAGATCACCAGAAGGTGCAGCACTTTAACCACATCTGTGGGCTCCCCCTCTGTTACCATGGTGTCCCTCTGCAACATACATACATTATATACACAATTAGTCCATGTTAGTTCATGTGCCATCTTGATATCGGCATTACTCCTTTACTGGAAACCTACACACCCCACTACTGCACAAATGAAAACTGCAAAATGATTCCTTTTTCTTTTCTACTGACATTTTTATAAACACAATTCTCTACTTTTAATACTTAATGAGAAATATTATTTTAATGTTAAAAAAATCTTTTGCCAATGATACTTTTAAAAAAAGGTTATTACATATTAAGTTGATTCAAAAAGAATATTAAGTCTGTTTTTAGTGAGGTTAAAGGTGGCCTGCGGTCTCAAGGACCTCAAACAGAGCACTAGAATTATGTAACAGGTTCATAGAGATAGTGTCCTGTCTGTCCGTCCAGCCTGCTGGTCTCCACACATGCAACAGACCTGATAACTCCTGATAACAGAGATCAGGCAGAGCAGAGAAAATTGAAAATTCACCGACAATTACCATCAATATGAGCATTTTTGAGGCAACAGTCTATCAGTAAAGGGTGATAAAGGTCAATGCGTGACACAGTCGACCTGAAGTCTCCATAACAGGGAAAAGCTTGTGACTGACGAGCTAACCAGCTTTAGCCTGTGAGCTATGGGAAAATAATCGGTACACACCTTTTATGTCGACAACGTTACTTAATTCATTTTTTATTTCCCGAGTACAGTAACTCACTACACGTTACACAAACCTGCACTTACCTTTCTTTGCTCTTTCTGTGAGTTCTTGGGAATACAAAATACTTTAAATGATAGTGTGGTTCAAGGTTCAGTCGAGTTACTTCCTTAGTCATTGTGATATGTGAACGAGCCCCGCCCCCGTGGAGATACGGACCAATGGTATCTCTTGACAGCCCATATTTTATTTTTTTATTTTATTTTTTCATCCAATCTTTTGCAGCTTTTATCAGTATGTTTTTCCCTTAAGTTTTGTTTTATTTATTTATGTTATTTGCTGCGTCGCCGCATGTGAACAGTATATTCGAGGTGCTAATGCTATATATCATGTTTGGTAAAGCATTTCAGATGAAGTTCATTTTAACATTCTTACTCTGGAAATTTCTCGTTTCACAGAGCAGTGAGTCCCCGCCCCTTACTGCCTACGTTTAGCCTGGTACGACCAAGATATTATTAAAGATTTATATTAATATTCATATTCAAAATATTGACAAACTTGTCAGTTTTTGACCATGTGACTCCTCTGTGCTTTTCCTGCTCTGATGCTACAGTTTAACTTAGCGTCAAACAGTGATTACCACTTATTGTGGTCACAGTGGCCACATACAAAGGCATGCTTTACTTCACAAGTTAAATGATTTCTCAAGTTTATACCAGGGTAAAAGGTAGATATACAAAAAATACAACATCAGATATCAGAAATGTGCCTCAGCAAGACCCAATAAATAGCAATAGTATTTACGAACACTCTAAAGTAATTTTTAATGTTGTATTTGCAAGTCACTGTACAGATTGCTCACTCTAAAAACGATACAGAAGCCCATTAGAGTAGTTATACTGAGTATGTATATGTAATTACTGATACTGATATTGACTGATTGTATGCCCTCTAAAGTCATTAAGTCAACCAGTCAATTCAGAATTCCACTTTCAGTTAAAAAAAAGTCAAAATTGTATGCGTTTTCTTCAAATGTTTGTTTTAAATCATATTTTTACTCAACTTAAAGCAGATACATAAAACACAACTTTAAATTTTGATGTAGTTTTCAGAGGCTTCCATTGTATTGTAGGTTATTATTGCCTTTATTGGTATAGTGGACTTCACAGGATGCCTCAGTTTATATGGTCTTAACCTCAGATTTCAGAAGTTCTAACCATAAAAAGAAACACTGCCGCTCCTCTCGCACTTCATCATCACTTCCCAGCAGCAGTATGTCTGGCTGCTGCAACAAGTAAATTTCTACTTGAGAAGATTTTACTTGTTTGGCACTGCAACGCAGCAAGTAACACACACATAATTCTCTCTCTCTCTCTCTCTCTCTCTCTCTCTCTCTCTCTCTCTCTCACACACACACACACACACACACACACACGCACACACACACACACACACACACACACACTAATGAAATGATTTATAGAAAAAATAAGTTCAGAGAGTATTTTATTTTTAGTAGATGGCTTCCAGGGGAATCTTCTTCTTTCAACCCTGAAATTTAATGTCCACATGCTGATTTTTTATAAACTCTATTTTTAAGTTTGTTGATTTGTTAACTTGGTTGTAGACAAACAGCGTATTTTACATGTACAGCTGATCTGTGAAACACTGTATATAGCCCATTTTACAACAGATTAGCATTCATTTGGAATTATTTGGTGGTTTAGCAACTCAGCACAGTCTGTATTTGGCTTATGATAACTACTAAACTACTAAACTACTGTAGGAAACCCCAAATGATAAGGAATTTATGAACCTGTAAGAATAAATGTCGATTGTAATTCCCCTGTTTAGCCACAAGAGCATTAATGAAGTAGGTTGATTACTGATAGGTTACTGGATGACAACTACAGTGTTTTTTATCTTTTTTTCACAGTAGACACTTTTGCTTGTCATAAAAAGGAAAAGAGAAAGCAAAGTTCTAACCAGGATCATCATTAACAATGGCTGAATTTTAATTTCATTTAAGACTTTAAGTTCCATGACCCTACTTTTATTGCAGGTTTAAAGCTGATCAAATAATGTTTTTACATTAAAATGGCTCAAATGATTGCTTTAGTTTTATCTAATTAATCAATGTGAATACCAAAGTTCAAAAAAACAAGCTAACTTCTTCCTGCCCAGCACCAAAGAGCAAACAAAGTCAGCAACTACCTCTTGAACATTGTGCAGCTTTAACCAGCAAAAGAGCCAAATATAAAGGTGTTGGAGGAGAGAAAAAACAGTCAGAAAGCCATTTATGGACTTCACTTTGTGTATTGTGGCATTGTGGTGTTAAAACAGGAAAGAGCCTTCCACAAAGTGTTGCTGTAGAACTGAAAGGACACTTCTGATGAAACAACACTATATGTTGTAACAGTAAGATTTCCCTTAAGTGGAACTAAAGGACCTTTCCAAAACCATAAATTATAGACTCAGTGAAAAGGATTTGGGGGTAAATAAAGAGGGAGGTACATGTGGATTAGGTTTTACAGTTTAAATATTAAATTTTGAAACTTGATGAAACAAAGACATACAGACATTGAATGTTTAATGAGGAAAATACATATATAAGAACATAGAGCAAATGTTTATGAGAAGTAACATATAAATTAATTAAAAAGTCTCCTTATCTTTTCTCTCCATCTTGTCTTAGTGCTATATAACTGGAGCTATCAACAGATTCTTCAGACCAGAGCCCACAGACACTGTTAGAAATGATCCAATCTCCTCTCAGGAATCTACATTTGACAATGAGCCTGCAATCTTTGGCCATGCTGAGGTTGACACCAGCGGAGGAGACGTCGATGAGGAGCTGCCTCCTGCAACAGTCTCTGGGCTCAGCTTGTCTCGTTCAGTTGTCGTCTGGGAACATTGCACCACAGAAATCGACTTAGAGCCTCCTGAAGAGAGCATGCAGCTGTGCAGGGACAGTGACAGCGAACAGTCTGATGAAGGTGATGATGATATGAGAGAGGAATGGTTCAACCAAGAAGGAAATGATGATGCAGGGCTGCTCAGCACTGAAGATGCAAAAGAAGAGGAGCAAGAAGAAGACAAAGGTTGGACATTGTCTACTCCTGGACAAGATGAGAAGCAGGAGAATGATGAGTATGAAGAACATGTGAACACCGTCTCATTAAGACTTACAGGTGATGCAATAGCTGAAGATGAGGAGGGAAGAGGAAGAATCGCCAGCGCTGAAGAGGAGACTGAGACACCAGTAACACCAGATGATCAACAAAAACTGGATGAAACCATGACAGAGATCAAACAGAAGGAAAATGAAGACAATAAAATGAACAGTGAAGATGAACATGATGTGGAGGCAGGAGACATCGAGGCACAATTGTGCACAAACACACATTTAAATCAAACAGAGGAGGTTGAAATGCACATAGAAGAGGAAGGGGTGCAAAGGGATGAGACAGATACAGTGGTGCAACATGAGGATGTAGAAGGCAGTGATGATTTGTCACTGCTGGTCAGTAAAATTAAAAACAAATCTGATGAGGGTGCAAAAGAAGCAGGAAATCAGCCCTCAGTCAGTGATGAGTCAGATGACCTTGGAGATTTCAAGGCAGAACCAAGCTTAACTTCACTGCATGTTGAATTACAAATGGCCGAAAACAAAACTAACACTGTGTCTGGGGATGGGCTCATTGTTGGACAAGAGCATGTGACGGCTCAGAGAAGTGTAAGTGATAAAGCTGATGAGGAAAAAGAGAAGGAGGATGAGAAGGAGCTGGATGCTGTCACTGAGGAAGAAAGTGAAAATGAGGCTGCAAAGAACCAGACAACAGATGAAGAGTCAGAGCAGGAAGAAGACATTAAACCAGTTACAGAGGACCAGCAAGAGGAAGACATCGCTACAGGTCATGTTACATTCAGCGAAGAAGATGTGCTGAACCCTGAAGCAGAGCTGTACACAGCTGAATTTACAGACACCAAAGTGCAAACCAAAACAAGAGAGATGGATGAAGGTGAAGCAGAAGGCCACGTCGGAGTGATGGATGGAGAATCTGATATAACAACAGCAGACATTTCCAAAGATGAGAGATTGTTTGATAAAGATCAGGGGGAAGAGGAAAGGCCCTCAAGTGAAGTATGCAACAAAGAAAGTTACATTGAAGACCTATGTAAAATAACCTCAGTTACAGTAAGACCTGAAGGCGAGACTGAACAGGAAATGAGTGGAGAGTTTAAAAATATTCCTCCAGGGATGTGTGAAGGCCAGCTTGTTGTGTTGCGGGAACTACATTCTCCAGCATGTGAGGAAACTCAAGAGGGAGTTCCTGGATACAACAATGAGCCAGGGTCAGATGAAAATACAACACAAAGGTTCCTGGAAGTAGGAGATTGCGAGGAAGTCCAGACTATGCAGTTACCAGAAGAGGTGGAGGGCAAAGAGCTTGAGAGCCTTCAAAACAGCAGCTGTAGCTCCGGGGTTGACTATTTATTGGAGACGGAGCATATGGGTGAAGAACAAGAAAGCACAGAAGATACTAAGAATAGCTTCGATTTGGATGTGGAGGAGCACGCTGGAGTAGTGCTTCTGACTGATGCTGGACTGCCACAAGAAACAAAGACATCGCTTGGTGAATCAATAAATCAAGAATCAGGACATTCATTTGAAGAGGAAGAAGAAAAAATACTGGTTGACTCAATGAAGACGGGGACTGAACACTCAGAAGAGGAATCTGAGATTCATGTCGGCCTAACAGATGAGAGTGATAAGAAATTAAAGGAGCTGCAGGATGTAACTGAAGAGGTGCTGGTTGAGTTTGAGACGGATAAGGAATTATGTGATTTGCATGAAGCTGATGCTGCTGCAGTTGGCTGTGAGACAACAGGAACTGTAGCAGCAGAGAGGAATGAAATTTTTAAATTCCTTGAGGCTGAAGTCCAGATGATGACAGAGGTGAGCTTCTTACAGGAGTTGGAAGATGCCTTAAACTCAGAGCAAAGCAGCAACAGGACACCTGATTTGCATGAAGACTTCACTGAATCTGGATTCTTGAAACAATCGGTTGAGACTGAACCAAAGCTACTTGGAGATATTGTTGTAGGCATGGAAAAGGCAGAAACAATTATGGGCGAATCAGGATATGGAGTCAAGGAGGCAATAGAGGGCGATGTGCAGTACAATGATAAAATGGACAATATTGTTCAGCAAGTAGAGAAAATGGCAGCTGATCTAACCACAGAAAGCACAGAAATAGAACATGCCCTGATTGCAGAATCTGAGTCGCTGGAGAAACAAAATCAGCTATCAGAAGAAGCACTTGAGATTAGCAATGAGGAGGATAAAGAAGCTATTGAATCAATGATAAGTGAGTCTGAACCAAAAGATTTGATTGCAATATCAGCAGAGGAAACAACAAAGCATATGATGGATTCAGAGGGGGGTTACACTGCAGAAACAGTTAGCCCTATCAGTAAATGTCAAGATGTGATTGAAGATGAAATCCTTGACTTGTGGATAGAGACAGTTTTGTCAGAGGACACTGAAGGCATAAAACAACAAGAGAGGCCTGTGTCTGGACAAGAAGTGGACACAGAAATGGAGCCATTAAATGACGATAAGGATGAAATCTCACCAGAGAAAGATAAAGAGCAGCTCGAGGAGTCAAATACAGCGGAATCTGAACTAGTTGATGACACAGACATGTCTTCATCAACAGCAGAATCTGGATTTTTAGATCAGGGCAGCACTGGGTCATTTCAAGCCATATATGACATGTTGGCTAACATGTCTGAATCAGCAGACATCTTTGAACAGCCTACACAACAATCAGACATTACATCTCAGGATATGCTGATGGAGGAAACAGCTGAGACAGAGCGATCAAATGTGCAAGAGGAGGAATCAGTCACCGAGACAGGATTTCACCCTGATTCAGAAGTGTCAGAGGCTGCACATCAGGAATTGGATAATCTACAAGAAAAAACAGATGAGAAAACTGGACTGCAGGAAGAAATTGTTCCTGAGATAACCGACATAGAGAGGGTAACTGAGTGGAAAAACATTGAAGAGGCAAGTGTCAAGTCAGTGACAGAAATAAGCACTCTTATTAAAGTCGAGGAAACAAAAATTGAAGATGAACCTCTTGATATAACTGTGTCTGACTCTCTGGAGGAAACTGCACAAACTGACTCAGGGCATTCTAGAAGCATCTCAGAGGCTTCGCTGGAGGAAGGAATTGTGTCAACAGAATCTGGATCACCATGTGATACCTGCACTGAATCACTCTCACTGGACAACCAACAGCCCAGATGGTCAACAGATATCACTGAGTCATTGCCTGTGCTGATCAGGGCAGAGATGGCACAACAGCCATTGACAGACTTTGAATATCAGATGGAGGTATTAATTCATATGTAACATATTTTACCAAAACATGACTTAAATCGCAAATAAAATCAGAAAGCATTTATGACTTGCAAACGTGTATGAATCCAACTTTTTTTGGTCATTGCAGGTGGATTCCTCTGTGTTGGACTTTTCTCCACAAAAGTCAAGAATTGCTGTCAAAAACCCCCATGTAAGGCCACCCAAAGACCCCCGCTCCCTGCTGCACATGCCCTCATTGGATCCCACACCCTCTTCACATCTGCCAGTAAAAGTCCCTGCTGGTGTGCCTTTGGGGGGCTTGGGAATTGGCATAAAACTGCCAGGTAGGTCACTTGCATCACATGGAAAGCCACTTCCTTGAGTCACTACCTTGTCTGGTTACTTTTTATAGTCTGCATAACAATGTACTGCAATTTGTTTTGTTTTCTAGGGCTCGGTGCAGGTTTTCCTGTTTTAAAAAAGACACGAGTGGTAAAAGATGAAAATAGCCAAGACACCTCTTCACAGGTACTATAGATAAACTCTAAATGCCATTTTTCACTTATGTTGAGAGGTGTATTTGTTTGTAACGTTAGTGCAATATCAACAGGAACCTGAGACAAAGCCAGAGGTGAAGACTGAAACTCCCAAAGAAGATGAGACCCAACACAAACCCAGATGGATGCCACCAAGACATCCAGGGTAAAGTGACATCTTTGAGTATTTTTATTTTTATATTTATTCCAAAAATGACATCTTGTATTCAAACACTTTTTGATTCTTAATTTTCTTATGTCTCTCTAGGTTTGGAAATCCACTCATGTCTGAGCTGAAGACAAAACTGAAGAAAACCTCAAAAGAATGAGAAGAAGATGAATTGTAATGCTTTGTGTAAATAGCTGCATAAATTATACAAATAGCTTTATTTTTCGTATATTTATCAAACTGAATATGGTGATAAAACATCATATTAATTGTGTGCCCTATGTTTTGTAATAAAGCTTACCTGATGGAATGGAAAAAGGAGTTTTCATACAAAAAGTGTTCATACCTTGCTCGTGTGGGTTTTTAGCAGACACACTCATTAAAGCCTCAAGTCTCAATTATTAAAACTAAAGACAGGTGACTAAAATAAACATTGAAATAATCATAAATTAAACATTTTGATGTTATTATCAATATTGCTGTCATTACACTGACAAAAGCCATAGCCAGAACTGATAAACTGATTTAAATTAAGAGAAAAAGCTGAATTAAAGAAAAACTTATTATGATAAAGAATATTTTAAACCTTGAAGAGGGGAAATTACAGAAATGTATTTGTATCTTGTTTCTTCTGGACAGTAGATGCCACTGTTGCCCCATGAGTGAACGATACTCTCCCTAAAGTCTAAGAAGAAGAACCCTTAAGCTGTGATTGGTTAAAATCATCCAATGAGCGTTAGGAGAGCTGACGTTTGAATCAGAGCGGCGCTCCAGTAGTTGTGATTTCACGTACAGTGTTATTTTGACATTCCGTTGACGTTAGTAGATAACGATACGAGTTTTCTTCAACAGACTCGAGTCTCAAAACGTAAGTATTTTTTTTACCCCTGACTTAAAGCTCCAGCAAAAGTGCCTGTATGAATAGATAAGTAAAAGTTGTTTACTCTTTAACAACTAACCTGAACGATAACAAGCTAACGTTAGCTTAGCCTCGTTTCGGGAGTGTCTGAACCCCGGAGCTGAACATCACTAAGTTACTGACGTTATAAACTCCGTAATATAAATTACTTAGCTGGCTCTAGTTACGAAGGTATTGAAAAATTATCGAGTTTACTAAATATTTAGTGCTAAATGTAACTAATTAACGTTAACTTAGTCAAACTGCCACAGCACAGTGTCGTACTGTGAACAATGCGTGCTGTCAGTGCCAAATTGAAAAGTGGTACACAAAGTGTCACTGGTCATCTGTTGGCTTTGTTTTATAATTTAGAAACTTTGTTAAAAGTGCTATTTTGATTTGCCTTTTTTACTTATGTTTAATAACTTGCTGTACACCGGAATGTTTTTAAAAGTTAGCGCTATATTGGTTTGTGCTTCAAATCCCACAATTCAAGTGCTGAGGGAATTTCTATCTCTGAGCTGGTAATTACTGTAGTGTAATGGCCTTAACTGTTGTGTATTGTAAGTCAACATGATCTTGCAATGTAAAAGTAAAAAGGTTTTGTATTATCTGTTTTGTTTAATCCACAGGCTGCAGCATGAAGAGTCTGAAAAGTCATCTGAAAGAAATGTGTTGAGGAGTGTGAGTTGTGTGCTTAATCTTTAAAACCGAACGATCTCTGTTTTCCTCTTGTGAAGGCAAAAGAGAAATCGTCTGCCATGGCAAATGAGACAGCGGTGCGAATCTCGTGTATTCAGGAAGAGGCTGATGAATGCAGAGAAAATATTCCCCCTGAAGCCACTGCTGCGGTTGGGACAGCAAAGCTTGAGTTACAAGTTGGGGATGTGGAGGGGTATTCTTCTACACAGCCAAGTGGAAAAAATGCGCCCCCTTCTGACACCTTTCATTTGTCGACCCCATCTCCAACAAGTGGCAAAGGTGAAATCAGGGCAAAGTCACGTCTCTCTGGTATCCAGTCTGCTCTTACACCAATTTTAAAATTCTTAAATATTAGTAATAAATGTCCATCTCCAGATGTCCATGGAAACAATCCTAATCCGACCGACCCTATTTTATCCAATACTATGGCAAATTGTCAAAAATCAGCTGGAGGATATAGCCAACATCCTAACTCACAT
Organism: Acanthurus lineatus; assembly: GCA_029814665.1. Classification (NCBI taxonomy): domain Eukaryota; kingdom Metazoa; phylum Chordata; class Actinopteri; order Acanthuriformes; family Acanthuridae; genus Acanthurus; species Acanthurus lineatus. Next base: position 19,105,221 of record JAPZDV010000009.1, on the reverse strand, counting down.
TTCTTTAGCAGCCAATCTGAGCAACGATTAGGTGACACTAATGATCCTGTGCACTGGCTGCATGACGAATTCTTGCCAGAGATTACTCTACTTGATGCTACATGTGATTCCACAATGCAGCTCACTAAAAATGATTCACCTCTTCCTGACAGTGTGCCTTCTACCCCTGCAATATCTGAGTCTGTGAGCTCATTTACCACTCTCCACTCCAACTTGAGTGCCTCCACAAATTTAAACACTACCACTCAAATTCCCTGCCCTCAGACCAGGACACTGAGTCCTCTCCAGTCTGATGTTAGTTGTCCCAAAGCACAGTGTAAGGCTACAGATCAGGCTGGTTCAGTCTCTAACACCACTAAAACTATCCTTGCTATGAATCAGAGTAATTCAGCTGGTAATACAGGCAGTTTATGTGAGATACAAGATGCTCCTTTTGATAGAAATTCTCTAAACAAATCCAGTGATAATACTGTTTTAGGCAAAGCTGACGCAACAAACTTTTGCCTCCAAAACAACACTTTCAATTCTAAACAGAATGACACAATAACTGTGTCAGAAACAAACTCAAGTGACAGTCACAAGACCACTAAAGACAAGACCCCTCCTAAGATCTGTATTGCTGAAGAAAACCATTCGAAAGTCCTTCCGCCTGACTTGTTGAAACCTAATGGAACAATAGCTGAGAAAGATGACAAGATGGTTGACATCCCTGAGAACATTGATGCTCCTCTGTGTATGCTGGATGACAGATACTTCCCAGAGATTACTCTCCTTAATGTAACTCGTGATTCAGATTTTTCACCAGAAGGAGACATGTCCTCCTTGCAGGTCACACAGGATGTCTCACCAGTGGGTAGTTTACAAAACAACATTCCTTCCTCTGAGCTCAGTGGACAGGTTGTGACAGAGCCTGGTACATTGGACATGATTCAAAGTGGAGATTTGTCAAGTACTCTTGATGGAAATGCAACACACACTATAAGCTCCCTTAGTGAGCAATCTGATAAGTGTGTGGGTGAAAACACACCAAAGGCTTCCTTGGAGGCTACACGAGATATTTCACTGGACAGTGCTTTAGAAGAGAGTCTGCCTTCATCTGAGCCTAATGGACAAAACATGGGGAAGACTCAAACATCAGCTGAGGATGCACAAGTCCACCCTGCTAATGTTACCCGTGACATAAGCTCCTCCAGTGACATGTCTATTCACTGTGCTGCATCTCAGTTATCTACATCTGATATGCAGTGTAACACTAGTTCAAAAAATGTCACCTCTGAGCTTCATGGTGAACTTGTGGTGGCCTCTAATACTGTGGGAGTGAATAATGAAGATGTACTTACCAGCCATCACACCGAGGTGACCACCAAGGTGGCACAACCAAGTCCAAAGAGAACAGGGTCTGTGAACAGCACATTTACATTTGTTGAGCAGTCCAGTCTGAGTGCATCTACCAATGTAAACACTACTGCTCCAGTAAGCTGCCCTCAGAATAAAACACTGGATCTTCCCCAATCGAATGTCAACAGTCCCCAACCAGAGAGTGACGCTAAAGATCAGGCAGCTTCATTCTCGAAGAACACCACTGAAACTTCTCCTTGTATAAATCAAAATTGCTCAGCTGCAAAGACAAGTAGTTCCTGTGATGTGCAGAATGTTACGTTTGATAGGCATTCTCTTCAAAAATCTAGTGGCAGTATTATTCCAGGGGAAGCTGGTGCTGCTACCTTTTGCCTTCAGAACAACACTTTCGATACTAGATCTCCTAAGCAGAATGGCACAATAACCATGTCAGAAATGGTTTCAAGTGACAGTCACCAAAACACTTTGGACAAGTCCTCTCCTCCTGAGGTGTGTAATGCAACAAGTAGCCCCAAGGACAACAAATCTGAAGTGCAACCCCCTGAACTGCCAAAACATAACAGTACAACAGCTGGAACAGACCCAAGTACTAAGATGGGTGAAACTCCAGAGAGCACGTTTGAAGCTAATCCAGCTGTGAAGGTGGATTCTGAGATTGATCGATGTGAGACTAAAGATCATCCACAATCAGGTCTGCCTTTGAGAGATGGTTTCTCCGTCTCTTTGGGCCATGAAAGCATGGACACAGAGGAGGATAACAAAGCAAACACATTAAACTTGGACGACACCCTAGATTTAAGGGTAGACTCTTTAATTACTTCAACACCAATGACTAACTGCAAAATGTTCAACTTCAACACTGAACGAGAGGAGGGAAGAACCATTGGGGCCCAGAAAAAACTGTATGGGGATGGTCCCATTAAGTCAGGTCAGGAGACATCAGACGTTCCATCAAACATCGTCTGTGACCGAAAAACATTCTTGACGCAACCCACTGTTAAATCCCTTTTACCTCCTTTGAAAGCTTCATCCCAGTTGTTAAAGTTCAAGCCAGCCTCCATACTTCCAGGAAAATTTGAGCCATTAACATCAGGCCTGCCCATGACGAGACAAAGAACCCAAGCCGAAGCTATGAAAAATACTGCTGCCTCTGATGCACCCAGTGGGGTAAGATTCTTATTGTAAAATGTCAAAATGTTGAGAGCACTTTCTGTTTAATGAAATAAATCAAATGATCTCAGTTTGTTTGTTAATCCACCTTTTTATCAGTGAGGATGCATTTTTCAATGACAACCTGTTAATGGCTTTCTCTGTTCTTGTGCATTTAAGACAACAGGAACATCATCGTCCTACAACCTGCGTGCTACAACAACAGGTAGGCTGCATGCATTGTGGTTTTATAATGTGCTTTATAGACTTCAGTTTTAGTTTATTTTAAATTTGGGTGACTTCTTAAAAACATGGCATAAGAATTGTGAGCATTAGTGCAGTCTATGAACGTACTCACTTTTAGCAGCATACAGTGCAAAGCCCTCTGAATGGGAGATGTGTATGAACACATCTGTCCACACTCTCTTCTCCTCTGTGCTCACATTAGGATCCAAGCTGCCCAATCCCGGCTTGCCCAAACCCCGGTTGAGTAGTATATCATCAGGTATCCACAGAGCTGCACCAGGTCTTAGGCCACCATCAGCAAGAAGCAACGCACAAGCCTCTTCGTGCTCTGAAAAACTCCGGGGACAAACAGGTACTTATACATTAGTCCAACTATATGCTTTGACTGTTTTGGTATTGAGTCACACGTGTGAAGTACATAAACTTTGTAGCATATAGTTTAAATTGGGTCTCCAAATCCTGTGCAGCTTACTTTCTGTGCCCCACCATTTACACCTAAGATGATAAGCTTCAGTGTAATTTTTTTGTTTGTTTTGCCCCCAAATACAAGCAGCCACTGTCCCTGCAACAAAGATTTTGCAAGCAAAGAAGCACCCCTTGACTAGAGGTGAAGCTCTTCCAATAGCTAAGAAGAAGAAAATGGGTAAATATTGACTCACTATGAGCTATTTTTTCTAGCATTTAAGATTCAAACAATAAATATTGATTCTTAAGTTAACAAACGGCATTTACTGTAATTATGTTCACAAGGTGGACTTTCTGAGCTAACCACATATCTTGCTTGCCTCACACTTTTAACTCCTCAGATGCCCTCTTACCCTCGGTCAGTGCCGAAGCCTCAACTTCTTCCTGTGATTCTGCAAACAGAACTAAAACCCTGAAACAGGCCACAGCCACTCAGAGAGCTTTGCCAACTAAAATCCAAAAAGATGGTAGGTTGGGATTGTTCTAGTATATAGACCGTCATTTAATTTGTGTTGCTGGAGGGTTTTATGATCTAATAGTGGGATCAGTAACCAGAACTTTGATTTTTGTGAGTTACTTACCTGCTGTGTTGCCTACTCTTTGAAACATGCTTTCAGATGCCACAGTTCCAACTAGTGCTGCAGAAACATCGACATCCTGCAATGCTGTTAGCAGAACCAGAGCCCTGAAGCAGCCTTTGGCCAGCCATCGAGCTCTGCTGCCTAAACCACAAGGCCATGGTGAGTTGTGGGTGCCAGGAGACCACTGAGGCCACCGAGGCCACTGGAGGTCTTCACAAAGTCAGACCTCTTACATAAGGTTTCCACCTGACAACTCTAGTGATGTATTAGGCATATTGTCTACTAGGGTCCATGTGCTTTTTTATTTTAATTTTAATTTTTTTTTTTTTAAGCATACATCTTTCTTTTTGACATTTCAGATTTCGTAAATGATGTAAACATTATGATGTTACAATCTTCCAAATGTAAACAAAAGAGTTGTCTGCTATCACTTCTGAAATTCATAATTCATTTCCATGTCTTTTAATGCAACTGCTCACATTGGACAACAAGAAATTATGTTTTAATGTTTTCTAAGGCAGCATATGTTTTATTTTACATCAGTAATGAATATCCATACAGTGGTACACAATTATAGGTTCAGTCATAATATGAGGTCTGTCTGTCTCAGTGAATGAACTGATGCATTAGGACTGGGGCAGGACAAAAGGCTGAGTGGATAATAACTACTATAAAAGCACTACCATGACCACACAGAGTTGACTAGAGGAAGCAGAAGTGGTATAGGGAAATAATAAAGCAGGTAGCCACCTTCACGAAACTGATAATAGGAATTAAAAAGAAGGCTAAATATTTAACAGACATTGTCCTCAGTAACATGATGATTCAATTTGTATTGCAGGTTGTGCCAAATGCGCCATGCTTGAACAGCAGCTTGAATTGAAATCAGAAGAAATAAAGAGACTGAAAGAAGGTATTACTCGTTAGTGTGATCAAATATTCATTCTCTGGCAAAAATGTTACAAAAAAAAAACAATAAACTGCACTTTGGTGTAGTTAAGAATTATCAGTCCTTCTTGCAGTAACTTGGTGAGGAAGGTGAGTTTTCATCATTATTTGTACCTCTGTAAGGTGGGAAAAGGTGGGCTTTGTCCCAGGTTACCTCACCTCTGAACCCTGACAGATCATGTTGTAGCTGTAATATTAGGTTGTCATAGATATTTTGTTTTTCATTTCAAGCCTTTTTGAAAAAATTAATGCAGATTAAATGTTCTAACTCATGAGCAAGGGTCTCAATGTTTTGTTTGTTTTTGCATGTTTAAGATGTATATATGTTTATTATTGATTCAATTTTCCTTTTTTCTAGAGCTGTTGATGTACAGTAACCAGAGGGAGAACGCTGATATGGATTCTATAAAGACCTAACAGAATATCTGCTTACATTTATAAATGTTTAAGTTACAGTTTCACATTGTAAATAATTTTTAATTAATAAATATATTTTAACAAAAGTATGCTAACACAGTTTTACTTATCTGATTCAGTTGTTTAAGATTTACTGTCATTGTAGATTATTGACTTTGATTGGTGTGTTTTATTATTGAAATTACAATAATGTGTGCAGGACAAAATGAAAGGATAAAATTATATATTAAACCATATTTACATTAACTGCTATTAATGGTTTTCATCTAACCTACGAGAACATTGTGATAAGGCTGAAACTGTATATTAATGGACAATAAAATGAAGGTACTATATGTGCATATAGCTTCATGTTTCTTACTTAAGGTTCATGTGGTGTGCTCTTTAAATTATGCATATATATGATATATTTGAAATAAATATATTGTGAATAAT
>JAPZDV010000009.1:19080276-19094324 GCA_029814665.1 Acanthurus lineatus | reverse complement strand
CCCCCCCCCCCCCCCCCCCCCCCCCCCCCCCCCCCCCCCCCCCCCCCCCCCCCCCCCCCCCCCCCCCCCCCCCAATAAACATATATATCTAGATCTAATTACAATGTTAGTATAAAAAGCTGTAGGAAAAAAAAATCTATAAATAGCACAGGCCATTAAATCTGTGTTGCGGGTATTTTTAGCAGTGATAAAATTAATCAGAGCAATGAGATACAGAAGTTGGCCACTGCATGAAATTTTGGATGTAAGGTCAGTGTAAACACTATTTTTTTTCTTTTACTCATGGAAAGATAAACAAATTCCTAAGAGTAAAAGTATGTTTAGACAAAGCCGGGGAATGAAGAAGACAATGACGTCAATCAGTGTTAAATAACAGTCTGGAAGGTTTGCTCGTCACAAAGCCAGTTCTGGTTGGTTGTCTGAAGTCAAGCAAAGAAGAGGGAGGTGGGGGTGAGGCAGTCCGTGGCTCCCTTAGTCAGAGTACTGGTTGTAGCCGTCAAACTCCACCTCGTTACCGTTGTTATAGTAGGCCTCGGCGGGGTTGGTGCAGTACTTGTTGTCGAAGACTTGGCGGGGCAGACCGTAGGTGGTCATGCCCTGCTGGGAGGCCACTTTGTTGGTGCCCATCTGCAGAGAGATGGTGGTGGTGTCACAGTTCTCCAGCTCCAGCTTCTTGTCGAAGATGTGCCTCCTGGTTCCCGGAGCTGTCATGCCAGCCTGGGGGACAGAGAGCGAGAGGAGGGGCTTCAGAAAAAAAACATTCTGCAGGTAATAAATAGAAATCAAAGCTTCTTGAACAGACAATGGCTAATGATATTCAATAATATACTTAAATTAAATCAAAGAATAAGGCAGGTTTGGTGCCTCAAGGGATATATTAACTGAGATTTTGTGTTTTTCTCATCATTATTGCATCCCTAGAAGGACCAAAACCAATAATGAATTGATCCTGCTATGGATACTAAATTTATATTAGTTTCACTGTTGTCCGAAAACATGAATGAGTTCCTTCTTTATCTTATTTATTCTTTTTTTTTAAGTGTTTTTTGGGCTTTTGCCTTTATCTCTAATAGGACAGCTGGAGATGAGACAGGAAATGGGGGAAAGAGAGGGAGAGGGACTGACAAACAGCAAAGGGCCTCCAGGCAGAAACAAACCCGCCACAGCGAGGACCCATAGTCTCTGAACATGGGACGCCCACTCTGCCAGCTGAGCTATACAGCACCCTGACATGTTCCTCTTTTGGAATAGAGAAGCAATAATGGTTCTTTTTTTTTGTTAGCATACACTACTCCCAGGAGCAGTGAATGCCAGTCTGTTTTGTCTGATGCAACCCCAGGGCCCAGTCAGATGAGCTCCAGAAAGCCTTCATCAAACCACTGATCACCTTTCTGATCTGCTTTGGTCTACAAAACTGTTAAGCATGTAAATATGGACATTGTGATAATTATTTGTTGATGCAACTGAGATTGTAATGTTTAGATAAAGTTTTTACCACTGAGACAAGTTTTATGTTATTTTCCTTTTAGTTTTAGCAATATTTTAGCTTTTATTAAGGATTATTTAAAATCCAATTTATCTCCTGATTTAATTCTTTAAGCTTAACTATTTTATTTAATAAGATGTATAGTACTTTTAGCTATTTATTAACAATTGTTCACTTTTGGAAGATTTTTATCTGTTTATCCTTTACTTTAAGGTAACCATCTAAACAGTTTTCCCGTACTTTATCTAACTAATTTATACGCAATCCACTGCTTTTGGTTAACTGTATTGGTTGAACAAGACCACAGTTTTTCACTTGTACCCCTGCCTCCTCCTTAAGTACCCCTGATGGGGGGTTAGGGTTAGGTTAAGAATGTGTTTTCTATTAAGTGAACACAGTTAAAAACAAACTCACTATTTACCCATATTTGAGATCCTGTTGGCTTGCAGTCTAATCTATAGTTTTGGTCTTTTCATTAGACTTTTATTTATAGACAACAAGAGAGTATAAAGAAACACCATCCGTACTCTTGAAATGAATTTATTTCAACATTCAGTAAATAAAAAATGTGTGGTGCATCTTTGAGTCTGGTCTAGTGTAAAATGGTAGCACTTCCTCACCTGGCTGGCTCCCTTGTTGGTGCCCATCTGTAGGCTGATTGTAGACTGGTCCAGTGGGTTGTCCATGGCTATCTTTGAATCATAAAGATGGCGTCTTGTACCGTAAGAGGTCATGCCCTTTTGACTGGCAAGCTTGTTGGTGCCCATCTGAAGATACAGCAAAAGGAAGGAAAAAACAAAACAAAACACAAAAAAACAGTTAATTTGGGGACTTTCCGCCTATGTTGGCCAAAATTCCTATGAATTTGTTAGTATATTATCCTGCATCAAAACAATCGAAAGCATGACAGGGGAGAGAGGAGTCCAAGGAGATTTTTCTGTGAAGATCCATTCAGTTTGAGTCCAGCAGGGGGCACAATGATCATCCACTGTGAACTGTACTGGCAGGCAGAACATGCATCTAAGGTACAATCCCTTATGTAAGCATGGTCATAAAGTAGCAGATTACAGGTTTAGCATTTCTGCCGCTCTGACCTGCAGGCCTATAATGTTACGTCCCTCCCTGAGCTTCTCTGGAGCAAAGCGGCGCTGTTGTTTCTCTGCGTACTTCACTCCAATGTCGTACTTGGAATGGAAACCTTTAGACTTGGCCTGAGAGAGAGAAGTGGCAGAGACAGAAGGGAAAATGGTGGTAATAGAGTCTATTTCTTAAAGCCATATTGTATTTATTATACTACTACTGCTGCTATATTGTAGTCTTATTCCATACAACACAAAGCACTCACACAGGTTGGCTGGTAGAAGCAACAACTGCATAATTATCACATTATATGTGTGAATCATCAACAATACTTATAGTTTCAAAAACTGATTGACAGTTGATTTACTGCTTGTTAGCTGATTGAACCTGATTTTTTTATTCAGTACAATTCAGTGATGACTAAGCATCTACATCAGCCTCTCCTATTACAGATGTCACAGCAGTAACAGTGTGTGTGTGTGTGTGTGTGTGCGTGCAGCTATGCTCACTCACCATTCCAGCCAGGGCGATGAGAGTGCTCTGTACTTGAGTGTGATTGACATTCTCAAACAGATCATTGGCCTCAAAGATGTCATGTGGCTTCAGGCCGTAGTCTGTGATCGCACGGACAAAATTCCCAATATTTTCAAGCTGAGAAACAAAAGCAAGAATAAGGAAAAATGGAACTAGTGGAAAGCATCTATTTGGAATAGATGGGATATTTGTATACAGGAAACATTTATTTGCCTTTTTGCAAAAAGTTAGATGAGAACATTACTACGTCTCTCATGTCTGTATGGTAAATATGAAGCTACTGCTAGCATCTGGTTAGCTTAGCTTAACACAAAAACTGGAAGCAGGGAAAAAGCATAGCATAAGGTATAATGTGTTTGTTATTCAGTGTTGTGTTGGTTGTTAGTCTGCTAGCTGTTTTACCCCTAATTTTTGTGTTTGTGCTGAGCTAAGCTAAGTTAACTCGCTGTTCATTGGTAGCTTTATTTCTAACGCACAAACATGAGGGTGGTGTCAGTCTCTTCACCTAAACAGTTTCCACAAGAAAGTAAAGCACCTTTCTCAAAATGTTAAACTGTTTCATGTTAAGATTACAGTAAAAAAAAAAAAACAGTACTTACACAGAAACTAAATTAAGTGATGATTGCTAAATATTAACAGTATCTCAAGGCTTTTTGTTTATGTGTGCCTTGCCCTTATCATTTTTGAGTCTGTCTAAAAGTGTAACTCTGTGCGTGTGCTTTTGTTTCCAAGTGTTAATTTAACAGCGAGGATTTTTGCACAGAGGCTAAATCAAGCCCTAAAAGCACTCTTAGCTTTTCAGTCCTGTAAAAGGCTAATAAAAGCTATGCTGAGATGGGCTTCATTTGATATGGCAGCAACTTTATGGAATGTAAATAAGCTCTGTGTTGTCAATGCCAATTTGGTAGACTAACCCAGTTCCACGTGCTTTGGAAAATGACCCTGACTTTGAGACAAATAGGGCTTATTTTCTTTCCATGGAGCTAATGCATTACCTGGTGCCAGTTTTGACTGGAGTTGTTGATCTTTTTCACAGAACCTGGCTGGAGAACATTAATGAGTCTACAAAAAGAGAGACACAACATTAAGGAGACTTTAAGGGATGACTTAGAAAGCAATCAGAAAAAAAAATTGAAAGAAACAAGTGTGAATAAAGTTATGTTTCTGCCCTACGAGCATCCTCTCAGAGTTGATTCACTCACTCGCACAACAAGACTCCATCCTTCAGACAGTCCATGAAGTTGTCCCCGATCCTTTTGCCGGTCACATCCTGAATCCACAGCCTGAGCTCCTCTTCCTTATGGGGATCATACTTCCCTGCAAGCTGAGGGGATGGAACAGAGGTCAGAGGTCAAACTTAAGACTGGACTTTTGCTTTATATTAAGTTTTGTTACAAAATGACAGCTGATCTCAGTCTATTAACTCTCCATGACCAAGCCCACTCCTCAAGGGCAAGTTGTTAAATCTTCCACTGAATTTCATTAGAAGCAAATCAAGAGACGCTGGACCTGTGCAGTCAACTGAAGACCTTTTTTCGACTTTTGTATAAGTTCAAGATAATTTCCAAAAACTCTCTGAGAACTCTGTAGTACAGTACTTATTACAGGGAAAAAATATGATTCCCCACTAAAGAAAACTATACATTTATTAGATAGTAATGGACATTTCAGTCTCCATGTTTAAATGTTCAGATGACCTGTGGCACACTGGCAAAAGACTCCAGGCTACAGTAGCAAGTAATTGAAAATGTACCAAGTGAAAATTGTTTTTCCCATAACAAATTATGCTTTTATTTCCAGGAAAAATTCTTATGAAATCCCATATGGCTTGAATATGGCACTATTCTTTCCAATATAATCGGCAAAAAGTAAAACAATAGACATTAAAACATAATAGCAGCAGAACATAAAAAAAATGTCATTTAAAATACTGTAAAGAACACTCAGATCCCCTAATGGTACATTCACTAACAAGTCTATTTTTCAGCTTAATGCAATGCTGCTCTCATGCCTGATGTCAGCTTTTCAATAACAGAAAGACCTCTTGTTTCACCCTCTCTTTTCTCATAACTGTACTGGCTTTGAAAGTCTTACTGTATAATAAAAAATACTTTGAGATGAGGGGTATAAAAAGAGCAGGGAGAAAAATGAAAATGAAAAAGGCCTGTGGACATTCCTGCATGGAGAAACACACTGGCCTCTCCCTCCTCTCTCCATGTATTTCCTTATTGGCACAAAGACGTTGCCCCTAATACTTTGAATTCTGGCATGGGGATAAGGCTGTTCCCCCACTGCACTCTCACAAACACACTCACACTCACACTCTCGCACTCACACACACACTCATCCCCTTTGCCTGAATGTTCTGCAGATAAGTCTTCACAGTCTGGGCTCAGCAGCCAACACAAACATGCATTTCAAAGCAGCAGGGATAGCGTAGCTTCCAGTCCATCACACCAAACTTGGGAGAAACAGCTTTCCCAGACACTCCTCCCTCTCCCTCTGCCTGTCATGCTCTCCCTCTCCAATTGGCTGAGCTCATATTTCCCCTCTTACTCTCTTTCCCTCTGTGTTTTCTTGAATCTGCCCTTTTACAGAGAGTTGAATACTCAGGCAAACCACGTCTGATAGACGCAGGCCATGATCGACAGGTCCTGCTTCCACTCCAGGTAGTTTAGCTCACAGTTTGATCTAATTGTGTAGTGCTTTATATTGTAGAGCTCAGGACTGCAACTGAGCTTTATTTTTCTGAGTGTCTGAAGCATAAATAGGAAGCACAAAAAGGCAAAAAGAACATACACAGAACATACAAAAAAATCAGAATAAAACATATATTATTTAAAAAAGCTTTGTGATTATTTTTATAACGTGATGTTCAAGTGTTAATAAGGCTGAACTGATAGTAGTCTTGATCATCAAGATTGTCAAAAACTGCAAAAGGGGCCAGTTACAGAGAAAATCTTAGATCCTTAAATGAGAATATACAACTTTTGTTTAATAGCTGTCACTGAGGCCACAAGAGGCAGTTAAAGAAAAATGGCAAATGCTTAAATAACGTCAGCAAAAAAGTAAAGAGTCGTGGATATTAGTAAACTGACTCAGTACTGTCAGCTATCCAACAACATCGAACTTAGCGTCAGCAAACAGTAGCAACCAGATGCTATTGAAGGAGCTACATTAATTGTGAGATGAATAATGGGCAGGAAAAAAACAATCCTGAAATTCAATTTGTATTCATAATCATTTATACTTTGCTTTTTACGTTTTGATTTGATTTTATGAATGAAAATTAGGTCCAACTATATATTCCCTTTTATATAAAAGGTCAAAAGATAAATAGATTGGGGTCAACTAGTTTGATTAATGTACTGTATTCTTTAAACTCTTTTGTATATATTAAATCTGTCAAACAGGCCAAATGGAGTGTAGAGAAGAGTACAATACTTCACTCTGAAATGGAGTGTAGAAGCACTATTAAATTAAAAAACCCAAGTTTAGTAGAAGTACACAAAATGATACTTTAGAAGAGTATATGTGTATTTATTCAAGAAGCCTTCAATAAGCTGGCACTGGATATCTGGTTAAACTCTTAAATCAATCTTCTACTCTAAACTCTAAATCAATTTTCCATTTTCAGACTGTTTCTTATTTAGGCAAAATTTTTACGCTAATGCTTGTGTCAACATAACATTTATATTTGAGATGTTTGGCTTCTTCATCAAATCAATTAAGGGTTTAATTACGAACATCTTTGTTTCTTTTAAGTGAGGCATTGAAAGTGGAACTGTTTTTGTTAGTGAAACTCTAAACTACAATAAAACCTTTTAAATGAGGTCCTGCTTCAAATCAAGACTATGTAACTCCTTTGAAATATGGTCACAAGTGGCACATGCAGGTTAATGGCAACATAAGTACAGAATATGTACAAAGCCAGTGAACCAACTCGGTGATGTCATGTACTGAAAGGCACTCAGGAACATCTCAAGGTTGCCAACATTAGCCACCATTAGCTACTGGTCATACCAGACCAAGTAAGGCTGCAGCACAAAAAACTTTCAATGCATCCAAGTGTGCAATAATGTGTGTAACTGCTTATGAATTCAACCTTTCATTGGAAAGAGCAAGAGTGTTTCTTCTTGTACAGGTTACATAGGTTCATTCTAAGTGACTGTACACACCCTATGAGGAATCTCACAGGCCTTTTGCAATTTTGTGAATTACCATGTGGGGTACAACAACAGAGAACAGACCATGTGCGTAAATAAATCAAGCTGTTTAGCTGTTGGGAGCTGATAAGTGGAAATCCCTCCACACACAAACAAAGAAATAGTTTCATTGACATAATTTCTTAATCCTCATGCAGTGTAACAGTGATACATGTGTGAGCTGCAGGCATGGCTCTCTCTGCGCCATCCATCTCCTGTCCACCTGTGTTCTGTCACCACAGTGTTTTGTCGTTCTTGACTGACGATGTAAACTGTTTAGAGTAAGGACACTTTCCTGAAGTTCCAAGTCAGAGCCTGGTCACTCCTTAAAAGGCCATTAGATTATGCTGATGTACCTGTCAGTTTTCTGCTGCATCTCTTCTGCTCTCTGATGTCATGCTGCTGGAACTTAACCATCCCAGCATGCTCTGTGAAGCCCTGCAGCTCAAATAAACATTTTATTTCTCTGGCTCAGATTGTTTCCACTCCACAGAAAAAAAAGACTGTACTTTTCTACTTGCCCTTGTGTACATAATCAACTCGGAAATGGCGCTGAGATGGCAGCAAAACAACAGCCTGGCTAGCAGCAACATCTCAGACCTTCAATTGTGACTAAGACCCTGCTGACTGCTGAGCAGCAGTAATGAAAGGTATGTGGGTTTCACAGAGTGCAGTGCACCTCTGTGTGAGATTTAAGCTCTGGTGAGAGATGGCACTTTTCAGAGAAGAGGCGACATCCCTCCAGGACAATAACGATGATGATGATGATGATGATGATGATCTGGAACAATCCCAGGCTGACCTTTCTCATCCTGAACAGACTGTCAGCAGCTATGAATCATTTCATTGTACAGAGTATCCCTTGTCACGATACAGGCAGCAAAGAAATAAAAAGACATGACAAATTCTACTAACAGTTACTGTATAAACACTTCCTGTCTGAATATTGACAGTTTAAATACTTTTAAACTAATACGTTTAAGCTTTGGTGGGTATGAAAACATGCAGGGATGGAATGTAACTAAGTACATTTACTCAAGTACCTAAAACCAAATTTAGGGATATCTACTTAAATTACTATTTCTAATCATTCTACTTGCTACTTCTAATATTATAGAAACTTGATTATTTGTCTCCTCAAAGATAAAATCACCAACAGCATAGAGTAGTAAAAATTAGCTCCTACTTAACTTTTTGTAACAATAAAATCTTGCATGTTTTAAAACATCAAAAATTCAAACATGGAATGCAGTCAATTCACTGCAACGCAAGTATTTTTATACTGTGGTACTACTTTGTTTACTTAAGTAATAGAATGTCTTCTTTTACTAGTGACGTCTTTTCTTTTGTGTCAGTGTTATGTCCCTTTAATTTTGAAAACCAAGTTTTTAGTCATCATTCAGAAATATCATCATGTCCCTCCTGACTCCAAGTGCCAACAAGCCATGTTAACACTTGCAAAAATGTTATATTGTCTTTATATTTTAGCCAGTTTGGTTTCTCACTACTTAGAGCCAAGAGAATGAGAGAGTATATTCGACACAAGTCAAACTACCTCGCTCTTGTGCTGTTCTCTCACAGACTAGACGCCCTGACCCCTCATAATCACACAAATAATTTGGCCACTGAGACCTACTTTCACCTCCAAAACAAACACTTCTCTCACTGTGATCTGTTATTATTAAAAGGCAAAAGTGTGTCACCAGAGCCCTTTCCCAAGCACACAACCTGGGATCACACAGGCAGGAGATAACTGATCACCTCACTACCTCTTCTCAATAAGCTGAACTTCAACAGACAAATACAAACACCTCATGAAAGCAATCATTTACTGACATGCAGCGCAACTTTTAGTAAGTTTTTATACCCAGTCTCCAACCAAATAGCCTATAACATGGTTTTATCCAGCAATACACCATCATTTCTCATTAAACCATCATATTATCATCAACCACTGACAACAACCCACACTGTACAGGCTACAGTTTAAAGAAAACCACCCCATGTTAGTTATAATCTGGAGTAAAGTACTGCATTCAGGCTAAACTGTTGTGTTGCAGTATTCGCCATCATGCTAGGTAGCCGTCTGTGACCCTTGACCTCGCCTGAAGAATTATCCTACATCGTGGAAAAATTCAGTCCATAAACTGAGAACTACAATTTAAAAACTGTAAACATACCTTACTCTTGACCTCGGCAGAAAGTCCGAAGGCTGGGCCGCTCCTGAAATGTGTTGTCATTCTGTTGTTTTTGTCTATTTACAGTGGAGCAGAGGAGGGCTTTAAAAACGGTGAAAGCAGGTTACAGCTCTCTGTCCGAAGCGAGGGAAAACACACAGAAAAGTCCCGAACAAATCCGTGGGGATACTTTTTAATTGTTATTCGTCGCAGTCGGGCTCGGACCTGCTGATGAGGCTTTTGGACAACTTTCCGACACTTTCCTGAATCTTTTTTAAACTCTTCCCATGTGTGTGCGCTCTGATTGGACACGGCCGCCGGCCAATCCGGACGCAGCCTCCTCATGGAGAAGAGTGATGTCATCGCTCGGGTATTACATTTAATCAGTGTCACTTTTTCCACCTTGAAACCAGTCAGGGATATCCTTCACCAGTGTCACACTTAGATTAAGTTTTGTCAGGGTCATATTTATCTGAATTTCGGTTATCGGTCAGTAAAATGCATCTCCTGATTAAAAACAAACATGTTGCCCATTGATGATATATCATGTTAGAATGATTAAATATTACAGAAAACCTAAAAAAAAAACAAACTAGGAATATTACAAAAGACGGTTTTATAAAAACATCTAGACATATAAGGTAAAAACATATAATTACGAGTGTCTATATGAAATTCATAATTATGAGCATGAGAACAATAATTCAATGAAATATAACAACAATACTAGCTAATACTACTACTTCTATTAAAATAATATAGAAAGTAATAATGATAATAGTAATAATAATAAGATGGGTTACAAAAAAACAAAACAAAACAAATTTATAATTTAAATAAGTCTAGAGTCGACAGCCATTCTAGCAAGGCTTTGTAGCATTAAAGAATGTTCTGAGCTAAATGTAAGCATCCATGTTCACATGCACCCACAGTGACAATGCTAACACCTGGTAACGTTTGCCAAGCCATGTAGTTTTTTAGTAGTGAACCAAATTTAAGAGTATATTGAAATTTTTACCTGATAAGGACACAAGATGAAAAGTCACCACTTTAAAACTATTCTCTACGGACCTTTGAAATCTGTAGCAGGTTGCAGGGCAATCTATTAAGTATGCTATATGGAATATTTTACACCAATAACAGCACAATTTCTCGCCTTTACTCTCATAGATTTGTTCAGGTGTGGCTAAAAAATGTGCTCAGATTCACTTCATATCTCAGTTGATGGGTCATAATAAAAAATACACTGTTAAATATATAACATTATATAACTGTAAAATATACAGGTCATATAATTTCCAGTGCTTAGGACTCCTAGACCTTACTCAGGTGATCTGAATTCAAATCCTGCGATGGAAGTTGATGTCTTTCAGTCAAAATTCATGATGCTACCATGCACTCTTCCATACAACAATAACACAGTTTAAGCTGGACATCGACCCTGTACATACAGTACACAGTACTTATTTGACCTCTGTTTTAAAATTGTACTGTAATTGGTGCTGAAGTATTGCAAAAAAGCATCTTTAAAAGTGGTCAAGATACAAAAGTTTTTGTCAGTTTACAAATCTTGTACATGCCATGCCATTTTACTGAACTGATTATGACCTAGACCTGCTGGTGGTGCTTGAGGAAAAGTCCAGGGATCAACAGAGTCACTAGACTTCTAATGATAGCGCTATGCATACAACCATTCCACTAGCACGGCAAAACAAACAAACAAGCAAAACAAAACAAAAAAAGCACATAAAACATAAATTTGACTATGTTACATCACCTAAAAGGGGAGAATTTATACTTGGTTAAAAAGCAGCATCATTGAAAAAGACACTGCATCCATCCGTTACCATAAGTAGTTACTCAAAGGATGCTAATTGATCTGAACCGCTGTGGTTACTTGAGCCCTGCAGAATGGATCCTTTTGATCATTGAGTAATCTTGAAATCTTGTGATTTCCTAAAACCGCCTGCCATGCAAGGTAATGACAACTTGGCAAGCTCCTTTTCCCAAAATAGATAGTGAATTAAGTCAGAGGGTCTACAACAGCTGCCAAACCTATTTTCTATAATTGAAAAAACTCTAACCCTATTTATAATCCCTTGGAATATTTGATGTATAATTAAATAATTTTTCAGCCAATGACTCTCTATTACTCTGAAACTTGCTGTAATTTGTTTTCTCATGGGTAATGTCTCTTTAATTAGAATTTATCTATCATCCACACTGCTGTGGGACTGATGCAGCATACTTGACATGTGTTTCACTGTGTATGTAAGCTACTGTAGAGGGCCTGACATCACTCCGGGAACAATGAGGTGGTTTTCCTATTTTACTCCAGTGTGTTACTTCTCGTTCCCCCATGGGCAGGCGGATGACAAGGAAAGGAATGCAGCAGATTCGGGGGAATTGTGAAGTGGGGAGTCAGAGGGGGACAGAGGATGACTCACTCTGTGTGTGTGTGTGTTTTTATGTGTGTGTATGAGTGTGTGTCAGTAGCAGAGTCAGACATATGGCAGACATGCCGATGGAGCCACAGAGGAACATTCTGGAAAGTCCAGGGACTGATGAAGGACAGAGAGATGCAAAGAACTCTTACAGTAGTGGACATGTGGCTGCTGTATTGGTGATAAACAAGAAGAGAGTGCAAATACAAGATCACTGGACACACACTGTTGCCCGGCAACAATGCGACGGGCTTCAGTCAGTCACTGGAGCATTTACACACGCACAGCTGAGAATAATTACTGCACAACAGCGGTCTGCATGAAAGACTTTCACTGACCACAACACTATAGTTAAGCTCACAATGTGACACTCTGCAGCAGTGATGTTGCACTTTTCTCTCAAACGCCACGTGACTGCGGAATAAAAACACACACAGCACATAAACGATGGAAAAATGGAAAAACCTCGAGTTCCAGGCAACCAGCCCTTGATTAATATTGACCCTACAGCATCAAATGCACTCCAGATCCACACTCATGTAGCAAGATGGATCATTTTCTCCACAGCTGAGACTGGTAGCGTCCGGTACTAAACCTGATGTTTGATAAAACCAAGATGATTCCATTTTTAGAGCTACTGAGTTGACAAATAAATATATACATGAGATAAATCAAAACAGTTTGAAAAGTGCTCACTCCTGTAGCACTGTCCAAACTGTCATGAGTCTCCTGTCCAAACATTTCACATGCACTTCATCATCTAGGTACTTGCAATATTTCATAGCATCATTATTAGCAGAGTAAAGTCTCTGTAGGATTGCTTTTTGTTGTTTGACCACAACTGGGCACCAGTAAAAAACAACAGAGAAACGTCACATTAAGCTCATAAACTGCCTAACCTTCCACCTCATGCAATCAAAATGTAGTAAAAGTTTTTGGGTTTTTTTTATATTTTTATATTAGCTTTAATGATTAAGCACTGTGGGATGTTATCAGAACACATCGAATTACTAAAAAAACAGACTGTTGGAATATAAAATTCTGCATTAAAAATTTGCACAAGGACAGACACATGCTCATTTATGCACAGCCCTGCTTCTCTTTCATACACACACATAACACACATACGCCACGAGAGGGTCTTATAAACATTTCACAGAGAGAAGAAGCACAAACATGGAATTTGGACACTTTATTTGGGCATGATGGGAGAAGGGAAGGGCCTAAGCCGACTAGGAGAAGGATGAAACATGTAATGTCTTATAAAAGAGGAATCCCTCGCACTAAAAATAACAGATTACCATCTGATTTTTGCTGTGCGGTGGGCTTTACTGTTTACGTTGGCCCGACGTTCTTTTGACATTTAGGCTAATAGGTTACTTCTGGGTACATTTATCACAAAATGTCACGTGGATGGTGGCTGATGAGTAAAGAGGCGTCATTCAGGGAGGAGACAGTGAATGTGTCACAGTTTAATCAACTGGAGATGGTGTATGTGTGTGTGTGTGTGTGTGTGTGTGGGGGGGGGATACTTAATGTGTACAATATTTTTAATTTAAATAGCTGGTGTATTTTATGAGAGTAAGTTTTTAGAGAGCTTAGCTTGGATGGTAAGGCTGTAAGCAATCCAATGATCCAAACAATGAAGCACTTTAATTATTTGATGAATTTCAATGTTTAATTTATAATAAGACTGGAGCATATTCTACACACACTGAACATTCAAAGTAGGTCTCTCAGAGTGAACAGATATATCAGTATACGAACATCTTGAACGGCAGAGGAGCTTTATATGTTTGCTTTAATGGAAAGATGAGAAGTTGAGGACAAGTCATGGGTCATGAAATCTCACAGAATGCAGACAGAGAGTTTCAAGGACGAAAACTGATTTAGGAAGAAAGATGCAAAAACACAGAAAAGGGAGGTAGAGAGGAGGAGATGGAGAGGGAGATTAGTGCAGTTTCAGAAACTCAGAAGGGCATTTCTACAGTAAGCTGCTTCTCCCTCCACCCACCGACCCCTCGCCTCACTCCACTCTGTCTGGCTATTTATGGTAGAAGTCTTAAAGATCCTACGCAACTAAGAGGAGCTCTAAAGGCTGAGTTAATGGCATCATAATTCA
>JAPZDV010000009.1:19048401-19080176 GCA_029814665.1 Acanthurus lineatus | reverse complement strand
GTTCATGGCATAATAATTCCAACCTGTCGCTACAGTAGGACAGGAAGCCTCAAAACAAACCTGGATTTGGTCAATAAAACTGCAAGTGTCAACTCAGACCTACTCAGTCACAAGCTAGTGTGTTTGTCTTCAATGATACATGCTTACAGTCCTGTAGTTATACTTGACTTATCATAAAGTTATTATTTTTATTTCTCTTCTGAGCATTTTTGTCTCCCAACTTCTTTAGTGTACTTTTATGTTAAAACTTATTCAAAACTGCAAAATGTTTAAATAAAGTTTCATTTTCAACCTTTAATAACTTAAACTTTAAATTCAAATTTTAACTGATCACTTAAACTTTCTCAGACATTTTCAGCTGTTACATGTAAATATGACACTGAATGTTTTCTTGCCCATGGTTCAACTACTTTCACTTTTAATTGAAATTAGAACCGCATACAGTGCGTAATTGTACCGTCAGTGTTTTCATGTAGACTAAAAATTCAAAGAGCAGTTATCTGTAATGCTTCAATCATCAGTCAAATGGTGTTCACATGTTCAGTTCTTTCATTTTAAATAGCACTTCAGGTCCTTTCAGGTCCTTTCAGGTCTCAGGTCTTTCCCCTTTGAAAAAAGCGTTAAATCAAATTTCTGCAGCTCCTATAACTCCCCCTTTGTACACACAATTTACTTCAACTGCTTTTAGTTGCTTAAGTGTACCAACTTTACCACTCATATCAACTTGCTGTTTAACTGCAGTCATCTTTTACTCCTCAAATGATGATTCATCTGCTTTCTGTGGTTATTTTACTGCATCAATCTGACTCACCTGAAATGTCAAAAGCTTTTAACATGTACTCTTTCAAAGACCATCTAACAGCTTTCATCACATACACAATTAACTGACATATCAACTGTGTTTATTTTTTCTCTACAGTTGACATTTCAGGTACTTTCAAAGCTAACACTTAAAATGTACATTTTTATCTGCTTCATCACCTCCAGCTCTAAAACTTCCACTGGTCATGCACATAACATGCTTTCACCTTCAGTTGACATCATCTACGCTTCATACATTCACACTGACACTTCTCTGTTTCAGAACTACCACACTTTCAGCTCAATTTATCACCTAAACTTTGACTGCCATTTCAATTTCTCTCAGTGCTTGAACTTTAAATGATGCTTCAACTCCTTCCAGCAATTTATGCTCCAATTTTATTCAGTAAAACTACATAATTAAAACTAAACCTCAACTTGTTTTTAAACTTGCATTTCAGTTTTTCTATATTTGTGATCTGTCTACAATTTTAATGAAATCTTCACATGTTGAGCATTTCAAATATTTTTAACTGTTATTTTCTATCAGCAAGAACATAAACTTTTTTTTTTGCAATATTTAGCCTTTTCCACTAAGCACTACCCTAAGATGTGGGAAAAATCACACTCATCCACCTACCTTGTGATACCTGAGGAGTGGTGATGCTTTTGTTTGTTTTCACAGGTCTTAATCTTGGCCCTTGCTCACAGACTGGGACAGGCCCATGACATCTTTGGCTGAGGTAGGTGATGCTTGTTAACAAGTCGGTGTAAAAGTTATTTCGATCAGTTCTGGCCAGGGGTGTAAGCACCTTGTAAAATCAGCTCTGTATTGAGCCGCTCCGAAGTCTGGAATGTTGATTTTTCAATGTGTTTTTGTTTCCCAAAAGTCTGGGAAAGGTCTTCAGCAAAAATTCCTCCTGAAATAGGCATATCCCTATGATCTATTCAATTTTAAAACTCACTCAATATAGTGACTTGTTTGTGCCCACGAGGAACAAAGTCAAAACACAGATATTGGACCTCTTCAAGGGCGAGAAGGAGATTTGACATTTACAGACATGACTTCATTAACTTCAGATGTCTTACAAACACAGCTGACAGAATGTAAACAGCCATGAGAGGTTGCGGTTGTCTTGCAGAATCAGCTATGAAGATGGAAACAGCAGAAGCACAGATGTTTGCTGCACACTCTTCTTTGTGTTTGTAACGTGATAGCAACTAGATTGAATCAGGTGATGACAATCAGTGCATTTGTGTGTGTACACAACACACAGGTGATGATATTCATCCTGTGCATGAGTGAGGTATGAACAGCCAGTCTGCGCTGTGCATGTGTGCTGCAGTAGCAGGAGGAAATTTTCATTGAGTCTCTGTTACGTGACCATGTTTGGTAAAGCTTCTCAGGCACGGTCTCTGACCAAGCCCCTTGACCAGTTTGTGTGTGCACACACACATACACACTCACACATACATACACAGGAGATGGTTTCAATCATAGACCTACTGAGAAACAGACTCCCACCGTCCAAATCTCACTTTTCACACTCTTTCATATCTCTCTTTCATCCCTATTTCAGTCAGTCCTCTCATCTCAACCATACATTCCATTTTACATTTCTCAGTGTGTGTCTCACCTTCCTTTTTTGTTGAAAAGCTCCATCACTTAACATACAATTTGAAGGAAAAGAAAAACATGGAGCAGTGTTGCCAACAACCAGTAGCTGGTCTTTGCTTGGCTGGGTAGAATTGTCATTCTCTCAGCTCAAAGCTGACAAACGACTGGACTGCTTCAGTATGCTGCTGTCTGGATGCCTTACGCTGAATACAGCAGGTCATTCCCGTGCTTAGATCATTGTTCAGAAAGCAAAGAAACCGATGAATAAGTGCAAGGGTATTAAGAAAACTAAGGCTGGCGTAACAGGGATAAACATTTATCAATGCAGTTGAAATGAAAGAGCCAGGAAACCCGTTTCTCTTGTCTTCAACTTTATTGAAGAGCAACACTTTCAAGTAAATCTCAGCTTTCAGCACTACAGTTATATGGTCATTAGTAGTGGTCATTGTAGACGACAACAATCTGAATCACAAGATAATGCTCAGACGAGGACCCTGGGGCCCATGTGTAGTGTGTGCTGTTTCACATTAAAATCTCGAGGAAACAAAGACAGATCAGAACAAGAAATTGCATTGCATTAAAAGACAAAAGTAAAAATAGACAAAGAAGGAAGATAATCCACGCTGGCAAAGACCTTCAAAAGAAAAAAAAATGGCAAGTTTTCTGATTAGCTTGTCTGCATTTTTTCCAGTCATTCTTAAATATTATACAAATGTTGTCAACCTTGTGACACTCAAATTCAATTCATTTTATTTCATTTTACACCTAAGATTTAACTTGAAATCAAGTATTAAATGAACAAAAATGGGGCAAAAATACTAGTTGCCTAACTACCACGTGCAACCTTGAGAAGACCAACAGAATACACTGTTGAGGTACCAGATCCTGGTGCATCTGTGTCATGACGTACCTTGGATGACGTCCTGTCATCCAAATGAAAGAAAATAGGATCAAGAGAGAAGTTCAATTAGTACAGTCTGCATCTGGTTTCAATACTTGATCACAGATATATACAGATTTGTATATACCTTTATGCCACATATATGTAAATCTACTCATTATGTGATATAATGAACACTGGCCTTCTACAGACACAAAGGCAATGTGGTTTTTTCTAACCTGATACAATACAAATTCATCAATTATTAATTCATTCTGTTCAAACAGCTCCAGGGTGTGATATACAGCACAAAAATCAGGTCTTGAAATATATTCTGTAGAAAACCCTGACAAATACAAAAACTTTCCATAAACTCTCCAGTCCACAGATAACCAGGCAACATACTGTACTTTTTCTATATGTAGTTTATACTTTGTGCACGAGACCTGAATCACAGAGGCCTCCATCTAAATTAAACCAAGAGCACAGGATGTCGCTACGTGTATAAACATCACTGCTAAACCAGTCAGGAAATCTCCCAAACTGTAGTCTAATGAGTAAAGTGTTGTGACAGAACAATATTACAGGTTTACTCCACAACTATTCACAGCTTTGAGTTCAGGAGGCTGGAAAAATGAGATATTAGCCTCCCCATCAACTACCTGTTTGTTTTAAAGAGCTTATGTCAAAAATAAAAGTTTAATTTGCATTCTCATCGCCTTGGACACCTTTAGCTCCACATAATGCCACTAAATAACCCATCACAACATTCATAGAGACGTACCCCTGTATTTAGGAGAGCACAAATCAGAGCAAAACAGGCTCCCCGAAAGGGATCAGCTTTGGATTATAATACTTGGCCGGATTAATCATTGTGCAGGCAGATTATAAAAATACATACAGAGAGTATATATATATATGTATATATATATATATATATATAGGATATTTCATTAGAAAGTTCATGCTAATCTGCATCACATCCACCATTTGTGTAAAGGCACAAGATACTGTAGCCCCTCCTTAGTGGTTGACAGACAGAAATACAAGAGATCGCTGAGTTATTGCTCCTCAGAGAGTGTGCTTTAGAGTTCCACTGAAAAAAAGGCCAGACTTTTCTGAATCTTATAACTCTCTAGCTGGAGATACAAGGACCAAAAAGGGAACCTCGGCAGTTTTACGAGGTACACATCAAAGTCTGTTTACACAGACATAATTTGCACTTTTTTTCTTTTTTTTTAATCTGGTTATGATTTTAGCAACGTTTGGATGGAAACTTGGATAAAATCTCTGGTTTGGCTGCACTGATTTTAATGCCTAAACACAAATCTGTTCATTGTGAATCCAACAATGTCACTGGAGTGTAATACTAAGTTAGACTAGTCTTTTAAAGTAAAAGAGACACACGAGATATAATAATACCGCGTCCTTAGAAAATTCTAGTGTGACACAAACCATAGCTGAGACATTCTCTTGTATCTCTGTCTGTTAGGATATCAGCTTGTAGTTGTTAGTGTCTGCTATAGCAGCAGTCTGTACAACAAACAGAATTCATAATTTTGTAAAACCAAGTATTGCCAACCTGCACACAGAGGCTGTGGCAATGATTAGTGAGTTAGCCATACAGAGTGCAGAAGGTACCTTCAAAGCTACTGTATGTGTGTACACTGTACAAACATGCGGGGAGAGGAGAGAAGAATTAAAAAACACATGCATTCAGTATCTGAGAGGCAAAAACATTACCTGTGTTTGGAAGACGACCCCCTTTCAAGCTTTAGATTAATGCAATTAATATTTAGATGTTGTTATCTATCTTGTCTACTTCTTAAGGCATCACAGGAATATGTCAATCCTACCATGCTATATTGTGACGATACAGTTTATACAGAGAACAAAAAAAACATGCAAACTGTCACATTGCCTTTGACAGTGACAGGCTATGGTTGTCACAGATCAGTAAATCCAAACTCATGTGATATTAGAAACTTCTGAAAAATGTCATATTGCTATCACTCCTATTGCTGACAATCTGCAAGAGGAACAGCACCATGTCAGTGTTTACAGGGGCACCAAGTACAGTGTAGAGTTTGCATGCTATGCACTCACATTTGTGGTTATACATGTTCTCCGCTTGACTCAACAATTAGGTTCTTAGAGTCACTGAGAACAGAAGGAGATGAATGGAAATATAAAAGCCTCTGGGGGTGTTTTTCTATAAGGATACACTGACTGAACGCAGTTTGGTGGGACAAGTAATGCCGTTCTGTTTCACTGCAATGGCTTGGATCAGCACAAGTTCCCCTGAATCAGTGATATCACAACAGGTTAGATTTTAAAGACTAAAATTACTCTTTACACTACACAGGAAAATTGATGTTGATTATCTCTTGACAAAGGAACTGACAGAGTCTTTGTAAGGCAGGGGGAGAGGTAGAACAAAACCAAACATTCAAGCTGGATGATGGAGTATCCAGTGAGGCAGAGGGTTGCGATGGATGTAGTTAGAATAAGACATGTTACTGTAACTAGTTATGACTTTAGGCTGTGCAAATTAAAAGAAATAAGAGGGTAAAGTATAGCACAACGACGCCAACATGACGAATACTGAGAAGGCAAACTAATCGTGAGAAACTTAAGATGTTGGAGAGTAAGTCTCTCTCTCTCTCCTGCATGCATATGCTAGTTTTTTAATGTATAATCCACATTGTAAGGGGGTTGGAGGGGCATGGCTGGTGATACAGGCAGGTGCCACTTGTTACAAGGAGGCCACAGCAGGTGATACTGTAGAAGAGGCATTATGGTGTTTTCCTGTCTCTTTTTGTAAGGTCTGATGAGTTTAAGACAAGAGCCCTATAGATTTCTCAAATGGGTGTGTGGGTTTGATGTGAGAGTTCATCACTCTGTGGGCCATGTCTCCTCAAGTGTGGACGGAGTATGAAAAACAGAAAAAAAAACCCAGTTGTTGAGGAGCAATAGCGAGCAAGAGGTGGTTGTCTTCTGAAGGAGCTAAGCTCTATTAGACTTTGAGATCTTAGTCCTCCACAATTATTGCTTTCCTGTCTTTCACAGGCACTTCAGAGGATTGGGCTTTGGCTGAAGTTGAGCTTGAGAGCAGACTGAGGAGAGATGAGAGAGGAATGGTGGTGAGGACGAAAGAGGTGACTGAAAGACGGAGTTAAAAGTGTGCTTGTGAGCTCTACCTTGTCGTCTGTGACCGAAAGCTGTCCCCCCAGTGGGATACTAATCAGTCAGTGAAAACACTGTGGCTGCAAAGGCTGGTGCTTGACAGAGTCAAAGAGCAGTGTCCTTGTCCTATGTCAGGGTCAGAACCTGAGGACTCATCGCCTGGTCCACTAGCTGATCCAAGGAGATCGAGGGATGAGTTTCGAGGGTAGGGGTGGGTGTGAGGGACGCTGAGGCTATAGCAAAAGAGAGAGGCTGTGTGGTTCTTGGAAGTCCAGCCTCCCTTCCTGCTCATGTCTGAGTCTACATATCTTTTGTTCTACATGTCTTTAGTCTGTGTGGTTGTTGACCTGCTTCTTGTCTGACGATGCCTCTGCGCCTTCCTTGGATTTTCGTCCTCCCTTCCCAGTCAGGACCTTGTAGCAGCCACGGGTGATCTTATACATCCAGACAGTGTTTAAGACATCCAGAGCGATGCAGGAGGTGATCCAGGCCACCTGGGCACCCAAACCCAGCCGCTCAAAGTCTGGAGTTCCAAAAGTGGCGAACACACTGGCCCAATAAGACGGCATTACTGCAATGCGCACCAGGAAGAACACCACCGACATGGCAATACCATTTAAAACCACCAAACGGTGAGAGCGAGGGTACTTTAATGCCTCAAAGAACCACCTGGGGGAAGAGGGTGATACAATAAGCTAGTGTCAGCCAAAAGGCAACACAAAGGGTGATTTAACAGGAAGTTGTTCTGACTCACCTTTGGTTCACAAATGGTGTAGACAACTCTGAAATGAGACGAAAGTTGGCAAAGTAGGGAAGCACGCCACGTGTCTGCAATGACCAAACACACAGACAAGCAAAATGACACACTCTCACATTTAGATATACATCAAATTAATCAAGTGTCTTCAATTGCCGCTTGAGTTATTCCACTCAGTGTCTTGAGGAGTGATAGACTCACCAGTACATATCCATATGCATAGAGCGCCGCCAAGTGGTGACAGACAAAAAAGCTGTCCCCCATAGTGCTCCAGTTACATGCAAGCAGCACAAGATCTAGAGGACAGAGTGACATGTTGGCCAGAGAGCTGACAAATTGTTACATGTGTTTGACTAGGAGGATGGTTATGTACACAAGAGCCTTAAAAAAGCAAAGAGCATCATTTGCACCAGTGTTTATAAATGTAGAGAAATGTTTACAAGAACTTATTTAAAGCTGAGATGTTAAAACATAAATAAACTGTTTTTTTTAAGTGGCAGCTGCATTAATGGTGAATCCCCATAAAAAAGATAAAAATATAGAAAACACTTAGCAAAAATATGACATTTAAAAAAAAGGTAATTTAGAAATAAAGGAGTCATTAATTATTTCTTAAACAGGCTGAGTCAAGTTTACAGGTGTATGAAGTATAAAGGTGCACATTTCTGGATATTACTAATGACTAACAGTGCTGTTAATGACAAGCCTGATGGCAGCTGCTTGAGATTAAAGTCCTTTTCCCTTCTGTATTTACAATACAAACACTGACTGACTGCCCTCATGGACTGAAATGATCAACAGAAGTAAAAACAAAAGTAGCTCACCATACAGGAGGTAGCCACAGGTTATGGCTACATTTAGTTTTACGAGACTGGGGTCACCCCTGTGGGACAGCAAAGAACACATTGTAAAACAGAGTGTGTGTGCTTGTGTGAGTTTTTGAGTAATCTGAGGCACTAACACTGGGACCCTCTGATTAATTATCTACTGCTGTAAAGATAAAATAGTTCAGTTATGCAAACTAATTAATGCAACTAATTCAAGAATCATGTAGACATGCCATTCAAGGTGACTGTCTCATGATTATCTAATGTTGAAGAGCTCTTGTACAAGGTTAGGTCTTGATTAATGAAAACAGTGTGTTTGTTGTTTGAACAACATATTAGAATATCTGACATCAACATTAATCAGTAGCTCAGTTCAGAGACCAGGTGAATGTTAGGTGTCCTTGCAAATGACATCTGGTCACAGTAACAATGAAGTTGTCTCTGCTTCAGTAGACATCTGACCCTGGTATCAGTCAAACATATCGTATAGCCAATGACTGAGGGCTTGTGTAACAGAACCCCACCACACATATACAGTATAAACATACACACACATACACACCTGCTGTGTAACAGCTCATCTTACACACCAGATGACCCTGGGCTCTTATCCTTTAACTTTTATTTCACAAGTTTCATATTGTTCAGCACACAACCACTCTTTGCTATGACGACTTTGAGTGAGTCCATATGGGTTACAAAATATAAAGACTGTATTTGCATGCAAGTGTGACATAAATGCATCTGTTCTTTCATTACCCAAGGCTACAGGCATCTTGAATGAGCAGGTTTGCACATAACTCAATGCCATGTGTCTCATCTCTTGGTGACACTTGTAACAAGGCTTTTTAGTTCTTTTCTCTCTGATTACATATCTAATCTAAGGTCTGTTTATGAAGGGAGGGCCCCTTATTTTAACTAATCGGTTGTATCACTTTACTACTGCACTTATCCAGAAATGCAGCACGCAAATATGAGCTTGGATAAAACTTTGCCTAACTGATACTGTGATAGTCAGAGCGTCTGCTGACTGCAGCCACAGAGTTCAAAGGCTTCTACATAATCACATCAGTGTGATCCATTAAATGTACAGCGAACTCACGCTTCTCTCTCAAAAAAAGGTTAACTAAATGGAATTTGGCCTCGAGATATGGAGTCTTTTTTTGCACAGAAAATGCTACAATAGCCCTTACTCAATGGACTTCATGTAAGAACCACTCATGCAAATGGATTTGCTCTGAAGTGGCACGTACCAGTGGTTTTAGAGAAATTGTGGCATTGAGTAATTTTCTTGGATTAAAATTTTCTTTTAGGCATGTAGATAATCCTGAAGTGGTCCTGGTTTCTCAATTATAATAGCAAATAGCCCATGAGAATTATAATTTCTCAAACTTTTTAAATAGGAAATGTAAATGTTACAGAAATTGGCTAAAATAAAACTAAATACCAAAAATGAAACATGATTTAAAGTTAATATTGAGTCAGAGTAATTTTTTGACATGCATCATGTTTTGATTATTTACTGATTTTAAAGTGTGTTGCTCTGATGACTCTGACTTTGCAAAAGCTCAGTTTTATTGCAGTTTATTTGGAGGAGCATCTCCTGGGAAGTATGTTATTCTATTCTCTTATTTATCTTTGTTAGTGTCACACAGCCTTGACCAGCTCTTATCTAATTTTTTGAAAACCCTCTGCATCCTGTTTAAGTTCCTGTCAACAAAGAACACAGCAGCTGTGAGCAGTGCCAAAACTTTGGGTCAATCTGGGTCAAAACTTTGGGCCTGCAGTTGTTGCTGCTTCAGCCCTGAATGCTTTAAGAATATTTCTGAACATTTCTTGTCCTCAGAACATATATTTTAATGTAACAGAGAGAAACTCAATGTGGTGTGTCAGGAGATTGGGGAGAATATAGTGCTGCACATAAGAAGACGCACAGAACACACTACAGATGAGCTATTAATAGATCAGTTAAGTTATTTTTACAGTAAGCCGAGTTGTCTCTGATGCTTTTCTGCACCTTTAAGCACAGAGATTAATACATAATGAAAAAATATACGATTCTACTGATGTGTCAATTGAAGTTTAGCAATTAATGTGACTCAGCAGGTCTGAGATATGTTATATTACTGTCTGAATCTTCCAACAATGTTCAGATGTCACTGAATGGATCTCAGACTTTGCAGAAACTTCAGTACTGTTGTAAGAGTGGTTGTGCCGGATTCTTTGCATTTACGCCTACAGTGTCACAAGGCAGCTAAAATAAAAGGTCTGTCTTTAAACTGGGACAGTAAAGTGAGCATTTATGCAGGATCTGAAGGTAATTAATGTTTTGCTACAGATCTACACAGGTCAGCTGTTACACACAGATTCCAGCAAGGAGCTGTCTGTGATAAGCAGTTCTTATGGGGCTGGGTGCATTTTCAATTCACACACCTTCAGATTCATTACCTCAGCAGAAGAACACTCACTTCTCCGTCTCAAAGCATCAGCCATTTGCAAGCCCACTAGTCTTTAACAGAAGAGAGTGATGACACTATAACTGGTTTAACTAATGTTATGCCCTAAATACACCTATGTTAACAGGAAAACTAAATATAACTCCTTCTAGATTACACAATATTAAACGGGAAAAAGTGGACACACCCTAAACACTAATGCCATGCACTTAACACAATTACATGACATTGTGTCACAGATCACTTTTAACAGGGCCCAGAGTGATGACGTGTCTCAGGTCTTTTAAAGTTTACAAGGCTGTCTATTTGTCTGACTGTCTGACTGTCTGAAGCCTGTTTACATTGAAGTGCAACAGTACATTCATCACACAATCTGACAGGACACACATGGATAGTGCACAGTAACAGAAACACAGAATGTGAGTTCTTTTGACCTCTCATGCACAATGAGACAGACAATAAAATTAAACTAAAAAAAAAATTATCCCAGAGCTTTAAGGAAAATGTTTAAGTCATCATAATATTCTCATATGTCTGAGATGTCATGGTGTGCACAGCTGTAACAGTATTCTCTGTTTTTTTTTCAAGTCCTCTGATATGACTTATAAAAAAATGTTTTTTTGTCTAACAGATTTTTGACAGCAGGATGAGTAACATTTTTCATTTAGATCTTGACATTTTTGTAAATTAGGCTTGTGCACAAACTGAGCAGAACACACAGCAATTTGCAGATGTCTGTTATCCAAATGATCAAAAAAAACATAAATTAAAATTTGCATGATCTGATTTACTCTGATAATATAGTTTGGTGAATCAAGCCTGGTCAGAATACATACTCTCACAAAAAAAAAAAACACAGAATAGAGTAAAAAAGGTTGGAATAAGAACTCTAAATGTTTTTGCATTTTAATAACATGCCTTTGATGTCAATGTAGATGGTAATAAAATGCACTGGAAATTTTTACATTAATTGCTACATCTAAAGTAGCTGGATCTTAATGCTGCACCACCCTAAAATTTGGTCTGTTGTTCTCCCTAAATGGCCCTGTACACATTAAGTTCATGTTCAGATAAGCCAATCAAAAAAATGCAGCAGAGGCGGGGCAGTCCCACACGGTGCTTGAATGGATTATGATAACAGCCTTGGTCGCGCTGCCAGTCAGAGTGACACGCTGAAAGAGCCTGAGCAGCGGCTGAAAACAATGCAGGTTTATAACGGTGCGGCTCTGGCCATTCGAGCACTGTTGAGAGCAGCAGAGAGAACAATGCTGCTGTGTGACAAGTCTTAATGATGCTGTAATACAATCAGATTGACTGGAGAATTTATGCTTGCACCACTTCAGTGTTGCAACTAGATGAGCTTTAGGCTTTAGGATACTGCTTGGGATTGTTTAGGTGCTGGTAGGTGAGGGGGATAAGATGAGGAAATAAACAAACATAAATTGCATGGTTCAGGCTGAAACATCAATATTATGCCACACTGGAACTGCTTTCACAAAGAAATCACTTTTTCCTCATGGAGCTGAGAGATTATGTAACAGAAAAAAGTGCATTGAATTCTGTCTTAAAAATGTATTTTAAGACAGAGAAGCTTGGAGGCTAGGATACTAAGCACCTGAACACTCAGTGGATGAGGACTGGTAGGAGGAGGGAAAGAGCCCCCAGCTTCCATCCCCTCTCTCCTCCCTCTTGACCCCCAACTCCCACTTTCTTTTTTCTCCCCTTTTGCGCTCCATCAGCGATGCTGGACAGGGCCAACACAGAAACAATAAGAGCTAGGGAGGTGCACTGCATTGATTCGACAGCCAGAGACGAGGGGTACAACAGACAGCTAGAGGCAGGAGGAGGCTCAGGGAGGGCTGGTGTGTGTGTGTGTGTGTTTGTGCATTTGTGTGTGTGATTGGGGGGGCTGAAGAGAGAGAGGAGGGGGCAGAGGACTCGGCTGCTGTTGAAAAGAAGCCTTGTTGGTAGGACTCTAGTCTGTCTGTTGGAGAGTCAGAGAGGAAGCGAAACAGAGGGAAAAGGAGAGAGAGAGAGAACGAGGAGGAAGGAAGGAAAGAGTGCTGTAAGAATAAAAGGAAGAGATAGAAATACAGAATGCTGAAATGTTTTAAAAAACTGAGAAATTGGAAAGGATGAAAAAACGGAGAAGAAAATTACCATTTCTCTTTTTCCAGATTCATTGCTTCAAATAACACAGTCAGCAGTAACAGAGAGAGAGTGGGAGACAGAGACAGAGAGAAGGCGCTGAGGAAAATAATCAAAGGCTAAATCCACTAAATCTACAACCCTCTGGAGACTCCACCGACACATTAGATCCGTCCTCTCCCCTTCCCTCTTTCATTCTGATGAAGGGAACGACATCCTCATCTCTCCAAAGGTATTAACTACCAACCCCGACAATCCTTCACTACCACCCACCTCCCATCGTCATCCCTTCATCTGTTTCCTCTCTTCCCTTGTGAGCTAAACATGGCTGCCGTTCTGAAAATGCTGATGTGAGAAGACAGGTTTCTTCTAAAAGCGCCCAAAGCATTCACACTACTTTTTTCTTTTTTTGCATGCCAAAATGACAAGGAATAATGTGTCAGTATTTTTGCCTTTTCCATGATCACTGCCTTTGTGTCTTGTGGAGGTTATTAGGGTGTATATTTATTTGCATGTCACATATTCTCCTGTTGTATTTTATTACAGTGTTGTTGGATATTTCACAATGGAATAGTTTTTTTTCTGTTCCCCTTACCAGACAGGGTTGGCGTTGACAGCATCATCAAACCACAGGATGTACAGACAGAATAACCCAACAATCAGCGCGTGCACAGTTGACACCAACCTGGGGATGGACACACACACACACAGAAGATGGAGTAGCAGTAAACATAATTACAAACCAATATGAGTTTACAGTCAGAAAATGTAACCAATGGGGAATCATGAAAGCTGTGTGCTCATGCCACTGCTGTCTTCTCATGTTTGCATACAGTTTTTGATTAAATCTTTGTTATCCCATGTCTACATGAGCGTAACTTTTTTTTTTTTAAATCAGGCCTGATACAACCCACTCCTGATCTTTGGAGAGGTTATCTTGGGCACTGAGGAGAAACTCCAGAGGTCCAGTGGCCCTTATCTCTCCTCCACCAGAATGACAGTCACTCCTCTGTCACCATGCAGTGTCTGGGGTACAGCAGCCACTATCCACAGGCTGCAGCTGCTTCCTGAGCCATGGCCAAGTCTGGCTCTAAAGATCAACTACTGTATGAGAGGATGAGTTCATTATTTCTGCTGAATAAGACTTAAGTGTCTAAAAAGGACCAGCTGTGCAGGAACTTGGCTAAGGGAAGTTGGTAAAACAGAGTGTCAATATCGCCCTCTGTGTTACAAACCTTGCAGCCATTCTCTGGTGGTTGTGTTTGCATTAACAAGTTCCTAGTTATATTTGTAGAAATGTGAAGAAGAGGAAAAACAGTACAGAATACATGAGGAGGACAGATATTGAAGTTACTAATATCAATAGCAGATTCTTATTTTGTACAGCTGTTTTCAAAAGTAGACATTCAAACCTGCTCATTCATTGGAAATGCGTTCTCCATCCTCCCCAGGCACTTAAGTCGTGGTTACATAAACAACATACTGACACACTGAGCACTGGCTGTTATGCAACAGTAGACCACTGAAGTAAACCACCAGTGCCTGGTCTTTGACTTGTTTTGGACTCTTCATAGGTCAGTACTCCCTGTGCTTTTAAGAACGGACAGAACGCTAATGTAAACTATGGCTGAATCAGTAAAGGACTATTTTTGAGGACTGAGTACTAAGAATCAGTGCAAAATGTAACAGAATTACAAATGTTTGCCCTTTGAACTTTACTCCTGAGGTTTTGGTCATTGACATCAGAGCTGCAGCTGTGTGTGGAATAGTCGTGAGTACATCACGATCCACCAACCCAGGGCACCAGCAACACTGATGTTTGCTTAACAGAGGTCAGTTTTGTCAGGATTGATTATATAATATACTGTTGTAGTTGACATGTGTCTGTGTAGATGTGCAAAAAAATCCTCAATATAACATAACAATCTTAAGAAGTATTTCAAATTTCATATAGTTTTAATAAAAGTGTTTGTGTCAAAGAAACTGTGAATACAAAATACTTAACAACAACATCATGCCACTGGATAAGCTGGGAGAAGTTAATGTCAAGTATTTTTTTTTGTGAAAGACAGAGAGCACAGAGCATAAGAGATTTTCATATTCAAGAAAGCAGTCACATTTAGTGCTGCTGAATTTCTAAGATCCAAACTGGGAAACAACAGAATCCACTTACTAGCCGAGTCTGTGTTACAAAAAAAAAAAAAAAAAACTGGTCCACAGTTTGTCACATTTAAATCTCTTGGGTCAAGACGCCCATTGAAAATATATTTTTTAGGCCCAATCTGAACTGTAATAAAACAGGTTAAATATAAATTTTTACATATTCTGTAGGGTTAGGTGATTGGAGGAAAGGTATATCGGTGATTGGGGATTGGTGATATTCAATCGGAAGTTTGTATTTTTGCCAATTTTTGCCATTTGCCATCCAGCAGCATCAAAGATAAGGGCCAGTGACGGCATAAAATAACAGCCTGGATAAACAGTGAAGGAAGCCAAAAATTCACTTCTTAATTCCTGAGGGTTAAATATTAAATTCTAAGCTTTCCTCTCACCCAACAACAGCAATGAGTGAAATACACCACACATGGTCAAATAAGCAATCGGTAAGTATTTACTGAAACCAATCAATTGTTTTTAAACTCAAGAAAAACACATAATACTCAACAGCGATTTCTTCGATATATCGATTACATTGAGATCATTCAAGCTACATGGACTGGCACCGACATCTGCCTAATGGTAAATGTAAAAATAACAATTCACTGTTTTACGGGAGGTTTTTCTAGACTTTTTAGTAAACAGAACAAGTAATTCCTGGAGTCTCCACTGTTTATTTGTCAATTGTTCAAATCAGCATTTTATTGTAATAATACACAGAGATGTAATAAGCCATCACGCTTTAAATGGCTGTAATGAAAGATATGTGGAACTCTCATTAGTCCTGAGTTTGTGAACTGCCGAAACATTAACAAATAAAAAGTAAAGCCTGGTTCCCATATTGGTTGCTGCCAGGGCATTTACAGGTTCCCTGCATATAAAAAAAGGCCTGCCCACAGCAGGGGAGTGGTGGGTTCTCATTACACACCTGGAGTTCCACTCTGTGAGCTTGGAGGGAGGCAGCCGTCCATAACCTGGTGTGATGGCGGAGGAGAGCCGCGGGCTGGCCACTGAGAAGAGAAGCTGGAAACCCACAAAGCTGCCAGCAACCACCGTCAACTCTCTCGTCTCCATCACTCACCTAAAATACAGCAGGGGAGGAGACAGAAGGAGAGGGGATGTGGATAGGATACAGAGTGGAAGATACACATGGACAGGTTCAATCGATGACTGTCAGTCATCCTGGACAACGCCAGAGGAGAAAATGAGGTGGCAGTGGAGGTGAAAGAGAGAAGCAGCACCCTGTGTGGTTGATCCAGTCCACGATGAAAAGAGGAAAGGGAAAGAGACAGAGGGGGATAAAATAGAAGCTGAAGACCTGGGCTGTCCAATGCAAGTGACATGTAAGCTTTAGACAAGAAGAGCAGTTCATGGAGGAGGAAGAGAAAATGAAAGGTACAGGGCAGGCACTAAAGTAAAGGGCAGCATGGGCAAAAAAAAAAAGCTTTGCAAAAAAACAACAATGTACTGTATGTGGCACAGTATTTAGATTTGAAAGAGGGGTTGCATTATTATGCATATTTTGCAAGGGGATTACAGTGAGTTGTTTAGGACACACCAAAAATCCCCTGGAAGAAAACAAAGGCTGAGCGAGGAAAGAAAAGAGGATTGTCAAGATGTAGAAATGGTTCAGTTCATGAGACAAAGGCTATGGAAGACTGCGTAACAAGTTTTTTGACTGTATATTACTTCAGCGAGGCTGTTTATTGTGCTCATAACTAGGATTATATCATTTTTATGTTTTTTTCTCATTGCTGACACTGATTAATGTTTTGAACTGAAATACTATTTCTGATTATCCAGAGACAGTATAGTTGAAGTGGTGAACAAATACAATTTGAAACCAATGACTATAAACACAGACACGAGATGTAGACATGCAAATTAGTGACTGCAAACACATGCAAACACATATTATACAAACTAACTGAGGAGGTCTGAGGGGGTAAACAACCAGGCAAGACTTTCTGAGCTAGGTCAACAAAACTCAAACAAAACCAGTCAAAGATAACAGATACCACAACGGTGATTTTCAACTTGATTTGGTAACCAAGGCTTTGGGGTCCTCAGGCTCCATTTGTGTTCCTATAATTGAGAGCGTGCTGTGCATCATGTGACTCTACTACCTCACAAAATGGACCAATAAAGCCACCTACTTCCACATGTGAATACACATGAAGAATACAAAAAAACTATAATGACAAAAGCAACGTTCTTTTATGCAAATAATGCAAAAGAGAAATATTTGTTGGAAATTACTAACTGTGTAAGTTTGTACATCGTTATGTTCATTTGCTGTCTAAAAGCCTCTATCTTTAATATGACAACTGAGCATTCTCAAACTCCACAGGATTTGACAGGTTTAAATATTATACTCAAGAGTTGCACTCATACTGTCTCATACTGTCACACAATGAGGGAAAAGTGAAAATCACTTTATCTTTTTGATGAGTCAACATTGAATAATCTACATTTATTGAATAGTATATTGACTGTGATAAATACCAATAGACAAATTCATTTTCTAATTTGTGTTCAATTAACTGTATGATAGGCTCCCAGCAGTGAGAACTGATTACATAATTTAATTCAACATAATTCAAAGTGGTAACATTTTTATTTATAGAAATTACACCAAATTTCATATAAAAGAAAAACATCTTACTAATTAATTATGTGGTTAAATTCTGTGTTTGTTCTGTGATTTTATGGGGGGTCTCTTTTAACCAATGTGCAGAAAAGGCCAGGGGACACTACAAAGACATTCAGTAGTTCAGTAGGCGGTCTCAAAAACCTCAAAAGTAAAATACATATTGTAGCTAAGATTTTCTTGACATTAACTGTAAGACAGTGAAAAGAAAGCACTGATCGGTGTATCTATGTGTGTTTATTTGCAATTCAGCCTCTGACTGACCTCAGCACTCACTAATCTCTGGTCCAATTCAGACAGGCTGATTAAAGTTTAGTACCTCTACAGCTCAAAGCTGCTGCAGGTTGAAGAAAAGATGAATCCACTTTAATTCTCAAGAGTTCAAAGAATTTTAACACTGAGAAGGGAAAATGACTCCGGTGAACAGCTCAGGATCACGGCAGACTCAAATGTAACTTTGGATGCTTGTCCCCTAGAAGCTTTGGTCTGCCCCCAACTCTCTCCTCCAGAGCTCCCTAGCCCCTAACAGCTGTCTGTCAGCATCCGTCTCTCTGCTCTGCTTTACTAGGCATGGACTAAGAAAAGGACAGTGTTTGCAAAAACTGTAAATGGTTCAAATGGTCTTTTTCAGTAGCAGTTAAATCCAGAGAGTCCTTTTTCTATTCACTGTGGATTGATGTCACAGCTTGGACTATAATCTTACCTGTTTTCTATGCTGCTTACATTCTAGAGCAAAAAAGTTTGATTCTGTTCTGAGCCACCGGATGTCTCAGGGTCAGGCTGCTGCATCAACAACTTGTTGGCCTCGTTCCCAGGGGAAGCAACAGCAGCCTGAGCACTTTGTACTCTGTACCTATACAGAAGACTAGAAATCCTTGCAATGCTCCTGGCTTGTCAGCATTCCTCCTTTCCATTTTTTTTATTTTGCCGCACACAAATCATCATCCTGCAAATACAACTCCATCATGACTTATCATTTGCTCTTTTGTAACATCAGCTATTGCAACATACTTTTTCTGTTCTGGGTTGGATTCTGGCCTAATTTCCCTGAAATTCTGATTAAGCTGCAAAAATGCAAGTCAGTTCAAAGCACTTGTTTCTGGAGAACTGACGTCTGGGATTGTGCAAGTCAAATATTACTGTCACAAAGGTAGTGGCCTCATATAACGTAGTCATACATTTTGGGAAGGCCTTCTATTTAGCCTTCTTATTTAGCCTCTGGTAAGCACATGATGCTTTAGGCATGTAGCCTACATTAAGTTCTATTTTTACTCAAAAATGTCCACAGTCATACATGCGTGCTGTTGTGTAGTAAAAAGGGAACAAAGCAAAAGAACAAGTAACTGAAGAAAGCACCTCAGGACAAAGTGCCACAAAACAACCCCATCAATTTAAATACCACCATGAAGATTACAGCTTTGCTCAGAGAAACCCGAGGCAATCGGTGGAACAATTTTCCACTTGAGCTCCAGAATCATTTTCAGAATAAACTCCAAAATGGACCAAACTAGACTAGATGACCACTTTAAAATACACATTTACCGCATATCAAAGCAGCTGTAAGAATCGCAAATCCCACTCCACCGAGCTTTCCAATGCTCCATTCACTAGAAACTGGCATGCTCAACAGGGAAGCTAAGGCAGGCAATTCTTCTTGCAGGAGCCACACCACGCTGAGAGCCTCTTTCTGTCCCCAGAAGCAGCACATTCCCCGGCCACGTTGATCATATGCAGCATGTGCCTGAATAATTCATTGGCATTCTTCACCTGACAGGCTGGTTCACGCTGCCCCATGGGAAGGCGCTGCACACACAGCCTCCTCACTGCGGTTGACAGCCCGGACAGGAGAGGTGCTCTACCGTCCACGTTTGACCTTGTTTAGCCGGACTATCCTGCTGCTGTCAGCAAACCATGACCCCATGACATATCGACCAAACATAAATAATAGCGGTTCAATTTCCCCTGTTCCTTTGGAAATCTAAACCGGCCTGTCTACCGCATTGCTACACAAGACCGATGGGTTTGACTGGCTCTGTAGCCGCTCTTGAGGCACAATCCTTGGCCAGGCTGATCACACAAACATCTGCAAGCAGGTTGGGTCATGACATGAATACTAGTGATTAGTGCCGTCTGAAGCTGATAAATATGTTTGCATATAGCATACAGTCTTAGAACAAATACACGCTCCCTTCTGTGATTTGAACAATTGTTCAAGCTGCACAATAGCAACTGGCGTAGGCAGAGCAAAGTAAAAGGTCTATGTAATAGTAATTGGCTGCTTCTCCGTGATAAGTCTATTATTATTGTGCTTTGCAGTAGGCGCATATTCACAGTAAAGCACTGCAGACAGTTACTGGGAATGGCGAGCAACGTAGCCTAACACTCGGCCATGTAACCACTTGGAAACACAGGTTTACAAAACAAAACAGGCAGGTGTTGAACGAGCTGTAACAAGCAGCTGTGTGTGCAGCCAACACGCAACCCAGTGTTTTCTGTTTTTTTTTTCCGAGGAAAGTTTTTGGCTAAAACTAAGATGACTGCTACGTATGCTGCTGTTACTGCTGCCACCGACAAGGCAGGAGAGCTTCTGAGCTGTTGCAGTCCCAAGATTTTGTGCGGTCAATAAAATATCTTAAAATGGGCAAAAATAAACACAGCATGTGTCGGTCTATGTTATATTTCATGTAGTGGAAGCAGTAGAGGAGTGTTCCGTTACCTGCTATCCGTCGCATAGGTCTGTGTAGGCGGATAAGCTCCCGTTTAGTCGCCGTCTTCTCCACTTTCTTGTAACTTGACGTTAGCTAGCAAGTCGGCTAAAGTGATACAGCCCGCTGGCTCTCGCTGTGCGACCCCAGGAAAGAAAGAGAAAGAGAGCCTCCTCTGCTACGCGAACAATGCCCTGTCCCAACAACCATTACAGCCCGGAGAAAAATGGCTCGTCTGACAGCCTCGTTTCCTCGCTGCCATGTGTTTCGAGTTATGAATCCGACAGAAAAGTTTTTGGCTCGTTATATTTTGGCGTTGACAGTGAGGACTAGCCGGTGACGTTGGCACGTTCCCACCCCCTCGTGCACACGCCCCCCCGTCAAAGAGGCTACACCCACCAGGAACAAAGGCCACATTACAGTGTTATCGATACAGCAAGACACACGGTGGAGCCTTGAAGGACCATATCAACTGTTTTGCGTGTTGTAGCCCTTTAACTATCGATAACGGTTGTATTTGACGTCTAATCAGTGTTTTAGGAATTTAAATGTACTTTTTCTGCTCTTCCACTGGCTCCTAATTATTTACAAATGACATGAAAATCCTGAATCTTAATTTGCAAGAGTTATATTTTTTGTTAGTCATATCATTTTAAGGCAACACAGTCCAAACTTTTAAAGTCAGTCTTAATTGTAACTGCATCATCATACAACACCATAATTGTAATATTTCAGCATGTTCTCTCAGATTAATGACAGGACTCTAGCTAGTTTTAGTCCATTTAGTCACTGAAGTCTGATCATCCTTCTTCATATCACAATGCAGTGACAGCTAAACAGTGGCAGCTTTGAATGCAAAACAAATAATACAATCCCAGATTTTTTTTACACTGTACAGCATACCTTCAAAAATGTCAAGCAAACTAATCTATAAGGGTAAATATTGGTCATTAAATTCTCATGTGATCATTGTAGTCTGGGTGTCTCTGGTACAGTCCAAATAACACGGTGAGGTGGAGATTATTTTTTTCCTAACTTCAAGGGCAGATACCACAGCTGGAGCTCACCTATCAAGTCATTCTACACAGACCAAGGGAAACACCTTCAGTCAGCAATAGATCATGAAATGTACTGACACGAGCACACCTGGATGAAAAACTTCATACACATCTGATAAAAATAACATGGGATTACTACAGACGTCTTTGTTCTGTCTTTTTCTGAGTCATTTTGCAGAGTTATATGTTTAGAGGAGGTTGTCTGTCTGGTTCCACCACAGAGATGTTTCTACTCATGCTTACATACTGACATGTGTGGAAATCTCTCTTTTTGTTTTTTTTAGTATTCTGCTTGTGGGTAACCTTGGGCCTGACACGCCCTCTGTGCAAGGTTTAAATAGATAAAATGAAAACACAGGAAAGGTGCAGTAGTTACAAAGGTATTAGTTACATTATATTGCAGTGAAAAGGCATAACTCTATTTCCAACAAAGAAGGATGGGATCAACTATGAAAGAAGTGAGTTAGTCAGAAACAAGAGTGGCGTTGAAAAATTGAGTGCACTTTGACTGAGAGACTGTAAGAGAAGAAGTTAGCAATACAACCAGATGCAATCTCAGAAGTGAACATTCTGTGGGAGACATGCTAGACATTATGGGCCGATTACAACTAGAAATCTTTACTAAAATTAGATTGAGATATGATCCAGTGCAACTTTTAAAAGGACTAGATTCTACTGTAAAAATGTTAATTTGTTTAAAATTTCCTTTTCAGTCGAGCAGAGAGGAAATAAAATGGAG
The DNA here is from genome assembly GCA_029814665.1 of Acanthurus lineatus. Classification (NCBI taxonomy): domain Eukaryota; kingdom Metazoa; phylum Chordata; class Actinopteri; order Acanthuriformes; family Acanthuridae; genus Acanthurus; species Acanthurus lineatus. The sequence goes on along the minus strand of JAPZDV010000009.1, from coordinate 19,058,194 downwards.
AGCCAGTGTGTGAGAGAGTAGATAAATGATATTTGTGTCGATTAAAAAAGTGTTTCAGACAGACAGAATCAAATAATTTCTCTAACTGTAAAGAGCCTTACACAGTTACAAAACATTAGCTGCTAATTAGAGCAGATCGGATGCCAGTCATGGTTAAAAAAAAAACGTAGGTGTGAAGGAAATACTTAATCAAAACAATGTCAGATAATATGACAGGAGCAAGCATACAGGCAGGGATTTATATGCCATCGCTCAGTTTCCAGGTGCATTAAATTGTGAGTTTTTGGAATCTGTTCTGTACTTGAAAGGAAAAACATGTTTTTTGTGTTTTAGTGAACTGACCCTTTAAAATGCATGTCAAAGGAAAAGGTTACACTTTTGGTCTTTCACTTTATTGCAAAAACTTAAATGGGAAGATCGTAACCACTCTTATCAGATAAAGTTGGAGCCAGGACATGGTTGACTGAGGATGACATGGAGACTGGAAAAAAAAACAGCCTGGCTCTGTCTAACTTTTAAGAAAAGGCACCTTAAGCATTTCTTAAGCTCGCTAATTATTCATTTATGTCTGCTTTGTTTAATTTGTACATAAAACAGTGAAAGAACATCATGTTTTTATGAAGGGAGCATTATATTCTAAAGTATTTATTGGTGAGGATATAGAGAGCTCGGTGAGGTTTCCGTATGGATTCAATTAAATGTTTCCCGTATTTAGTGTCAGAACCCTGAAAGGGTTGCAGATCTGTTTTTATTGGATGGCCAGTTCAAAGAATAGAATGCATGATGATGCTGATATGGGATTGGATCGACACAGTTTAAAGTGGTCAAATATTTAATTTTACGCTGAGTGAATCTGATTATTGCTTTGATGTACCTTCTGATATAAAATGAATATGTTTATTTCATTCTTTTATTCATTTATTTTTCTTTATTAGCGATTTGTCAAGGAAGTGTATCATCGCATGAATGTTATATGATCATTGTTTTTTCATTTGTTTTTAGAAGTGTGTTTTTCTGTGTTTCTGTTTTCTTGAATGTAAAAGTGAATGATTTATTTACTATTTTGGTATGAAATGAGTGACTGATGACTGGCTGGATGAGAATTTGGACGGGAAGTCTTTACTGCACATTTATGCCAAATAGACATGCAAGTACAAAATGAATATGACCCCCTGACATCCACTGACCTTCCAGAGCAGGTAAACAGCTTCAGTCTCCTAGAAATGAGTATCACAGACAACATGTCTCTGACATCACACATCTCCATCCTGGTAAACAAACAAACAAATAAAAACAGCTCATAAATAAATGTATTTTTTAAGAAAATGTAAGAGGGTAAAAATAGCTTATTCCAAAAAATACCAATATGACTGTGCAGTAATCACACAATAAGTCTTAAATTAATTTTCACAATGGAGCCATATAGGCCATCTTGACTGGAAACATCACAAATACTCTGAGATGTGCACGGCCAATCACAGAAGGCTCTGAGGCCAGTGAGTAAACCACACAGAACATTGATGGTACCCATCTACCAAGCATCAGTGATAACAGGCCTACTTGAATATTTTTTATTCTGATCTAATTTACAAATTTGTTAACAGATTTTTATTATGTTACCATGCGGATGATAATAAAACTGAACCTTGAACCTTTAAAGAACTTTTTGTCAACAAACAAAACCAGAAATCTCCTCATTGAACTCTCTGAGGACTTCCTGACAGCTTTTGTTACATTATTGATTTAATTAATTTAGTCAGACTCACTAAGCAAACCCTTAATTTACATTTTCAAGCATGGAAATTTCATGTCCCCAATGAGTTACTGTAATTAACCTGCAATGATGATGATAATGAGGACAACAACGACACTGTTTATTATATTAGAAGAGTAATTTAATACAGCAGGCTACTTAATCTCACTGCAGGCCAGAGGGCTGTTCTCATCAAGGTGTAAGACAGAACGAAGGGCAGGCCGCAGCAGGGCCATGTAGTGCTCTGCAGGCCGACTGTTTCTTTGGGTCAGTGCCATCTCTGTTGGTTCTGATTAGACCGAGCCTGAAGTCTGTGCGAAGTGAATTTTTTTTCAACCTTGAGGGTGTTTGCTGGAAGGAGAAAGGTGGTTGGCTTGTATCCCAGGACAAAGAGGTAATTGGTTTACAGTAGCCCTGCAGTGGATGTCCATATGCTGAGCACAGAAGTACACACACACACATTTAAAAAAGTTAAAACAGCAAGAATCTGGAGCAGAGCACTTACAGTTTGATCCGTGAGTTTTGTGAGGTAAGCTGGTAAAACATCATCATCAGTGAAGTAAACACACATCCTGCAGAGTGTTGTGTATCTACATCACTAGAAAAACACTACTGTAGTTTTATAGTTATGATGTGGTTTGAATTTTTGTTTGTCAAAGTCATTCAGATCAAAATGGCAGCTAAAATAGTTAACCAGGCCCTTAGCCACCTGTTTCTGGAGGTAAAAATGTCTCCTGAAACAGCAATGGTCCAGTAATGGCTGAGCAACCATAATGTATATTTTGAATTACTTTAGATGTTGTAGTGGTGCACATGAAGTTGTAATAAATACATTCCATATATAAACCCAGATGCTTGGTTTTTTTTTAGAAACAAGCTCAACATTTAACATCTAGAAAAACACTTGAGAAATGAATTTTAAAAATATGTTCTCAGGTAGACCACAAACATTAATCCTATTAGCTTGCTAACTACACTGGTAATCTAGCCAGCCCTGGTACTGAGGCATTTCACATTGCATAAATCAGTGGGTCCACAGGTCAGCCCCTTTCATGAATAATACATCCACTGTGTATATCTTAACTGAATGAACCTGGTCCTTGTGTGTAGCCCAACATCTGTCTGACACTTGAATCCAGCATCAGAAGCCACGCTTTTTAGCTGAGACAATCGGGGAAACAATGCTATGTTAGAATGAATAAGAAGTCTGGTCTCACATATATTTCTCTAACATACCTCCAATACAAGGACTAACTAACAACATAGAAATACATGAACAATGCTATTAAGTTATGTCCTCTGTATGAATCTTTAACTAATACAGCTGCTGACTTTTTGCCAGACGCGTAGCTTTAGCTGCCATCTTTTAGCATGATATCAATATTTGAAGAACCCTTTAGGGTTTCAGTTTCTGGAGAGATGTGAGACATTTTAATATATTTAACAATGTATGGAGATAAATTAGCTCAATCAGCCAGCTAGCTATAGCTGATAAAAGATGCTTGAGACAGCTGTGATTAACTCACATAAATCAATAAGCAAACACTTTGTTAAATCTTTTGGCCCAAAGGTTGAGTGCTGAACAAAGAAAACCTAGATAATGATCGTAAGAATCCACATTATGCATTTATTTTAGCCTAACTTATTTGTATTTCCTCAAAATATTTCACAGGAATGCATGGCAGCTGAGGACTGAACTCATGACCTCAGAATTTCCAAAATATTACTCATGGCCTTGCAATTTATACAAACTAGTTTCTAAAAGAAAGCTGTTTGTGTTTATGACCCTTTAAAACTGCACAGTAAGACTCATATGATGTAGGCCTACTTGGCAATTCATATTATTTTGATTCTGCTTTTCATGTAAGAAGAGTCTTTGCTTGTTTGCCTCAGTAGAGATGGACTTACAGGCAAAAGCAGAGCAGCAGTAGCTGTCTTTTTTCACAGAAATAGACGCAGTCATAGGACAAAGCTCCAGACGCACAGGAAATGTCAATAGCTCTGCCCTGAGGTCAGGGACATTTGGAGCCTTGATTGGATCTTTTCTCAGATAACCTATAAAACACAATCAGGCACCAGTAGAAGGCCAGAAAGGATAATGAAATTATCTGGATAGGAGGCATAAAACACTGGTGGAGAAAAAGAGAATTGATGAAGGTTTATTCAGAACTTCTTTTGACATGAATTTACTGAAAAATGAGAAAATACTAAACCATCTAGAACCTTCCTGGAAGATCAAAATGCTCAAGAACAGGAAACTCTGTGAAAAAAGGCTCACAGTGGAGGACTGAACTGTGTTACATATTTTACAATTTTGCCCTCAGGATATGTAACCAGACATTCAGAGTATGAGGTTATTATGGGAAGAACATATTCAACATACGTCCATGTGCATATTGTATGCTCACACCTAAAATATACATTCATGTGTAGAAACAAATATGTATCTTCATCAGTGTGAGACCATGATGTAAAATGCACTCATGTATGGCATTGATACATAAATAATGTTTTTTTCCTATGCTCTCCATTTTATGAGTAGACTTTGAAATGGTGCTTTTGTAACAGCAGTTGTAATCCCAAGAAAACACGTGGCAGAATAAATCATTATGCTGCCGTTTTTAGTCAATTACAGTAATTATTAACCTCCCTTGGGCCCTGTGAGTAATGTTTGAACTTACAAAGGCACAAAATATTTAATTATCTCAGGAGGAGACTAATTAGTACTTTATTGCAGGTATTGAGTCCAAAACAGCTATTTTTCAGCAAATAAACATGCAATTTAAATTCGTCTTAAGTTTAGTTCTTGTGCTTTGCAGTGGAGGAGGTGAGTGTGTTTTACGGTCTTTTTCAAAACTGAGATAAATTTCATATGACAATTTTTTAAATGAATAGTTTCCTGCAACATCTTATGTCAGAAGAAGAATGGAAAGGTGCAGTTTCTGGAGCGAAATGTGTATGATTGCTGCCAGCTGCTGCTGTTCAGAGCTTGTATTGACAGGATTATTTGGCACAAGCAGAAAATGATTGGACCTCACAAATATATATCCACTGGTACATTAAGGCAAGGCAAAGCAGTTTTAGATTAACATTACTATGCCTTTTACTATGTGAAAATTGATTTAAAAATAAAATAGTGATGATTAAAAGCTGTGTAATCTTAGTAGATATTTTACTTTATTAAAGGATTTCTAGAAGTAAGAGTTATGATGCACCTTGGTGCTTAAGTTATATATATGGCTTTATATTTGGCCAAATAGTTAAACTTGAGGAATAGATGCCCATTGGGAAACCTGTGTGCCAGCTATGATTATTTTGCATGTAAATGTGATACAGTAATTGCTTGCCTTGGATTAATTTAGAAAAGGAAAAAAAAAAATTAACAAAGCTTGAGTTTAAAAAAACCTGTATCAATAGGTTTGGAAGCCACACTGGCAAAAATGTGGCAAAGAACAAGGGACAGTACAAAACATACTGGGGTCAAAAGAAGGCTGAACATCAAGAGGCACTTCTTTATAAAAACAAGTGCTCCTTTTGCATTATTAATATTTTGTTGGATCAATCTTCTCACTCAGGACAAACCACCACCAAAATATTCAAAGAATCTAAACTTATTAAGTTGGTACATACTTGGACAAGCATAGAAAATTTATGTTGATTTAAAGATTTATACCATGTGAAAAAAATAGCTTTCACAATATGCAAAACCAGTACGTTCATTCAAAGTGAAATAAGCAATTATTTCATTCCAGCTGCTTTTTATGCTTAGAACAGGAGGTGCTAACTAACTAACTACTGCTACTCTAGCAGTGAGCTCTTGCACTCGAATTACCTGTAGAGGAATGAATATGAGCCACAGACGGTCACATAACCCCATCAAGGGGATTCATTGGTCCAACCTATATCATGGCACACAAGAGAGCTGTATATCTGATGTAGATATTTTGACCACTATTTCAGATTATAAATATCACATCTGAAGGCTTAATTAAAATAGAAAGCTGCAGAATGAAAGAAGAATCTCTCCCCTGCTCTCCCCCCGGAAAAAAAACCCAACCTATGTTCTCTTCAGCAAAAATAACAATTATTATAATCTTCCCCTTTTCTGATCTCGCTCAATAATTTTTAACCAGTGCCTAAGAACAATGTGTGACTGTGCAGTAATCACGCGTTAAGAAGTGATGAGCAACTGCAATTTTCAGTAGGCAGTTGATTTAAAGACGTTATTATAATAACGGCCACAAGATGGCATACTTGATGCTGTCTTTCTGTAAGGTGCTTCAGAGGGCCCAGAGAGGGGCAGCTTTTTTCTTTTCATTCAGTGGCTGTTACATCAGAACAATACTCTAAACAACAGCCTGCATTTATTAGAAAGTGTTGAGAAAAGAGTGAGCAAATAATAATGAAACTTCCAAATCCCTCTGGACCAAATTCATCTCCTGCAAGGCTGAATTTTAACATGGAGCTTTATGCCACATTACATAATATTGGTAGTACTAATGTAAAGCAGTTAGACCAGAACGGGTAGCAGAGCAGCTTGATGCCAGGTCCCAGTATGTGTGTGGGGGTGTGTGTGGAGGCGTCAGAAAAGCAAGGGGGGGTGCCATAAGTTTGTGCGGTGCCATGCGCAATGTATTCCAGTCTACACCCACACAACTAAACTAACTACTGTAACAACTAAGAAAATGCTGAAGAAAAGCTACTCAGGAGTAAACAAACAGGCAGATACACAGAGGCACACAGACACACACACAAACACAAAAACAAAAACACACACATACAAATTCATATGCACCTGTCGTTATTTACTCAGACTGGCAACTATTGTCAGTATGATTTAACCCCACTTGTCCTTGATGCCAGGAAGTTTGACGAGCGCCATCAGACAAGAAGAGCCAGTCCTCCGTTTCCTTGACATGTGAACAGCTGGGGTCTCCTGTGTTATGACTCCCGCTGCCACATCTGGTGTGCGTGCCTGCATGTTTATGGGTGTGTGTTTGACGAATTCTGCCACATCTGGGAGGCAGTCCAGCTGTCCCTCTCCTCACACGTCTGGGCTGCGTCCTGCAGACACTTAGCTGTCACTCCGGGTTACCTGAAGCCCACCTCACTGTTAGAGGCGAGACACTGGCTACATGTGCATCCACACTGCCACATCTGCCCCGTGTGTGTATGTGTGAGACTGGGCGTGCTTAACGGAGCGTGCGTGCATGCGTGTCTGTGTGCAAGTGAGAATCTGTGTGTGTTCTGGTGTGTGCATGTGACACTGGATGCATGTTTGTCCTCAGGGCTGAGGCTCCAGTCTTCACACCTCTCAGTTAAAAACACCCAGAAAGACACACCAGCCACCGTAGCCAGTTTATATGGGTCAAAGAGTCTGCTGCAGAGGGGACATTTTGATTACGAAATGTGACATGCAAGTTTAAAGCAAAATACATTTAAATTAAAAGATGTCAAACAACGGTATTTAATTTTAAACGCAAGATTACTGCAAAGACTTTCACTAATAGCAGCAATCATTTCAGAGAGAGTTGGTGTTATATATGAACCAGCTAGAACCCACAGACTAATATTTCACTTGAATTTGACCTTCAGTAAATTTAGACCTTTTTTTGAAACTTTTCAGTCTCACAGATCCTTTAAAACTCTGGATCTTCTTGTTCCAGTGCACCACCAAATTTATTTCTAGTTTCAAACCCAAGGCATTACTGTTTAATCGTTGCACCATAACTTCAAACAGAAAACCGCAGACTCTCTGGTGCATCAAAAGTTTCTATAGGCGGATCTATGTTTTACCTTCAAATTTTACCTACCATTTAAAATATATATAATACATATACATATATATTTTGTCTGTTTAAAAAGGCAGGCTTTCTAAAAATGTCAATGGCAAAGGTTCTTAATTTGTATTACATTTTCAATCTATGAGTCAAGGAAAATAAAAATGAATTGATTCCAAAAAAAGCAGGTACAAGCACAAAAAAGACAACAAATATGCAATGCTATATGGTTCATTTGAAGACTGTACAAAAATTATTGTGCAGGCCAGAAATAAAGAAAGGTTATGTATTATTTGTTTGTGCTGAAGGAAAGTATTTGGTCTTACTTCAGTCTTCTTTGCATTACAGCTCATAAAGGTGCTTTCAGTAAAAACCCTCACAGCTTTGTTTCTCCGCATCACCATGTGTAAAATGTGTGTAAACAAGCGTGTAAAACCAAATCAAACAAAACTAACCAAATCAACACTGCTGTATCAGTCTGAGATACTAGAAGTGAGGGGTGTAAGGCTTAAACAAAAATATGAATAATACACTCCCTTTAGCATAATTTAATGAGATAAAAGATACACTGAGACTTTATGTAAATAGCTTAAAAGATACAGCCTGAAACATATAGCATTCAAAGGCCATAACCTGACAAAATCTGATATGAGAAGTAAATTGGAAACAAAAAATTGAGACATATGAATTAGTCAAAATGGATATTTTTTATCAAATAAAGAAATAATAAAAAGGGGCCAGAGCTTAAAAATTTTGTTAATTAATCATTTAGTGAATCACCAAAAATTTTATTTCCAATCACTTTGACAACTGATTGCACTTACAAGTCACGCTGAAAAATAAATTATTAAATTTGCTGCTTTTCTGTCACAAAAATTGAATATCTTTGTAATTTGAACAGCGCAAGCAATTTGAAGAAATGTCCTTGGCTTCAAAAAATATAGATAACACAAAAAAATATGATGGGCATTTTCATTTTTCTCTTACATTTAATAGAGGGATCAATTAATTGATTAAGACCAAAAATAAGTGAATATTTATTGTAAATTAAAATAATCAAATAAAGACATGAGAGCTATAGACTGACAGAGTGCCAAACGCGATAGAGCATATTGTAGTGGACCACAAATGTTAAACACCAAAATCTCTGATCCTCATGTCCACTGCTCAAAAGCCACCAATTGTGTGTGTGTGTGAGTGTGTGTGTGTGTGCCTGGATGTGTAAAAAGGAACCTTGGAGTGAGATAGTACTACTGTACTACACCATTCAGTGATGCCAGCGAGTGCGTCTCTTTTTCTGTCTGCGTGGAGTGTTGCCAGTTCTGTACCTCCAGATCAGTGCAACATGCATCTCTCCCTAAGCACTCCACCACTGAAGAATCTCCACTCTAATTAACTGAGATTACAGCAATTAGCAGACCATTAATCACACCCTTATTAGTTTAGCCAGGCAGTGAGAGGGGAAGAGTGAAGAGAGGGAATGGAAAAGACAGAAAGTGCAATCGGATGGGAAATAGAAGCAGAGGAAAGATAGAGGGGGGAAGAGCGAGGGTCTCCTCTTGGCAGCGGAGCAGGCTGTGATTTCACACTGCCTTTTGTTTCACATAGTGTAGCTTCGGGAGCAAAACAATGCCTCTCTGATTATTGCATGTCCATACTGTGAAGTGTGTGTGGTCATGTTTTTACTTTAGTGTGTGAATGGTGTTGAGCGTCACTCGCGAAGTCAACACACACTCGCATGCAGACACACCTTAGTGGATTTCAAACACATCCTGTCCAGATTTCACATGTGATAGGAGAAGTGTAGATCTATTGTGTAATGTCTTGAGTCTTAAAGACAACAGTGTGTAAGTGTGTGTGTGTGCGTGTGTCTGCGTGTGTGTATGGGTGTGTATGTGTGTGTGTGTGTGTGGGTGGCAGAGTGTGAGTTTAGGTTGGCACGACTACTGGTATGTTAAAGCATCCAGCTTGTGTGTGCATGCACGTGTGTCTCAATGCATTGTGTTACAGTATCGTGAGAAGAAAAGTGTGTGTGTGTGTGTGTGTGTGAGAGAGAGCCAGGGGGGAGAGGGTGTGTGTGTGTGTGTGTGTGCTGAGAAAGGAGTGAGAGTGAAGCAGCTTCAGAGGATGAATTTCTAAATGCGCTCTATCTGATACCATCCTCTGTCTACTATTCTCTCTATCTCTTTTTCTCCCTTCTTCCTCCCCCTTTTATACACACACACACACACATGCACACACTCACACACATACACATATA
>JAPZDV010000009.1:19037281-19047561 GCA_029814665.1 Acanthurus lineatus | reverse complement strand
CCCCCCCCCCCCCCCCCCCCCCCCCCCCCCCCCCCCCCCCCCCCCCCCCCCCCCCCCCCCCCCCCCCCCCCCAGATGTAGGTGAGGGGGAGGAGAGGGGCTGAGGAAGAGGATGGCGGGTCAGAGCAGAGGAGGAAAGGCTTCAGTTGACCAGGTTTATTCTGACAGGGGTTGTTTTTGATGTCAGCTCACTCGCAGATGTATCGTGCTGGACTGTTTGTTGGCCGTGTTTCGCTGCATTCCTGCTGAGAGGCAGCGCGCTATTGTACAGAAAAGACAATAGATTAATCATGTTCATCACTGTCAGCCCTATGGGGACCGAAGAATGAAGAAAATATTGGTGATTGGAGTGTTGGGCATGTAGGCAGTGTTAGTGATTATACAGTACAGTAGATATACAGTGTAGGCAGTTTAATTGTGCATTGGAACAACATAATATTGTGTGAAAACAGATGGTAGAAATACTCGCTACAGATCACCATTTCTATACTGTGTATTGTTTTCAGCCATGCTTCTGGAAAGGCTTTAGAAATGGCAATATTTGTTTGTTGTTTTGTTTGTTTGTTACAAACTTTAACCAAACTAATATTTGTCAACGACTACTGGACCAATAAAGAATCAATGGATGAAGTACAGATATTATCCTCTGACACCACCAGCAGGTGGACATTAATTGCTTTTAATGAAACATTTTTATTAACTATTGCATGACTTTCCATAAAATAATCATTGTTCCCAGACGATGAACCGTTGAGACTTTGACGATCTCCTAATGTTTTCCATTGTGCCACCACGAGATCAACACTTTCTCTTTACTCATTTTTCTCTCAACATTTGCTTAATGGATTGGGACAACATTTTGTCCAAACAATCCTGGCTCCCAGTAGATGAATCCTGCTGACTTTACTTTCACAGCCATACATGATGAGATTGTCACTGGTCTCACTTCAGCGATGAAAACCTGACACTGACTTTTCTTTTTGTGCCACTGAGAGGTTGATATTTGTCTTTTTGAATAAAATAATATGCGAACAACTAAAATGTTCAAGGAGTGGACACAATATGTTAATCTAAGCAATTCAGAACAACAAAAATCCTACATTAGCTGGTTCTGTAACTCATGATCATTTCTTTTATTATTGATTTTTCTGAGTTTGAGAAAAAAAAGATATTAGAACATAATATGTGACACAAATTATAAAATCAGAATTTGACTGTGGTTACTTCTTTAAAATGTTTTTGTCCAAACAACAAACCTAAACCCAAAGAAAATCAGCTTAAGACAAAGAAAAGCAGGAAACTATGGTTTGGCATTTTTCAATTAAAAATAACACAAAAAGTTCATGAGTGTGTGTTAGTGATTAAAGTAGTTGATGCATATTTCTGTGGGCGAGAATGATTAATCAATCGTTTCATCCATATAAATTTGTAATTTCGGAGGCTGTTGTTGTGTCATAATGTGAGGTGTTCTTGTTATTGTTTCAGAAGCCTGTATATAGTCTCAGTATTAATCAGATATCATAGGAAAACCAAATTAGTGGAGCAGGTAATCAGTGTAGGCAGGGAAATCAATTGGATCTTTAATTGCTGTGTGGAAGAAGAGACAGAAAAATTGCTCATGCACAGTGACAGAGAGACAGTGGCGCTGATGTGAGTGGAGTCTCAAGGGAGTGGCGTGGAGAATCCTCTTGGCTGGGAATTTCCAGGGTTTAGCACACAGGCACAGTTTCTGTCAAAGGGCCCTTTTACATGGATGAGCCCCAGCATCACATTCGCCCACTGTGAAATAGAGGGATTTGAATAATCTTATTACACCCCATTACAATAACACTAATATGATCTAATGCCCTGCAAACTACAGCGGAGTGGGGAAACTGACAGTTTTGACCACCCCTCAGGGTACCACAGACGGGGCGAGTAAATCACAAAAATAACAAATATATTTATCTGGGAAACAGTTTTTTTTTTTTTTTTTATTAGAGTGCTTATGCAACATTACAGCTCTTTAAACAATGACTTGACTAGTGATTTTGATGGAAAATGTCAGCAGATTTGAGTAAAAGTAGGATCACCACAGTGTAACAAAACTCAGCTTACTGTGAGGTAGTTCCAGGCTTGCATCACACATGTTCCTTTCATCAAAGTACTATTTTTAAGTAGGAGTATTATTAAAGTTTTACAATGAAAATACATTGAAATACCAAAAAAATGGCAGGCCTCTTGTACCTTTTAATTTGTGCCGTACATTAAATTATTATACATTTTGGGCCCATTATTATTGATTTATGAGTCTTTTAATAGCACTGTACTGTTGTAGCTAAGTAACAATTTCCTTCATACAAGAGCAAACCTTTTAATGTCTTTTCATAATTAAACTTCTTTGTATCGTGATACTAACATATAATCTTTCTGACTGACAGTTATGTTTGTTTATACTCTCTGTATGATAATTAACAGCCTATAATTTTTGCCGTCATATTTGTGCTTTTTCATGTTAGATAATATAGTTAGAATTTTTGTGTATGTTCAGTATGTTAATTTTGTACAAAAATGAATTATTACGTGTGAAAATACTATTTTAGACACCAAATTTTTAAAAAAAAGCTAAAAGTTGAACTAGTTGCTGTTCTGACTTTAAACCTGCAACAACTGATGTTTTCTGGCAGCAGAGCCTAATTTTGAACACAATTTTAACATATCCTCAACTATGAAGGAGAATAGATGAAGCAGACAGATGCTGATTTACACATCCAGTAAAAATAAATTTATCATTCGTTTTTGGAGTTGTGTTTGTGTTCACCTGATGAATGGGAGTCCAATATTCACTCTCTTTAAGCTCTGTTTTTGGTCTCTTCCAACTCATGGGGGAAATATCTGACTCTTAAGCTGCTAAATGCTTCACTGTGTTCTCCAGCTAGTCGCTAACTGTGTCCGTCTGCTGTTTGCTGCTGAGCAGGTAGTGTACAGTGTGCTTTTAGAGCTCTCTGCTGCAAACAGCTGCCTGCTGCGGCTTAAAACGACACTATGGGAGTTGTGAGAGTGAACTAAAACAGTAAAGTTGTGAGCCAGCCAGATAAACAATGAGCTGAAACTATAAAACCACCACAAAGCTCTGCAAAGCTGAGGGGAGCGGCACACTCAGCTGAAATTCTATGGAGGTTCATCATCAACAGCTAACTTTTTCATATTGGCAAATTTGTTTTCACATTGTCATTTGATTCATTGTCATTATAAAAATATTGATTATGTGCTCATTCACTGACTTAAATGATTTGATAAGAGGGCAAAGAAACAATGGCTGTCAGATTATGTAAATCTAGTAGATTAAAGGTCGAGAGTAGAAGAAAATGGAGAACATCAATTAAATGACAACAACCTCAGAAACTGCACTTAAGCACAGAGAAGGTACTTAGTTACTTTCCAGCAGCGGATCCAGACAGCTCTTCCTCACGTTTACCTCATTGATACTGTACTCGTCTCCTGCTGCCAGTTTGTCTGTCTTATTGCCCCTGTCTCACTCTCTTCCCGGCCCTCCTCCAGGCAGCTTGGAGAACAGCTGAGAGTAGACTGAGATTTATCTCTGACTTTCTAAATGCGTTCCTGCCCGTGCCCCTACCTGCCTGCGAGCCTGTTTGCCCGCAAGCCTGTCTGGATATTGGATTTGCTCTTTGACTGTGACCTTATACACGGCGAGCCACAGGAGCTAGTGCGACTGCCGGACCTTCTGTCCTGTCGTGCAGAGTCGTGTCTTGCTGCCATCCAGGGCCCAGCCCCCCTCCCCCCCACAAACCAACCTTACCCTCAACACATCCCACCTCCCTACCCCTCCACCATGTGCACTTATTGGATTCCCCTCTTCACCAGGCACTCTGATAAGGGCATCTGTCAAGCGGATGAACAATCAGAGCTAAAAAGGTGTGTGATGCACGCTTGGAAGGATCTTACTTCCTGCAGAGGCCAAGAGGATGCTGGGTGGAGGGACGGGGCGAGTCTCAGGACCAGGAGTTTAGGAGAGGATTACCATCACCGTGGATGCTCCTCACATCAAGTCTGCGACCAGAGGAGTATGCTAACATCCGTTTGTTGTTGTTGTTCATGATGATGATGATGATGATGATGGCTTCCGCTCAGCTACGCGTATTCTCAAGCAATAACATCGACATCTGTATTATCAACCCAAGAATACCCGTGGTCGAGACGGGAGCAAACGGTCACACCACCTCACTCCCTTCCACCTTCTCTCCTCTCTCTCTCTCTCTCTTACTCTCGTCTCCCATCCCCCCCTTTTTCTGTTCGACGCTATACAGCAGGAGAGAGCTGGAGGGAAGGGTGGGGATTTCATAGGCGGCTCAAAGTGTCCAGGTCCTGCAGGAAAAAAGAGAAAGAACACAACTCTATTGGGACTGATTCATCAAATAATTAAGGACTGCAACTAATGATTATATTTATTATCTTTTAATCTTCAAACTATCTTGTCCAATTATCAATTAGTCATCTGCAGATTTTTTTTTTAAGTATTAAAAAAACCACCCACTGCAACTCTTCAGAGCCCAAGGCAATTGCTAAAAATGTCTTGTTTTGTTTTTATCAGAGAGCCCAAAAAGATAACCAGTTTACATTGAAATATGACAATAGAAAAAAGCAACACGTCCTCATATTTTAGAGGCAAGAAAACACTGAACATCTTTTCACAATTTCTGTTTAAAAAAAAAAACACCGAAATGATAAATCAATTATAAATTATAGTTCCAAATTATTTTTCTGACGATTGACTGATTGTTTCGGCTTCAAGACGAGCAGCACCACATTTCCACTGGAGAAAGCTGCTGTCTGAAGACGCCATGAGAAATATTGAAGACACTTTTGCTTTAGGAGGAGAAAAATTTCTAATGAATACCGAGCAATTGATCATAAACGGGGGAGTAGTCCTGTCCTGTCCGTCTAAATGAATGCTTTGTTCAAGATGCCTGTTCTGTATTGTACCGAAGTCCTCACAGATTGCTGGTAATATATCTTGTCAACTCCAATGCGACAACGAAGCTGCTGTTGTTTCCACTGTCGTAAATATTCTATTCTCACTATTTCTTTTGCCACACCGACTGTATCTGCAGTCAGCAGCAGGCAAGCAAAGAGAGAAAAAGCAGAGAAAGAATGTGATGGACTGCCGCGCTTCCATGAATAGTCATTTTGTCATCACACACGAGGGTGCAATAAAGTTTTGTCTTTTTTCTTTCTTTCTTTTTTTTTTTTGCAACACTTGGAACCCCTGCCTGAGTGCGAGTGAGGAAGTGGGAGATGTGAGCTTTGCCATCCCTGTTCCTGTGTTTATCAGTGAGCGCCACAGTCGCACGCATACATCTGAGGGAGTGAGGGCTGCCCCCGCAGTGCTGCGAGCTCGAGCCCCCATGCTGCACACATGAGAGAAATCAGGAGAAAGGGAAGGAGAAAACAGAGCGAAGAGATATAGAGGAGGAGGCAGTGAACGGGAAGAGGAGGCAGACTCGGAGGCGGTGCGTGCATGTGTGTTTTTATGTGTGCGAGGGAGATGGAAAAGGACAGAAGAAGGCGACACGACAGCATCCGAGGGAGAGAGAGAGAGAGAGAAAGAGAAAAGGCAGCTGAGGAGAGACAGAAATCAGGGAAATGTCAGAGAACAGAATTGGAAGACAGAAAAGGAAGCGTATATGTAATTTTAAAAGAAGAAGTAATGGACAGAGAGCAGGAGGGAGTGTGTTTGGGTGTGAGAGAGGAAAAGAGACAGGGGGAGTTGTTTTTTTGGGGGGGGGGTATCAGCTGGGTTTGGACTGTCATTCTACGACATGATTGGCTGTGTCAGGAAGAGATAAGCAGTCTTCACATCCCTCTGCCCTCGCATCTTCAAGGCCCTGGAATCAAACGGTGGAGAACACCGCCGCGCGCTCCTCTGCACTGAAAAGAGACTACATGAAAGGAGTGATTCCTCCTATTATTCTAAACACCTCTGCATGTAAAATACCACACTTTTTCAAAGAGATGGATGTGGAGAAAAAGGATGAAAAGGCAGGAAGACAGAGAACGGCTGGTTTGAAACTGTTAGCATTCTTCATAGGAGGTTGTAGCCTGATAGTACCCTTGTGGTTCTGAGGCCCTGAGATCTCAAATCCTTGTGTCTTTACAACTCTTTTTTCCCCTTCCACTCACCATAAGCTCTCACATTAGACAGCATTAGAGGAGGGGAGATGGAGCGAGGAAGAGCAACTCTCCTACGTCTCAATCCCCGCAGGACTTAACATCTTAGCTCCTAACTGTCCTGGTGGCCCGTCCGGCCGCTCCCCTCTGACTCAGCCGGCCACTTCCCAAGTGTCATCTAAGAGAAATCCCCAAATTAATCCCTCACCCATTACTATAAGCTCTGACACTCTTGTATAGATCTGCAGGATTATAGAATAGGTAGGTATTATAAGGTATTACTAGGAATTAGTTTTTTTAAGTAGCAGCTTAAACCTTCATGTCTGATGACGCAGAGGTCCAGTGAAAGGAGTTTTAAACATTAATCCAATTGATACAAGTGCTTCCTTGCAGAGAAGAGACTTAAAGGATGATGTAAAAATTCTGATCACAAACCCTTCATAAACCCACAGCTTGGACCCACACATTGAGGATTGATTGTGCAGATCTGAGCGCCAAATCTGAGAGTATCGGGATAAGAGCAAGTGTTGTAATGTTTAGACCCTGTGAGGATAGAACACACACACACACACACACACGCCAGGCTCGTCTAAAACAGACAGACTGTCTGCGAGGCTGCACAGGCATCACCGGCAATCTCTAGTGTGCTCCCAAACAGCTCCCCACTATGCGCCGCATCAATTATTCAACATATTTATCTATGCAATTTGACGGCCTCTCCCCTCTAAAGCTCTGAACAAATTGCGGAAGCAGCTAATATCGCTTCTGGGTCTGTGGCTCAAATCACCGTGCTAGCAAACCCTAGAGGCTGAGCACAAGAGGCTGTAAACAATCACTTGACACTTTAGCACTTATATTTTTTGATCTGTTGGGCTAAATGCAGGCTGTGAACTCATGCACACCTCCGCTCGAAGCTGTGCATACTGTACGGCAGGGCCATCTTTTATGAAAGAGACAATGGCAGTAAATGTGCGCTCGAGAGACCTGTGGAGCTTTCACACTACTAACAAATCTGAGCATCCCTTCCCCCCCATTTGCTGTGGATGCAACACAAACGCACAAATGCATGTGCACACTAACAACACCCACCCCACCCCACCCCAGCCCGCACCCCCGCCCCCCCCTCCTCATTTCTTTCTTTCTCTTCCTTTCCACCAAGCCGGCATTTAGTATGACACACGCCGAGGAGCCAGGGTAGCCAATTATCAAACAGATGTCAATGTATGCGTTACAATACTAAGGGGAGCCCAATTACCACACAGATGTTTTGTTTTTCCTCCTCTCACTCCTTGCTTTTTTTTTTTTTTTTTTACCCAGCATCCTCTCTGCTCAAGGCCCTCTGAGGATGGCCCAATCCCTCCCCCGCACCGCCCGAAAAAACACCCTCCACCAGTCACACTAACTGGAGTGCACACATGTATGCACGCACACACACACACACACACACACACAGAGCCTTTTAGTGAGCCAAATGGAGAGCATGTGGATGTCAATCAACAGTGTGTGTGTCTCTCTCTGTGCATGTGTGTGTGTATGTGGTAGGGGGGGTCAATGAAGGGAATGATTGGGGAGGGAGTGGTATGTGTGTGTGTGAGTGTGTGTGTGTTGGAGGTGGGTGGCGGGCAGTAGGAGGAGGAGTATAGGGCCACGGATCAGAACCAAGGACAGCTCCCACTGGAGAGATATGTGCCGCTTTGCTGCGTTACTAAATGGAAGTCTCCCTTGTTCTCACATGCACACACACACACACACACACACACACACACACACACACACACACACACACACACATATAGAGTACATACTCACACACGCATGCAAGTGCACTGCGCAAAAGCACAGACACACAAACAAATGGACATGTGAATTTACACAATAGGAAGCACTAACCATCACATTCAAACACACACACATGTGCACATAGACACATAATACATATACATAAGCAATAACCACAGTTTAGTCAACTGTTAGCTCACTCCTTTCTCTTCTCTTCATTCATCTTTCCTAATGGATTCCCAAGGCATCAGCCACCCATATTTTTTCCTGTTTCCTTCTTCTCTTCGTCTCTTCTTAGCCTCTCTTTTTCCTCCCTTCTCCTCTTCATAGGGGGTAGAGAGCCTAAAAGAGAGCTAGCTCCGAGCCGAGCCCACATGAAACCGAGGAGATGGAACTTTATGTCTCTCTCTCTCTCTGCTGCTTGATCAATAGGAATTTAATGGACAAGGATTGAGTTCAGGGAGTTCATGCTTGCCAACGTGCCTGAGGGGCTGAGCACATGCACGCTGAGAGGCAGGCAGGGAGGCTCACACACACACACACACACACACACACAAACACAGGGACACACATACTCATTCAAATTGATATTCTTTCTCTATTGCACACAGTTGCACGCACTCACGAACACACACACACACACACACACACTCACAAACACGCACACATACACACACATACACATCATGCTGCCACATGCTCTCACAAACACACACACACACACACACAAAAGCTGCCAAAAGCAGCAGATAGAATTGCAAATTGTATAAATTCCATCGATTATAAGCAATAGGCAGAATTTGCTTTGATGCGGATTAAAAAATAATTCACTCATTATTGAATTACACAACCCACAGGGGCAAAATCTATAGGAGAAAGCTTGAATATTTCATTGAGGTGAGCTGAAACCAATCAATTGCAGAGGACATCACATTACAGGAGCCCCTGTGTCAGAGCAGCTCCTGCCTTCCAAATGTGAGCAGCTAAAGTGCTGTGTTTATTCCACATAGCCAGATACTGACACAAAACTTACACGAGATTGCTGTGCAACATTAAAGAGAATGTCAAATGAAGGCCTGAGAGCCTGGAGTAAGACGCACATCCACAAATACATCAGCCTCAGTGTTGGCAACATCAAGCTCAATTTCATTAACACACAACTTGGAAGATCGTTTCAAGCCCCAAACACACAGCAAATCTGCCGCGTTCTCCTTTCCCCTCCATCTACTTTTTAAAGTGTTTGACTTTTCTCAGCTTTATTAAAAATAAGAATAAAGTCAGTAATATCTGCAATACAGTACAGGCCGTTCACACTGAACACGAACGGAAGTCATCACAAATGTAAGCAACAAGCGGAGTCACGTCAAACTCTTTTATCCTGACTTTAGTCTTGCGGAGGAATTAAAAAAAAGCTCCGGAATAAGTTGAAAATGAGTAAAAATACGTGAAAAAAATACGAATAAAGAGAATGAGGGAAGAAAAAGAGAGGCTTGGTCTGACAAGGTTATGCCACGACACCACTGTTGGCTTTTCAATGCGACTCTCACACAGTGAGCGCTCCCTTCTCTCCCACCCCGCCGCTTTCACGGACAGACCGCTCTGTACGGCGGCCAGACATGTGAAGAAACACCTGAGAAGACTGACAGCTTTTCCTGGAGCACTGGAGCCATATTGGCCACACATTTCTGCGTGACTTCTGGTTATGCATTAAGTCTATTACACAGCATTTAAGTCAAACGGATTAGAAGAAGAATGGCAGCAGCAGCAGCAGCAGCAGAGGCAGCATCTCTAGAGGATTTATTCCATACTCACCCCATTGTTGGAAGTCTGTCAATTCCTCCTCATGCACTCAAGTCGACGGCGGTGTATTGGCAATATCTGGAAATCACACTGAGGGGGGGAAACGCCCCCTCTCTAACTCTCTCTTTTTCTCAATCTCCCTCCATCCCAACCCCAAAAAAGCCTCTCCCTCGGAGGAAAAAAAATGAAGGTAAAACGAGGAGAGAAAAAAAAGATCCGAGAGGTAGACACTCTACACCCTTTATCCTCCCTTTAGATCCTCGAATCTGTGGCTCTACTTCTGCCCTCATCTCTCTCTCTCTCTCTCTCTCTCTCTCTCTCTCTCTCTCTCCTGTCCTCCCATTGTTGCGAATCAAGCGTGGTCAAAGGGGCGCGGCGGAGGCGACTCAACGATTCAGGATTCACAGAGAAGAAGCAGATTCAGGCTCACACATCATGGTGATGGTGATGCACACTGATGTAGTGACAGTCCAGATGCTGAGGGATTTAATAGATGGAAGTCTGCTAATAATAATAATAATAATAATAATAATA
>JAPZDV010000009.1:19026963-19037181 GCA_029814665.1 Acanthurus lineatus | reverse complement strand
TAGATGGAAGTCTGCTAATAATAATAATAATAATAATAATAATAATAATAATAATAATAATAAAAAGTAATAGATAACATGTTAACTTAACTCCATTTTTTGGTCAGTGGACTTTGTGTCGCCTCAGTTCTCTCCTTTGTCTCAATGTCTTAATTCCATTAGGCTATAATAAGCACATTAAACAATAGTCTCTAACTAAGGCTTGGAAATTATTCAAATGTAACCTTCACCAAAGTGTTCAAATGATAAACCTGCACACCGGGAGACACTCATTAGGCAGTGGCAGGCTGCCTGGAGAGCTCTACTTTGGAGCCGTTTGCCCTGAACATGACCGCGTTGCGCGTTAGGCTAATTAACTTTTCAAAATTACAGATGGTCCCGCATTTAAATTCTGGGCGGAATGATCGACATTTTCTGTTATTAATTCCGAGCCCCGCCTCCCTCGCTACAAAATTATCATTGTGCATAAAATTAGGCCCATCTCGCTTCCTTCTTTCCCCTTTAAAAATGGTCTTTTTCATCAGCAGCGCATAATGGTGGCTGATGGACAGACGGTAAGTGCATTACTGCCTGATGCACAAGTAAAGGAAGTCTCACCGCCTGCCCATTCAAGAGCACAGTCTCTGTGTTTGAATCTATACAGCCATTTTTAAATATATATAAAAATACACATACTATATATGTGTGTGTGTATATATATATATATATATATATAAATATATGTGTGTGCGTGTGTGTGTATTGTGGCCCACTGTGAGCATTGCAGCTCTCTGACAGCAACTTCTCAGTGACTGGCTCTATATCCATCCTAATCCAATCCCATGGGATTTCCAGCCGTTGAATTTCCACAGCAAGAGGACTGGCAGCTTCAGCGGGATCTCTGCTTCCCAAATCTCCCCAAACCTCGCCTTATCCGCCCGGGGATTACACAGCTCAGCTCCCTGGGTAGCAGTGGAAGTAGAGGAAGTATACTCCAGTAGTAGTAGTAGTAGTAGTAGTAGTAGTGGTGGTGGTGGTGGTGGTGCTGGTGGTGCTGGTTGTGTGGAAGTGGTGTTGCTCTATCATTGCATAATCGCTCAGTATAGCTGACGAGGTGGGCATATTGTGGGGCTGCACCACCATTCATCATGGTTTTATTATTTGTCAGAAAAAATCAGGATGCAGGGTTTCACTGCTGACACTGAAGGCGGATTTACTTTATATCTTAGAAGGGCCAAGAGTTAAAGTTATCACTTACACAGGCACGCACACACACACACACACACACACACACACATATCGTATCTGACCATCTATCACTCTGCGGCTGATACAGCTGTAGCATTACATAATACTGCTGCATGCTGCCTGTCAATCACTGGTTCAATTTTTCATCACATGCATACTATGTGTGTGTGTGTGTGTGTTTGTGTTTGTGTGTGTGTGTGTGTGTGTGTGTGTGCACAATGTGGACGATCGGATGCTTCAGCAGGCTGTGAGTTGTCTGCCACACAGGTAGCATTCTGAGGTCATTTTTGAGCTGTGGTGACCCCGGTGGTCAGGTGGTGGTTTTGGAAATTCCAACCAATCAGAAACTGAGCGAGGAGCCCAGACAGGACAGTCGTAAGTCCTGCGCCCCGTCCTGTTTGCTGGCTCTTTGCTTCTCTAATTTCTTCTCTCTGTCTCTCCCCCTCTTTTGCAGTCAGCTCAGATCCCTGTGGTATGAGCACATTTCTCATTCCCTCTCCTCCTCTCCCTCACCCTCACTCCCTCAAGATTGCTGCTTTATTAAACAGACTCTCCCTATCTTTCATTTACCACTCTCCCCACCATGCTCCGCACTCTCACACTCTCTGTTTTTTATTTATTCTATCTTTTGCCCCCCCCCCAACACACATTTCACACTGGCTTTGCATGCGTCAATGCATTGCTCAGCAGTCATTTCAGTGTATACTTTTCAGTTCCATCTATACCCACTGTATTCTCTTTTTGTACAGAAAACAAAAGGAAAAAGACAGAAAGAAAGGCTTTTCATTTCTCTCGTTTACATGTTCCATGCTCACTTTCCTCTTCGCCCTACCTCATCTTTCTCTTTGTTCACTCTCTACATCGCTCCCGCCCTATGTGCTCCCTCCATCTCTCTCCCTCTCTGTGCTCCCTCCATCTCTTTCAGACCCAGGGCAGCTATATTTAGCGGCAGGTTAACTGCTCCTGTCAAAGGTCTGATTTGTATTCTCTGCATGCAAGTCTGACTCGGGCCTCGCAGCAACACAAACAAAAGGCCCTAGTTTGAATATGCACTGAGCCCACTGGCTTAGGAATCAAAGCCCTCTCTCTGCCCCGCTGCCAGTGGCGCCACCTGCTATGGAAGGGGAGGGTGGGTGAGGAGAAGGAGGAGGAGGAGGAGAAGGTGGTGGTCGGGATGGTGGTGGTGGTGGGGGAGTTGGATTGGGGTGGGTCGTGGGGACTCAAAGTCAAGCTCAATTCACTCCGAACGTACACATTCATGCAGGGAGGAGCAACCCGGCTCAATGGGTCTACTTCACTCTGTTGCACCACACACTCTGAATGTGCAATGTTTGGGTAAGAGAGGAGAATAAGGAAAGGGTCGTGCCCCTGTACCTTCCTCTCAGGGCGACAAGAATATGGGATGGCAGGAGGGAGGGACAGGACAGGAAAATAGAAAAGGAGCCCTCGCACAAGAGACGAATTGAGAATAGAAATCTTCCTTTCCTCAAAGTCAGCCCCGGGCTGAAGTGACAGGGAAAATTAAAGTGAAAGGCACATACATTACACGCTACTGTACATATAAGGACACATGGAGAGTGCGTGCATTTGAGCTGGAGGAGAGGTGTGATACACCCTGCTGCTTTCCCTTCGCTTCTGCTGCCTGGTCTCATCTGGTCCGGCAGCAGGCTGTGGGTGACAGGCTGAAATGGCACCCTGCTACATCAAGAGATTCAGTCACTCTGCTTTACATAGCCCACATACCAAAGCAACGCCAGCCTCAGCAGACAGTTTGCTAAACCCCACTCCCCTTATATAATGCTGCTATGCAACTTTTGAAATTCTTAGTCATACTTGAAACAATTTGTCCTTTACTTAAGAGAGAGGAAACAAAAGCAGACTTCTCATTTTTAGCCATTGACCATTGATTTTTACAAAATGATGCTAGTAGGTTTTATCACCTGTAGCTTGATAATTAAGCTAATGTTAGCTCTATGAGCTCATTGAAAAGTGTCTTTGGCTGAGTTAAAGGTCCATTTTGTAGGATTTAGTTGTCTGTACTTATACACCTACTTTGACTGTGAAACTTGTGAAAAATGGGACAGGCAAAGTCTGGAGGTTTGTCTGCTCTGGGCTCCCATTGAAATGGCTGTGCAAATGGGAGGGAAAAGAGGACCTGCTCCCTTTGTAGATAAAAAAGAGCTTATTCTATGGTCACAAAAACACAATGGCTCTTTTTTCAGTTGATTTTACACCAATGACGACAATTTTATGAACATAGCATTCCATTTCTGCCATATTTCATAGATTGCTCTCTCTTACTCCCTTACTCCTGGACTTTTGAGAACTGAGCTAAGATCTAAACAGTAGCTTAATTTAGCAAGAAAGTTGCTAAGTTGCTAAGTTATAACAATGTCAGGCTTCCTAACAGAGGTTAAAAAAACAATACAGTGTCTGAGCAAATTGTGATGAGCCTTTTAAAAAACATAACTTGCAGATGGACAAAAAAGAAAGCATGAAGTGCTCCTTAACCTCAAAAGAAAGCAACGCTCTGTTAGCCTGCTAATGCAAGCAGTATGCTAGTTAGCCAGAGAATTTAATTCTAGCAGTTTTTAACAGAGGCACCAAATTCTCGGCTTTATTCACTCTGCACACTTTGCACTTGCAGTTTTGGCTTTTTTATGATCATGTGGAGGCCTGCTGTGCTTAGTTCTGACTGATGGGAAGGGGCTCTGGAACAGTCTGTTCACTTGAATTTTAGTGTCAAATTCAGTTTCTATCTGTTGTGTGATGGATCCAAAATGATTAATAACAAAAGCATTTTACCCTCCATTTTGTCATAATGTTAATCAGCAGGTTCTAACTTAATATGACATCTGTTTTTTATCAGAGCCGACTCACTGATGGGCAGATATTCACCATCGCACTTGGGGTTTTTAGTTCATTTAATCTACATAACTATGATCATCTGAAAAAGATTGAATCAACTGGACATTTCAGTCAATTTGGGCCATCAAACTAGAGATGAATTGACACCTTGTCTGTCACATGTCATTAGAAAAATCTTTGTAATTACTTTTTTTGACACACAATTTGAAAAATCAGGAGGAAGACAGATTGTTGTTTCTTTTGTCTGCACAGAGAAACAAAAAGCAGGGCAAAAGAGAATATTTCAGGAAGGAAAGAATTTGTTGCAGATCTCTAAATGTCTTGTAATAAACATTAATTTGTGAAATTTTTCTAACTGCATTATGACCTCAGTCTGAGGTTTATGGCCATGTGGTTTGTAAATATTTTGAATGCAAACAGTGACAGTTGGTGTCCAGTCTGCTCAGTCGGGTACTGACATAACTAAACAATATCAACAAACATGACCAATGATTGCATGATTCAAAAGGAGGCTTATCCAATCAAAACCAAAAAAACAATCTCCACATAAATGTTTCTGAATTGTCTATTACATCCGAGTGGAGTCAGACAAGTGAAAATGTGGTTAGAAAAATAGGCAGAGCGCAGACATGTAATGAATACATTTCCTGGTTGGCAGAAACATATTTGAATATAATTTCAAATGAGCTGAGGTACACTTTATGTATTTTGCTTGCTGAAATAGCTTTGAAAATAGATGAATTACCCACTGAATACATCAAGCATTTCCCCTCCTCAACTAGTTAGAGTTTCCACCATCACTATATGACAGACAGTATATCAGTCCAAGGCACTTAAGAACAGCCTCAGCTCTGACTTCTTCTCTTTCAGCAGGGAAATCGACATTTTAGTCCAGAAAGAACAACAATCAGTTCTCAGTTACATTTTAGATTATAGTCTGATTATGAGGCGCATATGAGGTATGAATAAAATACTTACTGGGTATCTATAAAAGGACATATGTAAGTACAAGAAGAGAAGACGAGGTTTGGGAGTTAGGAGACATAAAAATGTTTTATTTAAGAGGAAATATATGGAAATAAATTACTCTGTAAGTGCTTTTAAATAACTGCAGCAGTTCATATTGAGTGGAAAGACTGTAAAAAATGTGAAATGTAGATGACATAGATAATATTACAGTGAAATAAGTGATGGTATAATTTAAAATTTAAATTTCAATATGTGTGCAAAATTTTTTCATTATTAATTTTTATTGTTCTTATTACAGTAATATGTTGTACATTATTGTTGGGAAACAAAACATTAAGCTAAACTTGGAAAGAAGGATGTTTCTATGGCTGTAGCTATAAAATAATTACAATACATAAATACATATACATATATATCTAAATAAGATGTATGGGATATAAAACAAATAGCTGAAGTAATAATATGCAATGAGTTATAATGTACAAAATGCAGATACTGCAGATGTTTCACATTAAGACTTTCAGTTGTGCATCCACAAAGCATATATATGTATACATTCAAATGCAAATGTGTTTTGGACACAGTAAATACATAGATTACAGCACACGTGGGCATGTCTGAGTGCTTTGGCACATACATGCCTGTTCGCATTTGTTACCGTGTGGATGTTTCCAAAGAACTTTCATCCGTACATTATATTTATCACTATTATTGAGTTTTGCCACTTTTGTGAGGTTGGTGGGGTAAGTGGGTGGGATGTGGAGATTGGGTTGGGGAGTGGGTAAGATGCTCTTTGCAGTTGTGGTTACAACATGATGTAATAACAGTCCATTAGCAAGCTTTTGTGGTATGTCCAAGTGAACCGTTAAGGAGATGATTATGTTTACTCTCACTGACAAACTCACACAAATCTGTATTTTGGTTTAATGGGCAACATATAATAAATAGTGTGGCAAGGTTTTTCCCATTTAAAGTGTGTTTTAAATTAAGATTTTTAATAAAAAATAATTATTATTTACCAAATAAAGGTGCTAAATGTAGTTTGGGCCCTTTTCATGACACAGCTGTTGTAAAAAATATCATATAGGCTTATTAATTACCTATATTGTCCCTTTGTAATAATTCATTGTGTATGAAATGATTAGAAAATGCAAATTTGTTACTCTCTTGATGTTTTTCTCTGTACTTCTTCCCTTCCTCCCATCAGTAGGGACCCAGCAAGTATTTCATTGGTACCCAGTATGTGCAACTATAATTTGCAGTCTGCAATTGAAAACATAACCAATTTTTCAATATTTCTTAGAAGATGTCAAACTCTATTGCTCTGAGACTGGAGCCTCATCGTTCAGCTATGTGACAGGCCAAGCCTCCACACAATCACAAAGCCAGGGGCTACTTAAAGTGACCGACAAATGTACCAATATTTACAACATTTTACAGATGTTGCAATTCCATCAAAGAAATTACAGCTCACCGTCTCAGCCGCGGCCCCTCCCTCCATCCTGTCTTTCTCTGTCAGCCCGTCTGCCTGTCTGTCTGAAGGCTGAAATGCACTGCCGAATCCGCAACCATAAACACTGAGCGATTTTCCCGTTTGCAGCTGTCTTAAGCTGACTGGGAGGTGTTTTCAGCTTTATGGATATTGACTCCTCCTCGGCTCTTTGATCCCGGCTGTCCAGCTTCAGACTGGAGCCTCCCAGCTGGCTGTAAAGCCGGTGACAGCTTCAGACAAGTAGTGCAGACATAAAACTGCATGTACATGTATTGTCCAGGCCCAGGCAGACAATAACCAGGTCTGCCAGTCAATCACTCCTTCAGTCAGTCAGTCAAGCTTGGAATGAAAAGGTTTTGTTGTTAGACAGACTAGAGTAGAGGGAGCCATGGTGACAGTCAATGCTTCATACACAATTAGGATTATAATGTGCTTTATTTTTCATTTGTCCCGATAAGTAGGGTGAAATAGTGCAAATATGACAGCTGCAGTGTGGTTTAACAGTCTCAGAGTGCACTGCTTTGTCTCGACTGTACTTACACCCATCAGCCTGGCCTCCTCTCAACAGCTCACTCAAGGGGAATGTCTTTATTGTCTATTAGCTCGGTGTTTGTCCATGTGTTCAAGTGTGTGTGAAAGAGGTCGTGGGCCTGTCATCAGTCAGATTTACTACAGCGGCAGCAGCGTTAGCAGGCAGGCAGGCAGGGCTGATGCGGGTTGGAGGGGGATGCGAGGAAGTTCAGCTTGACTCGGTCCCTCGGGTCCAAGTGGATGTGCGTGGATGAGTGTGTGCTTGTTCCTGTTTGTGCATGAGTGTTTTTCAGGTCAGCACCTCGCACACAGCCCACTGATGATGTCCATGCCTGATGATGTCATGGTATCGATCAGCAGGGCGTCTGTTGTGGGATTTGGTGTCAGTGTCTGGAGAGAGAAGAAGGGAGAGGAACAGAGGATGGGGTTGATGAGGTTAGATGAAGAGAAGGAGAATAAGATAGATAGATAGATAGATAGATAGATAGATAGATAGATAGATAGATAGATAGATAGATAGATAGATAGATAGATAGAAATACAATGGATCTTTAAAGGCTAAAACAATAACTCTTAACTTTTAAAAATAACATTTTGTTAAATACAGTAATACGTTAATTTAGTTTTTTTTGCTGAGAGACATGCAGGCACATTGACATTACTGTGATGTCAGTGCATAAATATGAAGTAACAGCCAGAAGCTGGTTAACCCACCACAGAAAAAAAGCAGACCTGGCCCTGTCTGTAGGTAACCAAATCCCTTGTCCAGGGCACTGACTCACCACTGGAGTTTGTCCGTGTATGCTGAACAATGGCTGCCCCCTGCTCCCACACATGGGATGGGTTAAATGCAGAAAATGAATTGTGCTATGCACTGTGTATAACTGTGCATGTGACACTATGTTTAATTTGATGTATTTTGTTATTAATGCACCTTTTTGTTTGGACTAAACAATTAGTATATAACATGTTAATCAGTGATCTTCAGCAAAGGATATTTAAAGACAAAACTCACCACAGCAGCAACCTGTTCACCCCCCTGCTGTCTGGCAAGAGATACAGAAGTGTCTGCTGCTGTACGACCAGACTACAGAGCAGCATCTTCCTCAGGCTGAGACACTGCTTAAATAATTTCTAAGCAAAATATAAATTTTGTTGAGTGAGCAGCACAAAGTTACCTTGCAGCTGGATTCTCAGGACATTCAAGGGATTACAACACTACGTGAGAATCTTATGTGTCCAACCTTGTGTTGAAGAATGAAAAAAATGATCTTGTACCTCATTTTTTTGACAATTTGTGTGCTTTAGAGATGCTGGTAAGCAGATTTTATACCTTTGCAGAGATTGAGACTGATAGTTCTGCCATGTTTCCAGTCTCA
Organism: Acanthurus lineatus; assembly: GCA_029814665.1. Lineage (NCBI taxonomy): Eukaryota > Metazoa > Chordata > Actinopteri > Acanthuriformes > Acanthuridae > Acanthurus > Acanthurus lineatus. The sequence goes on along the minus strand of JAPZDV010000009.1, from coordinate 19,028,715 downwards.
ATGCTAAACCAAGCTAACTGGCTGCTGGCTGAAGCTTCATAATTCATAGACAGACATGCAGGTGGTATCAATACTTTCATCTAACACTCAAGCAAGTAAAAAATGTCAACTTTTTGCTTTGGGTAAGATAGTATTTATAACATTGCAGTATTGCTACTAAGAAAAATTTAACCTAAAAATCTAAAATCTGAATTCTTCTTTCACCACTGATTTTATGTTACCTTGTTTAGTGTTACTTAGACAAACAGACTGATAGATGGAGAGTGTGGGGAGGACGGGGCCCTCAGTGACTTACTGTGAAGTGAATCAAGCCCTGTTAGCATCCAGCAGACACTGGGGACGTGTATGGGGGAGGATTACAAACCTTAGTGCCAGCTCCGGCCATCATTTAGAACTACTTCAACATCTCATGCAGTTTTGATCGATATGTTGCCAAGCATTAGGATCACATTAACAGTGTGAATATAAAGACTTATGAGATATCCTTATAAACATTCAGTGCAGTCACCTCGCAAGAATGGCCTGCTTTGCGTCGTCATCCTGCCAATAATTACTTTAATGAACACCCTCCTGTGTGATAGTGGGATTTTATGAAGTGGGCAGAATCATAAAATATACAGTGGGTTGATTTTATGGATTTGTGTCCTCTGGGTTTCCCTCCGATGCCTCGGCGTAGTGCAGCTCCTCCATCACATTGACAGTCAGTCAGTGGGCTGAACCATGGCGAAGTGTATTGTGTAGGCTTGTACAGTACAGTTAAGCTACAGCTGCTGCATTAAGGCTCACATGCTCTGCTGTGTGCAATACAGAAGTAGAAGAAGAAGAAGAAGAAGAAGAAGAGGAAGAAGAAGGAGGAGGGGGGAAAGACTTTTTTCCTTCACCTCCTCCTCCTCTATCTCTCACCATCCGCTTCCTGGAACCTGCCCATGCAATTGGATTTAGTGGCTGTCTGTGTGCCTGGCTTGTCTCAACCCTCTCTCTCCGTCTCTCCACTGCTCCATGGCACTCCACTTCCCTCTTTACTGCCCTCTTTGGCTCGTCTCTGCATTCTAATTGGACGATAATGCGGCCAGTGTGGTCCACAACTACAACACTACATGACAGAGCAACAACAACGATGCTCCTTCAACAGGCTCACTACTGACTGTGTATCAAACTGCTGCGGCTGTGTGTGTGTGTGTGATTGTGTGTGTATAGGTGATTTACATGTTTGTGCATGCAGAGCGTCTGGATACCCAGGTCTGGTGTTACTTTGCTGTGTTTAGATAAGGGGCCCAAAAGAGAGAGCAGGGATGGGGGATGGAGAGATAGACAGTTCATTGTTTACCTTTATCGATTGCACTCCTTTCTCCCCCTCGTGCTCACATTCCTATCTTTGCAACTGCGTGCATGCAATTTTATTCAGTCTACCCTCTATCCATCTATCCATTCATCCATCCATCTCCGCTCTGCAAAAATCCTCCTTTACACCTGACCCTTTGCACACTTATCACTGCACCCATTGCCCTGTGCTGCTCCCTCTGCATCTGCTCCATGTTCAGCATGGGAGTTGGGAGCTGGCCGAGTAATGGCTGTAGAAACGGCCTAATAACATTACAGCTGCCATAAGGGTGGGGAGGGGTCAGGGAGGGTGAAAAAAAAAAACGAAGGGGGGGGGTGGGCTATGTATGCAGGGTGAGGGTAGGTGGGGGTCTAAGGGGGAGGGTGCTGTGAAGGAGGGAGGTGGGGGGGGCAGGGGGAGGGGCAGGTGCA
>JAPZDV010000009.1:18982720-19019226 GCA_029814665.1 Acanthurus lineatus | reverse complement strand
CAAACCAAGAATTTAAAAATCAAAATACTCAAATTAATAAATAAATTTATATAACTGATATATTTTTAACAAAGTTCTTTCAAGTACCTACAGAGTTTCAAAATTTTGATACTGTCTCCTTTTTAAACTAACTCAGAAATGGCAACTGATTTAACAGATTTTAGTTCCATTATTGATTATGCCTAGGAGTACAATTTTTTTTTATTCCATTTCTAAATCCTGATCATTTCTCTTGGTGAATAAAAAAAGAGGCCCACACAGATTTTTAAGCGCCAGCACAACATTAGCGTGACTCAGGTGTGTAAACTCTTCACTGTTATGTCAAGTTCATATCTGCAGTTTGCTTTGGAACTGTTGCCAAAAATTAGTCAGGCATGCCTGCAGAGTGCTAATGTTAAATCATAACACAGAATATTTTACTCAGACATGCAGCCTGGTTTGGGAGCAGTGCAGAGATTCCATTTTCCATTTTCCAGTGATTGCTGATTTTTTCAGGAAAAATCTGTTCGACATTAAATCTCTCTGGTCATAACATCCAATGGAAATTATTTCCTCTCAGCAAAAACTAAATTGCACTGAAATAGGCTAAAATTAAATTCCACACATGCTTTAGTGTCAGTTTATCAATTGTTGTTTTTTACAATATTTGTGTCATTTTGAATTCGTTAAGTCAATAGTTTTCCTAAAAAGAACAAGTGAGAGTCACCGTTAAGCAAAAGACACAGGTAAATGATCATTTAATCGACAATACAACTAGCACTGTTGTAGGCTTTCTTCATTTAAAACTTCATTTAAATGTTCTTCATAAAACAAAGCCGACTGTTTCTTCCTCTTAAAGGTTATGACTTTATAAGGTAATTTATGCATTCTTGTGACTATCATAGGATATAATACAATAGAACAGGATAATCACTAAGAGCTATATTTACAGTTATTTAAATACTGTATACAAATACATGTAGACCAACACACCCAGGACATACTTTGCATTTTTTAAATTTGCGCCTGGTTGAATGTAAGCAGCAGCAACAAAATAGTAGTGACAATATGGTCAACATGTTCAAATATAAAATTCAACATCTAGGAAACACTGTCCATCAACTTTAACTCTTTGAGCAACGACCATCACCTTTGTAAAACATTGTCTATCTCCCCTCCTCCTGCTGGAGGCCTGTGCTCTGTCAGTTAGTAACACAGTCTGCCCATCAAGTGCATTAACTTAATTCAGAAAGTCATGCAGGACTCTGCAAAGCTGTGAGCACAACAGCCTCAGAGTCTGTTTTACTAGCAAGAGTCCCATTTTGTCCATTTCATATTCCTACGACTGGGAGTTAGCCAGCTGCAGCCGTGAGTCCAAGGTGGGTCAGCAGCTCTTATTGTCCAGGGGGTCCAGCTAGATGGTCCATCTGAAGATGACATGGGATGTGACCGATTCAAAAATCTGCTGCTCATGATCCAAACCCTGAGCGATGTATAGAGTTTATAGGAGCGAGCAGCTGCTGGTTCTGCATGTGCCAACGTTGCAAGGACATCTCCATCATGACTCCTTCTCATGACTCCAACTTGTTGCGAGTTTATGCAGCTGCATAGGCTTAATTAACTGGACTTTTTTTTTTTTGTATTACACAGCTAGGGAAAATCAAGCTGTCACTGATGGAAGAAACTGATAAGCTCAGAGGCATATGAGGACAATGTGAAACTGGCTCTTATCTTGAACTGGTTCCTATTCCAGTGTTCTCCATGTGGTGAGTTATTAGTGGCAGCCTGCCTTAATATCAACACTCACTGCCACATAATGTGTTTTTATATTTCTACTCTTTAAAATGGGCAAAAATCTCATTTCATTTTAGACCTGCATGCAGTGCATCGATTTGCCCAACCCTGCCTTGCTCTCTCTCAGAAACATATTGACAGCAAGCCCTTCTGTAAAAAGCCCAGTGCCTGGCTGCTCTAATTTCTGACTAATTTAAGAAATGGGCTAAAACTTGGAGCATTGGGTGAGCAAAGGCAGGTCAAATAAGGCCTAGCAGAAAATGTATTTTATTTTTATTTGATTGAATGGACTCTTTGAGTTGTCAGCACTTTGATTACTACGGAAGTTAGACCAGCAACTCAATCAATACTTTTGTGCACCCTAGCTCATAGAGGCCCTGCTTAATCAATTTAAGCCACTGGGGTTGCTTGCTCTCTCTGGAAAATAAAAAGAAAGCATGCAGCAACCAAAAATAACGGTTAGATGGCCAGCAAAGGTTAAGAAAAGTCTGCCAAATCACAGTCTGAAAAAAGTCTGAAAAGCTACATGTGCATTAATATGTTGAGGCCAAACTTTTCTACAACATTGTACTAAAACAGTATGACTAATTTATTCTGCTGCCAAGCAACAATAACTGAGCTATCTAGAGGACATCCGCAGTAGAAAGGTAAGGTAAACATGAACCATAGTTAGATGCAGCCCTGACACAACGTTATCGGGCTCCCATGGACAAACACATTTGAAGGCCCACCCACAGATGGGACCAAGATAAACACAGCTGCCAGACTCCAGCCACTCTCCATACATCACCACACCCATCAAGCTAAAACATGTGTCCAAGGCTAAGTGTGTGAAAGTACTTGGGTGGGAAGGAGGTGACGAGTAATTGCTCGTGCTAGTGTGTGTAGCGCGGTGGTGAAGGCAGCTGTAAAATATTCCCCTCTCTCCCTCAGAAATTGTGGACATTTTGGCTATGAGTCATAAACACTAGGTAGTGTTAAACAGGCCGAAAAAGAAAAAGAGCTTCAGACTTTGTTTTTTGGGGGGGACCCATGTGAACATCTGTTTCGAATAAAATATCCAACAGAAAATTTGATAAACACATTCAGGAAAAGTCTGTGAACTCAAACATATTGTCATTCAATTGGCTTTTTCCACTTTAGTAAACGTGGAGTATCTTTGCTTCTAAATCAGCCCATTCCATTTCAGTCACATAAACTATACAGACAAAACTTAGACTTGATGCAACTGTTGAGCAAAGTGATAAGTAAGACATATTTCAACAGTGCAAATGATGGATCTATATGAAATCAGAGAAAGCAAGAAAGCAAAAAAATATATAAATAGACTGGAAACTGTAAGGGGTAAGAAAATCCACCTGATGGGTCCACTAAAGCTCCCTGATGAACATGTTATATCATTTCCTTTGAATCCATACAAAAACATACTACTACATACTGTTAACACTGCTGCAGATATTAAAAAGCCAAAATAATCCGATTGACATGAGCTGTGACACTGTTTAAAAAAAAAAGTTTGTAAACTTTTCAAGTAAACTCATTCATGCAATAACACAATATCTACTCATTTTAAACTGAGAAAACCATGGACCTAACAAGGACATATTCCTGCTCCATTGTTACTGGTGACTTTTGCCTCAGTTAGTCATGATTCTTCTGTGTTTGCATTGCAAATGGGTGTGCGGCCAAACAGCTTAAATGGCCTCCACATCTCTCATTTCTTTACACCAGCATTATATTATTTGCATTATGAGGCATGTCACATATATTCCTTTCTCAATCAGCAAGACAAAGAAATGAAAGGTAGGTGTCAAACTTAAGGGCATTCAGATACCTCCACAGCACAGTGGGGTAAAGGCTGTGAGCAAATAGCGTATTTAATTACTGATTGTACCAGACAAAGAGTTGTTCTTTACTCATACATCAAACTTATTTTTATCATGGTGACAAATGGGCTTAATATATAATATTTGAAAATCTTATTTGGTGTACTTAAGTAAATAGTTTTCATGAAATGACAAAGAAAATGAAGGCTAGAATGTGTAAGTACTTTGGCAGCTGTGAGAGAAGGTTAGCACATATTATGTTAATGACAATGACTATACAATTACTTGTACAGATAAATAATTATCTGATAATGGGAAATTTATATCAGCATATATGAAGAAACCCGATAATATGAAGTCAGGGTGCTTCAGTGACTTCATGAACTTAAAGTTATAAAACTGTTTTTCAACCCTTTTCAGTTTTTTTTTTACCAAGCCCAACAGTCTATAATGTCTTTTGTGTTTTATCTACAGACTAAGCAGCAACAAGCTTTTGGTGAGGATTTTATTTGATTTAGTTCTGGTTACATTTATATCTTGGACAAAATTCTCTAGAAAGGCCAAGAAATGGTCATGAAGATTTTTAATGTACTTTGTGAAAGAGAAAAATAAACTTTGAAGGTGAGCATTAACTACAGGTTATCAACTTTTTATTATAAAGTAACATGAAATTATCACTTATCTTATTAGTATGGTCATGAGAAGAATGTAAGTGTAAGTTATCGGCATATGCTGATAATGTCCATAATGTTCGTTGGTATGGCTGAATGCAATCTGAAATTATATGCTGTTCAACTGAACATACGACACTGTGGAGCCTTAATTAGGTGAAGAGTCTGAATTACTTCACAGGCAATCTGACAATCAAACACATGAAACTCAAACAAAAAATATTTTATAGGTCCTAACAGTCAAGAGCTGACCACGAGAAACATATCACCAAAAAAAGTGTTGAATATTTTCATCCCTTCAAAACCAAACTGGCTTGTTCTTATAATTATCGTGAGTGAAAAGAGAGAATTTGCTTTGGGCACACTGAAGCTCTTACTATATCAGACTGTCTTGCTCTATTTCCATTTTACAGGATTTCAAGGCAGGTGCCATTACAGTGAAACCTGAAACTTAAACAAGAGGTGAGATTAAAAGGGCGTGGAACTTTGTGATAACACTCAGTCAGCAAAAACTTGATCAGGCAGATTTTTTGAAAGTCATACAAAAAAGAACAAATCCAATATAGGATAAAGGTGAAAGTGTTAACCTACAGGTGTGGCACCTTAAAAACTGAAAGCCTCAAACCCAAATCAAGATAATCCTGATGATATCACCACAGGTATTTTTCCAAACATTACACAACCATTTTACTTTGCTGAGTTGCGCACGTTTGCAAAAGTAAAAAACTAAATTTCAAGTAGCAAATCTGTGAAGAGGTCCTGACTGACAGACAGACAGACAGAATCATTGTGGGGAATTATTCTTTGCAAGTTTTCAGGGATTATCCCCTCCAATAAAAATCAAATCTATAACCTTGTTGACATGTCTACACAGTGTCTGATAAACAAAAAAAAATGAAATAACTAGATTTTGCTGTATGATGTTTCTTTTAATGAAGCGTCTTGAAACTAGTTAAATGTTTTATTGTAAGCCAATAAGATTTGTTGACATGGAATTTTAACAGCACATCTGTGACATGTTGCAAAATACTTTGTAAAAATGTCAGAGAGTCCCAAAATCACCAGACTCATGGTCCCTTTTTTTGTAATACAAATTTGTTATCCAAATTTAGGGAGGGATTAAGGGATTACTATTTTGAATAAGACTTTCAGGAATATTGTCTGAATACAAACACTGGACATTTTAGCATACTAAACAGATCGCATGCAAATAGAGGAGCTTCATTCAAATTTTAACTGCAATGTCTTAAAACAAGATATGTACATAATTTTTAATGTTTTTGTATAAAGTTCATTTGGTAATTAGGAAATGAATGTGCAAGTTTACCATCATTTTTTTATCCGGTTGGTTTAAAAGGTCGCTAGCATAAAGAAAAAAGTCTTGAATGGAAATAATCAATTCTTCACTGTATAGACAATTTATATTTTTCACAAACTGTTTAAGGACCACATGAAAATGTATTTCATGTCATTGTTTTTTTTTATTCATGTGTGTGAAATAAAATAAATAAATTCACTGATGTCCTCTTTGAGCCCATCTGTTTTCATTAAGCCCTTTTTACTGTGATTTAGTTTTTTTACATTTCTGATCCTGCTTTTTAATCAGCTCTACAATAAATCTTATTTAAACCTGTTCCAGTGCCTTCATTAGGCAAACAATATTGCAAGATAAAGAGAAAATTTTAAACTCTGTTTTTCTCCCACACGTGTCTCTTAAAAAAATGTGATAATGTCTTCTTTTGTTCTGAATGAAACAAACCATAAAATCCAACACACAGTGGAGGAAAAACCACAATTAAATATACTCCAATACAAACTCTTTCCACAAGAAGACATTTATGAAAAAAGGGCATCCTGCTGCAAGAGGGGGAAGACAGACTGGGAACCAGTCACTTAAACACCATAGAGGGAAATAACTCTTGACCCCAAGACAGCACTATGCTTAACAATACACAGCTCCTCGCTGATGACAAAAGGCAGGGATGCAACACCTCTCACTCGCCTCCATCATCCATCATCATCTATCTGATTACAGTTTTACTCAGATTATAACCAAACTAAAACAGACCATGCAGACGGCTCTGAGACACTGTTCACTTTGTTTACATGTGCACGGTGTAACATATACTTTTAAGACTAAACCTATGTGGGCTGTGCTTTTAAATGTCTTACGCTGACTGTGCACGACTTCATTCCTTTCATTCTTTTCTTCTATTTGCCTGTGCTCTTTCCTTTTTTTGACCTGATGTTGTGGGTAGTCATGGCCACAACGAGACATGAATGCATAATCTCCACCCACTGAGCTTTGAGAAACACGTTGTACTTGAATGTTTCTTGTATATAAGATGTTGCACAAATGCACTCCACAGTATAAACAGGTCACATTGCTCACAGAGCTGAAGTCCAAAACATGTGGAGTAAATCTTCTCTATGCACGCCATGTCACAGAATGATACAGACCTACTCTGTAAAAGGCATTATAGTAAGCAACTAACTGAGACAACAGTAGTAGACATTAAAATGGCACCAGGACAAAATCGGATGAAATTATGCAAAATTAACTTAATTTAAACATTTGTAGAAAATTTGGTGACTAAACTGATTGAACAGTCAAGAAAATCAACCTCAACAGTGATGTGGAGGGCTGCACTATCTTTAACTCCAAACATCTCGACTTTTTTCATTGTCTAACTTACAGTCCCAGCTGACATTGACTCATGTGACATCACTTGAGAACAGTTATCAGGCTTCACACAGCTCCCTCTAGAGCAACAAAAATCTTTGTACAACTTTATGTTTTTCTCATATGCAGTAGCACTCAACAAGATTTTGCCATGTAAAACTGGTGGCGTTAAATTAATATTGTCATATTACTACTATGTGTAATGTAAAAAGTCCTTCAAGTCATCTTATGAATCTTATGCAACACTTTAATAATGTGATCTAAAACTGATGACCACAGCACTGAAAAACATGTTGGATCAAGAAAAAAAGTAGAAAATTGCAACAGTGTTTGCAGTAGAATAATTAATCTATACCAGCTTGGATTAACCTGTTAAAAAAGTCAATCAACCCACTTTCAGAGTCGTGCAGGTGGTGTAGGGTTTGTACATTCCCCTTGTGCTTGCCAGTGTATTTAGAGGTTTGAGAAAATAAATTGCAGCAGGCTGTCCATCTGCTCCCTGTTACACTGAAAAGCTGTGGAGTGGTGTGAATGTGAGGCTGTTGACAGTAAAGACTGCAGGAGGACAGGAACTGCTGCTGGCCATGTTCGCTTACACAAAAACAGGGAAAACATTCAAAGTGGTATTCATGGATCGGTGTTCTCACAGTTACTGGACACTGGATTCCTTAAAGCTGAAATACAGGATAGACATGCCTGCTTTAAGGAATCCAATGTAGAGAAAAGCTTATGATTTAGAGGGTATTCATTTATTACTTGGAAATGAAACCAATAAAATTTTACTGAACACACATGAAGTACTACTGGTGTGTTGAGTGTAGGGTACAGGCCAGCCTGCAGTGGTATTTGGATTACATGAGAACTGCAAAACTAAATAAAAGTCTAGAAGATATAAAGGAATATGAATTATTCTACAATTATATTTACAGTTATATCTAAACAGCAAATTGTCATATTCCACTTTGCTATCTTGTAATGTATACTTATCAACTTTTTAGCTGCATTTTGTCTCATGGCTTTGAGATTCTTTTCAGCGGTGACATTTCATAAATCTCAATTCCTCAATGTTTGCTGGGTTACCTGCTTGTATATCTTCTGTGAAAAAATAAAATGTTTAAGTCATGCTGGAGTGTTAAAACTAGGATTGACTGACAGGGGTCAAATGGTGGACACTATGAGGTGGTTTTTTTGAACAATGAGGACACTTTATATTTAAAAAGGGAGGTAAAAATTGTTGTCAGTGTTGTCATCTTGCTTTTTTCCCTCATTTAAACTACAATCAGGTCATAACTCTGTGATGAAAGACTTGTTATCATCTAATTATACAATGCACTACTTTTACGATGATTTTATGCTCTGACTGACCTACTTTTGGTCAGTCAGCTCTGACAACACTTATTGATACTTTTCTTACAGGAATCAACAATAAGGAGGGCCTGATTGTCTTAGGTAGGAACAACGCCATGTCAGGCTAATAAATCTGGTGACACACTTTGTAGATTAAGCGCATATATATATACATATAAAATTATTAACCCATTTTTCTTCTCTCTCAACAGCAGATTATGATAGTTGTTTAGGAGTGAGCCACTCACTTCCTTTTCATCTCTGCTACAAGAAATGGGGGCAGGTAAAGGTTAATTAGCTGAAGTATAAGCAAATATTTTAAACATCCTGAAAAAACAGTTCATTTGTTTAGTGTTACAGGATGTGTGTCGCAAAGTATAACTAAATGTAGGTCCTTTTTAATCCTGTTTTTATTATAAATGGTTTAGAATAATAAAATAGGTGGTAAATTCAAAATAGTTTGAATACAGTCCAAATACAATTTTAAATTTAGTAACTCCAATGGAAACAGTCTGTGAAGCTAACCGTTTAGACACAATTTGAGTTTGGTGTTCCTGTTTGTAGGTCCAATAGTGATTTGGTATTTTCTTTTTAATGTCTTTGAATCTCTAGAAAGACAAAAGACAAGGCCCTGGTAGAAAGTTGCTGGGCAAGCCAGGGAGTCTTGTGTAGTCCTGAGCCGATTATTTAGCAGTCTCTCCCTTGAGGGCTCTGATCATCTCAAATGAAGATACAAGTCCTGTTTGGTTAGAGTCAGCTATACGTTTGACATCTTCTTTACAGCTCAGGCTGCATCTGTGTGTTCTGCTCAGACATAATCCCACATAGCTTATCAGTAGCATAGCTTATTAATGTCACACTTATTCTGTATCATGAACAGCATGACAAACATACAGAAGCTTTATACAAAAACTCACAGGCAACTATGGGTTACAAAACAACATATGCATTAAGTTAACAAGTCATCAGGGTTTTATATTAGTGCTTTTTTTAAAAAAAAGCAAAATGGCTAAGTGCTACTAGATACATGTCACTTCTAAACTATGGAGGCTTAATAATGTCAGAAAGAATGGCTAGCAGGAAGAGTACACTCCCACTAAAAGTTTTGTGAACATAACACTGCCAACATTTACGTACATTTTAACCCTTATCCAAAAAACAGTACTAAAATGTTAAAATAAGGCAAAAACAGTGCACTTGCTATTTTCCTGTTCCTATTTTTGCAGATTGGTGCGAATTTGATAACAACAGGCATAAAACATTGTCATTTTTCAAGATGCATTGCTGGAATAACACAACAAGAGTTGAGTCTTTGTTTGTACTTAATAACTTCTAATAACTACATCTAGTATAGTGCCAAGTAAAAATTGCTTTCAGCAAATAGATTTTTCACCCTTGTTAGGCTTAGAGAGTTTAGGGAACCATGACATTGAATTATGCCATGATTTCTGTGATAATATCTCTGTGATAAGTTATTTTTACATAACTTCAATTTATGCATTTCAGAGTTACATCTATGGCATTTTTCAACAACTGTAACTCCTGTAGTTTTCCACTTTTGGTTATAATGACTGCTCCTGCAAAGGGCTGTCAAATGGCTGAACAGGCAGCCAACACTGAATAGCTTACTGACTTACATCTTTGTGAACAGCATAATATTGATATCATTGATATCAGAATGATGCATAAAGGCATAAACTCTAAAAACTACATTGGTAGAGCATAAATATTGAAACTAGCTTGCAATGAATGCTTAAGATAAAAACATTGCTTTTAATTTATAGTTATGTATAAACATAAAATCAATTTTGATGCAACTCATAAACCCTGACATTTAAGGGAACATTTAAGGGAAAAGGGGCAAAATCTTTAAGCAAGAATAGAAAACAACTTTGAAAGTTTCTCTTATATTTTATTATCCAATTATTTTAAATACAACTATTGTCTCTATATAATGAGATAGTTTATTTACAGTGTGGAGAGGCTCTGACCTTTTAGAAACTACAAATCTCTGCAATACAGTAGCGCATCAGACTTAAAGCCCCACTATGTAGAATTTGTTTCTGTGCGATTTGGCGCCCCTGCAACATTACATGTATTTTTCCTCATGTGTCAAAGTTTGATCAAGCCCTGTACACAACTCAGAACAGCAATAGTATTTCAGTAGAAACACAGCTGAGCATGCCAAGCTAACACAACCTGAACTAGAGAGACACCCAGTAATAACATGTTACCAACTTAACCTCTGTCCAAACAGGCAGATTTGGCTTCAAAAACTGGTGAGCAGACATCGTTTCTGACAAAGCCACACATCCAGCAAGAGCCCCAACACATGACATGTAACTAAGCAAGCAGCTACTAACTGTTCAACAGCAGTAGGTCCAGTTTTGTGTCTGTCCGCAGCCTTTTTTTTTTAGAGTAGCTGTCAACAACTACATGCCAGTCTGAGAAAATTCCTGCCATTAAGGCTGGAAAGAGAGAGGCAATACTGCTGCATAACATAGCAAAGCTTTGATGCTTTCAGGAACCTCCATGAATCAAAGAATTGAGGCAGAGCAGTTGTAGGACATGAGAGGGAAAACCAGAGGGCTTTTTTCTCCATAAAATGACCCAGTTTCACCAAAATTTCTGTTTTGTCAGACGTAGTAACATGCATCGTTAAGTTTTGGTTTTGAAACCGTGGCCCGCGGCTCAAAGTTACACAGCGAAGTAACAAGATACAGAAGGGCCAAGTGGCTGGGGCAGAGAGCCTGGTCAACCTGTTACACCACACCCCAACATTAAAATGATTTTGAAACCATTATTTTAAGGTGGAAAAGTTACATACTGTTGCTTTAAAGATAACAGATCTATGGACACTCTCACAGCTCACCTGGTAGGGCTGTATCATACATCAAGGCTGAGTCCTAACAGCAGTCAGTTTCATCACAGGCCCTCACTGCATATCATTCACCACTCTATCTCTCCACTTGGTCTTTCCATCTGTTGCTAACATCAAAAAATATACATGTTGACCAAACAACAACACTGGCACATTTCAACAAATGCAAACTAACTACTGGGAAATGAACTTTTACCACACATCCCTTGTCATTACATCTAACTTCTTCAATATAGAAACTTCCTCTTATTAAGTTTCTGTTCATCTAAAGTACAACCCCACACAACCTGAATGCTAACTAATGAAGACATACAAGATTCCAGACTCATGCAACAACTCAAAGTTTCTTCAATTTGTGACAACATGGTGCATTTGAGGCAAACCCTGTTCCTCCTGTCTGGCTGTGGTTTCCCTTAACACAAGACTGCAACCCTTGCTGCAGCTGGCAGACTCAATTGTTGGTGTACAATGAGGCTGAAAAAACAGGCGTTTGATCAGTTTGTTAATGAGTGAACTATATTCATGTCACACACACTGTCTGCTAAGCCTCTCTGTATTTATTTGTCATAGCATAACAATCATTACACACTAGCACATTTGAACTATCATGTTCAGCCATGATGCACACTTCAATGACACCAATAGTCACAAAGGTCAAATATCAAAGGATTACAGAAAAATTATGTTTTTAAAAAGAGCAAGAAAAAAAATTCTCCATATTAATGGAATTTTTGGTGCCACTGCTAAAATTACTTTAGTACATTTTATTTTAACTCATTTTAGACTTAAAAAAACTACCTCACCAAATTATCCATTAGAAGCTGTTTTGGCGCTTTTAATCATCATATCACACAATCCTTTCAAACAGATCAAAGATTCAAATTACATAAAATTGTAGATATGGAAGTTCTACCTTAAAAGTATTTCAAAATTTAAAACTGATCAATTGTAAAAAAAAAAAAACAAAAAACAAAAAACTACTATTTTGTTTTGTAGACCCTTTTCTGAGAATTGGTAGAGGCTGACTGCCCAAACAGCAAAGTAAAACAGCAAATTTACGAAACATTGAGAATATTTTTACACTGCAGCGCCATTATTTTGAAGTTTACATAATAAACCTTCTCGATTCTTCAGGCTTCAGTCATTATTAGAATAAATATTAATTAATACTGCCGTAGCATTCAATGTCATGCTGTACTTGAATACGTTGCAGGATCCAATGTTTTTTACCTGACTGTCACTTGAATATTCTTTAGCAGTACTGATCTATAGCACCATCGCAATATTTGCACACTCAGTTTTTCTCGTCATCACCCTGCCACAGTACAGGAAACACTGATTTATCACAGCAGTAGCACCATAAACAGACTTCCTCATGGTCATATTTACACAAAAGTTAAATTCAAATCCCCCCAGTGCATACAGTCATTTGCTTGAAAGCATATTAATAAATCTACTGGCAAATCAATGTTTTACTGTTGTAAATATTGAGGAAGCCATCAGCTAAAGAAAAAGGTGAAGGTTAAATAGAGCATCTTTTACAAACAATGAGAGTGTATATCAAGTCCCCGGCCAGTCCTCAGTGTTTAACTTGACTCAAACTGAACATGCAGTGTTGAGTGCTGGGGGATTACAACTGGCTTTAGTTTGTTTGAAGTGGACATAAACAGCAGCTAGTTTAGGTCACCTTGTACAGCCTTGTAACAAGCCAACACTTTGTGTAATATCCAGTCAGAGAAAGGTGCATCATTTCAGCCTTTATCTGAAACAACACAGTTAATTGAGTTTTGCTGCATAAAAGTGTTTATTTATGAAGTTGTGAGCTAAAGGCTATCCGGCCTTCTTCAAGTCAAACAAAGTCCCCACACTAAATTGATACAGTGGGACGCAGCCAGCAAAACGTGTGTGTTCACATGTAACACAACCGCTTTATTTGTTATAACAGGATTTGCTACAACTGGAGCTACACTTGTCTTTTTTATAATAACAGATTAAACTGACTGTGTTTAATGTGAAATGGGGCTCTCATGGTGATGACTTACAGAAAATCAACAGCACACTCTTAAGTTTAACTCAGCTCTATAGAGCTTTTCAGCACCTCAAGAATCATTGTTTTGGTTTCTTTAAGGTCCACAACATTACTTTTTTGGTTTTGTCTCACTGTTGTCATCCTTATTTACAGCTGCAGCAGGCAGCTGTTTCTGCATCAATGCTTTGATAAACCATTTTATAAACTACCTTTCCAACAGAAAACATGTAAGAGACAAAGTTAGCCACTAGCTAGTGAACACAGTGGAGTATTTGGCTAGAGAAAAGCCAGACATTTTTCCAAAGGAGTTCATCATCATCTAAACAGAGCTAAGAGGAGAGTAAATATTGGACAGAAATGTACCTCCAAATAGATGCCAATGTTACTCCATCTCAGCAAATTTGCAAACTCCTATCAAAATGACTTATGACACATGAAAGCATCACCGGAAAGCTTTTATTATGAAGCAGCTACATGATATGCTGAGTGTTGTTGCAAATGACAGATTTTTTTTTTATTTCTTAACCCTTTCACATATAGTACTCACTAGAGTGGACTGCTATTCAAAAGCCATTTCTCTAGTACATTTACGGGTTTTAATGGTATAATTGCAAATCAGCCACTTCAGTGGATGTAAGTAAGACACCCCACACACTGCTACCATCTGTAGTGTACTAGAAATTTCTGTAACTTGCTCAAATTATTGAAAATTTTAAAAATGACTCTGCATGACCTTAGAAGTTAAAAATAATATTTACAAATAATATTCTCTTTTAATAATTCAAGCATGGAAGGGTTATGATTAAAAAATGAAGCTTGAAACATTTTTGCTTTCACTTTGAAAAAAAAGTCTCTTATTTATGTATAATAGCAGCACCAACATTTAGAGACACATGGGAACTGCACTGTAAAAACTTTCATTTGGTGACACATCTCATTTATGCATCACAAATTTTCTCTGTTATCCAGCCCTTGTGTGGAGAACTTTGATTTGTCATTCAAGCAGTTCCAAAACAGACTTCCCCATAGTCACAAGGCACAAAGGAAGAAAATCAATGAATTATCAGTGATCTTACAGACATTAGTACTGTGGGAGTTCCTGATGCGGTTTATGGCAGTAGGATTTCAACATTGCAACAGAGCAGCACAACAACAGTCGCTGATATTGCAATTTGACCCAAATTGGTATTTCTGACTTTCAAATTCTCCAATCAGCAAAAGAGGACACTGGGGATGACCTCAGTGAAACCTGACAAGGTGACATCATTCTTGTGCTCTTTGAGGCATAGAAAATGCCACTAAATAGTAGAAGACAAAGCTTTCATAATATTCCCCAATGGGATTTGTTGTGTCTGTGGAACTAATAAGTGCTAATAAGTAAGATTTAGAATCTATTATACTCATGACTGTACTTACATTTGTTCCTAAGTTGCCTTTAGTTACACATGGTGCTACATAGTAGATATAATGATGAAGTCACAGTTCTTGAGAGTAACTGTATAAGCTGACTTTTGCTATTGTGCGTTATGTGCTTTGATCGTTATACAGAAATATTTGCAGTGGAACTATATTGTTACATTTTTAGGCTAACGCTGATAAGCAATACATGAACTTTCTACCTTGTATTTTTCTCTCTAACATTACTTTCACATTGTAAAGGGGATTCAGTACGGTGTCCCGCACAGTTACTCTGGTGTGAAGTATGAAGACATTACCATAAACATTCTCAGTTTTGTTTATGGTAATAAACAATTCCAAAAGTCCCCTACCTCAGGGAAAGGAGCGAATGAGAGCACGTAATTCAACATGACGTTAATTGGGGGCTTGTTAACACGCTAAATGCTATTAAGTCGGTTATTAATAGTTGGCCATGTCCGTTGCTGTATGTCTGAATGGCTGCCCAGAAAGAAAACAAAAGCAGCTAATGACATAACATTGTACAACACTGTCAGGTGGCTAAAGAAACACAAGGCCGGTGGAGTTACAGTATCTTGTGACACACAACGGCGGTCTTGACAAACCACCGGAGATTCACACCAGCGACGTCGGGTGACAGAAACGTACTCACCCAGAAGGGAAGCTCTGGTCCGCACAGACTCTCCATCTCCGTCACGGCGGGAGACCGGGAACCTCCGGAGAGCTCTTTATCCCCTCTACAGGTCGAGCTCTTTCCTGCCAACCAGCGCTAGTATTCCTTCGCGTTAAAAGTCGCTCGCTATCAGTCACATGCCACACAGACAGATATGTGTAGCAGAGCGCGTCTGGTCTCTTTGCCCCCCACCTGCGACTGACGGGACCGGCAAGCCTCGAAGAAAGCTCCACTTCCTGCGCCTCGCGGAGAAACGAAAAAGTCAGCGGGAGTTAGTGAGAGGCGAAGAATTATTTTTCATGGAGTGTGATGGCAAGGCTGGGCGTCCAAGTATTAGGCTCCGCCCCATTTCTCTTTCTCTCTCTCTCTCTCTCTCTCTCTCTCTCTCTCTCTCTCTCTCTCTCTCTCGCACACACTCCGAACACGCACACACACACACACCCACGCGCTCAAAACTCTTTTTCACACACTCTCACATGCAAGCATGACTCAGCAACACAAAGTCATGTTTTCTTGCTGAGTCATGTCCTGCGATTTTGTTGAGATATATATATATATATATATATACACATTTATATCCTTCATTAAATGGTGCTTTGTCCTTATGATTCTATTCTAACGTGCTGCATTATACACAACTCACAGTAATGCATCTGGAAAAACTTTAATATCTGATATTTTAATTTTCATATTTTCATCTTCAAGGCAAAACTTGATTACCCTCCAGGAAATATCTCTTTCTGCGTTTCTCTTGTCTCTGTTTTTTCTGTCTCTGCCTCCTCTAACATGCACGTTCATCCACAGTCTGTAAACCACGCAGCACTGTGTTACTATTCACGCATTTGGTCACGCTGATCACGTTTACCTTCAAAACCAAATGAGCGTGCTGGTTGAAAATAAAATTACCTAAAATTACTGGAAAACTCCTGTGATTGGAATGCAGAGACGAACGCTGTAGAATTAAAATTCCCAGCAAAGTAACAGAGGGAGTTGTGCTGCCCACACTAATGAGGCCTGTATGGGCAGAAAAAAGAAGCAAAAAAGACGCTGCAGGTGGGATTTCACCAAGGAAACAGCGTCATCCTTTGAACCTCTCTGACTGGGATGTTTGGTGGTCGTTTAAATTCAGTCAAGTAGAGGTTTTTTAGGAATTGCAGGTGCATCTCTCCAAAGTCTGGAGAATTGAGCTGGCTGTAATTAGTGTCAGCTGTACTGTAAGGTTTCTTTGATCAGCTTTTCAGTGTAATTCATGGATAGTGTTCTCTGTGTTTGTGGGTACGACTTCCCAAAACGAGCGGTGGGAATCAAGCATGCAGAGTGAAGGGTGTGAAGTGAAGGGAGACATTGATGTATAAGTAATTCCTTCCATTATCTGTGACATTAAGAAAACGGATCTCATCATGTCTCATTAGCATACACAGGTGCAGATCGTCTCATTAACTACTGTGATTGTTTCTTTCATTTCGTGACACAGCTTGAGAGATCTCCTCATGCAAGATGTCTGAAAAGATGAATGCTGGGTTAGAATTGTCTCTCTGTAGCCTTACAAAACATATAAGGGAGCATGTTTATGATGTACATTGCCATCTTGTGGATTTTACCTGCAAATGCATAACCTCCTGAGAGTGAGGAAGCCATATAGATATTCCTAACAGGTGTTAGTCAGAGCCAGCAGAACTGAAGAGTGAATGTTGTTGTTGTTGTCTTTAAATTTCAGGTCATTTATTTTAACCTTCTTATTCTCTAACCTGTATGAGTCACAGTTTAACTGCCTTGTAATTCACGTTGGGGGGCTGTGAGGGGGCAGATTCATTGACGCCATCTAAAAGCAAATGAGGTTTTACAGTCTCTCCTCCTATTCTTGCATGATGCAACATTATCAAGATTCAGGTCCATCAAAGGAGCATGTTGGGTAAAAACACATTAGACCACATGATGGCAGTGCTGGGTCTTTGACAGCACAGAGGAGGTCTCCTGAACGTCTTAGCGTTGTGTGACTTCTGGTGGGATATGGTGGGGGGTATTTGGACACTTGATGTCTCTAAATTTTATTATATTTTTTGGTCATTCTGTGAACTCTTTTGACTTTACTCTACACCCTGTGAGAGCAGTTGAAGGACCCCGGCTGACCTCTGAGATAGTAACCGTAATGATGTCATCATAGGGTGCAGAATTAATTGACTTAAGAGTGATTTTATGGGAAGTTTTGTAAATCTTTTCTTCTTCTTTCTTTTTGGAGCCTAGTCACTTAAGGTATTAAAGTAGTGATATCTTGGCCTCTGTTACATTGATTTGAACCTTTTTCCAGCCCGTCTCTCTTTAGTAACCCAACTTTATGTACTTATCATGCAAAACTCAAGAACCCCTTTAACTTAAATGTTGTGGAACTGATAGTGAAATATATTCAGTCAAGAACTGCACTTATGTGAAATTTTGAGGTACCTGTATCTATTGTTAGTTTAACCACACTACAGTGCATTTCAAAAGCCAAATATTTTAACTTTTTACCTACATATGGAATCTATCTGACAGATGTGGTTACACTGTCTCAGTGTGTTAAATATATTCCCAACATATTTGGCTTGTGACATCAGCTCCCTTTACCAAAGTGTAGATTTTGCCTCTAAGTTCATTTAAAAAGTAAGTAAGTAAAGTAAAGTAAGTGAAAATACATTGAAGTACAGTTTTATGCATCAGAAATTTGTTTTTTTCTTTTTTCCTCTCCAATGTATTGACCTCCCAGGTCCAAAAAAATCCTACATAATAAAAAAGATTTACTGCAAGATTTGAGCACCAGCTTCCCTCTGAACCTTACCTCATCATCTTTATCTGCAGATAGAATTCACTCAGTGTTTACTGAGATGTCTGAGTGGTTGTCACATGGTAAAAATGGATCATCGGACATAAGATAAGAGCTACAAATGGGTACACGATGGTTAACTGCAGTTAGTTCAAAGATGGTCTTTGTTTTCAGATGTGACCTTAATGAAATCAATCTGGGGGTGAAGACAGTGAGGTGCAACAGAAAGCTCTGGAAAACTAGTGAGTGATCCTTGTGTTTATATTGCGTTTGCAGTATGTAAGAGAGAAGAGAGACAGGTTTGTAAAAAAGTCCAAATCAGTGTAGCAGAGGCCAACATATCCTGATTTTAAGCCTCTGGTGTACTGGAACCTACAATTCCCATAATGCAACAAAGGGCATCTTTTTATCATTCAGATTTGTCAAAGTTCTATTTAAAATGTCCAAAATAGTTAATAAACAAAGAAATGACACCTGTGCATACACACACAAGATGAACACACTGGCACAGAGAAACACCAGCGTACACACACACACACACATACACGCACACATACAAACACGCACACAAATTCCTGCCAAATCACTGTGTGAATCCTGTAACAAAACAAACAGCACACAGACACAGACATCTTTTCTTATTGCAATATCCATTTATTGTTCTCATCACACAAATCTTTACAAAACAGAGGGTTTGCTGCAACAGGATCAAAGGAAACGTGTTTCTCCTTCAGAGTTGCAGATCTGAAGGAGACTGGTGCTTTTAATTCACACGTCAGTCAACTCAGTGTGTTTGTTCTTTGATTTACTAAAGTAACTACAGACTTTACAGGAAAAGTAAAGGTATGGTTTTGATGGTTGAACCAGAGGAGAACATATTCTGACCTGAAGGGAATCTGGTTGTTTATGAAGGGTGTGTTCTTCTGGTGTTTACTCATATGTAGTAAAGCAGCACTCACACAGTGAACACCGATTCAGATACTGACTGACTGCTTCGGTGAAGGGTTGCAAATGTAAAGCTTGCACTTGCACTTAGAGGAGTTATAGGTTGTCACTGGTTTGAAGGAATTTGATGTATTTTCTGTTGTTTCTGTTTTATTTTTTTTCTACTGAGATCATTTTAAGGCATTTCTGCTTAATCGGGACACTGAAGATTGGAAAGTAAAGAGAAAAAATATGAAACAAAGAGACATCATGCAAAGGACATGAGTCTGACTCAAATACACAACTTTGCAGGTACATGGTCGGCTATATGTGCTGCGCCTGTGAGCCATCTCACAGTTTGTAGGATTATTTTCTTCAATCAAAGTATAGGAAGATAGGTACAGGTATCTTCACCATCTTCCTCAGGTGGGATAACAGAGCGTAACAGAGCAGTGGATAATGTGTTAGGGTAAATCAGCACATACCCTTCCTACTATGATTACTGATAGTTTTTTTATCTTGTGCTCACTTTTTTTAAGGAAATGCGTGGTGTGAATACAGCTTACCATTTTTGTTGTAAAATGTACAGACACATTCATGGAGTTATTTTAGCTCACAGAGTCAAATGAAGAGGTCAGTGACGCTAACATAAAGCAAGCTAACAAAAATACAACATGGACATTAAAACAGCATTAAGTGATTTTTGGTCACTTAATATCAGGGGAACAAACTATAAGAGTGACATATTATCATCTTGTAAACTTGTCATAGTTAAGAAGTTTGCAAATAATCTAATGTTTAGTTATAGGGACACCCTAGATTTCCAAAAAAATACAATGGCTGAACATTTAGGCTGCACTGATTCATATTTTTATATTAACGATGAATGACAGATGACTATTTGACAGGGGTCACTAACAGTGATCAGCTGTACAGAGTATTTTAGCATGTTTTAGGTCATTGTTTTGATTTGACTTTTTAGTTCAGCTCAGCCATATGATATGTCTGTGTTTTGTTCACAGGTATTTCTTCTGCCCCCAAGCTACTGAAAACAGTCCGCTAATGCTGCTGCTTTTATATATATATGTGTGTGTGTGTGTGTGTGTGTGTGTGTGTATGTTTTGTAAGCCTGCCCTATGCTAGCTTTCTTGACTACTACATTTAGCACTGTGAGCTAACAAAAGGAAGATTTGACACACAGTATATTATAAACTGAGTAAACAGCTCTCCTGGTCTTACTTTTGTCCAGTGGACATATAATCTGATTTATTTAGTCTGGTTCTCCAGTCAATCCATTGTTAGTTCAGAGTGGTTCAGTACCCTCGTACACACTGTTCTCTATCACTGTAATAAATACAACATTTTCCCCAATCTCTGCGCTGAGTGTTGGTGATGCTGTGTAAAAATCACACTCCCGATACAAAAAAAATTATGTACAATATCATACAAACAGGTTTCAGTGTTAGAAAGTGGATTAAGGGGAAGGGACATACAGTGCTTGCATGTGTGCTTTTGTGTATTTTTGAAAACATGTGCTCTGCAAAACAGGTCTTTATTCATGTGGGTGTGTGCATGTATGTGCGTATGTGTGTATGCATGTGTGTGTTTGTGTGTGTGTGTGCTGTCCAGCAGAGGGAAACATTTCACAGTACAGTGATGGTATTACAGTCAAGATACCACAAAGAAGAGACCTAAACAAAGAGTGTAAAAGATGAGTTTGGGAAGGGAAGAGTGAGAATAAAAAACATGGATATGAGGAAGTGTGCAAATCAAAACTAGCAAAACTGTAACGCCACATGGTGCGCTTCTGGCAACCACACCGTATATACATGTCAATAAATAAATCTGTTATTAAAATCTCAGAAATTAATCACAATATTTTACATGACCTGGGCAGTCTATAGCGTGAAATTTGACCAAAAAAAATTCCAGGGTGAGCGATGCCATTCGTGAGTGGAATAAAACGAAGAAAAAAAAGTCTGTTGGCATCACGGAAAGTGTTTTGTATGAAGGCTCCTTGTCTCAAAAAAATACAAAAAACAAATATTTGCCCCTGAATGCGTCGCACTTTAATTGGATCACTGTTGTGCCACCTGCAGTCGGGAGCTTGGCTTTGTCTTAGCGAATGTGTTTGTATTTCACATCAGTTTTTGGCGAAGCTGCAACCATCTGAGAGAAAAACCATGAAGAAGAAAGCCAAGTGAAGATGTCGGTACTTTCATCCTGTTTGCTTTTGTCTGACGCTTCTGCTGAGAGATATGAAATGGATTCTTTGATCTGAGTAAACCTCATGCGGAGCCGAGTAGGGCACTGCTATGCAGACTACAGTGTGTGTTAGGTGTGAAGTGTGTGAGGTTGTGTGTGTGAATGGGATGTGATAAGGAGAGAGGATGATAGAAAGAGACCAAGGGAGAAAAAAAGAGTGTATGTATGTGTTTGTGTGTGTGTGTGTGTGTGTGTGTGTGTATGGCTTGCTAAAAGAGTGCTTCTACGGGTAAATCTCAGCAGTACACGCATGCTTCAGCAGGTTTCTTTGGTCCAACATGGCAGCCTTCTGACAGCAGGCATCAAAGCTGCATCCTGGGAGTCAAACGCGGAGTTCACCGTCACATTTAGCTTTCAGCACGTGCCTCCTTCAAACGGGTGGAAACTCATTCATACCGTTGTCAGAGAAAAATAAAATATTCTCAGTGGTCACAGTTTGATGTGTTATTCCTCACAGAGCACATCACTGAGGATGAAAATGAGCTTCACATGATTGAGTCTATACAAAAAAAAAGTTATAACAAAAGTCTTTGATTATAATATTCAAAAATGAGAAAAGAAAGAGATGTACCTGACTCTGTACTGAATGTTCAGTTTGTTTCTTTACTGGATGTCCAGCAAAGATGAAGTCTTCAAAGAGTTTGCCTATCGGTTCCCCGGGGTTCTGAGAGGGCAATAGGATGGGGGTATTTGTGTGTCTCTGTGTGTGTGTGTTTTTTAGGAGAGGTCTAGACCTGTGTGGAATAGGAACGGTGCAGCGTTGCGTACCGCCCAGCTGGATGGGCAGCGCATTGCGGCGAGTGCTGCTCCGACTGGTCTAGACTTCGCTGGAAATGGAGCGAGACGGTATGAGGACATCGGGGGTGGCGGGGAACCGATAGGGCTGATGGTCATGTGATCTCGGTGAACGGAGATCCCCGCGGAGTCTGCAGGGGAAAGAGAGGAGTGAGAAAGAGAGAGAGGAAGGGGCGGAGAGAAGGCGTAGGAGAGAGAGAAAAGTGAAGAAAAGAATAATCAAGAGCAATGCACGGGATGAAGGAGGGAAGGAGGAGATAACAGATGCTCAGAGCCAAAAAACAGAAATAAGAGAACAGATGACAAGGATAGTGAGGAGTGACGATGACAGGCAAAAAAGATTTAAAGTTGGTTAGAATGGTTGGACGTAGGTGTTGTAAGGCGGGGAGGAAGAGGAGAGTGCATGATGCTGGAGGAGAGTGAGGGACAAGGGAGCAGATTGAGAGGAGAGAGGCAAGGTGGGAGACAGAGGAAAAGAGGCAGTCAGGTGAGGGTTAGTGACGGTGACAGACAACAGAGGACGCAAGGCATTGTTTGAAATACTCAGACGTGGACTCTGCTACAGTGCTGCTGCTGCTCCCTGAGAGAATATCTTTAGGAAATGCAACAGTGTTTGGGAGAAGACGCACCTTGACAAGACCTCTGCAATCACTACCACTTTTTATCATTATTTTTTTTAGCCTCAGCTGAATTCATATTTTTCCTGCAGCCAGCTGCTTTGCATTATGTCAGAATAGTAAATTACAGTGTGTCAGCCAAACTGCTGACTCACCTCAAAGAGATAAGTGACTCTCTAAATCCCTGATAAAAAGGAAACATGTAACAGTGTGGAGTTAAGGAGTAAGGGAGCGCCTCTCTCCTGAGCAAACATTTACACTAGAATCTGTCCCATCCTCTTAGCTGTGTTCTTATCAGCAGACAACAAGGCTTAGAGGTTTTAAAGGATTCACTTGGGTGTTTCTGTTGGGACTGGGGGTGCAGGTGAGGCTTGAAGCATGCATTTTCTGGGTGTTTTTTCTCTTTAGGAAAGAAGGAGGACGACGGAATTCAGGTAAGAGACAAGGGGTGCGTATCTCTGTCCCTCTATTGTGAGTGCAGCCCCGCCCCTTACCTGAGGGCCACTTAACTTTTCGAGTGGACTCTCCACACAGGGCAGCGTCACCATCGGCATGCCCAGCACGGACTCAGGGCGATGGGGCCGCGGTGGAGGAGGACTCGGCTGCATCTGCTGGAAGTTGTTAATGACACAAGTTACCTGTATAAAAAAAGGATTAAAGACATGAGGAAGATAGGCCTTTTGCTAAGCCCCGCCCCCAACTGTGATATTCAGTCTCAGCTCAGCAGCTCTAACTATGCACAGCTAGCCATATGCACAGGGCCCTCACAGTTATGTGGCTATTCAAAATTTACATCATCAAACTTTGCTTGTTGTTTATGTTGTTTATGTAATAGACCTTCTGAATTTAAGGTAAGCTGAAGCAGTGCATTTAACAGCGCATTTAACTGTGCGTTTACATATGTGTGTGTATTAGCTGCAAACATTAGCAAGCCCAGCTGATCATCTTACTGCATACAAAAGTGACCTAGCATCAAATGCAAGGCAAAGAGATACATGATTATATAAAAATATTATTTATGTTACATTTAAAAATCATCTGAGTTTGGAGTTTGCAACCAACAAACATATTAGAGCTTTAGTATTAGCATGAACCTCATAAGCTAATCAGTCACACCTGATGAAATCTGTAAGAAACAGGTGTAAACAGATTAAAAAAATCCAGTCATCTGCTGGATGAGACACATTTTTCTCCCTTCTTCCATCTCTTTGTCTGCTAGATACAACATGTCTGGTAAATACATACGTTTTCTTGCAAGTTCTTGCCACATGTTCAGAAAACAGGTTTTCTGTTTTTATTAGAAATGTCCCTTGCCCCTCATTATGAACCATGCTTCTTGTGTAAAATCAGTAGTGCACTACTTCATATTCCAGTATTTTCTCACCAGAAACACAGCGATCGCTCCCCCAGTGAAGAATCCTGCCAGGACATCAGACCAATGGTTACGGTACTCAGCCACCCTGACCACGCCCACCAGCATGGCCAGGCAGAGTAGGGTGAGGCTGATGGTGGGCTTGGTGAGCCGCGTGCCTTTGGTCTTGAACACCAGTGTCACGTACATCTGCAGAAAGACACACACAGTATGGTACAACAAACACAAGAAGTAACATAAGACACAAAAGCATTTATTTCTCATTAAAACCTGACTCTGTTTTCCAAAAACCAGGAAATGATGTAAAGATAAAGTTATGACACATCACTTTCTGGGCACTAAAAATAATTTCAATTGGTGACAGAGGTTGGCAGTTTTGGAAAAGCCTGTCTTTGCCTTGCTTTCTTGATGAGAGTTAGATGAGAAGATTGATACCACTGTTGTCTCTTAATGGTAAACATGAAGCTATTGTCATTAAGCTTAGTTTCGCTAAGAAACTGAAAACAAGAAAACAGCCACCATGGCACTCTTCATGAGTAACAAAATCCACCTCCAAGCACCTCTAAAGCTCCCTAATGAAAATGTCATATCCTGCTTCTTTTAAGTGGCTGTCTTGTAATCTCACAGTGACGACAAGCCTTCCAGAACTTACAGCTTCCTGCCAACAGATCAGAGTCATGCACACACACCACCGCCTGTAAAACAAGAAACTGTTGCTCCTACACTTAAATTTTTTAAACAGATTAAACAAACAAGTCTTTGTTCTAAACTAGGCATAGGCTGTAGTTTATAATTTATGACATGGACATGAGAGTGATATCAAGCTGCTTATTTAACCCTCTGCATTTCTTAAAGCTAATTTCTCAGTGAGAAAACTTACATCATTCCCTGAGAATAAGTAAAGGAGAAAATGTTTAAACATCTGTGCAAGACTGGTCCTTTTTAATTGAGTAAGCAAGGTCTTTATAACAGCACAAAGTATCACCCCCAGCATGCTGCGACCTACCACTGTGTACACTGCAGAGTAGACGCTGAGCGCTGCGTCCTTGGATGGGAAGGATTTACGTGCCGACATGACGATCAGCGGGTTGCCTGTGCAGGCACGGCGCTCTGCAATGTACTGCAACGTGGACTGGCAGCCCAGCGCGGTGTAGTTTGGTCGGCAGGCGGAGAGGAAGTGAGGCGTCTGGTTTCCTGTCACCACCTGGCCGGCATTTGCAAAGATGGTGGTGGTGAACAGGCCAAAGGCATAGACCCCTGGATGTATGAGTATGAGGGAGAGGTGAGGCAGGGGGGGTTGGGGATGATTTAAGGAAAAGGTGATGAAGAAGTGACATAAAACATGAAAAAAGGCAAAGACAGAGAAAAGAAAAAGTTTGAAGATATATCAAAGGATGAAGAAAAGCACATTAAATGTTTGACAGAGAGCGATATCAAAACACTTAACAGCACTATGATTAAAAAGGGTGATAATACGTTTTTTCAACTTAAAATAGCTTCAACACATTATTATCAGCTGAGGTGTGAAATTGCAACAGAAGCCTCCACCTCAGCTGATTCAGCTCAATATGCAAATTTATAAACTACTTAATATTCACAAGTGCCTTCATGCCACAATCCTGAATATCTTACCACAGAGATCTTATCGCAGTTTATAGTCTAATTAGCAGCCTCATGTACTAGCTCTGGTTGACAAACTGAAATGTAGCAGGTCACATTCTTACAAAGCAGCCTTTTCTTTCATGTTATTTTAATCTTTTTTTACTTTGACTCTCTCTCCCTCTGTGAAAACAACACACCTAGATACAAAAACGCCCTTTCAGAAGCCTGAAAAGAGCAGAGGGGCTGTGTAATACAAAACAGTGTTCACCTAGGAAGCGTATTATGCGTCTCAGCAGGGGGTTGAAGTAGCAGCAGTCTGCAGTAACAATGGTCTTCTCCTGGGTTCCCTCTGCCTTTGTGAAGAAGGCACAAAGCTCTCCAATGAGAATCTGTGCACACACACAAAAAGACATGGATGTGTTGGTTGAAAATAATGAGTGTAACTTTTTTGTTACACTCAGTGCACTGAATTCATCCTATTGTATTACCGACCATACTGGGGTTATGCCCCCCCATGCCAATGTGACAACACTCAACAAGACCCTCACACACATAGATCAAAGGTAAATGTCAGCACAACACAGACACCCTTGAAACTAAACAGGAGTACAGGGGTTGGACTGCAGGTATCCTTCCTTTAAAGGGCTTTTTCTTTTTTAACTAGTGTCTTATTTTTCATTTATTGACTACACCAGCAGTGTGGCTCAAGATGAGACAAGTGCTAGCTTTTCTTGGTACATACAGTCATACATGCACTCATGTTCCCCTCAACATGAACTGTAATCACTTTGTGATCCCTGGAGTGCCACAAGGCTTTGTATTCATCCCCTTCCTGTTCACTCTGTGCACTACTGACACAGGGAGAACTCCACCATGAAGTTTGCAGACAACACCATCCACATTAGACAGACTGCAGAGTGATGTACAGAGAACAACCTGCCTCTAAACATCAGCAAAACCAAGGAGCTGATTGTTAATATTAGAGAAAAAAAGGGAAAGACACGCCCCCCTCTTTTCATCAGTGGAACTAGAGTTAAGCTGGTTTATATCTATTTTAAACTAGAATAACGGCACATATGGACATGGACAAGTTGTAAGTGTATGTGTTTTTGAAGTTTTCAAATTCTATGAAATGAACACCACAATGCAAAAAAAATAATACTGTATGTACAGAGTGCAATTAAAAAAGTTCAGATTTTTATTGCTGTGCACAAATGAGCTGTGCAGCAATGTGTATGATCCAGGTGCAAGCAATAATTCTTGTCAGTATTCAAATTATGTTTTTTTCTTTAGTTCCACACACAGTATGAAACGTAGATGATTGTCTTGCAGTGTGTCAAGTATGGCAGAATCTGTGAAAATCCTCATGGTCCACGCTCCAATATAAAAAATAATTAACTTTTACAACTTATTATTTATTAATCCATTTAGAAAATTTCTATTTTGTGAGTAGCGTACAGGGACCACAGCCCTCATCTCATTATGCACCCCTGTGGTTAAATGATAAAATAAATGAATGTTAAATATTAAATCTTGAAATGCACTGGCTGAGGCAGAAGTAGCACCATGTATTCTCTGGAGGATGCTCACATTACTGAGGAAGAAAATAGACTTTAGAAGGTCTGATATTATTAAACTCGACAATAAGAAATTATTTGACCACTATGATAAAACTCTAACATTACTGACCCAGTGCTGCTCAGCGCTCATATCACCGCTTACTGTGGAAATGAATCTAATTAGACACTTTAATCATCATCTGTTGTATTAAGTAGGGTCTTCCTAGATGTGTTAAGAGATGTAAACCCCCTACAGTCTGGAAATGTCTCTGATCAAACATAGCTGCTGTTGTTGCTGGGTGATTGCAGTTTTATTGTTCACTTTGAGCGAAGCATCTTTGTGCATCAGGTTTGAGGTGGAGGTTCTTGTGCTATATTCACTCTATGTGTGTCTGAACAGCCTTGCCTCTCTGTTCTTGATCCCTCGATGAACTGCAACTTTGACACTCATCTGTATGAGAGCCTACAGCAATCAAAGACACTGGCACGGACTAAAACTTAGCTTCCTCAGTGAATAACTATCCATGACAGAGATATGCCTAATCTGAAATCATCCTGACAGTTTTCATGCTCCGCTGTGACAGCAGCAGGACCCACTTTAACGCTGACCATGTTCTACAAACCCATCAACCTCATTCTTACTCTTTCCAATTTGACATAATACCCTATTTATCCCCCACAGTGACAATGTGAAAGCGGGAGGAAATGAAAGAACTACAGAGATAGTCAGACACAGAAATATAGAAAGAAAAGAGATGAAAATGATCATGTTTCGGTCAAGTCTCATGCTTCCTGTCATTTCCAAGCAGACCGAGTTAAATTAAATGAGCTAATAACATGCAGGGGCCCGGCCGGTGCAGCAGTGTTGTGCAGAGCGTGCCTGGTCGAGTGCTTTCTTCCATTAGAGAAACACAACCCTACTGGGTGTTCCATGGCAACCCTCGAAACACTAATACAAGCATGAAATCAATGCTGAGGGGTTTAATCAGTCACGTCAAATCAAAGATGTTAGGGGCACCGTCACACTGTGGACGACCGTTTATGGCACAATTAAAAGACAGCATGATGGCTGTTTCCATGGGGACTGCCAGACTGTGGAGGGTTTGAGCATGTGCACGCCACAAAATGTGAGCTGTGGTGTGCTTTCGCTCATGGACTCAGAAGTGCTCTCGAACACCTTGCCTCGGGCAAAGCTGTCAAGCAGTGGGTGGTTGGCTGTTTTTGGAAGCATATCGTAGTACTACTCTGCCCTTTCTGTCCAATACTGTTATTCAGAGGGAATACTTATGCTATGAATCTGCAACGGGCCTCATAAGGAAGTCAGATATAAAACCTCTTACAGATCTCAAAACCAACACACACACATCTAAAGATTCAGTCTGAACAGTGTCCCTTTACTATTCAGTCGCTGAATCCTGCATGAATGAGAAGCTTTGAGCTGACAAAAACCACATGTTTTAATAGGTGGCTTTTAATTTTCACCATGTACTTCAGTCACTTGACCCACTGGACCATTTAATTGCAGTTTTTAAAGAAACATCCAAAAAAAACCCTCTAGAAATAATAAAAATTAAGACAATTAATACAAATTAAACAATTTATTCATTTGTTTTGCCTCTGACTTGGTCCAACTTAAAATTTTCTCTTAAATTCTTCTAAATATACTTCAAATCAGAGAATTTGTGAAGCTTGACTTTGGAATTTTTAGTAGCTAAATGGATTTGATTAGCACTAGCTTAACATGTTGGGAAATACACTTAACTGGCTCTCTTGCTGAGAGTTAGGTGATAAGGTTGATACAACTGTCATGTCTGAACAGTAAACATGAAGTTTTAGAGTAACTTGTAAAAGGACTTTATCTTCGGACAAAGCTCAAGTAATAGTTTCCTACTGTGTCCAGTCTTTATGCTATGCTAAGCTAACCAGCAGTAGCATCATCTTTACATGTAGACACTAATCCTCTGAGCTATCTCACTCTAACAAGAAAGTTATTATCTGCATTACCTAAACTGACTAATTATTCATTTAAAGAG
Organism: Acanthurus lineatus; assembly: GCA_029814665.1. Lineage (NCBI taxonomy): Eukaryota > Metazoa > Chordata > Actinopteri > Acanthuriformes > Acanthuridae > Acanthurus > Acanthurus lineatus. The sequence goes on along the minus strand of JAPZDV010000009.1, from coordinate 18,989,960 downwards.
GAACTCCACTAATTTTAAATATCAACTTTAATTCACTTTCCAAAGCAGCTGCTGTCTGTGGCTCAGCTTTGAAAGTCTAGATAAGTAAACCCTGAGCATGACATCCCACTGAACCTGAAACTTCAAATTTTAACAGAAAACTTATTTTTAATGAAATAGTTTCTTTAAATGTGGATTTCTAACAACATTGTTAAACAACATCATCACTTTCATCAAAATAAATAAAAATGAAGTTTTCAGAGTGTGCCCTCCGATTGGTGGAAATAAACATCTGCAAACACGACCCTGCAAAATTACACCGACTCACAGCTGCATTGCCTTCAATTACTTCTAAAACCTATCTTAGGCCTTCTGAGATGAGAGTTTAAGAATCTGTAGATTAGAAGATTAAACAAGAGTATAAGAATATAACAGGAAAGCTGAAGAGCAAGGCAGGAGGAGAGGAACATGATTAGGAAGTTAGATCTGCGATGGGGTTAGGGGCTTATACTGCAGGGATGAATTATTCATGTGTGGATGGCATTCATGTGAATCATGCAGCGCATTATTTCAACCAACATTCCTAAATTACCTCTCTGCACTGCAGTGGGATTCGCTCCAGCCCCCTGCCTCTGCCCTGACTGCTCCTTCAAGGATTCACAGTTAAATATGACGGCATTGTCTCTGCAGTTTAGGGACGAGTGGATAATAATTCCATGAAATTAAACAACTCATCCAGTCTACGCTCTGACAACGCAGAAGAGTGTCCAGAAACGCGGCGTTCCAGGACACGTGATGATCTCTAGAAATAACAAGATGAGCTCCAAGTTTTGAAAAAACTGAGTGGATAAAAAAACGTATTAAAGGCATATTCACATGCATGATTTAGGTGCAGAACAAGAGAAAAGGAGTGAAGTGATGAAACATTAATATGAGACATGATTAACTCTGCGTGTGTGCACAAACGATGTCATGAGTGCAGAGCCCATTTCTGTCTGTACAGGGAAGCTGGAGGCTGCTGCTCTGTGAGTAATCACATCTTGATTTGTGTCAGTTGTATTAGTCAAATGTGAGTGCGTGTTCAAAGAGGCCCTTTTAATGAAGACACGTCATTTAGAAGACAATAACCAGGGATGCTTTACTTTGAAAGATGAGATTAATGAAGAGGACTGGAAGAAGTGGGAGTAGAGGAATGTAGAGCAGTAGAGGAGAGGAAGAGGAGGAGGGAATACAGGATTATAAATGCATATTCATTTAACTTTTTATTTATAATATCAGTTAAGTAGATATTCACATTCCAGTGCTGGAGAAAATGCATGTCAGTGTGTGTGATTATTCTCCACATTATCTCCTCTTTAATAGTTATTGGGGAATCCATAAGATCTAATCACAGTGTGTAACCAGTTTTACTGGTGTTTCCTGTACTTTAAAAACTTTCTGAAGCTGTGAGTCAGTCTAAGAACAGAAGAGACCGCAGGGAACAAATAGCCTGCTGTCCTCTGATCATCTGGTAATGATGTCAATAAAGCTGTAAGGACAAATCAAGCATCTTGACAAAAGTCTGAGCGTTGGAGAGTCTGCAGCTCTGCAGCAGAGCAGAGGCATGTAGCTTCCATTAGCATTCTCTCCTGCAAAAAGCAACTGAGTCTGTTCAGTCCCAGCTAGTAACATAATAAAGTGGCAAAATATGCAGGGCAAACAGAAGACAACAGATGGAAATATAATGTATGCTTGACTTTTAGCCATTTTAAAAAAGAACTAAGACTGGCAGACCGAGACGACCCAAGGTTGGAACACTTTACTATTTTTGACAGCTCAAAAGTTTTACTGAGTTTACTGTTTGCTTTTGTGAGGATACAGAGTCTGAAAGCTGACCTTCTAAAACAAAGATAAACTAAAATTTTCAATTACACAATAGATAAAAAAGTAACTATGAGAGTCTTCTCAAGCATCATGTCTCAACAGTGTTATATACTGACTGCTAAACTTCAATTGCAAGAATGATAATCACTTATAAAGAACATTATTTTGAATAAATCTTATGACAGGAGATATTCAGTCTTTCTCTGGCATCAAATATAATGAAAGCATGCCGCAGCTCTTGTATTGTACAACTGCAGACCCATTTCTGTGAAGCGCGGCTCTGCAGCCATAAGACCTAATGCTTCTGACAAGATTGGGAAGCTTATTCATGTGTGAAGTACAAAGAGATGTCTAGCTGTCACTGGCATCCCATTATCTGTCATCATCTACAGCGACCTCAATCTCTGCAATGCAGTGTAAATGGAAGATTGGGGTTTATGGATGATGCTAAAGACACTGCACCTGTCTGAGTACATCAGGATCACCATCACCTTTGCTCACATATAGCTCTCCCCCCCTCTCTGCCTGTGTGGAATGGGTGCTAACTGACTAAAAATACGGACAGAAGACAAATAATAGCATGTACTTCAATCTGCTGATGTGATAGAGAATGATGTCTAAGAAAAAGAGCATGATCTCTTTTATGGATGGATGGGAATGCAGCACATACATGCAAACATGAATGCATTCACAAGGGCTAGGAGCATTTCACACAAACATTACTGCATCTGTAAAAAGAGAGGCGTGTGAAAAACACACACCCATTCATGCTCACAGGTTACAGAATCAAATACACTCACAGTGATGCCTTTATTTACCAAGGTGTGATTGCACATCGTAACCACTGTTAGCCCACTGAGAGTCTGTCCTGGCATCCAAACACCCGTTTTTAGTATCATTCTGATGCACTCTGAGGAGATTTATTCCATTTTAAAGAGGTAAAATCTCCTTGACACTTTTTTCCAGCTTCATGGAACCCTCTCTGATCTCTGATCTCTCTTTTCACCTTGTGTTTTTGCACGCTGGAAGGGAAATGTGGGTTATGCATTCTGTTTTTTCTCTTCCATTTTTATCCACTTCAATTACATGCTCCCCATTTCCAAATCTGCTACATTCTCTAAAAACCTGCATCAATGGGACTGCAAGCTGTTTTATGTTCTGCTGTGTATCTGTCATTCTGTTTTTGTCCCTCGCTCTGCCTCTTTGTCCTCTTACATCTTTTGCACACAATCATCTGTTTTTTCACCATTTAATCACTGAGCTGAGATCAGTCCCATGCCTCTGACCACAAGGTCATCTGCTGTTTGAATCTAAATGTACCTTCAGTGACCAGGGTTAAATACCACAAATTATTAGAGGTTCTTGTCAAATCTGTCCCCTTTTTCAGGAAAAAAAGCTGCATGAACCTGGGTATGTAAAACCTCTGCCCTGTTGTATTTCTGTGTGCCTGTTGGTGTTAGACTGCAGATCAAAACAGCTTTTTTAATTTACAGTGCTAAGAGGTTTAATGAAATCAGATCGATTCAGTTTTTGATACCACTTATGGTAAGAAAATCTTTCAGAAAGAGTTTTTCAATGTATTAAGACTCTGTAATTAATTCTATATATCATAGATTTTCCTGATAGTTGTGGAATCCACTATTTCCACACTGAATTCAAGTTGCTCTCACATAAACAACAGATTAACATGAAATGATGCATATATGTAATTTAGTGTTACATTTAGAGCATGTGCTGCTGCTCACACTAACTCAACATTTCCTGCTGTTGCAGCTTCAAATTAAAAGCACTGAACTAGTAAAACATCAGATGACTTTTATTGTGTTGCAGTAAAACAAAGCATAAAATAACATCACAGTTGCATTGCCATGATGACGACAGACCAATAATCCACAGACTTGTGTATCAAAACATGTCATTCATTTTGCAGCACTGTAAACAGACAGATGAGGTGTTTGTTTGTTAGATTTCTGACAAAAAAACTCAATAAGTGTTTACTTTCATATTTAAATGCACTTGCTGCTCCCACCAGTAACCATAAGTGCAGCCAAACCACCCAAAACTAAAATCTTATCAATATTAAATAACAACCTACCATGTAACTGTTGCCAAATATCATATCTGACCTTGAAATTCCTTAAGTGGATGCAAGATGTTCAAAAAGTGGCTTGATCGGACAAGCAGGCCTCCATCCCACAAAGCAGAGTGCGGAGCAGCACTCAGCAGAAGCATCATGTGAAAAGGTTTTGCCCTGATGTTACCACTAATGTCTCATGCCTCAAACTACCAAAACAACAGACCAAAATAGCTGTATTGCACAGCCTTCCTTCACTGCCACTGCACACATTAGCAACCTCAGGTCAGCACTGTAAAAACGGCCAAATGCTCTGATATAACCAGTATATGTTGACATAGTTTTTACCACTTCAACAAAAAAAAGTACTTTTAAAAGTACTTTTTTGTTCTTCCAAAAAATATAATTGCATATTCTAATAAATATAAATGATTAACACCAGCAAATCAGAGCACATATTTTATGATTAATGGTGTGCAGATCTGTGTTTAAAATGAACCTTTATTCATGGTGAGACATCTGACAAAGAAATGTTCTCATAGAGGAGCAATTTTCAAAATAATGGGAGACCATTTAAACGCAGACAGGAGAGTGAAAAGTGACCCCTGCACTGCTTTTACACACATTTTCCACTTCCCACTGATTCATTCATTCTTTCAATCAGCTTCATTCATTACTGAACTCTTAATTGTGTGTGTGTGTGCCAGTGAAATGCACAGTACACACAGTTAAACCACAGATATGGTCCAGTGGCCACATGCGAGGATGTAAGAATAGAGGGCAGCGAGCTGAGATGCCCCCCTGTTGTGAATGCAGATAGGCACTGGCATTCGTCAGAGATCTCTGAGGCGCCGAGCATGGCAGTCCACCAGCCACGTAGGACCCCTGAGGTGTCTCTCCTCTCTGCCTGACTGAAAAATGGATCAAAGCTAAGAAGCAGAAATGACAACCACTGTTAGATCTAATCTCAATTTTACAGGGAAGGGTGACTTCTGCCAAAATGACTAGATAGGCAAAAAGAAAGGCACAAACACTCTCTCTCTCTTTGTCTCTTTCTCTCACTCTGATCACAATATAGTCAATCAGGGTGATGCAACAACAGCCTCGGGCCTGCCAGGGGAGTGATGCAGCTAAACTGTGAACCTAACTACAGAGAGCAGAGGATTAAGGTGACAAGGATAAGAAAAAGGTGATAGAGGGAACAAGAGGCTTGTTTGATGATTCAAATATCAAAACGGCCCGGTGATGCAATCATATGCTGGCTTTGGTGGGGTGATTACTATCACAGGCGGTTAGATCAGAGCTGTGATCGTGTTTCAGGCAGAGTGCTATGCAGACTGTGGTAAATTACACTTCTCCATGGAAATCAGCCCTGCAGATAGTTACAGCAGATAGAGACACTTTAATGTGCAGGGAAGACAACACCACGTACTTCTTCCTTCCATGAATAGCATCTCTCTCAGTCTTTCTTTGGATTCATGGTTTTAATGTTCATGTTCTGGTTTATTCATAATCTTGCTTCTTATCACACAGTTTCCTCATTTTGCTTTCCATCACTGAATGAGGAACAGGAGTCAAAGGACAGAGGCGAGGAAGCCTTCACCCAGGCACATATGCTCCCATGGCAGTCAGTGTCACAGCAACCAGCGCCCCCCCTCTCCCACCACGGAGCCCACCCTGCCATCTGTCTCATTAACCTGGGTTAGCAGTGTACTGGCCCGGGCTGGTTGTGTTTTTGCACTTGGTCTGTGCTTGATAAACAAACCACGGACACAACAAGCAGGACAGAATATGGACAGCAAAGAAGGTTGAAAGGCAAAAGCTTTACAGAGGGAAGGCTGAGTGAGATGCAGACACACAGAGAGGCATTGATCCATGTCTGTGCAATTGTGCATGAATGTGAGAGGTTTCTTTTTGGGGCTGGTGTGAGGTCATGGGTCCTCGGGGTGTGGCATGGAGCAGTTTAATGTCAGTCCACTGACATTATGGCTGAGGATGTGGAGACGCTGACAGGACACCTCTGTGACATCCACGTGAACTTCAACGGGGCGTCTGAAAAATTCTCTGGGGTTAAAGATAGTACAAAACACTTGAACCCCACACAGACCGTGTGGATGACACAGGATTATGATGTTCAACCCAGGTTCAGTCACTGTTTCCTCCATTCATTAGAGACTTGGATGTTATGCTATTAACTGTATTTTCTTACATATTGAAACATAAACTATTCAGACTGTCAGACTGTGGTGAATAGTTTTTAATACCTTTTTAATACTGAAATAAATTTGTTTCTCGTAGTTTGGTAATCTCAGGACTGCTTGCAGGGCTCATTGGTTAGCAAATCTAGCTGATGACCCACCTGCCAACATGCTAGCACGTGCAGTCACATTAGAGAACCAAACACGACCAGTACTTTGGTTTTATTTTTTACATGATGACTGAATTAATTGTTCTACTTTGCCAAAATCACAAATATTTCAGCCTCTAAGAGTCAGCACTGTAGTAGAAGAGAATATAGACAATAAACTACCAGAATAATCTTCCCAGAAAGACCACTGAGGGAGATAATGAATCAGAGATTGCAGTAAGTTACAAAAGCTAATGGAAAAGAGGCCAGCCTGCACATGAAATCATGACTTAGAAACCCTGAGTTTTGTTTGTTTTTCTCTGCACTGTGCCGTCTACTCCCTCCTGAATTTTTATTCTCAGGCTTCTGACTTTTCTTCTGACAATCCTGACATTTGTACATCTATTCTTATGATTTTTCAAATTTTTATTTTAGCAGTTACTGCTGGAGGAGAAGCCTATTGAAACCACAGAAGTAAGCATTTTAATCAAAGCTAAGCATCTCAAGACATATGTTTGTTCTTTTCTCCCCCGAGATTTAAGTGAGAAGATCACTACCACTCTCATGTCTGTATGGTAAGTATGAAGCCACTGCTAGTAGCCAGTTAGCATAGCTAAGCATGAAGATTGGTAACAGGGGAAGACAGCTAGTCTGGTTCTCTTCAAAGGTAACAAAACCACCTCCCAACACCTCTACAGCTCATGTTATAACCTGCTTGTTGGATCCATACAAAAACTGAAGTATAAAAAGACATGTTACACCCACACTATACCACGACAGAGGGCTAATATTTTGCAACTAATGGCTTTATCAGTGATAGTTAGTACCAGTGGCGGTTTGTCAATAGGGGGCGCTGGGGCGCCGCCCCCACCAAAATTCAACAGAAGAATTCTACTTAATCATAGCAGAATTTTTCATTAAATTAAAAAAAAAACGAATAAAATTATTAATTATTACCACACAATGATAGCCTATCA
>JAPZDV010000009.1:18957239-18982641 GCA_029814665.1 Acanthurus lineatus | reverse complement strand
GATTTGTCTTAAGTTTTTCGGTTTGTTTCCTCCAGAGCTGCGCCCCCCTTAAAATTTTTAGCACCAGCCGCCACTGGTTAGTACTTGACTAATGTTGTATGAGTCATTATAAGTCATTAAAGAGAACAAGGTATTAAGCATTAAGTTAAGTATTAATTTGATTTTATAAGAGACTGATGATTAAGTTTATATTTATTAAGAATCAGTCAAGGTATCACTTGTTATATTGTGACAAGTTTTCTGCTTCTGACCTGAGCTTGCTAGGTCTTTTTGGTAGTAGTGTTTTAACTTCACATGGATGTAGTGTTGGCTTTACCTGGGATTAAAGGTAGAACAAAACTGAAAGCTTGTCAGTCTATCAGATAAATATTCATGTCTCACTGTATGTGCCTTTTACGTTAGAATGCCTTCAGTCACATACATGACCTCTTCCCCTCTCTATCTAAGAAAAAAGAGAGCAGGATGTGGTGGAGAGGGAAGAGCAGAGTTTTGATGTCTTCCTGTGTGGTTGCAGTGTGATTATCACTCCAGCTCCATCAGTTCACAGACAAGATGTGTTGATTGGGAGGTGAGACAAACAGGCGTGAGCAGGGGGCAAAGTATGAAGAGTTTAAAAAGGTAGAAGAGGTGTTGATGAGAGCTGAGACAGTTTTGGAAAACTCAGAGATGGTGGTGGGGTTCATGTAAGATAAAATTGTTATCAGACTGAAGTGGGTTAATACCATAGATTCAGAATTAAAAAAAAGGCTTAATTAAACACAGCAGAGGCCAAAATAGGCACAAAGAAGGAAGGAATGGTGTTGAATAGAACATGAAGGCAAAAAGGTCATTGGGGATGAGATGTAGCAGCGTGAGGAATGGGGAAGGTTGTGGAGGAAGGACAAGAACGCCGAAGGAAAACTGATCAAAGGAAGGATTTACAGAGGAGCAAGAGTACACATTTGAACACACACTGTCAGACTGAATCTGTGCTGGATAAGTTAATTCATCCTGGACTTAACTGGCTTACAAGCTCCATTAGGCAAACTTTCAGGATGCCCTTAAAATGAACCAAACACCAAAGTGTGTAGTTGTGCTGGGAATTTACAGTGTTATTGCAGATACAGCAGCTGCCTTGGGGTAAAAATCCAATAGTATTTTGCTGGGATTAATCTATTTATGAAAAAGTAGATGGATTTTTATAGTTCACTTGTTTTTCTTCACTAAATAGGAATACAGTTATTAAATTTAATTTTCACCAGCAACAAACGGAAAACTGTCTTTATCTGCAAAAAAGGGTCCCATTGTTTCAAAAATAACAATGAATTATGAGAGGCAGGGATTAAAACAAAAAACACACAAAACATCACAATCAAGGCCCCCACATTAGCCTTCCTTCTGGAAAACAGCACAATATGTCACATTATGAGATTTCAGCACCACCCATACAGAAGCACCGCTGCTGTTCTCTCATGCAGACACCAAGTTGTAAAAAAGCTTCAACCTACACTTTATTTATTTAACCATTAATAGCTTTCGAGGAAAGCAGATCCTTTTGAACATCTTCTCTATTTCCAGTCTGCGTTCACAAAATTTCATTGCTGTTGGTAATTTAGGAGATAAATGGGTACTTCATCATTTTTGCAAGGCTTAACACAATTTGTAGCCTTACAGAGAAAATCAACCTTCCTCATAATTTCTCAGGTTTTATGTTTGTTAGAACTTAGTATTTTATCACTTAACAGAAACAGCACCAGCATTCGACAATAAGAAGTGCAATTCTGAAGTCTCGAGAGTGCTTTTCATTTTGTAAGCTTTTTAGCAGTGAGAGCTACCGTATGCCTATTGGATCATGTGCTGGATTGAATCCAAGAAGATCGTGTGTACATCAGATATCACAGTTACATCACTGATAAGCAGTGATCTCCAGATCTAAAACTCGACATCCGCCAGGATCTACTGTTAATCAAGGCCCTGTGTTCTTCTAAACAACCTAAAGGTCACACACACACAACAGACTCACACAGTGAAATTGTTCCAATAACACACAATGAAGAAACCACCTGAAAAGCTTCAGCTGCTCATACTAAATTAAAAAGCAGTTCAGCCTACAGGGGGCGGTAGAGGTGGAATGAAACGTCCACATGGATGTGGGTCTTCAAATTTAGAAAAATAATTAACAGAAAAGCTTGACAGCTAAAGTAACAGTGATCAATATGAGGCATAAAGCAGCTGGATCGTATCTTTGTCACTGTAATCTTGTTAATGAGGAAGTTACTCTGAACAATTAATCTGATAATTGCCTGAAACAAATCTCTGAACCACAAACACCGGTGATGTCAGTGGGTCCTGGAGTCCTGCAGCTTCTGCATCAAGGGGGGAAGTTAAACCACTGGAGACTTTAAGGAAGTGAGGGATTTTCATATTTTTATTATCAATTTGTTAGGAAAATCCTGTCCTCACTGATATAAATAGGATGGACAAAATATTAAAAACAACTCTCAGTAAGACAGCAAAAGACAATGGCACAACAAACTATAGCTGCCAACAGGAGCATAAGGTAACGGTTTTTTCTTTCTTTTTAATGAATGATATAACTTTGATTCAGGAGGATTTTTTGCAGGAATGTTGCACGAGACTGCATCAGTGTCTCAGTGTACCAAATTAAGCCTTTGGGTTTTGGGATTCTTTCAAAAGTATTTCTAAATTTAAAAGTAGAAATGAGGATTTTTGTTTTTTAGATTTTTGGTTCCTTGAACCAACAGTCTGGACAAAACTCAGTTAGATGTTGAGCAGAATTGAATTGGCAAGTGTAACCAAATTTTCCACCAAATTTAAGTAGGAATAATTTACAAATTCAGTAAAGTTTGAGTAACAGAAAAACATGCATATACACATGCTACCGACACAACTGACTTGGGTGGGAAGATGCCAGGTCCTCTGTTTCAGTCATATAGCAGTAGGTTGGCTCCAAAAGCTGATTGATGACTTTAATTAGACTTTAAGACCTGACTGGGAGCTGACAGAGAGCTATAGTGCCCCCTTGGGCTTGGAGGACTTTGGCTCCAACCCAAATACACTGGTGGCTGATTAACCTACAGTGATTCAGCCAGACGGGGTCGTTCTATTTATACTGTCAGTCCAACATCTAATCTGCAGCCACGGTAACTTTTAGAAATTTATATCTCTGCCTCTTTATCTCTGTTATAAAGCAGAGCTGACGAGTGATTTTGAAAAGACAGCTGAACCTCTAGAAAACAATTGCAACAAAACGCTCTGATCAATCCCAACCTCAGTCAAAACCATATAAACGAAGACAAGTCTTTTGGGCTGTGCTGAGCTTTGAAAAAGGTTTTGTCTTAACTGTAAGGATATTATGACCATGGCAGAGCTAGTGGGAGAACCAACAGACACAACCCAATAACACAGGAGATCAAGTTCATTTAGCATATGCATTACAGAGTCAGTGCTCTCCTCCAGCCCTGCTTTTTCTCTTAGCTTAAGAACAGTCCCAATTCCTTAGTAAAAGTGGACCTCAGCAGCTTTGTGAAAATGTTTTTAGAAGAAACTCATAGCAAGGACATTTTATTGCGAGTCCTCCTGGTGGTAAGATAAAACGTTTCATGAATACAGCCCCAGGCTCCTCAGGAACCAGAGGCAAATGGGAAAGCACATTTTGCACCAGACTGGTGCTATCACAGGGAGTTACGGCTGTGATTTACCTTGCTGCTTGTTACACACACCGAAGCATGTGTCAGCACAGGTTAGGGCAGACTAGCTGCTGTAAGTAATGTGCTCTGACCCAGATCAACTTACAAAGTAAATTACCCCCTGCTACAGGCAGCTTTAAAGGTCTGCTTGCTTTGGATTAGTGAGTGTGGCTTGGTGCTAAGATGTGTAATTGCTGTTTATTTTAATAATGTTAAATCAAGTAAAAGGTGCCTCTATTTAATATTTAACTGCAAAAAACTAAACATATTCCCAAAATATTAGGGTGAGGCGGGGGGGTTGAATCTAATATTAAAAAGAAAGGCACTAGCCTGCATTGTTAATTATTCTTTGAACTAGGGCTGTTGACATTAACTGGTATTGAGGATAAAAGTAAAATAAACAAATAAAATATTAACATCGTGTTAATAATAGACATATAATAGTGTGAACTAATGAACTGTCTCTTTAATAATTTCCATTTCCTTCTGTTCTCACTTTGTTGCAGTAGGTGGTGGTAACCACCCGCCGTGGCAATGTAAATATTTATAAAGTGTTTATGTTCATTTGCACATTTTGTGCAGTTATAGTTAAGGAAACTCTCTCCACCTCCCCACACTTGTATTTTGAGTGTAATTCATTTGCCAGAAAAGAAACAATTGACACAATAAACAAAGTTTGACTGATTGAGCTGTTTTTTTCACATTTTCTATTTTCCTGATTCATTTTATCAATGTAAATTCTTCAGGCCTAGTTGGAAACTTTTCTTTGACTTACAAAAACAAGGACACATTACCAACTATCCGTCTCAAGACAACATATTAAAGGCAAACACAAGAAAAAAATCCCACTGCTCCATATTTTGTCATAAGGTTATCAGTTTCTTACCAATGGAATAACAAATTTTAAATTCAATTTGGAATGAGAAAAAGTTAAAACACTCCATCTTACAGACGAGCTTCTTTCATATAATAGAAAGAATACAAACCCTTCTCCTTTTCTGACCCCCCTCCTCACTCCCATTTTCATACACTTCCTGAGTCAAACCTGCCTTTTTATATACAGACATAAATCAGGTTTATTAGCGATGTGAACCTATTGGATTACTCCTCATGCACATCTTTTTTGGTCTGCTGGGTGTAAACATGGTGAATTCTTAAAATAACTTTACTTAAAATGTTTCCATGTTTTTTTTTGTGACTAGGAGACAAATTGAAGTTGGTTCACATTCTTCTTGCCATCAACTTCTGAAGACAAACAGGATCTGGGTCTGTTTTGTGCTGCTATTGTAAGATGTTGTTGCCTTTGCAGTAGGTGCTGGCTGCGGTTTTGTGTGTGTTGTAATCCGCTCAGGTTATTTGTCTGCTTTGTATTGTTTCTGTGGGCTGGTTCTGTCTGTGGTGTACTCTCTGTTTTTTTGTGGTCTGTTGGGGATGTAAGCTGTTAGGGTTTGTGTCAGTGCTCAGAGTCAGGGCCAGGTGTTATGCATTTCACGCTCGCTGCCTCTCGTCTCACTTGGGGCTCAACAGCTACCCTCAAATACACACACACATGTCTCACATACAAAAAAAGTAAATGCCCATCTCCAAATTGCTTTCCTTTGTGCTCATGGTCTCTTTTTCTCACCTATCATTTTCAATTTTTCCTTTCAGACAGCATCTGCTGCCTGCCATTATCGCCATGTCTTCATTCCAACTTTGGCACTGTTTCTTTCTGTTGCTCTCTCTCTATTGTTTATCTCTTTGACTGTTCTTCTGTCTGCCTCTTTTTCTTTTCTGTCTCTTTTTTCCCCTAATGACCTGTCTGCCCAGTCCCATTTCATCCGTGAGTTGTCGGAGTTGATTCTCACATCTCTTTTTTCTCTTCATACTCTCTCTATCTCTCTCTATCTCACACACACACACACAAGCACACAAACACACACACACACACACACACACACACAGACACCTGCCTGTCAAAGATGGAGGGGGTTACTCTCATGCAGCTTGCCAATCTGCTCACTATATCATTGGCACAGCACACACACCAGATATGATTCATCACAAGGCTGCAAAAAGTCACAAATTATACAAAGTTTAAAGCAAAAAATGCTCCCTCATAAACTTTACAGCGTGTGAAAGCACAGAAAACAAATAAACACACCACCTTAACTTTGTCAACTTCATACTTTCTATGTAAGCTCTGTCCTCTTTCTGCACTCTCCTATTTCAACACACAATAGATACACAAATACACACACACTTTCCTCATGCACCTAAAACATACTCCACCTCTGTCTCTCCCTGTCTTTCACACTTCCACACTAAATGCACCTTAGTCTTACCGTGATGGTGGGGATGGCTGTGACGAGCGAGTAGATGAGCACAGGGGGAATCTTGCTGGTGTCGTCCGGACCAGGGTAGGGCTTGGAGAAGGTCTTGTCGTAGCAGAAGAAGCCCTGGATGTGCACAGGGAAGGTGTCCGTGTACTCGAAGTAGTAAGCCAGCAGCACCGTCCCAGCCATGATCACCAGCTGGAAATAGAACATTATCCCTCCGTTAGGAAGTGAGAGGACGAGAGGTGAAGATGAGGACGAAGAGGCGGAGGAGGTGGAGGTGAAAGAGGATGAATAGAGGAAGAAGGGAGAGCCAAGTCCCTGTTCCCCTCAGCCACGGGGAGATGCATAGGAAATAATGGACCGAGAGAGAGGCAGAGTGAGAGAGATGTAACAAGACAAGAAAGAGAGAAGGAAAATCTGCAGGAGGAGGCTTCTCTCTTCACAAGATGAAAACGGCAACAAAAACCAGAATAAAAGAGGCTTCTGTGGCAGCACAAGCAGCAAAAACAAAGAATTGCATAGGGAGCGACAGAGAGAATGAGAGCAATAGAGTGAGAGAGAGAGAGAGTGAGAGAGAGAGAGAGAGAGAGAGTGAGTGAGAGAGGAAGGAAGGGAGGGAGGGAGGTGGGAGGGAGAGGAAGGGGGAGCAGCCTTTATGCTGCCGGCACTCATGAAATCTACTACAGTTGAGCTGTGGGTCTATATGTAGATACTGTGTGTGTTTGTGTGTGTGTGTGTGTGTGTGTGTGTGTGTGTGTGTATGTAGGAGACATGAATGTGTGTGAAAGAGCAAACACACACGAGAGTAAATGGTCTATTTGCATGGCTACTATTAGCTGACATCTCTGCTGAAAAGTTTAATTTCTAACACTTCTGGAAACTTCAACACTGTTATGTCTGAAATGAAACCATGATATGTTACAATTGGTAAAAATCATGACGAGTTTACACATTTCAATTTGTGATAAGTGCACAAAAGAGAGTAGATAACTCTTTGGAGGATAGTGTTAAATATGGAGCCAGGAGTGCGCACCACTCGACACTACCTGCTCAGCACCAAATGTGAGGCCGACAAAATTAGCAACTAGTGAGAAAACAGAGTGGGGAATTTAGCAGCTTAAGTGCCAGCTAGTTTTCTCACATGTTAATGGAGACTCGTAAATATTTAAGCATTGTTTTTAGGGATCTGCACTTCCTTGTGTGTGTTTTTTTACTTTTATGCACTACTTCTATTCAAAAATATCTGTACTTTCTACTCTCCACATTTAGAAAACAGGCTCATTTTTTATGATGCATTTGATGCATCTCTTCAACACAAGTATCTGTATTTCTACTTAAGAATGTGTGTGTTATGTTGGTCTGACAGTCACCAAGTGAGCTGACAAAAGGATCCAAATGTTGCTCTGTATCTGCTGTAAATGAGTAAATAACAAACTGTTAGCAGTATGTCAAAAAATTTACATTACAGTGCAACTGTCTGTTGTGTTACAGCTTGTTTGTGATGAAAAAAACAGTTATTGTAAGTTTATATTCAAGTGATCATGAAGCACGACTCAATTAATCTCTGTGCAAATGTGCCATTGATGCTAAAAGGTTAAACACAGCACCTTTAAAATTTAAAATCCAGTATAAAAACCTTTGACAGTGGCAAAAATAAAGCTATTTATGTGCAATATTAATTTATTTTTTTTAATAAGCAAACTGTTAAAGCAGTATTAGTAGAGCCTTGGCTACTTAGATTTACCACAATGAGCTGTGAAATACTTGTTACACTACACATGACTTGTGCAGTATCAGCTCACAAAGTTGTTAACAGCTAATTTTTAGCACAAAGTTGTCTATTTTCATGTCTAGTAGACTGGGAGCATAAGCATAAGCAAACATTTGGAATTGTTTTTCATGTCACCTGATGAAAGAAAGTCCAATATTTACTCTTTCTGAGAAATGTTCTTGCTTTTTAGCTGCCTAATTCTCTACTATGTTCACTAGCTGGTTGCTAGCTTCCTTTGTCTGCTGTTTCATGATGAGCAGAGCGTGTCAGTTGAGTTTTGAACAGAAAATAGTTGACATTGCTGAGACTAAACAAACTCCCAAGCAAAATGGTTATGGTTTGTGAGGATCACCTGAAAAAGGCCTGAGTGACCCAAATTCCATGTCAATGTCCACAACAGCAGCGGTGAAGAGAGGAGGAGTTGTGTCTATGTTTCAACCCAGACACCAAACAACAATTTTCACATTTAAGGAACCTGCAGTCTCCAGGTCTGAAGTCGACACGTCAAGTCAAAGAAGCAACCAAGAGCAAGTTGGTGGAGTTTGTATTTGGATATTTGTGAGGTTGTGCACTGTGAATTTTTCCCCCGTCGTCAGACTGTTAATGCCACACACTTCTGTGATGTTCTGAGGTGTTAGGAAGAAAAAATTTGGTGCAAATAGTCTACACTGCGGCACAGTGGTAACTAGGCTCACCAACATGATACTGGAAACAATCTTTCCTGCAACAACACAGTCGTCACTCCCCAGCCCCCCTACTCTCGAGGTGTTGCTCTGTGTGACTTTTTCTGTTCCCAACAATGAAATTTTGTCTCTGGTTTGTAGCCATAAAACCTAGTTTTAGGTCCATGGTAATCTGCAACGCTTCGTTAAGTGCAACAGGAACCCTCTTGTAAGTTTCTGGACCCTCCTCGTACAGCAAGAAACAGCTAGCCTAGTGTATTAATAGACGAATGACGTTTTTTAATTTGATCAGTCTTTCTTTGTATCATATCAGCCATCATCTGTGCCTCCCTTGAGGATGATGTGTTTTGCTCTCTGTGGTTGTCATGGTAAAGAAATGACTAAGAAATCAGGTCAAAAGTATTCCATAGTTTTAGTGCATCTGCATTGAAAATGTGACCCTTAAAAACCAGATTCTTTGAGAGGACTGCCGCAATATTACACCGTCTGATCAAAAGTGAAAGAGGAATAATACCAACAGTTGTTGCTTTGTTCTCTTTTTATGTTTGCATTTTTTATGCATGTGCATGTTGGAGGTGAGGGGCTGCACACACACACACACACACACCTGATGGGAGCTCTTTGGTGGGTTTGCTTTGGGCGAGAGGGGGAGTTTGATATGTGTGACTCATGAAGCCTTCCCTTGTTTTCCTGTTTGATACTGTAGTGGTCCACCCCTGCATTTACCCAGCGTATTGTGCCTGGCTCTGACTCATACTTGTGACTGCTAAACTGAAGGAACACCAGCAATTCACAGCGCCGCCTTAAAATCAGTGGCATTCTCATAGTTGAGCTGTTAACATGCCTCCTTAAATCCCTCTGAGAACCATGAAAAGGGCAGAAACTGGAGAATAGTGGAGATGCAATTTTGCCTGGAGCTTCTGCAAATTCACGGGGTCAGAGTTCACATTACTGAACTTTAACCTGCAAGTACACACGTCCAGCTGATTGCTGTATTGCTTTTTGGGTGAATCATCCATCTGTGATTCTGGCTTTTTCTTATGACCCCTGTTAGGACCATGATGTGCAAAGAAGCACAAACTCAAATGTTATGAATTAAAGCACAGTATGCATTCATGTGACTTTGAAAGGATGAAAAACATAGCTGATTTACTTTCACTGTACCTAAGTACTAGTGCATAGCTTCAAAAATAAATAAATGTATGAAGAAAAAAGAGGAAGAGGAAGAAGAAGAAGAAGAAGAAGAAGAAGAAGCTCAAACGAAAAGTGCTAAAACTGCAGTTCCTCAAATGACCACTTGAGGCTAGCTCCAAAAGCATGTCAAGTCAGTTCCATATATCCTCATATTGAAATGTCCACTTTTAACATTTGTTGTTTTTATCCACTATTTTAATACTGTTTCTCTGCTACAAACTCATTTTTTGTCAAACTCACAACCGTACAGATTAGCCAGCTGCTGGAAAACTGTTTTTGCTGAACCTGTTATGAGGGTGACAGCAGCTCTTTCACACTCTGACAGCCTTCATATACTACACTGCCCTCCCTTTAGCACTCATTCACACCCCTCTACCCGCTATTACCTAGAGACTCCTGTATTCTTCCCTTTCCCTTTTCCTTTCTCATCCTCTCATCAGAGAAGAGCTGCCATTAGAAGAAAAGGGGACAGGCTTCATAGTAAAGAACCCATCCTAGTCTGACCTATTTTAGCATGGAGATGGAAAGGTAGATCAATAGCAAAGAAAGAGCTTGTCAAGATGAAAGGTCACATTAAGACAGTTCAAGTTGGGAGCTGTCACAGAGAGACACGAGGCTCTGTGTTAAGAGTGTGTGAAGGCTGAGGAGTGTCTTCTTCTATCCTTGAGATGTCATCATCTCCCTCCAAGGCTGCCTTCACATCACCGCTTTGAAAGTATACTTAATACCTGTCGGATTATCAAACCATTACCACACTTTGCCTCATTACATGCTGACATAAAACCGACTCAATTATTTTAGGTATGAGGGGGCTTCTGAATGAACCTCAGTTCCTTCCACATGCTGCGGATACAAGCAACAGGTCTTACAGGAAATTACTTTTCCATTGATTTCTGTGTGGCGATGTGAGAAGAGCTCATTGGAGATAAAAAAGGGGGATTAGCTGGTCTTTAAGACAAATCAATTGTGAATGAAAAGAAAACGGTCAGCAATAAAGAGCAAATACTTTGAATTGAGGTACCTTTACTTGGGTGTTTTAATTTAAAAAATATCTATATTTTAGTTAACTGTACATTCCAGGGGTTCATTCCACTACAGTTACATTTCTATGACATGTTACGGTTATTTATTAAATTAGACTTTGCATATTGAATATAAAGACCTGGGTAGTGTATAACGTATGTAATAATGTAGATGAAGTTTTAATCAATCAGATAATTTATAATTTTCAAAATATTTAATAACCAGGCTTTAAGATGGAATTGATTAAATTAGGTGTTTATCTGCTTGAGTGTGTTAGAGCTGGTTGCTAATGCAACCACAGTTTATCATATGCCAACTTGTGATTATGTTGACTTGTAGCTTTTCCTCCAGTCTTTCAGCTTGTGTGTCATGTAATTGCAGTCATGTGCATGAAAGACTCCTCTAACAGGGCTCTTTAACTTCTGCTTTATGAACGTCTTCTTGTAGCTAATGTTAGCTTAACTGTCTTGTTGCAGTTTATAACGTCAGACAAGCTTAAAATGAGAAGCCTGCTACCTCCGTCAGAAACCAAGGACTCACTAGTTCCAAAGTAAGTCGGAATTTTAATGTAGACGTCCGTCACAATGTAAGCTATGTGCTGTATGGGAATGAACAGATCAACATTAGTGGAAGCACTAACTAAGAGCTAAACGAAGGGTAAAGTAAAGGTACAGTATAGTATGTGAGGATTAATAATAACAATATTAATAATAGTAATAGCATCCAATGTTTGTTTTTTCTATCGGATGATAACATTGGTCAGAATTTTACTAACTAACCAATCACCTCCCAAATACAAACACTCTGGCTATGATGACTGGGTAATGCAGCATCAAATGAAACATAACATGTATGATGATAATATGAACGTGACATAATATGATTAAAACAACAGAAAGTATGAAAGTATATCTCCCCCACTGATGACATCATGTGTATGGGAAACATGACATACGACCTGTTGGGTTTATGGGTGACTGTGTTACCACTGTGTCTATTATTGTTCATTTAGTTCAGCATTAATGCAGACATGATAAGAAAAACACATGAAGGCCAAAGCTTGTTCCATCTTATGCACCAAAGAAACATGAGTGTTGAACCCTCACAACAGTGCATTCGAGTCAAAGAACTGACCTTCGTTTGCACATTATCTTCCTCTGAAAGGGCACAGTATTCAGCGGCACTCATCCTCAGAGAA
Source organism: Acanthurus lineatus (assembly GCA_029814665.1). Lineage (NCBI taxonomy): Eukaryota > Metazoa > Chordata > Actinopteri > Acanthuriformes > Acanthuridae > Acanthurus > Acanthurus lineatus. The sequence goes on along the minus strand of JAPZDV010000009.1, from coordinate 18,970,765 downwards.
CCATCACATTCCCGACGGCACTACAGGATGAGATTCTGCCCTTTTCTCTGATGATTATCCTGTTTCATCTGATATGTGCAGGTACGACAATAGAAATGTCACTCTAGGTTTCTCTTTCATGCTCCCTCTTGCTTTCAAAAACACTGCGCACAGACCCAGCTTCTCCTCCTCCTCCATTATAATTTTACCTTCTAAAAATTCCCCTCTGGGTCTCAGCTGTTTCTGTCAGTCGTCATTTCTCACTCATCCCTCTAACACTTCCATCGCTGCTGTGACGCCAAGAGGCAGCAAGGGTTTACAACAGCAGTGACATGAAGACGACTGGAAACACGGCACAGATAGATGAGAAGCATTTTGGGAGCGAGTCCAGGGAACAGCAACAGCCGACGGCGTGTGAAGGACCTACCACAGCGAGTTCAGTGCCACTCTTAAAATATATACGCTCTCCCTCCCTCCCTTAACCTGGATAGAAAACATGTCTACCTTGCACAAATCCAAATTTTAACCCTCTCTATAGACAGCTTTACAAGGTTAGCCATTCTTGATGAACTGTATTAATACTTTATTAATATGGAGGGAAATTATCTGGGTGGCTGTCAGATGTGTACTTGTGCAGAAAAGAGGTTTCCACATTAGTTGACATATTTAGCTCCCTATGATTTTTTAAAATCTATGTACATTACATATAAATGTGTTGATCAGACTTCATGTTTTTCATCCTTTCAGTAATGGTAGTAAAAAAGTGGAGAACATAAGCAATGAGCTTTGGATGCGTTCAATGGGTGAGAGGTTTTAGTGTGACCACTGTATTTTTGCATTTTTTGTGAATTTCACATGTACTGTAATAAAAGTGTTCCAAGATGGCACATAATTTATTTCTTTGAAAGCTGCAGGAAGTTTTCAGACTGTTTTAGGGCTCAAAAATCATTCACATTAGAGTCACATATGTTCGAGCCCCCCCCCCTTCCTCCTCGACTTGCTTTTTGCTCCCAAAATGACATCCAATAAAGTAATGTCACTGCAAAGGACAGCACAGCTAAATCTGATGTATTATTGGTAGAATTATACACTTGTACAAACTGAGAAAGGCATCGGAAAAAAAAAAAACTGCACAAAAGTACTCCACTGATCAAGCAATAAAGTTCCATAAATTTTATGGGACTTTCAAGAGACAGATTTTTTAAAAAAATGGGGAAATCAGATGCACAGGGCCCATCATGTTTTAACTTTAATGGTTTATGTTTAAAAAACTCTGGTTGCCATCTGTGTCTCCTTGTACAAATAATTTTAACCTCCTCACTTCCTAAACTCCCTTGACATTGATCAGTGACTCCTGTTTTGTTTTACTGCAGAAAATAAATTTTGGAGGTGGGCTTTCCATCAGCCCTTGAACACCTTCACCACCATCAACCACCACTGCCACGATTATTTAGTTGTTTAGCTCTGTTTGTACTGGAGGCACACTGCCCACAGCTTGTTAGGTGCAGTAAATCAATCAATTTACCACAAAATTAAACTAGAGGCACAGAACACAGCACCAAAACAACCAGCTTCCTCAACAATAATCATTTTATCACAGTTCTTTATTGAGAATCTCAGATGTAATATAGCAAAGATGATATAATTCAAACTAAAATGTTAGATTTTGCACCTCCATGAGATAGATCTCTATAGTATATGAATCAGCCTCGAGGCTCAATCAAGGGTCACTGTCTGGTTGTCTGTCTGTCTGTCCGTCTGTGTTTATCTCCTCCTCTACTGCTTTCTCCTGAGGTCCTGTCATGTCCCTGGATCCTGTTAAAGCCATGTTGCCTGAAAGAGCAGTTTTGTGTTTCACGGACGGAGGATTTAGAGCAGAAGGACGGTGAGGCACAGGGGTCCATCGTCAGACACATGCTGTCCATTAAGAGGCCTGCCATCAACACACGCTACACTGCACCTGGTCAGCATGACGGGAGTCCTGAGGGAGCAGGAGGGAGCCCAGAGGACAGCAGGAGGAAGGAGGGGATTGGAAAAGAATAAAAGAAGGAAAGGGAGTTCAAAAGGGGAGAACGATGGCGGTTGGAGGGAGGACAGGGGAGATAAGAAAGATGAAAATCTGAGAGAAAGAAAGGACAAAAACAGGCAAGAGTGAAGAGGTGATGCAAAGAGAATGAAAGGGATGGATGACCAACACATTAGAGTGTATTTGTGTATTATGGGTGAGAGAAAAGATAGGAGAGGTTTGGGGACAGGTGCATAGCTCAGGGTGGTGGCCAAAAAACTTTACCACCTGCTCCTCTGTTCCAATTTCCTTTTCCTCATGTCCTCTTTTCTTGAGTGTTATTCCACTCAGTCGTCTGCTTCTCTCCGTCTCACAGCTCCTCATCATTAGTGCTTTCAGCACCAAAGGCCATGACTGTGATCCGCTTTGTGGAAATGTTAAATATGAAAATAAAGTAATACACCTTCCTCGCTCAGTCAGTGTGGGTGGCTGTTTGTGTCTGTGTGACATTTTTTGGCAAAGTGACAACGTGTGTGTATGTATGTTTGACAGCCAGTTCATCTCTGGTGTGTGTGCGTGTGCGTGTGTGTGTGCAATGGCTTTGACATAACTTGGTTCGTTTCCATGTCTTTTGCTGGTTCATGCCTGATCAGTCACTGTCAAGTGTGGAAACAACAGAGAGATATAAAATTCGAAGAGTGATGTGCCAGCCTATTTCTAAGCCTGGAACAGTAAGACAAGCAGGACACTTCAGTAAAATCATAGTGTTTCGTTTTTTTGACTTCAGTTTTTCTACAGAATGAACAGATAAGATCAAATTTTTTAAGGTCCAGTGTGTGGGATTTAGTACATCTGGCCGTGAAGTTGCAGATTGCATCCGAGTGAATATTCCTTCCCTTATCCTGTCCTTCCAAGCATGTAGGAGAATCTTGGTAACCACAAAACTTAAGAAAAATGCAAGTCTCTCCTGAGACGGAGCATTTGGTTTGTCTGCTCTGGCAGTCCAACATGGTCGACTCCATGGAAGAGGACCCACTCTCTCTTTAAATATAAAAGAAGACTCATTCTAAGGTAATTTAAAAAACTAACATTTTGATAACACACACACAGATCCCTCAAAATCCTGTGCACTGGGACCTTTCTGACCTCCCTCTCACAGGCTTCTGGTATCATTTGTGTATTTCTGTAAATGTGAACCGGCTGCTATTTTGAGTTAATACTCATGTGAAACATCAATGGAAAGCTTAGCTTCTTGTGAAAAACAGGTTCAATCAACACCTTTGTCAGACCAACAACAAACAGAGTAAATACACAAAGATATTCTCAACTCACCAAAATGGCTTTGACTGCTCCATAGACTGATAACATCCTGCCACAAATGTTCCTGTTGCAGTAACAAACGTCTAGATGAGCAAATTCTTTGAAACATTGAGACAAAACGTGCTGTGCGATTCGGAAACAACAGACAATGACTACAGCTGTCATGTTTCTTTATGAACGCTGTCAGAATGCACCTATGACGACTGCTGAGGTGTGCAGTTAACCTGTTAGGAGCTTCTGTGTTTTTTTACGCAGTCATTATTAGCCAACAGAAGTCTGCACTGAAGGGAAGAGCTGCCCCTCTGCTTGTGCTTAAAAATGAACCAGCTAAACCCTTTTTATAAATAAATACAGACATCAGTGTTAATCTCAATAAAAGCAGTTTATGCCTTTGGAATGTGCCACCCTCATAGAAAAAGAAAAACATTTAAAATAATCAGTTTTTTGGGAGTATTGTAATTTTTTTAATTGATTCTTGCTTTATATGGCTCATGCTGTGGTACCATTGTGCATTATAGCCAATAAGTCCAATCTAAGGTCTTCTGCAGACATCTGTTTTTTAAAAAAAGCTTTAAACTAAACATTCTTGTATTTCAGCATGTTTATACTGCTATTACTCAAAGCCAGTAGCACTAACAATGACTTGGCCTGCTGAGAAAATTTTAAATGTTATCTTTCGAGAAAGACCAAGATCATTCATGTAGCTTACACTACCGAACCAGGCTATCCGTGTCTCCTGCTTCCAGTCTTTGTGCTAAGCTTTCCTTATCAGATGTTGGCAATACTTTCATAATTAGTCAACAGACATTATGGTGGTATCTCTCCTTTCATGTAAATGTCACAAAAAAAACAAGCTAGTATTTCTAAAACTGTCGAACTTATCCTTTAAACATGTTGTGACAGATTACCAAAAATAACACATATTGGTTGTTTTGGATGGTAACGACAACCTGTTTGGTAGTTTGGTTTAAAAAATCATACTGGAACGTTTTCTGTAGAGCCTGTATATGCACGTGTGTGTGCTTCATGTGTCTGTGTGTGAGGCAGACCCACTGCTCTGCACTGAAAACATCCAAACATGACAACAATGCTCAACAATGAAGCACAGAGACACTGCACACTCTGACAACCTGCACCGCACAAAAACACCAGAAATGATCGAAAACATCTGGTTTTCTCTGCATATTCCAGAAACACACATTTGATCTCTGAAGACTGTGACCTTGTATTGTTTTAGAGTGTGTTGGAGTCTGTTTCCTCAACAATGTTTAGTGCCAAAATCCTCCTACCAAACAACACTTTTCCAGCACAACCACCAACCCAACCCACACACCGTCCTCCCTCTCCCACACTCCTTTTCCTTTGTGTCTCTTCTCTACCTTTCATGAAGAAAAAGAAAAAGACACAATTCTACAAACAGGGAGGTTTTTTTTCTCATCCTACTGAAGGTTATTCTGAGTGAACTGGAAACTAACAGGCGGTCAGTGCCAATTACAGTTTCACAGTAGGAGTTGGAACAGCTCAGTGGGCTGTACTGATCTCTAATCTGTCATTTAAAATGCTAGAGAGACTCCCTGCTGGAGCTGGGACTGAGGAGACTGGCCTATAGACATAAAACAAAAAAAATCTTCAAAAAACTCAATTCTTAAAGCAGACGTGGCTGAAGCAACCTGTCTCTGTGTGAGCTACACCCAAAATGTGCCAAAACATATGATACTGTGGCTCAAGTGTCAACTGGTTACAGTCATAGAAGAGTTTTTATTCATTTTCCAAAGGTTTGTTTACACTGGACAAAAAAGAAGAATATCTTTCCTTCATCCAAACAATCAATTTGTGTGCTGCTATTAAAAGCAAAGGAGTGGGATCAAACAGATGGACTATTGTGACAAATTTGGGTGGATGCTACACTTGTTTTTGTCAGGGTTAGAGTTTTAGCCAGCAGGACACCTCAGAAGTTTGTTAAAGCTGCTCTTTTTAAAGCTTTTGTTATTAGCACTGAATGAAAAATGACTGTAAAATGAATGTTAAAGTGGGCTCTCTATGTAAAAAAAATATGGAGAATTATAACCTGAATTTGCAGTTACTCTAGTTACTCCATTAGTGTTTTAGCCTCATTTAGCTCCTTGTTTTGGTTTTACAGCTTACAACGTTACTGCTTTGATTCAGTCTTAATGCTCTCATTAGTGTTGCTTTTAGAAGCAGCAGGCAGATGTTTACAGTGAAAGGCTCAGGTAAAACCGCTGTGCACTACATACTAAACACCAAACAGCAGACAAAGCTGTTTGGTGTTTATTAAGTAATGCACAGCGGTTTTCTTAAGGATTGTAAGAGATTCAAAAATGATTTTAATATTTTTTTTATGCTTTGCTTAAATCTGGCTCATTTATTCCATTGTCAATTGCTATGCTTATTAAGATTTTTAAATTGCAATTCATTTGCAGCTACTCTGAGATCAGCTGAAAATCAGTATTCAGTGCATAAGATCAGTGTTTGACTTGCGCACTAGTAGCAGAGTACAACAAAGTATACAATTGAATACAAGCTAATGATTCAGCAGCTACTTATCTATCGATCTTTAGACAGTATCTTCTTACGATCGATTCTGTCTTAATGTACTCTGCCCAATATGGCTCCCTCATCCTTTTTATGTCACCTAATAGAAACGATTTTTATTTTATGCTACTAGAACAAAATGAATATACATACTCTCTCTTTCCTTGCTTACAATCTGTTCTGTTTTGGTTTTTGCACTCACTTAAATCTGTAATGGGATTTTAAAACACACTGGCATTCTTTTCAAAAATGCATTTGTAGTCTGTCTCTTGACACATTCCTTCCCCATAACTCGTTTTAACATGCATCATCGCTCTCTATTGATATCTTGCTCAAATGATGACAAACAGCTACATTAAAACAATAATGTTTGGAGCTCACTTGTGCACCCAATCGATACACGTGCTTTGACAGAGGAGAACATGATAAATAGGCTTTGTGTGCTGAATAAATGGTATCTGCAAGAAAATGACCCTGAGAGGTTTGTCAGTTGTTTGCAGAAGAATGAGAATGACAGAGAGTGAGGGAAGTGTTTTCCAGTCTATTCAAGTCTGGATGAAGTACTTAAGGGTGAAACTGTGGAGGAAAGGGAAAAACAGCAGAACCAATGGTGCATTCAAAGAGCTGTTGTAGGCTCAGCAGCAGAGGGAAAGAAAGGATAGAGGAGGAGAGAAAGAGGAAGAGGTGTTCAGGGAGTGAGAGAGGGCAGGAGAGGGGTGAGATGGAGTGAATGAATGAAAAGGAAGGGAGAAGAGTAGAGCTAGCAATTCAGACTGCTTGGAGAGTTTTGGCCTACATGCTTTCAGCAGTGTTTTTCTCTGACTGAGTACATGTGCATGTTTTTAGGAAGGTGACTTAAGAAACAGACCACAGAGAGGAGGAGAGAAAGAAAGAGTGGGAGCATTTGGGCTTTGGTCCTGTTTTGCACTGTTTGTATAAAAATGGGCTGAAGGGAAAAGGAGAATTCAACAGGAACCAATGGGAAATGAGATGAGATGAGAGAGCTTTATTTTAATCGTCCTCTTGTCAAATTCTCTTCTCCTCATGTTAAAAACACCTCTCATGTTGCTATCATTTCTTTTCCTGCCAGCCTTCGTGTTCACGGCCTTAAAATATTCTTTTAACAGATAATGCAGTAAAGAGATTCAGCTGTGTTCACTGTTGGGGATCCACCTCCCTGTATGTCTTCCGTGCTGCCAGGTACACACCCCTGCAGTGCACATAGCACAATGGGGAAACCCTGTGCATGCACATCACAGAGATTACACTGCAGCAAAAACAGCTATTACTGGCTCGCTACCTGCAGCCAAAGCTCCAAACTCCTTTGTCTGCCAAGTCATACAGTTTGCAATCTGTGTATTACTCACTCCTCATTAATCAGTAATGTCGGAGAGGCAGGCAGAGTACAGAGCAGGAGGAAAAAGAGCAAAGGTGTGTTTACCTGCTTCGCTGACGACAAATTATCTGACTAAAAAGGATCTATTTTTTAGCTGAAAACCACCACTGAATAAAGTAGACACACAGAGGTTCCTCCAAGGATGAATTTTGCAACGTTTCATATTTTTCAAATTGTTTAAAAAAATAACGTAGAGTAAACTGATACTGTTTTTCTGTGCCAAAGAGCTTCAATGCTTTTCTAAAAACTAATAAAATGCATCAGTTGGCCAAACTGTTGCATTTGGCGACATGTTTCTTTACTGAACAAACATAATCTAGTTTATTTTGACTCAAGCCGGAGCTGATGGAAAGTCTTCTGAAACAGCCCAGGTCTCATCTCAAACCCAGGGTGAGTTCAAGTCGTGTCCTGAGTCTGTGAGGATCACAAAAATATTCTGTTTATTTTGGTGATTTTGTTGTGAAAAGGTTTTATTGCATGAAATGCATTCAGACAAGGCAGTTTTATTACCATCTCAAGTTTCATACAGATGATAGACCAGCGACTTCATGGACAAAGCAGAGGGAAACAGCTTCACCCTGTGTGATGTTTACACTGCAGATCATTGATATTATGAACTGGCAATAAAAGCTCAATACCAAGTTCACACACAAGATATGAAATATTATTAGTATGATGAATCTGATCAAAATCATACTTCATCATTTTCCTGGTGATTATTTTATAGATAATCCTTGTAAAATGGATTTTAAAAAGTTGAGACATTATTCTAAACAGCTGCGAGAAAGGAAAAGAGCCAGAAGTTAAGACTCCTTTCATTGCCATCACTACTTAGAAAGTTTAGTATGAAAATTAAAACAATACATCAGCAAAAATCACACCAAACACCAGCTGTAAGTAATAAATCACTGCATATGTATGAGACAATTAATTCATAGTTTGCTCTATTTTGTAGCTCAAACTAGTGCAGTTAGTGTATTTAACACAGTGATCACTCATATTTATAGCCTAAGACAATTTAATTATTTATAGTTTATGAACATGTTTACAGTGTGGAGAGCTGTCCATGATGCTGGTGATGCTGAATGTGCACAACTGAACAATAACCCAGACAGAGGGCTTGAAAATTCAATATCAAAAGAATACAGATTATGGTGAGAAATCAGGCTCTGATTTAAGTCATTTGGGCCCCGCGGGCTTGTTTTATGATATACAAAAAAATGAATCCAATAAAACTCTAAAAGGCAAATAAGATAAGGAGAGTGTCATGATCGGGCTCCAGGCCACAACCAAGGGATGGCACAGCATGTGTATTAATAAATAACATTTAATCAAACCAAATTAGACCAAATTAAGACTAAAACATGGGGTAAAACATTGCGGTGTTTGTAAATCAATAGAGTCAGTGGTGTCTGATGGTGAGCATGAGACACTAAGATGCAAAAGAACAGCATTAGGATAAACTAAGGCAACATGACCTGAGGAAAAATGCCATGTGCCTGCAGAGAGGATCAAAGCAGAGAGAGTATGAATGACTGAAGGAACTACAGGACACCAGGCCCAAAGTCGCCTTAATCAGTTACCTGCAGCCACAGACTGATACACCCTCACAGGTGACTCACCAGAGGCCATCAGTAGTGTGCCATTTTCAACTCGTGTTTTAGCAGGTAGTTCACACTCTTAGGACTGTGAGGCAAAGTGTCCTGGCTCGCTTTGCATATGAACTGTTATGCATAAGAGTCTTTTCAGCAATTTAGATTGTTTATTGATCAAATATTACACACCACCAGGGAGAAAACTGACCAAGATCTTAAAATATGACCACAGAACTGTATCACAGGAGAAGCAGATCCAACATTGACTCTGTCTACAGATTCATTACATCAATTGTTAGATTTCAAGAAATTGACTGTTATACAACTCATTTCATAAACCTAAAGGTTTTTTAAACTGTCAATATACAGACCTACATTCAATCATTTAACTGCCATAGAACCACCAAAATCACACACTGAAATTGGGGGAGTATTAACTCAAGGAATTAATATGTAAAAGTGGAGTTTGAATTAGAAAAATACTTGCAAGGTGATGAAACAGAGTGAGGTGAGAAACCGAAAGTTTTGGTGATATAGGAGAAGAAAAGGATACTACTATTTATCAGTAGGTTTGATAATCTTTCAGGTTTGTTTTGTGTCACAGCATCATCCAAAAGCTGCAACACAACATTGCTTGCTTATGAGGTTTACCAGATAAAAACCAGAGAAAAATCTGCTCATCACATTGAATTTCATTTGTTTGATCACACCTCAGGGACTCTGCATATGCATGTCGTTATCTGAGTGGGTGTGCATTCGCTGGACCAGGATATCATTTTGAGGATGTTTGTGTGTACTGTTGAGCCTATGTGTGAGTGCTTGTGTTGTGAAGGAGCCTTTTGTTGGCTGGACTAGGGAGACTTCCACTGACAGGTGTGAAGCTAACCACGGTGTTACTCTGCACTGAACGCACTGGCCCATTTATAAAGACGGAGGAGGCAGCCAAAGACACGCTGATGGGTTCTCTGTCTGATCTCTGCATGTCGCTCAGGTGTTAATGAGGCTTGTTAGACTTTGAGTGTGCATGTGTGAGTGAAGAACACACACACACTCATGAGAGAAAGTCTACTTTTTTCCCCCATGTGTCAGAGTGAATTATCTGAGAAAAATAAGCAATGAAAAAACTTGGTGATAGTTCTGTCAAAACTCCTAAATCAGGTTCAAAACTATGTGAAACACTCAAAAGCACTAAAAAAGTAGCAAACTGAGGACCTTGTAATCTAGTAAAGGAGTTTCAGCTGTGTTGCAGCAGTGCCCTCTGGTGGAGGAACTGAAACTTTTCTCCACGCTCTCAGTAATATAATAATGTAATATATGAAGGCTGTACAAGTCCAGGCTCACATGTTTGTTATTTTGGAAAAACCAAGAAGCAACAACAGACCAAAGACTGCAGCATTAGTCCACGTTCCTCACAATAAGGTTGATGTAAATATGTTTTTACATATTTCATGTTTTTAAGGTAGGTGCTTTAGGGAAAACAAGGGAGGATTGAGACATTTGTTCCTTAAAAATCCTTTTTAGGAAATCATCACACCCACACTAACTCAACTGAGAGTACATGATAACTTATTTGCAACATGGGAGATTCAGTTTTTCAGACAGCTTCAAGCTCATCAAAGAGCTGTTTTAAATCTTACAGTAATTTAGTCTGAGCAGCAGCCTCATGCTCGGCTCACAGACTAAATCTAAGTGAAGGAACTGTGTGAAAGTTATTGCAAAGGGGTTAAATCTTCTACTTCATGTCTCTGAAAATGGTAATACCCTTTTAAGTGTTACTAATATGTTTTTTTTTATTAGTATGGAAACCTCCACAATTTAATCAGATTTTTTTGAGGAGATCTGACCATGTTTTCAGACTAAGAATTTTTATCTGACATATGGGTGTTTATGTTTATCAGCCTTTAAATACATTTTTGAGGCTATTCAAATGTGCAGAGAGGCAGCAAAATTTGAGTTAAAATGTACTTATATACTTTCTAAAAGCAAAAAAAAATCTTTGCTGCTTTCCCTGGAAAGGTCACACTACCCCCCCTTCAGCAATTAGTAAAAATCCATAATAATCCCCCTCTTCTGGATACCTTTTACCTCCCTATTAATTTTTGCATCCTAATATAATGATGTTGTAAAGGCTCAAATTACAAATCCACCCTCATAAGAATCCAAAAAGTCCTGAACTAGCTGGCATGAAAAGGCCAAGAAATAAAGCCGCAGAGTAAATGGTGCAGCAAAATGTTAAATACAGGTCAAAAGGTGACATTCAGCGGCTCGCAGTGTGTCACAGGACGGTGGCAGCAGCCCACAGAGCTGAGAGATGGGCTGTAAAAAGTATTTACAGTGGTGGAATGGGGCTTTATGTTCAGCCCTCCACTGGTCTGAATAAGTGCTTAATCAGAGGCTCTTCATAAGAAAGCTGTTCTCCATTACACCCCTTCACTGAAGCACACAGTAGATTAGCTTTAACCAGAAATTGCTTTTACACTGCAAGTTTGCTTGTGCATCCCCAGATGGCACAGAGTAATTGTATCTTTTTAGGGGTAAAGAGAAAGTTTGGTCCGCCCAAACAACAAACTATCTCTACAAAATGTAAACTAACTGTCTTAGACTTATACATTTTTCTTTCCTAAAGTGTTTTAAAAATGAATCTAACTGCATTACCAGCAGAATTACAAAGGAGAGAGCGAAATGATATATTTGCTCACATTTAAACAGGATAAAATTCAGAGATTGATCAAAAGTGATGTTTATATCTGTGCTGTTGTGAACAGCTGGGAGAAACGTGCATAAAAAACAAGACAAAAGATGAGCATTGGCAGAGAATTCACACTGAAAAAAATGGGAAATGATCGAGCAAAATGGAGGGAATGGGAGAGTCACGCAGAACAAGATGGCTGAGTGGGTAGCACTGATAGAAAAGGTTGTGACTTGTGATTAGGGCAGGGAGGATGAAAAGAGTCAGAAGAAAGAGAGCAGAGATGGAGAATGAGTCTGGCTGATTGGTTTCCATGGTAACTGCTGATGAGGTGTGGGGCTAAATAAAAGAGCAGGTCCTTCTGGCTCGGTAAGGATCCCCGTCACATTTCTCACACACATTAAATGCTGACGGTGTAGAGCGACATGTTTGACATGTTTCCTCATTACAGGTCAAAAGAGCTCCACTCTTCATTAGTTGCAATCTAAAGGACTTATTCTAAGTTTCTGGCAACACACAGATTTGCTTTTCTGCTGCATTAGATAAAGAGGACCTATAACATCACAGTATATCTTCATACCTATCTGATCATTTTGAGCTGGTATCAGTAAGTGGTTAGCTTGGCTAAGCATAGTGACTGGAGACAGGGGGAAGTCCAGGAAGTCACTGCACCTGGCAATGCAATAAATCTGCACATGATTTCCTGTTAAACCAAAACTTGTTTTTTTAACACATCATATTTTTGTACAGTTTAAACAAACAGAATATAACATGTTGATAAGTGAGTACCAGAAACACTGGTGGGCGAATTTTGTTACAATTTAAAGGAAACAGCTTGTCTGTTTTCCTGTTTCCAGTCTGTACGCTAAGTTAACAGTCTACTGGTTAGAACTACACATTTTAAATTTTCTATGATATAAGAGTGGTATCAATCCTCTTATCCAACTCCCTGTAAACGAAGGCAAAGAAGCTCATTTCCCAAAATGTCAGCAGCTACTCACCAACTTTCCTCATACAGATTTGTGTCTGTTCCAAAGTGCCTTCTGGCCAAAAGCTGACCTCTCGAATATTTACTTATTAATAGTTCACTGACATTTCTATGTACACTTGACACAGCAGACCAGGCACTGCAGCAAGAGCTGTGGTTACTCAGCATTTTACAGGCTGTAAATCATCATCATTGGTTATCTCTTGCTGAACAATTTATTAGTTTTTAATTGATTTTTCCTGTTCTCTGAGCCACATGGAATAAAAACTTGACCCGGCATACACAAGGACAAGGAGCGCAGTCATGTTAGCATCACAGCTCTAACACGGATAGACAGACCATCTTTCTCACTCACATTCACAGCTATGGGCAACTTTCAGCATCCAAAAACTAGGCCGCATGAACTCCTGGTGATCACAGAACACACAGAAAGGCCCAGGACTCTGGCTGTAGTGTTGACAGCACTAACCTCTGAAGCACCTCACAGCCAATAATAGTAATCTTGTTAAAGGCAGCAGAGTGGCTCAGTGGCTCAAGGGTTCACAGCAAGAAACTCTTGCCACCCATCCTAAAGGAAAGGTTGTACTCTTGGATACATGGAAGACATGTTTGTAACATTATGCATGTGATGTAGAGTCTCTGAAACACCGTTGGGGTGTGATTGTGGATGTTTTTGGAGGCCTGCAAACTAGAAACCTACATATTGTGTTTCAGTGTAGACAGACTGTAAACGTGTGTGTGTAAAACAGGGAGTAGGTGTAAAAAAGTATGTATGAACATGAGAGAGTCCACATCTATGTGCAGCAGTGAAGCCGGTACAATGAAATGTTCTGTTTTCATTTCATATTTTAGTATGTGAAGAGGTGACACAACATGCTTTAGACAATGAACCGTCTTTTAGACTTTATATATATATATATGTGTGTGTGTGTGTGTGTGTGTGTGTATATATATATATATATATATATACACACACACACACACATATATATACATATATA
>JAPZDV010000009.1:18930125-18951974 GCA_029814665.1 Acanthurus lineatus | reverse complement strand
GTGTGTGTGTGTGTGTGTGTGTGTGTGTGTGTGTGTGTGTGTGTATACACACACACACACATACATATGTATGTATACACACACATTTATACACACACACACACACACACACACACACACATATATATATACATATATATATATAAGGAAAGGAATGAAGACAACTTGCAGAGCTAGCTAGCAAAGGAGTAGTTGCTAAGCTAGCTAGCAAAATGCTAGCAAGCCCATAACATCTTAGTGCTAGTCAGCAATAATGAGAGACTCTCTGCACCACCAAAACCTGCCTTTTAGATAGCTTTGCTAGATAACTAGTGTAAGTGCAACAATTGGTCTTTCACCCCTATCAGTTACATGATCATCACCTTACAATCATGTCTAATTGGTTTAGCTGGTTGGAATGCTCTGTCACTACCCAAACAGTACATACACTGTTAATCATAGTATATTCTGTCATTAACTTAACTTCAACAGTTGACAACATTTCAATTCTGTTTTGTGGAAGAGCTTAACCCTAAAATCTTCAAGTTGAAAGTATAGAGCACCGAATATTATAGTTTTGTTCATCTTAACTGATGGTTTTTCCATCAAGTTTTTGTAGGGTTTAAACAGATGATATAAAATGGATTATTTAATGAGTTTTAGAGGTTAAGCTAGGTGAACTGTTAAAAGATTCCCACTCTTTGCTAAAATAAGTAGACATGGGAAAGTTATTGATATTTACATCTAATTTTCTGCCAGTAAGACAAATATGCATTTCCTGAAATGAAAAAAATGATTCTTTAAGCCACAACATATCTCATTTAGCAAGATACAACTATGCCTCACTGTATTTCGACTGAATTGGGGAAAAAAATGAGAAGACAAAGGGAAAAATACACACATTCAAAACACAAAGGACAATGCTTTAACATTGTTCTAAAAGGACAAAAGAGAAGAGCTGCCAGCAGAACAGCACTGTTTCACACTTTGCGAACAGCCTCAAAAAGTTAGTACGAGTGCTTAGCCAGATTTAGTGATGGCCTTCAGGTTTTTCCAACACACTGCTGAACTCAGAGCACAATCTCTCTTTTTCAGAGGCTAGACATGGACCTTGAGTCAGCTGTATGGAAGTTAGCCAGATTTTATACATCCTATACAGAGAGGACAAGAGAGGCAGAGAACAGGATTTCTTTGCTTTGGAGAAGTCTTCAGGTTGACCTCCATTCTTGTTGGTGAGTGGTGTGTTATGTGCTATAGAGCTTTCTTCCTCCTAATTCCTTCTACGCTGGTGGAAAGAATAGGCCTGAGCGAGGGATGAATAAGGCATGAAGCCATGCTCTTAGTAGCCTGCAGAACAACGCAATGTTGCCAGCCAAGACTGCTGTCAGAGAGGGTTGGTTGGACTGTGTGTGTGAGCGCAGTGTATGTGTGTGTGTGTTCATGAAACTTGTTCAAAAAAAAAGTAGCTGTCAGGGTGAACAAGCAGAAGCCCCAGGTAACGGAAACCAACAGTAAAGAAAAAGAAAAGGAGAGACAGAGGGAGGAATCGTTCCTGTTTCTTCCCCACTAGAGGCTGATGGGAAGTGTTACTTTGTGTTTCATTCCCTCAGTGGGAGGCAGCACAAAGACATTCTCTCCCACTGTTTGGGCCACCGGCTGAGAAAGTACACGCATGAGCTGTGAGTTGGTGTTGGCAGATCTCCTGAAGATTTAACTGTGTTTTGGGAGAAACCACTCGGGTGGCAAGAAATGAGGTGGCAAAGCTTTTGATGATAGCGATTAAGATAAGTGGGACATCAAGCCAGGGATGGTTTCATCTAAAGAATGGGAATTGTACAGCTTGATACAATTCCCATGGGTGTATGCAGACTTCTGAGCTGTCCCACACATATTTTTTGGAAGTGAATGTTTCTGAGAAGTCTTCTCTGAGTGCCGATTTGGGTGACAAGTTTCGCAACTTAATTAGTAGCAGAAAATCTGTCCTCTGCTGAGTACGAAGGACATGGAAACTGAGCTACACGTTGAGTCAGATCTTTATTATACTGTAATTGTATGAGAAGTATTACACCAAAGTGGGCAAGAAAAAATGCTCACTTGATCATTAAATATCTGTTTTGCTGACCATTGCTTTACTAAACACTACACAAAGAAAGGAATTACATTACTTGATACTTTGGTTTAGTTATTCAGCACTTTTCCATCAGAGAAATCTTTATTATAACTTAAAAGCCCCCACACCCAAGCGTATCACCCTCAGTATTTTAAGCTGCTATAAATTAAATTTTAAAATGAAAAAGTATCCAGTGACAATGGATAAAACAACCTGACAGTGTCAAAAGTGGCACCATATTGATAATCCCATAGAGTGTTATCACAATCTGCAGCTCCACTCAGCTTAATGGAGGTTCGTTGCAATATTCAGGTCACTGTTGAGCTGTCTGCCTCACAACTACCGTTTTGTTTCACTCTCACAGCTGTCTTAGCACTGTTTTTAGGTTCAGCCAGCTCTAAAACCTACTGTACACGACCAGCTCAGCACAAAACAGCAGAGAGACAAAGTTATCAACTAGCCAGTGAACATAGTTGAGCATTTAGCAGCTAGAGAACCAAATATTTTCCTCAAGAGTTGATAGAGAGCAAGAACAGCTTAAAGATAGTAAATATTAGGCTTAAATTTATCAGGTGGTCTAAACATCACTAAAACACTCTAACTAGCTACAGAATGTATACATAAGCATCTGTATGCTAACAATTTCACAAAATTGACTAAAAAATTGAGTGTTTATTTGTTTCTATTGCACCCATCTTGAAACAAAACATTTGTTTTTGCAGGTTTAACACATATACAAATAGAAAATAAGGTATGGTTTCACAAGCTGGCTTAAATTTCAAAGGTATTTGCTTACTATCAAAGGCTAGCTTAACATTAGCCATGCTAACTCTGTGCGGTTCTTCAGGAGTCTTGTTCTCAATGCCAAGGCTAAAAGGGATTTACACTCTGAACAAAACCAAAGTGACTGAGGATTTACTAAGAGCTAACATTACTAAGTCAAACTAGGTAAGCTCATTGAATCTACGCCAAGCACATTGAATCTACGCTTGTCGTATGAAATGCACTATATAAATTAATTGACTTGACTTCACCTGACTTGACTAGATAGACTAAGAAGATGAATAAAAAGTTTGTGATTAATATATCTTTGGAATTACTTAACCTGAATTTCTTCCATTTTGGTGATGGCTAAGATTCCTCCCTAACCGAGAGCCCTTGTGCTAAGCTAACTTGTTCAAGTCCAGTCCATCCACTGAAAACAGGGAGAGAAACTAATACCGACTTCATAAATTACTGGAATTACTTTAAAAGTAATTATATTACTGTAACGTAACCATGTAACATGCTATTGCCAAACACTGGTAAACATAAACTGATCCGTGTACATTTGTGTGTGAGTGACCATGTGGAAGAAAAGGCAGTCCAGCTGGTATTGATCTGATTAGTGGCTGAGTGGAGGGGTTCTAATGTGATAGTCTATCTATCAATCAGAGATAATCAAGCCACAATATCAACACAGACAGAGATGGATGGGTAGGCAGACTTTTGTAATTTAAGGGGTAAACGAAGAAAGACAATGACTAAAGCTCAGAAGACGGTTACACAGAGTGGCAAACACACACTTCATGCCAATCAGAATAAAAACATGAGGGAATTGAAATCAAAATGGTGGAGATGAGAGAAGCAAAGCGAGCTGCAGAGGGGAAAGTTAAATTAGCACCGTCACACATACACATCACTCACACACACTGATACACACATGTTGTGTAGAGCAGGGCATTTGAATCTGTGGCTGCTCTAAGGACTTTAGTCAAAGGGTAGAGACCCAGGCAGCCATATGTCCTCTCTCCTGCCTCTGCAGTCCCACTACCCTGCCCCAGGACATAGAGTGCACACGCCTGTGCATGTGAGCACACATACAAGGAAATACACACTCACACAGACACACACGCAGAGGCTAATTGGGCACAGCAATCTGGATCATGCTTGGATTTACAGTTATTTCTGCCTAGCTAAACAATGCTCTTGCAGAGTATAATATCAAATACTCTCTCTTATGCATTAATTCTCAAATATGCAGCAGCATGCATAAGAGAAGGTGCAGCAGCAATGCAGCGTTAAAATGTCAACTGTCAGTCAGCAATTCCTCTATTTCTTTGTGCCACATAGAGAGAGATAACTCTGCTTTAATCTTAACACTCAAGACTTTGACTGCAAAACATTTGTCAGTGTGGAGCAGTGATGGAAATAGTCTCTTTTTTAAGGACCATTTACCTGCAGCCCAGAGCTGTCACTGTCGATCCGAGCAAAGCCTCACATCCCACAGCTCTCCTTGCCTTGGATTTTTGTTTTTGTGTGTTTGTTGTGTGTATTTGTGTGTGTTAAGTGTGCATGCAGTATGGCCATTTTGCCCTACCACTGTCACACCAATATCCTTCAACTCAGACCGCATGCACTATCATAGTCAAACGTACACGTTTTCTACATGCAGTGCAGGGAGCCATACCTCTTGTGCACACACAGGTTACAACCAGGAACAATACACCTATCCTGCCGGCTGAGTTGAGTCACAAACAAACAACAAACATCTCACTTCTCTGTCTATAAGGCATTCCCTCTCTACTATTAATAGAGCAAAGTCAATGAGGAGAGTAAAACTATAAAAGGATTTACCCAGTGCTGGATAATTAGAGCTTCTGTTTGGGGAATACCACTGCAAAACACAGAATACCATAGAGACACTCCCCCAGACCCCAACACATACACACACACACACATACGCACACACACGCACATGCTCACAGGCACACTCCAACACCCGGGGAAGAAGCAGATAACAACAGATTCACTTAAAGAACAGAAAATGCAAACCAGTGACTTCCACAACATGACTATTCAGTACTGGCATCACAGGCACACCGGCTGTATAAATCACATGGAGGAGAGGAGAGGAGACCTGCCGTCCATCCATGCATTCATCCTTCCCTCCCTCCCTCCTTACCTTGGATACCTCGTTGCCAAAGCTGACGGTTGCCGTGGCACCAGATTCCTATGCGGTGGCCATGTCAGATCAGATGATGGTCAAGTAATGTGAAAATCTCCTTTCACCCAGCTGTCTGTCTGTCCTCTTTTCCTCTTCCTCCTCTTCCTCTCTTCCCTCTGCTCTCCCCTGCTCCCTCCTGCTCCACAGTGAAGCACGAGAGACGGCGGCAGCAGCAGCAGCAGCGGCAGCAGCAGCAGCAGCAGGGTCTGAGTCTCCAAATCTTCCACACATACACACACTCATACACACATGCACACACTCACCCTCCTTTTAATTAGCTTGTACCAACAACCAGTGATGACTAATAAATAAGTGGCTGAAATCACCTCCTGTGCAAGTGTACGGTCCACTGAGGAGACACAGAGGAGAGGGAGAGAGGGCAAGAACATGTGTGTGAGAGAGTAAGAGTGTGTGTGAGAGACAGTGATCGAGAGAGAGAGAGAGGGAGGGAGGGAGGGAGTGCATGTATTATGTGTGTCAGCTCATTTGTATTCAAAGCTTGTTTTCTCTCTTCATCCCTCCCCTTCTCTCTCCCTCTGTCCATCTCTCCCTTATCTCCTCGTATCCATCCACACCTCCCTCCCCTCCCCTCTCTCCCTCTCCCCTCTTTCCTTCCACCCTCATCATGAACGGACGTAGAGGACATGAACCTGACCTAAACATTAGAGAAAAGAAGAAGGGATGCCGCAGACTACAAAAACAGAAAGATGCTCGAGTGTGTGTTTATGTTTGTGTGTGTGTGTGTGTGAGTTCGTGAGTAAGTGTGTGTGTATGTGCACCTCTGGCTCAGCATACTCTGGATGTGGATTAATGATATATGACTATTGATCTAGCATTCTGGGAGCATGTGTAACATAACAGATCAGAGCTAACAGCTAACAGAGAAAGAGAGGTTGCTGAACTGACTGGACAGTGGAACATGTGTGTCTGTGTGGATGAACTGCAGTTATTTTGGTGATCCTTTAACTTTTCATCCTGCGTTATCAACAGCTAAAAGTTTTAATTTGTCCAGTACTATGATTGCTTTGGGGGAAAAAGGAAAAAATTGCCTGAAGTGTATGTCGTTTGGTGCAATGTATCAAATGTTAGCATGCTAACACGCTACATGAAGATCTGCTTTCCTGCTGAATATTTGCATATAGTCACTTTTAGTGTTCTGGCATTAGCATTTAGCTCAAAGCATCACTGTGCAGCCACAGGGGCGAAAGGATGACTATAGACTCTTTTTTTGGACATACTATGCATCATCAGATTCCTTGGATTATCCACTACCCTTCGTCCATGGAGTTTTGCCTTACTCATAATGGTGTTTTAAGCTTTTTCATACGGGTATTTCAAATAAGCAGAAATTCCTTCATAAAAACAGATGTTGAAAGGTTAAAATCAGGGAAGACGTAGCCAACAAAAAAGAGAAATATCAATAGTTTGACATTGTAAACCCACACATATTCACTAATCTTTGCCAAGAAATGGTCACAACATACTATTACATGTAATTCCATTACATATTTCTACAGTCTGCATGTATTCGACAAACCAGCTTTAGAGATGCTCTGGGTTTAGATGATTTCTTAACCTTTTGATAGATATTTATACCATTAATACAGCACCAATAGATGTCTCTTCCCAGATACAAATGTGTCTAAGTTGATACAGCTTTTCAAAAAACAAACTCTATAACTCTGAAAACTAAATGAAGAACAACAAAAATAACATGAAACATTAGATCTGATCACCTTTGAAAAAATATTTGATCAAAAATCTCTTAACCTCTTTTATAATGGCTACATTAACAAGAGGACAGGTAGACTCCTGCAGCACAGAGAGACCCTGAGGTGCTAAATGAATCAAAAGGTTCATCTTGGGCATTTCTGGCTGCTGGTGGCTTCTGCCTTACCCACTCTTCATTAATATAGCATTACCTCAGAGACATTAGTAGCCACTAGCCTTTTTATGTGCACATGACTTCTGATCCATATTTTATGAATACCATCAAAAAGAGGCAGAGAACACCTATAACTGTCAGTGACTTATTCTCTTGTAGTTGTGAAATGGTTGACGTAGTGAGCAGTTTCAAGAAAGAAACACCGAAAAAAAGGGGAAAAAAGGACCAATCTAGATGTGAAAATAAATGTGAAAATAACCCAAATCCCTCCCTAATTGACATTTCCTTATCTTCAAGGAGTCAGGGAGGAGTCAAATCAAATCTTCATTGGTGTCCCTAAAAAATTCTGTCAAGGAAATTCATCACCGTCCTCTGTCATTCTGTCCCAATTGCTATCTCACTAAGTCCCACTTCCCCTCCTCCAGTGCTGAGTGTGCTGTCCCGCCTCGTATGGGTCTCAGTGGGATTGTCATGAGGGTGGATGAGATATGGCCGGGGCATCGTAGAAATGAGAAATCTGCCTGTTATGGGGCCGTTATGGTTTACAGCACATTGGATCCCTGTCCCATGGGTCTACTCTCTTCCAGCCATATACCCTGCTCCATCCTGTCCATCCCCCTCCCTGGCTGCCTGCACCAAAAGTCCTTGACTGATTGAAAGAGAAAACTCTAAGTGAGCATTACAGAAGAACAGGAGGAGAAAAGGGGCAAATGGAAGGATGCTGGATGCTGGAGGAGATCTTGCTTAGCTGTGCTTTTGGTGTAAATTGGTCGTTACCACGTAAACTTTGCCTTACTTGCGTTAAAAGCATGCATGAAAAAACGCATTTAATCAATTGAAAGAATGTATGTACTATATGCATTTACACATTTATTCATTCATGCACATTGCACAACCATAAATGCTTGTAAACAGTGCACTTCATGCATGCATGAATAAAAGCATCTACAGGACCCTCAGTACAGCTGGATGCTTTCCTTTACATCCCCTACATACTGGCACTATATATGCCTCATGTAAATAATTTACAAGATCAATTAAGTGTCAGGTGACCATCAGATGGCCATTCATGCAAGAAGTTGTGTGTAAAAAGCACAGGGAGTCCAAAAGTAAGACAGGAGCTAGAAATACAACAAATTACCAACACTAATATTGCTTTTAAGCTATATAGAGTGATGTCGTCTGACCCTGATCCGAGCTCACAGATACTACGTTAAATTGGCCAGTATGTGTTTAAGGGGCGGGATTTAGTGAAAGGTCAGTGAAACTACTACTTGTGCTAAGTTAAGGCAAGCATTTGCACTACTAGACTTAAATGTAGTTAGATATTTCAGCTTTATGTCTATTTTTTAAAACCTATTTTATATATGAAACTGATATGACATATTTTATCTATTTTTGTTTAATCTGTACAAAAAACCCCCAAACCATGCAACGCACATTACATAAACAGTTTGAAATGCACAAAAGAAAAAAAGGGCACATAAGCATGCAATCATTATATCCAATTTCAAGCCCATCACATTAACACACCTTGAACAGATACACACATTACCTCCCTATTACCATCACACATAATTCCTGCACAGCTCTCCAAACACAACCCCCTACAGCACACATACACACACATACAGCCCAGTATCATTATGCCGAGAGCTTCAGCTGCGGTCTACAGGGGCAAATCATTAATCAGCTCGACAACAAAGGACCACATTCCTACACTTTCTCCTTTGTCTGAACCTCCCACTTGATCCTGTGCTAATTCTGCCAGTTAAACTCACAAAAAGGCTCTGAATTTTGATTATTCTCAACACACATCATCCCAAACACATCATGATTATCTGAATTAGTCATTATTGTTGAGTATACAGCACTTTCAGTCTGTAAATGTAATTTCATAATGTACAAAATAACTTAACAACCTGACAGATATTGAAACTAAACATAGAGATAGATAGAAATGTTAGCTTAAATAGAACTGTATTATTTTAACTGTCTTAAGAAAATATTTAACAGCTGTTGTAAAAGTAAAGCAAAGCCATTACGGGACTTAATCAATGTTGGACATATGCTATCCGACTTTTTAAACAACTCAAGTGCCTTTACATGAAGGTCTCCAAAATTCGAATTTAATTTAACCAAAGATTGTTTTCTAACATAGTCATGTTAGGTCATAGGTCATGTTTTAACAAAGAGCCCCATGCTAGTTAAAAGAAATTTCTGGCTGTCTTGGAAAATGCCATTACAGACAGACCATGAACACAACAGCATGAGGGCAAATTTTACAAATATCAGTGGGGGCCTACAGCAGGTGTTCCCTTTTTTCATGGTGATTGGAAAAGAAATTCCATCTCATGTGATTTGATTTCCAGAGCTGCAGTTGGCTATTACAACCCCCACACATTTACACAGGATTCAGTGGAGTGGTCCCTTGGTCATGTAGGCTTGCTATAAACCCCTCAGGCACAGAGGGAAATGATGCATGTCATTGTGAACACACCAGATGGGGTCCTGAAGCAGAGAACAAGGAGGTAGAGCAGCAGTCTCTCCATAATGAGATGTAAATGGAGGCCACTACAGGCTTGGGACGGTGACAGAGTGGCTCATTTCAATGTATGACAGTGCAAAGTAATGTAAGTGACAGGTAGAAAACCTGCATGAAAATAAATCACATTTGTCAAGTTAGACTGAGGACACAGCTCAATGTAGACTGGACCCTGTTATTAAAATCTGACCAGCTAGCATTAGAGCATTTGAAATCAATACTTTACAATAAAAATAAACCAAACCACTATGTGTAATGTGGAAGGGGCTGCTCACAGTGATGAACCCACAAATTATCACCTGACTCTGATGTATGGCCAAGTTCTACAGAGCGTATAGCGTCTCTGTAAGACCTGCTTTAAGCTCATTGTTTGGATTTTTTAAACCACTTTGCTGTTTTGATTGAGTCTTTTTGTTCCCGGAGAAAGCAGCTAAAAAAAAAAAAGGCTTGAAGAAGCCATCGTATACTACCTGCTTAGCATCACATAGAAATACGCAGTTACAGACTAGCTTGTAGTGGCAGAAAAAACTTTTTTGTTTACTTTTTTAGATTTAACACACAAAACACAGTATGATGGGTCAGTAAAAGAGGATGCATTTTTAAAGATTTAATAATCCACATTAGGCTATAAAGTGGTTAATACTGATAATTAATAATAATTATCATTAATAATAATAAATAATAATTCGTAGTGACACTTCAAACGTAGGTTCTTTACTTGTTTGGAGTGTTTCACACATTATCGTGGTAATAACTAAACTTAACTTTTAAAAAGATTTTAAATTTAAATTTTAAAGATTTTAAAGCCTCTTCCACCACTGCTAGCCAGCTAACGTTGGCTGTTGTATCTGCTGAATGAGCAATGTTTGCTAGTTGCTAGCTGGTTGGCTTGTTTATGCTGCCCCCAAGTGGCCAAATAATTTTAATTCAGGATTTTTTAAAATGTCTCAATGTGACTGTTTATAATACAGCGTTACAACTGCCCACACCTAATAAATCATAGATTTTACAGTGTGCAGTGTTTTTCTTTATTGGCAGTTTTCAGTCATAAAGCTTAAGAAGTTATAAAACTGCATTTCAATTCCTGCGTGCATAATCACATTTGTATATTAGTGTAATGAATCTAATTTTTAACGTCTGCGAGCAGATTTTTGAATGTCTAACCTGCAGGAGATATCTACACACCTCTATATTCATATTTATATGCAGTTTCTGCTTATAAACAAAAATGACTCAGAGTTATATGGTGGAGTTCAGCCAAGATAAAAGGAACCGTTTACTACGGGCAGTGATATTTCCAGAGTGTCAGTAAACATGTCATAATCCTGTCTGTCTACCATGACAGCGTTTTATGTTGACCTACCTGTGATTACTATAGTGTTAAGATATGCTTGTTGTGTCTCCTGCTAGTCTGAGGAGCAGGATTTTGCAGTTTAGAGAGCAAACACTGCACTTACGGTTCTGTTGGTATTGGTGTTTTACCGTTGGATAGTAGACATGTTGGCGTAAGGTGCTGTCGCTGTCTTCTTACTACTGGACGTTACTTTACTATTGAAATGAGTCCGCAGCGCCACGATCCGATCTGCTGCAGTTACACACACAAACCATGCTGAAGTCACTCCCACCTCCCAGTGTATGAACTTGCGGTCATTTTGGGCTCTCAAACTCCCTCTAAAAACCTTGAAGTCACGCAGGACACAGTAACACTTCAGACAACTTAACACATGGATTAATACGTGCATAACTGAGCTCATGCAGTGTGATTGCACATCGATTTATGCGGTTAATGTCAATATTTTCTGCTGTGAACTCTTCAAGTACTCTACAAGTTGTGAAGGTAAGACGCTTTATTTGTTGTTACCTATTACTGCCAAACCAAAACTTTTTTTTTTTTTTTTAACTTTTAAAGGACACAAAATATATACGAAAAATACGTCTTCTACTTTCACAAACAAGCACTAAAAACTCGAACACATTCAAACTTCTGGAAAAGTTATTCCAACTTTTGCCTGAGAAAATTAAAAGGGAGCAGGCAGAGAAGCTGCTGTTGTGTGAGTTTAAATTTTGGAGTTCCAGATGGAAAGAGACATACTCTATTAAAGAGGAGGACAATACGAATAAGGAATATATGTGCAGTGGAGTCCCATGAACATTCTTGGTTATTCTTGGTGGTGCAAGTATTGTCTCTAGACTATTGTCTGCATCCAAATTAGTTGTTCTACATGCAGTTCAGTCCACACAGTAAACAACAAGTCATTCATGGGTGACTTATAATGCATCCCCACCAGTGGACACTCCACTGACAACAAAGACCTTTGTCCATGGCAGCCGACAGACAGTCTGTCTGTGGGACACTCTGTCGGTCACCCGAGGCACAAGAAGCCCATTTAGTCTGACTGCTTTTATTAATGGTGGTGGCTGCGGTCCAGGCGCACCACCACCACCACCTATCAACATCACTGTCATCATCCTCATCATTACTGCCACCAGTCTGCCCCTAACTTGCTTTAAGTCTTGATTTGTGCTGTCCAGCGGCTTTGACTCTGATATCTGTGGCAACAATCCATCTGAAGTGTTGGCGCCGGAACCTTTTAAGTTTATTTTGAGTAACATTTTTTACCTTCAATGAACTGATTTGTTACAATGAATATTGTAGGCTTATTTCCAACAGATTACGCTATGTGCACAATGTGCGTGGTGCACAATGTGTGTGGCTTTTTATATCTGGTAATAATTGCTTAAAATATGTTATCTATAGTGACAGCAATGACAGGCATTGATGGCTCAACAAAAGGTCTGTAGTGTGGGATATTTTTGGGTACAAAAAAGTGTCAAATGCAACATCAAAAATGATGAGATATATATTATATGCCAAAACAGATTTGTTCCGTGTGTCACTAAAAGCAATGTCAGGACTGACAGTTTCAAGTAAAGTGTGTGTGTACACATGAACTGAACTATCAAATGTTAATATTGCAGTGATCTTGCATTTTTAATGTCAATTTCAGCCCAGTATTAATAATTTCTTACTCTAATAAATGACTGAAATATAGTAAGCAGGAGGAGTAATCAGATACTTAAGTAATAATACTAGTACAACCAAGAAATTACTCTGATATAAGTCTGAATTTAAAGGATGCAAATGTGGCATCTGTGAAAATGTTTAGACATTCAAATACTGGGGTCATGTGACAGGAGGAAAAAAAATTGAAGTATATAATAGATTTGACATTTTGCTTATTCACCTTCCTTTTCTTCCTTGAGAATCAGAGGAGAAGTCTGTTACCTCCCCCACTTCCGTCTATATAATATAAGCAAGAGCTAGCAGCCGATTAGCTTAACTTACAACTTTAAACTAAGCTAAGCTAACTGACTGCTGGCTTTAGCCTTATATTTGATGTACAGTTTTGAGACTGGTGTCATTATGTAATTCCATACCCAGTAAGAAAGCAAATAAGCATATTTTCCAACATTTCTTAACTATTCCCCTTAGGTTATACAGATACTTATTCACACTATGAACTGCTAAACGTTTTTGATTTTAAATAAACATGGCTACGACAATGTGTCTCTCACTTTCAAGTGACACAGTTGGGATAATGCTAAAAGCAATAAAAAAAAGTAAATTAGTGTAAGCACATGTTTAAATGCTTAAAGAGCTGTAGGCAAGACATGGGAAGTGTGTGTGCAGATGCATTTTGGCTGCATGTGTTTCTATGTGTCTGCATGCTGGAGCAGTCTGCCAGCATCTGAGAGCGACAGAGTTAAATCTGCAGCACACAGTGGGCCTGACAGTGTTACACACATCCAGATTGGCGCCCGAGGCTGCTGAGACTCACTATAAGACACCCACATGCTGAAGTGGAGCGCCTCATTAGGTAGGACACGCAGCGGTGGGGGTGGAGGAAGAAGAGAGGATGGGTGGGAGAAGGAGAGAGATGAAGGGAATAGTTCTTCACACTCCATCTGGACAGAATCTTTAAAAATGCTCCTGCGGTGTCGAGACTTTACACAAGCAGTTCAAAGTGTTGGTGACATGGAGGAGGGTTGTAGGTCATAATGAAATCCTCTGAACAGGCATCGTACGGGAAATGAAGCAGGATCTGAACTATCAGACCTGAACTGCTTACAGCTCTTTACTGCAGTAGTGGTTATAGCTGACCATGAACACTCAAAATGCAAAATGGGGTTGTGAGTCCAAAATGTCGAGTACACTGAGTAACAGAGTGGTAGGATGGTAGTCAGGTCTAGGTTAGTTATTATCAGTGTTTTTTCCTGAGAGGCCTTGCATTCATTACTGAATACACAACTTCCTAGTCCCTAATCCAAACATCTTTCTTCTAACTTGGCAAAATTGATAACTGGTGGTTTTGAATGTCTGAGTTCACTTAAATTAAAAGGCATCTAAATTCATTCATTCATTCAAGTTATTGTAAATCCTAAACCTGCCACTCTTCAAGATCAGGATCAGGAACTGCTTCGGTTTAAATTAACAGCTTTAATATAATTTTGATGGGACACAGACTTGCAATAGGGTAAATAGTGTCTCTGTGCCAATCTGTGCGCTCTAATTACCAGTTATTGCACTTGGTTACTAGAGGAAATGGGTGGGGAACCCTGTCACACCTGATGGTGTTCTGTCCCACACGCTAACAGCAATCAATGAATATAATGAAACTGGAAAATCAAACAGATGCTTTGTTGTTTTACCTTTTATGTGAATTACAGACTTTTCTCTGTTTAAGAGGGCTGCAAGACAGACACTGAGGTTGACTCCTGTTTTATTGGATAGTAATATTAGCTGGCTTATACAAAGTTATGTGTCTTGTGTCATTCCTCTGCTTTATGTTGGCTCTGTTAGCAAAGTCTTTGACATCCCTATTTTTAAACAAAAGCAAACTCAGAAACTTAGTCAGAGTTTTAGCCTGTAGAACTTTACAGTCAGATTTTAGCAGCATATTGTCTTTGGTTTAGGCTACTTTAGCATGGCATGCTGTTCTTCAGTAACGAACCTCTTAGTCTTGTTTACCATAAGATTTCTAGACAAATCAGTCAATAGTTGTCCAGACATTTCAGGGTGGTATTGGAGGAACAGTCAGGGTAAATGGGCATTCGATTCATCCTCTGCCCAACATGAATATGTGTATATCATTCTGCAGTTTTTGGGATATTTTAGTCAAAATCAAAGTGGTTGATTAGCAGATATACCAACACCTTTGCCACCAACCGAGCCATGCTGCTGTGTTAATGGATACAATGTGTTTTTTTTTGTTCTACTGGTTACAGTGGCTTTAGTTTGAATGTTATTGTGGGTTTTTTTTGGTCAGGCAGCAGCAACATCAAATTTAGTTCAATTCATAAGGGAAAAACATTATGTGTTCTTGTATACCTTGTCAAAAATGATGTATTCAGTTCAATGAAGTTCACTTACTGTTCATTTACTCCTAATATGTTTTGCTCAACAAGTTTAGAACCCTAATATAATTTAATTTGAACTTGCAGAAGCGAGATTCTGTCTATGATGCATCGACTCAATTATCACCTCTCTTCCCGACCCTGCTTTGCTCTGATGTGTTATTTCCTGGCTTGAGGAAGCTAGCACTTTCTCACACAGTCACACTAACAGATCAGTCAGTTTTGCATTGTACACCAACATTAAAGCTCCCCACCCACCCTTACACAACTATAACTGGTCTGTCCTAGCTTAAGCTCCTAGGCTGTTGATGTCCATCATAAGGCTTATAAGGACTTAAGAAGACACAGGCTGACAAGCTGAAAAAAGAGCCAAGTATTGCAGGGGCCCGCAGCACACAATGAGCTGTCAGTTTACGACCTGTGAATCAACTCTGCAGCATGACGGATAGGCACTGCTGGGACACAAAACCTCTGCCCTGGTTTTGTTGTTTGGTTTATTTGAAGACACAAAGACATCATTTTCAAACTCAGTATAGATCAACCAAGAATATGGATCACAGTCTCACACTCAGTTTCTCACTCTTTTTCTCTTTTTCAGCTGCTTGTCACAGTTGTACATCCACCTTTTTCTTTGTCTTCTACCTCTCTCTTTCTCTGCATAATTTATGATGCTCCCTGTCCCACAGACCCATTACTCTCTCATCAGGTGACCCAGTTATGAGGGGGGAGCCTGGATTGCAGATATGGTCAGTGCAGGGCTCATAAATCAACATTTATGGAAACATTCAGATGTTGAATGTGCAATCAGAGCCCATTCTAGCTCAGAGGTGAAGATGATGTAATACAATACAGCTCTGTCAGTGATGTGGCTCTCTAAATTAAGGTCAGAATCAAGGACAGCACCCAGATTTTTGACCTGTGTGGCTTCAGGGACAGACAGAGGCAAGAAAAGATAACATTTTTTGCTCCAGACTGTCATTTCTAATTTTGATTTTGTCCTTTCTGAGGTGTAAGACATTGTAGGACACCAGATCATTTAAGTCTCTAATAAATTCAGCCAGTTATTAAATAGTGTCTAGGTTTCAAGGGGAAAAGGATTGATAGGAATGTGTTCTGTAATAACATGAGTTGTATTACTGCATTATGTGGAGTTGACAAATGCAAATTGAACTGCAATGGACCCAGTAATGACCTCAGAGGCACTCCATAAACAGTATGTCAGCTTGACGTACAATTAGTAATACAGCACGTTCTGGGATGAGATCAACTCAGTCGAACTCTGCTCTGAAACACAGTAATAAAATTACATCATCTTTGTCATACTTGCTCATAGATTATCAATAATTTTGTGGATAGTTCTGTGGCTCTCTGGTCAGAAGTCCTTATTAAAATGTTCCATGGAGCTAATTAATGATGCAGTAATCAACTAAATGCTCATGGACAACTGAAGTCCCCACTTCATTTCTTAAACTAAAACTGTCAACAGGGACAATCAGTGATCGATTAAGTGCTTATATTTTACAGCTTCAGCCACTGTTAGGTTACGTAGGGCTTTTCATGAGAAAAATGGCCATTGAGATCATCTCCTTTTAAAAAGTGATTGGATTATGATGATTTGTTCTACCCTCATAAATTTAAAAACCTTAATTCAAGCTGTAGCATTTTAATCGCTCTGCTTCAACACCTTGGGTCTCTCTTAAGCAGTGTTTAAACCAAGTCTGGATTCAAAAAATGGGTCACAGGCCAGTTGCCAGCTATTTGTATGTTTTAATGAGCTCGGGGCCAGCGAGTGGGATGAATTCCTTAAATGATCCCAGGTTTCTTGTGGTTATGGTCCTGTGTGACTGAGCTGTGTGCTTCACAATGGAGTTAAGGCTTTAATAACAGTGGTAGTTTTACATCTTTAAAACAGGAGGCAAGGCAGATTTAGTGAAGTGGAAATATAAATGAAGTAGCAATATGAAGTGATCTGAGGAACACAGACACAGAGGGCTATTTAGAGAAAGCGCATCAGCAGAGGCCAAAAATATCTTTGCTATTGCCCAAAATAGTTTTCCCTCTCTCCTAATTTATTACAAGTTGACACAAGATGAATAAAAGGGTCATATTTCTAATATTCCAAAAGAGGAATCATAGTACATAGAATATTTTCATACATGTTTCAAGTGTATATTGTATTTTAGGAGTGTTCTTTACTGAACTGATATTTGTGGCTGTTCACTAGAAAACAACTTGCCTCTGAAAGGTAAACCTTATGAGGTGTATCAGCATTGGACTACTAGGAGTCACATCATCTTTATTCACGGCTAGATGTGTAAAAACTCAACTGTGTGCTTACAAGTTTGCCATATCAACCCTTAAAAGTGAGGTGATGTCAATGCTGTGTTCACAACTGGTTTCTACTGCCTCAAGGAGGCCAAAACAATCAGATACTGCAGATTTAAGGATAAGTCACTTTAAACTTTTACTTTAATTTGAAATATTTCACCTTAAGCATTGTTTCGATCATTAGCATCTGAAAGACACACATTTTTGTGACCTCTGGTATGTGCACATTTGCAATTTCCTGACTCCAGAGCAGAAGCAGGACTGTGTGGCAGTGTATAGAATCTCTGTCAGCAGGCCTGGGATGAGCCATACTGCGATGATGAGAGTTGTGTCTACAGCTACGACCCAGAGAGCATACAGCAGTCTCTGCATTGGAAAAGCTTGCAGACTCAAAAAAATGAGGAGGGAGTGCCACCAAGAGCATGCTGGTTGGTTATCTTCATGTAGCGTTAAACCGCCCCTCAGGGTCAGACTGTTAACATAGACTAGTTTGTGGTGTCTGAAGGGAAACATTTGTGGCAAATAACCTAAACTCTGGCATGCTGCAACTTGTCTTCAACATGAAATGCATCCACTCAGTGCTCATTGGAAACAAATTAGTTTCTTGCCCTACAACAGCACAGTCATCTCTCCTAACCAGTCCCCATTCCCAACTCATCAGATTTGTTTCTGAATTCCTCCTGTTCCCAAAAATGACAATTAGTCCCTGGTTCTTAGCTGTATAGCCTAATTTAACATCGTCATTAAAATTGCGAATGCTCATGCAAATGTGGTCACAAAAGCTCATGTAACTCAGGTGCTGAGGAGGATCAGACTATGTGAGTTAAAAAAAACACTCAAGATGTGGCAGACTGAATATCTTGTACTGCACTTCAATATGATAATGATAGGGGGTTCTTTTGCATGTGTAACTGGACCAGATTACAAATTATCTACACTAAACAAGCTTCAAGCTTGTAGTTTGATTCTGATATCCCACTGAAACAAATTAAAACTCGAAAAAAAAGGCAAAAATGTAAGGTATGTGTTACATAAAAGGTCATCAGCAATATGTGGCATATGCAATTTAATGTGCTAACACATGCATGTTACACTCCTCCTGCTCCTTTAATCCCATTTAAACCAGAATTAGCACCATATATTGACCTTCAGTAAATGTTAATCCTTTTTCATGCGATGTGAACCCATTATATCTGACTCCAGGACCGTCACTGATCCCTGCCTGCCTTTTCTCAGGGGAGGAGAGAGATGTGTGAAGGGCAGAGGAGAGGAAGTGAAGCCTTAAACACAGACATGAAATAAATATGAAGCAGTATAGTGTTGTTGGGCTTAAACAGGGTCTCTTGTTTGTATCTCTACCTGTGGCGTCGCTGCTGTATGTGGATTTAGTTCACAGACAGCCGGCAGCATTGTGCAGTGGTACAATACATACAGACACATTCTCTCAAAGATTAGATTTGTGTGTGTGCGTGCCCCCAGCACTTCAAAACCTCTGTTGAATAAACAAGAATTAAGCAGCGCTGCCAGATAGAGTAAGACATTGCTCAATCTGCAGCTAGAGTGGGAGGACAAAGAGACAATGCAGCATAATTGCCCCTCATGTATGTCATGGCTCTCTCAACTTCAGTGCATGCTGCATGTCCTATGCTGCGTAAAGAGCCAGCATGCCACATCCTTCCGGCTACTTTGGGGGTGGATCAATGTGTACACATTTGGTAAAATAATATGTTTCCTTTGGAAAATGTGGGTGATTCCATGTGTGATCATACTGTGTAGGCTGCAGCAGCTCTTTGATTTCCTTCAACAGGAAGAAAATATCCCATGGAGAGGTAGTGTAGGCTTAGAACCTCTTAGCACAAAGATTAGCTTTATTCAGCAGCAAGCGACTGAAAGATGGATGATTAAAGCTGAGATGACTTTGAAAGCTCTAATTCTGTGCAAGTAAAAAAACCTTGGAACTAAGCGGCAAGAGAGCTTTGGACTTTTTGTAAGCAGAGGATTATGTTGTATACAATTAACTCTTCCTACAAGCTTTGTGTGTTCTTTGTAGAGGCAGGCTCAGTGTTTGGGGGGCTCTGGGCGAACCAAGCATGAGGACTTTTACCTGCCTTATTCTTACAATATTATAGCTATATGAAGGGCTATTAAGGTCATGAAATAGAAACACAATGCAAATACTGTGCTTTTCCTCCCACTTGATGTACTGAAAACCACAAACACATACAAGTGAAATGCTTTTCATAGACAAATGAGAAGCTCTAATAAAGACTTGTCAAACCTTTTACATAGACAGCTAAAACACTTTTACACGTGCTAAAAAAGTGCTTATGTATAGGCTTCTTTCCGGTCATTTTATTCAAAGAAAAGCCACACTCTAGAGGACTTTCTTTGCTTGATTATTATTGGTGTAAATTTGGGCAGCTCTGATAGTGAAGATAAACTTGTTCAAGCTCATCACAGAACAATGGTATTCTAAATTCAGCACTAATTTAAACTGTTGAGACTCAAACACAATGAAAGTGGAAACTGACGCATCTCATTTGATGTGGGTCAGCAGATGCTCCTCTGACGCACTGCAGGCATTAGATTTTAAACAACAATACAACAGAACCAGCACTGTTTTGGAGGAATGTTGCTTTATGTTGAGCTAATATTTGTTCCACGGTGACACAGAAGACCCCAGTTTCGCACAAAGATCCCCAAAGCACACACATATGTGCAAGTGGGGCTCAGCTGTGCTCTCTCTCTCTTTCTTTATCCCTCCTTCATTCCTTTTCAGCTCTCTCCAACCTCTCTACCTAGCTGTAGCTAGGGGTGAAGTGTTTGTAGCATGCTAAAAAGTGGCAGGACCGAGAGATGATGGCCTCACGTACAGAGGGGTCTTTGGCCAGGCTGTGCAGGTTCTGTGATATCTCGTACTTTATATGTTGTACCCAGTAAATCAAATGAAACTGCTTTGAGCAGAGTTAGCATGCTAACACGCTAAACGAAGAAGGCTAAAATGTTAAAGAATATACCTGCTTAGTCTGGGTTGGGCAGAAAATATCTTTCTATCATCATTTGTTTTTGTTTTTTTTATTTCATTTTTTGTTAATTTGTTGTTGATGCTTTGAACTTTGAGGACCAGTAACAGAAACCTGAAGGGTCAAAACTCGAACTCAAAATTGTCAATGGGTTTTTAAATGTAGTCTCCACTAGGTGGAGACATTGAGTGCCAGGAGAGGGCAGCATATACAACATAATATATATTTACTTTACTTGTATCCCCTCCATAGACCCTTTTAATAAGTAGAAACATCAAAAAGTTGCACTTTTCTTCCAAAAGAATATATTTTTTATTATTCTATTCTTCTATTAATTTACCACTTTTACTTCCCTTGAATACTTGGATTTTGAAAGGACAGATTTTTCTTTAAATTTTATATGCGAAGGATGTTACTTTCTCAAAATTTTGTTGTTCATGCAGTTTTAGAGGGGCTCTAATAATTTTGACATGTCACTAATCTTTTTTTTCTTATATGAATGTTTTTTAGAAGGAGCAACTAAATGTTATAGTTTACATTAAAGAGTATTTTATTTTCAGTTTTTGTCTACAGCATTGCAGTAATGCGGCTGAAATTAAACTGACTGATGTAATGCGCATTGGGTTTTTTTTTGTAATTTGACTCATGATATAAAGTCTCTTAAAGTGTATGACTGAGCTTTTTTCTGTTGTCAGTTGTTAAAGAAGAAAACAAAATTTGCAATGAATTGCAAAACCGAATAGCAATGACTATTGTCTTTGTTATTGTGAGCTTGTAAGCATTTGGATGTAAGCATTTACCTCAGAACACTGCTGTGCAGTAGCATACTGCTCACAGAGCTGCTAGCATGACTGTGGGCTCAACACTGTTTGTCCTGGAATGTTCACTGTGATAACTTTGTTTCAGACTTTAACACTTGGTGGATTAGTGTGTTGACTTGATACTTTAGACCAAAGGTTTTTGTGTCCTTACCAATAAATGACTTTAGGCAAGTAGTGATGCTTGCCTACTGACGTTAATAAAAGAAGCATCATGTTGGCTAAATATATGTAAGAGTAGTAACATAATTTAATGTTTTATGGGGCCATCTTAACGTCACAGTGTAACTATAGCCATTAGGGGCCCTCTTAGTCAGGGGCCAAAGACAGATGCCTTCCTTTGCCTAATAAAAAAGTCAGGTTCTCGCTCTTTTTGGCTTAGCATGCAACTTAAAACAGAAGGGTCAAAGTTCAGTGCAAATGTCAGCTATGTGCCAAAATAGCTTAACCAGTGTCCTCACAGAGTAACTGTGCTGCATGTTTGCTCAAACATGCTGCAGTGGTCTGATTACATATGCTTTATCAGCTTTTGTTGACTTTTTATATTAAATGCAGTCGGTTTTGTGAGCAACTTTAACTTGATTGAGTAGACTGGAGCCAGGAGAACAGCTGGGAAGGTTAGACACCTGACAAATAAGTGAGGCTGAACTTTTGAGCTCATCTGCTGAACTATACGCACTCACTGACCTGGGGTCTGTTTCACAAAGCAGGTTTAGTGAAAACTCTGAGTTTGTTAACCCTGAAATGCGGGAAACTCTGA
>JAPZDV010000009.1:18907484-18930025 GCA_029814665.1 Acanthurus lineatus | reverse complement strand
TTACATTCAAACTATAGTGTTAGCTACACATCACTGTGCTTGATATTTAGGTTCCATAATTTTTGCAGTCGCCAACTTTGCTGGAAAGAGTGCATTCAAGCCTCTTGTCAGTGAAGTACACTGCTTATGAGCTTTATTAGATCATTGCATGTGTTAAACTCAGCTGTTCTCCACACAAGGACCCGGTCATTATCTTTTGATTGGTTCATTTTCTGGACCAAGTGCAGTTTGCAGTGGTTGGCATGTCACAGCAGAGGAGGCACAAGCATGAAATGCAGCTGTGGCAACATTGAAATAATGGCCTGCTGGAGGTCATACAGAGCGAGCGAGAGAGAGAGAGAGCTCAGCGATCACAGTGTCAGTTATGACACCACCACTTAAACACACTGCCATATAATGTTAGGTTTATGAGCCCCTGAACTGCACACACACACACACAAACATGCTACCATACAAATCTTCTGTAGCAACTGATTAGAGGCAGAAAAAACTACTGTTTAGTGATACATAAAAAGTTAATGATGATTGATTAATAGGTTAATTGATAAAAAATAAAGTGCTAAATTATTTGAGTGTTTTTTTTCTGTTATTCCTCCAACTATTGATGTCAAACATTTGCTGGTCCAGTATCTTAAATGTGAGGATTTATTGCCTTTTCCTACTTGAAGGTAAATAAAAGCTTTGGTCTTTTGACTGTTTGACAAAAAAAAAGTAAAAAAAAGTTTTACAGATACCAATTTTTTATGGATTAAAGATTATGCATTTATTTTATGCATGTGCATCCTTCATACATTTGGCACCCCACAGGAAGACTGACTGCTTGCCTCACCAATCCCACAGCAGAGTATTGACTGCAGCACAATTTGAGACACACTCTAGAAAAACTTCATTTATTTCTTTCAAGCAAAACAGAGAGGGAGCATCAGAGCATGCAAGCATGTTCACTGTGGAGCGCTCTGAGAAAGTCTGAGTGTTCACAGGGGAGCAAACTGAGACAGAAAAGTACTCGGCACATAGTGTGCAACAGTGAGCAACATCATATTTCACTGATCTGTTATTTAAGGAGAAGGGAGGGGTTAAATACTGAAGGCTGCATGGGGCAGAATTCACCCTGCTGGGAAGCACAGGCGTCTCCTCTTTCCAATTAACAAGTACTTGACAGAGCCGCTCAGACAAACAAGGCAACCAAGCACACAGCAGCCATCTGCAGCAGCCTCGTCTGCCGGGGCTTTGATGCTGATTTGAGCCAATGATGAAGTAAGTTACACTGACATCAGGCTGCATGCAGGCCTTTGAAGAGAGCAGACACATACATGATGGCTTACAATCTGTGCCACAAGATGACAACTCCACACAGATAAACCCGTCTGACAGTGGAGGGGAACCTCGAAGACTGGATTAAAACAGTATCCACATGAAATGAGATGCTATTCAAAGGTACCTGCATGAGGAGGATGTGATGTAACGTGATATGATGGAAAGGCGGGCACACGCATTCACACCTGCACATGTAGAAACATCAAACAGCAAAACACAGTGAATGAATCGGACAAGCGAATTCTGCTTTAATGATTGAATGTGTGTGTGTGTGTTATATGCATGCATGTGGGTGTGTGTGTTTATGCCTGCCACAGAGGTGTCCCTGACATAAGCCCTTCAAGTCCCTTCCCAGGCTGTGTGGTTTCATCTGAGTGGAGGCTGCCAGTCCTGGCTGCCACCCAGTACCCCCACCCCCCACCCAATCCCGGTGTCACCCAGTGGACACTCTCTGTGGACCTGATGCTAAAACGCTGCCATTACCTGTCGACACTGATTCATGACTCAGCCCATAGAAAAACAGTCAGGCTAGTTTTTGTGACAAACACAATATTCTCTGACTTGCTGATGTGTGTGGAGAGATCCATGGTCACCTTTCTGAATCTTCAGATTTCTCGGAGATGATGTATTTGTGCTATATTATTGTTGTGACAGTATCTGACAATACAGTAAGCATGCTGGGTATATACTGCAGCAGTACGTACTCTCTAGGAAAACAACAAAAACAAAAGACGTAACAAAGTAGTTTTAAATCATGGGATTTGTTTATTTTATTGATTAACAGTCACCATTGCTGGTCAAAAATGTACTAGACAATGGACAGTATAGGAGAAAGCGTTTGTAGATAATATGGTGGACGAATGAAAGATACACAACAGTTGGTTGTGTGGCGGGTCATCTTACCATGCCATAAGGTAAAAAAATGTTTTTAGCTGCTCCAAATGGCCACACTGGAAAGTACAGTGAAAAACTTGCTGTACTAGAGCAGATGCTGGATGAAATGTTGCACATGAGGACAACAGTGCAAACAGTGGAACAGACTTGTCTAAGAGTCAGTCTTGATTTTCCAAAATAAAAAACAATGGAAGTGATTAACACGTGAAGACTCACTATATAGCATTCAAGAGAGAGGTTCTTACCTCGTTTGAATTACAGTGACCTCTTAACATGAGAGCATGATATATACACATTTCGATACATTCATGTGTCAAACATTGTTTATGTGTGGGTGAAAATGTCAGAGTAACTGAAGCCAAAGAAAAGGTCACTCATTTTTAATGAAAACAAGACAAACAGACTCTGAGAAAGTACAGATAACGTTTGACCAGCATTCAGGGCAGACAGTTTTCTGTCAGTCTTTGCTCTTCATTAGCTACAGTCAATGCTGTCTAGGCCAAAGAATCAAGCTGTGTCTTCTTTCTCATCTGCTACAGCAGAACAGGCTGTAATAGGAGGTATGGAGGAGTGACCTAGACAGACTGTGAGGTATTTTGTATCAGCACAACAACTTATATGTACAGTGACCATATGTACACAGTGTCCTCAAAGACAGTGGAACTCTACAGCAACATTAAACATGCATAATGTTAATCATGCAGTCAAGCTTTAGAATGAGTTGAAGCTTACATAAAATATGTGTTTCAATATTCAGACTAGAAAATCCGTTGCTACACACTTAAAACTTGCATTAATTCATTTTCAGCTTCTTTGGGACGGTTTAGATAAGATGTGAACACAACAACTGACATACTGTCTACTTTTAAGTTGATATGGTGAACAGTGTTGACAACATTTTTCCACTTCACACATCCAGCAGATAAGAGCGACTATCATTTGTGGTCATCTGTCTGGCCACCTCCATGTTTATTCTCATTTTAGCTTTGTTTTTAGTCCCAAACAACTACTAAGCTAATAAGTATCTTGCTCTTTAGCTGGTAAATGTTCCACTGTGTTCACTTCACTTGTTAACTGTATCTGGCTGTGGTACAGTGTTGGACAGGTAGCGTGTGAGGTGCAGTCAATAACAAAAAAGACTGTTCCTGTTGTAAATCAACGGAGCACTGCACAGTAATGTGCATTAAGCAGGTGCAAAAAATTACTTTTTCAAGGAAGTATTCCAACATACAGGGATTGATCATTATCAGTACGTGAGTTACACACATTTTTGTGACCACTGGTATGTGCACATCAGCAATTTCCTCACAAGCAGAAGCAGCACACTGATGGATTCTACAAGGCTTTCCATCAACAGGCCAGAACGGATCCAAACTCTATGTTGAGGATCATCACCTGTGAGGAAAGTTATGACTACACATATGACCTAGAGACCAAACAGCAATCTTTGCACTGCAAGAGCTTGAAGTTTCTAGGACTAAAGAAGGTGCATCAGAAAAGGAGCATGCTTGAGCTTTCTTGGCAGTTGCAGGTTTGTGTACCTTGAATACTTCCCCCTATGGACTGTGACATTCTGAGGCGTCTAATGGAGAAAACTTGGCACAAGCAACCTGAACTGTGTTACAGTGGCAATCGGGCTCTTCAACTCAACATTGAAAAAGTGCAAATTTATCATCCATGAGTTTATCACCATTACCTATTTCTTCTCCTCACTGTGCTTGGATTTGGCTCCCTGTGACTTCTTTCTCTCTCTAAAAAAAAGTTATGGGACTCCATCTCATGCTTGGCACAAAGTGGTGCACAGCAGAAGTATTATTGCTAGCTTCAGAACAACACAGTCATCATTTTCACACCCAGCATCCACTTTGTGTAAGTACTTAGTGTACTTGCGTTGCTCTGTGTGCCCACTGGCATGTTGGTCTTAAAATGAGGTGCGGTCTTGTGCACTTATGGTGCACTACTGTCTTGTGGCAGCACAGCATCTGAGCCCCAGACCAACAAAAATGTGGTCTTAAGTCACCTTGCAGTGTTTGTCCTGCTATTAAAAGAGCGCATTACTCAGACAGTAAGATGTGCAAACATACAGGTTTACAAAACATGTACATTCTGTATTTTGCACCTTGCAAAATACATAGGGAATGTATCTCTGATTGGTTTAACTGATGTCAAAACACACCTAAATACAACCCCTTTGTGCTGTGTGCTTTACTTTGTGTTCATATTATCCACCATTACACTAGAAACAAGAAGCTAGATCTGCTCTTGATGCACCTGTGGCACGTGCCTTAGACCACGCACCTTAGACTGTTAAAATAGGGCCCTCTGGTTTGTCCCTGGCTTGTAGCCATAAACTAAAGTTTAGGTCCACAGTGATATTGCCAATGCACACATACCAGTGGTTACAAAAACACGTAACTCAGATGCAAACATTGGCAAATACTTAGGAAAGTTATCTTGTACTGTCAGTTTGTACAGATTTTCCACTTGAAACAGCTGCGTGCCACCACTAAAAAAATCTGAGAGAAGCTGTAGTGGAACGGTAATGAACTGTGGGTTTGACATTACAAGTCGTCCCTTTCACACTGCACACACATTTGATTATTCTGTATCAGATATTGGTTATAGCTACTTTAGGGCTGGAACAGTTTTGAGGATCTGCTGCATATTTGGGATTCCTGGTTGATCAGCATGTGGATCAGCACATTCTGAACACAGTGAGGAGTTGTTGTCTCCACAGAGGCTCACACATCTGCAGCTTGGCCTTTCCCCTACTTAACTGACCTAGCTTGAACGACTTTGCAAACATTGCGCTTATGCTCTCACATGTAACTGCATGAGTGGCGACAGAAGGAAAGTCAGTTTTGCTTGAAACAGAATACAAGATTAATATCTGCTTCCTAACTGTCATTCCTTTGGGATTTCTCTGCTCTGAAGATTGTTATCTGTTTCATCTTTTTTCCTTCTTGAATACAGCAGCAGGTATTTCTGTTTTAATTGTACTTTGAAACCAGCAGCAAACAGAATCGTATCTCTTGCGTACCACTGATGCTCACACACTTCACACCCACTCTCGTCACCTCTCCACAGAAATGAATAAGTAAGTGGTGCGTTGAAAGGAAGTGACAGCTGTAAAGGCCATTTTGAACCCCCTAGGAGAAGAAAAGATGCTGCCCCTCCTGTTAGTGATACTGGCTCTGAAATCCCTGTGTCAGCTTTTCCTTTGGCCTGCAGAAAATGTTTCTCTCTCACAATTAGAGAACTAAAATGGCCACAAAGACATTTAAAGAATGTCATAATGTCCGTGATTCATTGTACCTCCTTTCCAATTCCAAAAGCTTTCAGAGAGGAAGGCATATAATAATACTCGTTGATTTCAATTGTTAATGTCAACATCAAAAGCTGCCTGAGCAAGAGCACCGAGCTGGAAATGCCTTTCCTACCTATCTGCGTGTCACAGTACTTCCACTGCTATGCTATTCTGTGCTATGTGCACTTTTAACTGCGTGCATCAGAAGCCTTTTACAAGTGAGCAGTTTCCAGTTGTGGCTGTATAGAAAGATTATAAATGCAAATATCAAAACCACTGGAGACAGAGACAGTTGGACTGTGAGGAGGCATTCCTGCAAGCTTCTCCTGCACTGAAACACAACAAAATCAGAGGGGAAACTAAGTGAAGTGGTTAGTGTTTTGTGTGCTGAAGTACAAATACAGCACATACACAGCATGTTTACTCTGTTTCTACAGCCCAGATAAATGGATAAAAACTATATATAAGCACTCTGAGTATGTCTCGGTGGTTGCACACACACATTTCATGATATAAAACGTATCTACCTTCAAACACTGCCAAAAGAGGCACTAGAGCGGCTCAGCCTGATTGGCAAAGCAAAAACGTGAAGCTACAGTAAAAAATATCCAGTCTCTCGAGCCATGTTTGTGTTATGTAGTAGAGTGCATGTTCATGTCCTTTCTGAGTAATTAATGTTGTTTACTCTTGTATTCGGGTAGCTTCCCATCTCCTTTATTTGATGTTGAGTGAAATTGTTTGTGAAGTTCATGGTTTAATAGGCCGTGTTTATGAATGAGACATTGACATTTTCTACATTGCTAATTTATAAAGTATAAATTAGGTGCCTGTCCTTCAGCTCCATTTAAGTAGAACAGTGTTGTTCTCTCCTGTATAATGCATGAAAGCAAGAGCTTGTATAACAATTCAAGCACCACTTTAGACAGATACTTCAAAAAATTTGAGCTAGTTTTGAAGAATTTGTCTGTCTGTCAACTCTCTGCACATGTACACATAGATGTTATAAAAACATCTAGGTCACATGACTTATTATTATTTATTAATTATCAATTGCAATTGCTTTGAACCAGATCTTTAAATGCGCCCACTCCACCCAGTTCAGCTGGCAGATTCTACAGTCTGGCACTGCAACATATGAAACAGTTTCTCGACTCTAAAAGCAAGTGGGGTCCAGTGAACGCAACAGGGAACTAACAATTAGCTAAATGTGCCACGAGTGGAACCAAAGCCATTGTCATGCTGTTGTCAAATTATTGTCAAGCTGTGGGCTGGGCAAAGCTGACAACTGCATGACAACAAGTTGACAGCATAATTTGAAGCATAGCACTGGTCATCCCTTCACTATTTTAGGGGAAAAAAAATAACCCCAACTTTGTGCCAAACCAAGGAGGAAACTGTAAAACTAGGCAGTGCTGATGAAATATAAATCAAGATTATGTCACTGCATCATATATTTTTCACCCCAAATGTTTTCAGAAACATACTTTAGTGAACTGTTTAGCTGGAATCAGAGAAGGTTTGTTAAACAGCCACAATGTTGAAAAGGGAATGGGCCAATATATAAAAGAATAAAATATATAATAGAATAAAAGACAGAATAACCACCATGTTTACTCTGTCAGCCTACTGACCAGCTGTAGCTTTAAATGTGAGTCATGTGCATAATGCAAACAGACCTTAGATCTGTTCCTTAGGCCTGTGGGAATTCTCTGGGGTCAAAAACCTCCATGGAATATTCCATCCACATCTGTTCTCCCTCTTCAGTGCTCAATCCAAACCTCTTTAATCTCACACTGTTAGCCGCTGTCCCTCTTGTTATCAGGCTGTTTAGCCATCAGACTGTCTCACTGTCTCTCTGTGTCCAAACAGATAAGCGATGTGTATGGTCTCATACGATTAGCATCCATCATATAAGCCTGTTTCTACAGGGCTGCCATGAGAATGTCTGTGAAACACTACAACTGCTACACTGCCAACAAACCACTCCTGTCACGCATATCTCCTCAAGGCATCACACTACTGCACTCATACACATATACAATATCACTTTCAGCAACAAGGTAGTGTATTGGCTGCTTTTTGTGTTGCACGCATGTGTGTGTGGGTGTATGTGTGTGAGTGTGAGTGTGTGCATGTGTCAGCTGAGGCTGCTGTCATGAGAAGATAGCAGCTCCCTTGGGGTTGTCAGTGACCTTGTGCTTCTCAATGAGCTTCTTTCTCATGTTCAAACAGAGAGAAAACTCCCAGTGGTGCTCCTCCTTCATGAACAGTCACAGCTCCTCATTATTCCCCTTCACATGTCACAGAGATGCAATACACTTCCCACCTGTGGACTCGCCGGATGCTTTTGTGTCACAGACCGAATTCGTCTTGATCTCTGTGTTTCCTCTGATCTCTGCTGCACTTTGTTCCATACATGAAATCACTTGGCTCTCAGTGACAAAGTTCTGCCAGTGAGATTATAAAGTACCATTACCATACAACTGTCACCACTGCTGCTGCAGCTCAGCCTCTTACTGTGACTTCTGGAACTCCTACTGTTTTCATCTTCTCTATGACATGGGATTTCCAACTTTTTTATACTCTCTTCCATATTCATGTGAACACCAAGGGTCCTTTTACAAATTAATGAGTAAATATGTGATCAAGTTTGTGAGATGTAAATGTTATAAATGGAAGAAAGGTTTTTGATGCTAAACATCCTTTGTCAATGGGGCATAAGCATATTGTCAGAAATGATCTTAAGACGAAGGCCAAGTCTAAATCTAAGAACTTTTAAATAACCAATGCACCAGATCAGTGCATCAAACACTATTAGCATTGATATGATGCTAGAACAGCCCCCTCCACTCTTCCAAGAAGGCTTTCTTCCAGATTTTGGGGCCTGGCTGCAGGGATTTGTGGGATTTAAATTTTATAGTCCTTGCAGCACAACAACTGGTACAACAGACTGCAGTTTTGCAACTAACTAGAAAGTCTTAATAGCTACAAAGAGCCCATTAAAGTATTTATCATAAATATAAATATAAATAATTCATACCAAAAGTTACACAGGGATAAAATGAAAAATTAACCAATATGTACTATAGAGTACATAATAAACATTAAATATTTGCATAGAATGCAGTACAGTAATATTTAAAGTGTAAATATAATGCTATTTGCAGAAACTACCAAATTGGCTGCTGTGACACCCTTTTAGGCCTTTAGAGCTGGGCAAGAGAGCAAAACGTTTCCATATTTCCACATTCACCACGCTACAAGATTACCTGTAGTTGTGACATTCTGAAGAATAACAGTTAATTACTGCTAAAGAAACATTGTTTTTCAGGCCCACAATACACTAGTAGATACTGTCT
Source organism: Acanthurus lineatus (assembly GCA_029814665.1). Lineage (NCBI taxonomy): Eukaryota > Metazoa > Chordata > Actinopteri > Acanthuriformes > Acanthuridae > Acanthurus > Acanthurus lineatus. The sequence continues at coordinate 18,921,148 of JAPZDV010000009.1, read as the reverse complement.
AATCAAGGGATGCAAACAATTTCCACTTAAAATAGAGACAGAAATACAAATACATATATTGATTCCTTGCATTCATCATGATCAAACCTGAGCTGACTAACTGTACATGTAGAGCTACTTGGCTTAGAGCTTTTGTGGACAAAACAAACTAGCTGTCATCAAATGCAATTTTGTCAGTAAGTTTAACTGACATTCTCTTCATCCACCAGAAAAGATCTGGACTGCGTTGTCTTGAAAACAAGACTAAGCTTCTTCAACATTGCTATAGACACTGTGAGGCCCTTGAGCTAAATGCTAATGTCAGCTTGCTAACACGCTTGGAAAGACAATGCCAGCAAGGCGCTTAGGGCGCTGGCTGAGTAAGCAGAGCAAGCTTCAGGCTTTGGCTGAGATGAGACAGTGTGTTAGCATGCTAATGTTTGCTAATGTTGCACCAAATACACAGCTGAGGTCGATGCGTATGCTGTTAGTTTTGTTGGTTTTAGTCATGAATGAAAGTATTGAGAAAAGTGACATTTTGATCATTACAGTTCAGACTGTATCTGATTTATATTTCATAGAAATTCATAAGAAAAGACATTTCAGTTAATACCACATGTGTCAACCTCATGGTGGTAATTGAAAAAAAAACATCTCATCAAAGTCAGTAGTTTTCATACTCTGGGAACAAACTGTCTAACAAAATTTTGGTATCATCATGGCTGTTCAAATACATTTGACCAACTAAAAAACATCATCAATAAAACTTAGGACCAGCATGCTTCACACTTTATTGTGTGGCCATTCCTGTTATTGTAGTCACCCCCTCTATGATACTAATAATGCAACATTTATTACCACCAGGGATAAATACCAGTCCCTTTGCTTAGAGGTCACAGTGATATCTGATCCATATCCCCCCCAATGACTGAAATCATTAGTAAGAGTCATAAAAAGCACCCAGGGACACTACATCTCCAACATTTCAATTCAGATATGAAACACAGATCTGAAGTTAACGCTCCCGAGTAGGGCAACACACTGACTCACCAGGCAGCACAGAGCGGCCTGAAGCAGATATTCTCTTATCGCTGGTGAACCAACAAACAGTCATTAATGGTAAATTATTATACATCTCAAAGGGTTATAATGACGACTTCAAAGAGACGGTCCTTGGCAGTGAGATGCTTTGATGTAATGTGTGTGCAGGAAGTGTGAAGTCACAGGATTATGAACGAACAAGTGTTATTTTCATATTAAGCTTTTGTGCACATCCTAATGACTACAAGGAATAGCATTATTGTTAAAAAATGGTTGGTCTAAGTTTATAGTATTAAAAACACTTAATGTAATCAACTACTGTGAATTTTATTTCTGTAATTATTAACTTTATAAAGGAAAATTGTTTTTGGTGTTAATTTTGCTTGATTCGGTCATTTTTCTTTAGTTTTCTTTAGTGTTTTTGCTTAAAGAAATCCCTAAAATTCAAGATGTTTTCACACTAATAAACTTTTACAGTTACTTGCACAGTAATTCAATAATTTTGGTAAATCCGTGAAATCAACTAAACAGGTCATGGCCACAGGTTTGAAAACATGATTTTAGTGTTTGGAGCTCAAATAAACTTTACAGCATGGACCGCATTTAGATTAGTTCAATGTGCAAAGTTAAATGTGTGAGGAATGTGAGTGACATGTATCCACAGCTTCTCACTACAGGCTCCACTCCCTCCCACTCTGCCTGACAAAGCTGAGACTCTGCAAGCCTGGTCTTTGCAACAGCTTCCATATTTATTCTGTGAGTCAGGGCGAGAGCTGATCAATATCTACTGTATGTAATGCAGTATGGTCTCTTTATCACTCCTCCTCACCTCTGCTTCAGTGAGTGAATGTTCTCCTATCAATCAGTAATATCTTAAATTTGCATCCTCATTAATATGGGGGGGACGAGCCAGCTCTGAGCTACTGAATGCTCACAAAGTTTGTTCCTCATGTCACCTTCTCTTTCGAGTGGGTTCTTTCAGAGTTTAGCTTCTCAATCAGCTGTAGCAAACAGATTTTTCCTCACATCTCTGTATGGTTTGTAATGTGGATGATGTTATGAAGTCCGGTACACAAAATCCAAAGGAATGTTTGGAATTTGTACCTCTTTAGCAACTCTGATCCATGAAAAATAAAGCACATGATACTTCACACTGTCAACCATTCGATCAGAACTCCCTGTCTGGCAACACCAGTGCACAACATATGTGCTATTTTGTGGCTGTAAATATTCCTGAACAAATGCAATTCTGCAATGTCCAACTGTTTTAGGACATTATTGAGTCCTTTCTTTTTTTTTTGGCCCTTCAACTCTAAAAACCAACACAGTGAGATGAACCCAAACGCAGCAGCTGATTTTTTGCATTAGCTCTGACTCCTGTAGAGTAACTCAACTGATTGGTTACATGAATTGCAATATGGTTGTCATAGACGGATCTGTTCTCAAACCTGCTTTGACAGAAGACTTGTATGACATGTTCAGTTATGACTTTTCAAGAACAACTGGCCGATTGCACTCCTTTAAAAATGGAAACTGTGCTGACTTTGTCACATTTTGAGTCACTACATTTATTATTGTTTCATCCTCCAACTGTAACATTCAGGTAACATTAGCATTTTAACTTACTAATGATATGTTTTACCTCTGGTCTGGGCAGGTTAACATGCAGTTTTAGTATAAATAAGAAAACTTGCAATGTTTTATTGGCGTAGTTGTATTTTGTATTTTATTGTATTTTCACTCAGATCCAGCTGTTGTGCCGTTAGGTACCAAGCTCTGTCCCTCCCCTGCTGTGTGTGTAAAGCTAAATGTACAGTGTCAGAGGTTTGAAGCTGGAGTGGATGACTGACAACACGAAACTTTAAACTTGTGTAAACTTAGATGTAGTGACCAATGTATTGCAATCATCTAACCTGTAATAAAATAATGCACAGTACTTTTTGGTGCCCCCATTTCTAAAATAAATCCAGCATCCTTGGTTTTGCTCTTGATGTTGTGTTTCAGATCTCTACTATTCTTTGTTTGTCTACTAGTCATTGAGTTTAATCATTTCTATTTTTTTCTCAGGCTCAGCATGGATCAGGCAGAGAAGTACCAACAAAGACTGCAAGCCATGGTGGTGAGAAAGCCTTTCTGTCTGTCTTTGCTTTCACCCTTTTACTGTCCACTTCAGTCTGCCTTAAACCAACTTGAACTTTCACCCCATGTCAAAATAATCTCACTGCACCAACATTGTCTCATGTCACTTCACTGAAATGGTCGCACTTGATCTGCACTGCCTGAAGTGAGCATGCAAAGCACATTCCCTAGTCAACTTTCTGGCCAATAATCACTGATCTGTGAGATGAAAGGTTGGAGGGCCTGAGTGGAGCCTGCTTGACCCCTCTCTAATGTAAAATCTGCCCTAACACATGTGACCCACTTCAGCAGAGACAGTGAAGGCCTGGAGATCACATCATGCATGTCTACAGCCTACATTAACTGTATAGAAACAGTGTCAGCGTGCATCCAATGTGCTGTGTCACTGGACTATTTCTCTCGGCATTCCTGCACTCTGCCAGCTGTATCTCTCTGCTGTAATCTGACGGTCACGTCTGCTTAAAATATCCCCCCCCCCACCCCTCCTTTTCTGTACTCTGTTTTCACACAGAAGAAGTCCTTGTCTTTAGGGACCATGACTGCACATGGGTGTTACCAAAGAATTATATTAAAAAGCGGGTGTAACCCACCACCATAAGCACAGAGTTGCTGGATCAAGTTCTGTCTGTTGTTAGAAGAAGAGTTCAGCAGTTACAGAACACTTTAACCTGCTTTTTTTGGAATAATTTTAATGGGGTTTTTTTTGCTGTAAAGAGAAAACTAAAAGGAAGACTTTATATGTGAGGGGTAAGTAGTGACAGAGTTCCTGAAAAATTGAATAAAATGTATTTTTTGTGCATCAGACCATTCAAGCAAATGTAACTCCTGATGTTATGAATAAAATGATGTCTAAAGACAATGTGGACAGCCAATCACATGAATAGTTTCTGTAAAAACTGTGTCAGTTAAGTGAGGGTGGAGTTAAACTGTAGTTCTTGGTCCTAGTGTGGACTCTGTAAGCAGTTAACTTTCCTTATCAGCTGTGGTTTGAGATTCTCTTTCACAGTGGTGTCATTGTCTCAGTTAACTTTCCCTCTAATTGTGCTTTAACTACTGACTTATCGCACCTCTCTTTGATGACACCCCTCGGCAAACGAGACAGGAAAAACCAATCTGCTCCAAGAGTGTTTGCACTGTCTTTTTTCTTCAAACTCTGTCTTCAAAGATTTTACATTTTCTTTTGTTGCCAGGAGAGGCGCCGACAGCAGGAAGAAGACGAGAAGCTGAGGAGGGAGACAGAGGAGGAGTGGTTGAAGACAGCTCAGGAAAAGGTGATTTAAAAGACAGTGTTTGAAGCAAATCCTCCCTATTTGGTACGCTAAGCCATTTAAAGACAAAAACTAAACATTTTGGGAAATATTCATAGTCTGTCTTACCAAGAGTCAGATCTAAGATTGATACTACTCTCATGTTTACATGCTACATTTAAACCTACGGGGAGCAGGCGGTAAGCTTAGCTTAAAGAGTGGAAAAATGGGGAAACAGCCAGCCTGACTCTGATAAACAAAATCTGCTAACCAGCACCAACACATGGCTAAAGTCAATATGAAGCTTCAGTCATCACCCAGTTACCTTATTTTAGCTCAAACTCTAAAATAAAGAAACACAAATAAAAGTTTTATTTTGATTTTTGTACAGATTAAAACAACAACATATACTAGTTAGGGAGTATTTAGAGATGATGGTACGGTGGCTTTTGTTACCAGAGGCAAAGAAGTTGTTTGTCCTTGTTTCCAGCTGTTGTGTGAAGCTAAACCAAATGCCTGCTAATGGTAGCTTTATTCTTACAGTACAGACACCAGGGTGATAGTAATCATCTCATAGCCACAAAGGGAATTAACAATTTTCTGTGAATGTCAAAATGTTATTAAAAAGGCTCTCTTCTTATTGGTAAAAACTACAGAAACTAAGGGCAGGAATCTACCCATTTGGTTATCATTGTGTTTCCTCCTTCCCAGCTGCTTTATGTTAAAAAACTGACCACTGGTGTGTCCCACCCTCATGTCATGTCTTATGACTGTTGCCAAGCTGAACCGTTCACTAGCCAACGCCTAGCTCAAGTGTTCTGGGTGGAGTTACTTGGACTTCATAATGACTGATTTAGATTTTTAATCAAATGAGCATTTTGCATTTGATGTGCAGAAAGGACTGATTTCCTGCTCCAGGATCAGATTTCTTTGTCACTATGTCTAACCTAACCTAAGCTATATGATTAAAACTCTGGCTGTTCCAGTGTTGAAAATGAAAAAATGATGTTAACAGAGAGGAAAAGCAAGAGGGAAAGTTGTGATGATGGAAAAGGGACATTATTCTTGTATGAGTTGGGGATTCTCCGCAGTTAGCTGCAATGTTTAACATAAACTATGTCACTGTTCCCTGCAGGACATATTTTTTTAAAATAAACAACACATACAACCTGCATTATCTGTGCAACCCAGGGCTGCATCATGCACACTGTAAAAGCCTCCCACACAAAGTGTGAAACACATTTGTCCAACCACCCGTTGCCTTTGGGCAAGTGCATGCTAGTGGCAGGGAAAGATCATTTCTGCTGCAACTGAATGAGTTTAGGCTGATGATACAACAACACCTCTTTCATCTTTGTGGCTGTTACATGTAAGACAGAATTTTTTATTTTCTCCTACTTAAGCCCAAAGAGGAAAATGTATTCTCACCATCTTCACTGCGACTACTGTCTGTTTGCTTTTCCTGGTCCAAGCTAGTGAGAGCACGGCAGATGCATAGATGCATGTTCCAGATTTGTGTGAAGAGTTGGAGGCTGCAGGAGTTTAAGAAAAGGCATTGTCAGGTTTAAGGTTGTCACTCTGCTTATGCCATAGCCAGGCAAGAGTGACAGATTGTAATTTAATTCCAGGAGCAGGATGTCAGGGGCTCAGGGTGGTTGCACAGAGCTGTGACACCTTTTCACTGTCACTCTCAGACAACAGCAGCCCTACTCATCCTCAGCAAAATCCAAAATGGCAGCACCACAGGCCTTGTTCTGTCTGTAAAAGAGCCAAAATGGCAGAGGACGGCTGCCAGGTGGCCGGCTGTGTGTCTCCATTCCCTGAACAATCGCTTCTGTTCTGTGTCTCAACACAGACAGACGGCTGTGAGTGCAATGTGTTTGTTTTGGTTATGTCTCTGTTTTCTGTTATGGAATATGCTGCAACAGTATCAATGCTAAACTCCTCCCTTGAAAAGCAATTAACAAATTATAGGTTAGCAATGGTAAAAGCAAGGTGCAATAGGTTTGTAGAGCTTTTAAACCATAGTGCATGGGACTGCACAATAATAACAGCAATACTCAGTATCCAAAACATCAACAACACAATGTAGAGATGAAACTGTATTTTTCTGCTCAGATGGAGGGTGCAATTGTTGGCATGTATGGCTAGCTAGCCCATTAGTTACCAATTGTTATGTCATAGGCCAAAGTTATTATATTACAAATGTCTAATTAAATTTTTAATGTTATTTTACTTTTTTAGCTTGAAACACTAAAAACTCCAAATAATCAAATCATGGTAGCTTAATTAGCTAGCAAGTGGACAAAAACCAAGGGGTTGCGAATTTTTATGGCTAAAGTGAGAAATGACTTGTTTCAAAAATTACCTAGAATTTTGATGGTAAAACAGGCACTGTGATCACTGTAAAGTCATGTAAACTGCACCTGTGCCATGGCTGAACAGAGGGTTTTTAACCATATTAGTGGTAACTAAGGGGATGTGCCTCAGTAAACAGCCAATTAAGTCATGCACATTAAAAATTGAGATTAATATTGACTTCTCAATTAAAATGAAACTTCTCTCTGTCTTGTTTTCCCTATCAAGTCTGTCCCTTGGTTTCTCTTTCTTGAGCTTTCATTTGATCATTTCTTGATTTGTTTTTCTTCACATTCTCACACAGAGAAAATATTTAAGGGAGCAGTGGCTTAGTGGAACTGCTCCAGCTCCTGTCCTTCCTTCACTTGACATCTCCGGGCCTCGTACACCACAGCAGGACGAAGCAGACGAGCACACAGCAGAGTGAGCCACATTCTCACAGCTTCATTCAGAAGCAGCCGCGGTTTTACAGTGTCAAATGTCACATTCATGATGGTGGGGAAGTGGAACAGTTCTGGCTTTAATCTGCACTCTGCTGGAACACAGATAAAAATATGCACCGTTCACATGTCCATTTCTAAAGATGGAAAAATTTGCCATGCTGCAGATAGTACAGTGTTTTCGTCACAGATACACTTCTATATTGACCATGAAAAAAATAAAATAGAAGAAAGTGTGATGCATGATGTGATGGATTACGGACAAGGACATAGACACATATACACACTCATACACACAAACACACACACATATGAGTCACAACCTTTTTTTTCCTTGGTTCACTGCTCTGATTCATTTATGTTATGAGCTCTAATGTGTATCTTTTTGGGTTGACACCCATTATTTTTGTGCCAATGTGTGTCTGTGTGTGCATGTGTGCATGTCAGGAAACAAACCAAAAGTCAAAAGACGCCTGAGGACGAGGAGGCAGCTGATGCCAGAAAAGAGAAACAAACCTCCCAAGAAGAAAACAAAGAATTTGTCAACTGTGCAGCCGCAGCCAGAACACACAACCACTATCAGGTGAGGAAGGCAGAGATTTCTAGATTACCATATGTTCACACACACACAGACACAATGAGGAAAGGTGGTGAGTAAGTAAACACAGCAGTTTGGCCTCATTTTTGCTAAAATTCTCCTCAAAGGCTAAACTTTCTTTAAAAAATCTCTGCTAATTTATTAGTGAATATGAAATAGAGGTCAGAGGATGCAAATGATGTTTAGTTTGGAACCTTGCCATGTCCCAGGCAGTGAGGCGTTAAATAAATAAATAGTACAACAAACAGAAAATAATCCAGCCTGTACAACTGGGATGAGACTGCTTTGTATCAAGTATCATAAATAAAAAATACAGAACAGCGCCAGCATGTAACAATTTAGCACTGCATGAGTAAATCAAACTGCAGCTTTGGCCTGAATTTGGTAAAAGGTAAAAAACATATTCTGCTTGTTTTTATGAACATCATTTTATCCTTTAACGTACCAACAATGGCCTATATTTATCATTAGCCTATGGACTTAAAACTCCACCAAATGTTCGGCTTTACTGTGCAGCCAACATTTAGCTCACTCTTACACTGGCAACGGCAGCTGAAATAGTTTTTAGGCCAAATAACTTCAGCGCCTGCTAATATGATGGGACCAAGCTGGGTTCAACACTTCTGATGAGGACTGTGAAATATTTATGACAGGGCACAAGTTAGGGAGGGCTCCAGAAAGAGGTGTTTAAAGTTGCAGCGTCAATGTCAGTTTTAAGTGTGTGACCATGGAGAGCACTTATAATTGTCTCTTTCTTTACCCACAGACTGGCACTGACAAGGACACACAAGGTAAGAAGTTAGCTTGGCTGTAATCGTCATCAGCTTAGCATCAGCTTCCATCTCTTCTCTGTCACTCTCAGAACTGCGCCTGCCTAGAATTTATTCTCTCTTGACGGATGATAATTTACCATAACTAAGTCTTTGCATGAAGAATAGTCATTGAAATCAGGGTGACAGAATGGAGCCACAGCTGAGAAAAAAGCTCTACTTTGACTGTAATGACATTACTTATATTCTGTCTGCGTGACTCATTCTGCTGTACAAGAATACCATCAGTGCAACAGTTTTCAGCCTTGTACACAGAAATCCTTTTACACAAAGGTACAGAGAAGATGGAAGGGAAACAAAAGTAAATAAACAGAGCGTGAGAGTATAACAGAGCAGCATTCAATGCATCACTAACTTAAGTGTTGACATTCCAGCACAGATACTGAGGTAAACAGAGAGAAGTGTGTTAATGGTTGTCTTTACTCCACACTCATTCAATAAAAGTTGATTAAAATTAGGATTCCTGTTAAGTCATGTCAGAACATCAGAGGACCAGAGGCTTTGCAGCCCGTTCATTTTTTTACTTTGTTCCTATTCAGATTTTTTCCCTCAGCTTTCAGATTCTTTTGCTGGCTACAGTAGATACAACTAAATCTTAGTCATGATAGGTTCAAGTAACGTGCTTTACATTTTACAATAAACAAACATTCACATTCTATAACCCGACACTGCTTCCACCACAGACATTAGATTAAAAAGACAATCCTTGAGGCAAGTAACAGTTGGTGTTAACAACTACCTGTAAGTCACAAATGTAATACTTAGCAAACTGTCTGTCACACAGGTTTTTTTATGGTGGAAACGTTCAATCTGTCTGACTCAGACTCACTAGTATGATGATGCAGGCTATGACGTTAATAACATTACTCGCATTCCTTATAAATGATTCAAAACTTAGCTAATGTTTGCTTTTTAGTTTGGACCCTGATTTATCTTTTTACACAACTGTGTCATATGACATATATTTATTGCCAAGCACTTAATGTGAAGACAGATAATAATGTCTTGTTGCTTAATGTGTAAGGTCAGTCAACTAACAAACATTGATATATGATGTTTTCCACTTAACAATAATAATTGGTTTTGTATTGCCACCTTTCTAGATTATTGGTTGTTCAGTTACATTTACATTTTCCATTCAGGAAACAGGATTTATTTGTTTTTTAGTAAGTCAATTTTCACCAAGTGATTACACAAGTCAGTACAAACACTGAGAATGTATGTACTGCCTGATGACCAAAAATACATTTAATTTTCAGTTAAAAACATATATATTCTCTTTTTTAGTAAATAAAGAGGCTGAGAATTACTTCTCCATACAAATGGCCCAAATGATGTTTCATGAAGGAGGAGAAGATGGCAGATCAGGTAAGCCTTTGTTGTAACTGTAACAGTAAAAAGATGTTGATATGGTGTAATTAATGGCCTGAGGATACCAAGGTTACATATCCAAAATTTTTGGCTCAAAATTCGGGGGTTTGCATCCCCTTAGGTACAGATGATCTGTATTCAACCAATAAAAACAAGCAATTTCTAGACTCTGTTTTTAAACTTTACTGAAATTTCATTGAATCATTTGAGTGTTGTGACCTAAAATGATATATTGGATGCACGGCTATGACTGCATTCAATGACTTCATTCAATGGGATGTTGTTGTATTGTTATAAAAGGTACTTTCTGACTTTCTTTGTGATTATGTGATTTAACAGTTTTGGAACAGACAAAACATTTTAAAATGGAAAATTATATAAATACAACTTGACGTACAGGATACAAAACATCAGAATATCATCAGTTATTTGCATTAGTTTATCGCTCTCCTGCAAAATGATGACCCTTTCTTTAATGTGCTCTACCCTCAGGGTACAACTTAATGATGAGACTAAGGTGAACGGCCTGAGAACAATGCTATATTTAGCACACTTTGTTATTTCAGTTTGTTAATTTTTAATGCCGCTGGATGTCTGTGTAGTGTAAAAAGCTGCTTCATTTTGCTTATTGCAACTCTAAATATTGTCTACTGTGCGTGCTCACATTAGAGAGCTTTTATTCTGACCTAGCATTAACCCTTGTCCCATTCACCTCTAATTTACACCCAGTCCTATGATGCTTTTAATGACAGATTAGATAAAAACAAGTCCCTGTCCTGGACTGCTAATGACTTTAACAGCAGGGATTTTTAATATTTATCTGCAGTTTAGCCTTGAGGGTCATCTTCCCTCTAGTACTTTATCCCATTAATTTGAAATCTGTTCTGTCTCCTATTTTACAGTCTTGGGATCATTGGCCGTGCAGGTCGAGAGAGACCATAGGACAGGTGCCACCATCATCAGGTCAGTGTCCCCTGTGTCCCCACCGGCTGCCGTTCCGATGGCAACCACTGTCTTTGACGATGGCAGGAAGAGTGTCCATGCTGTCGGTGGGGTGGAGGATCAACCTTCGACTGAAGAGCTAGGGCAGATCTTGAATGTTATTGAAGAGGTTGGGATGAAAGTTCTGCTAGATGAGGTCACAGTCACGCCAGACAAGGAAGAGATAAAGATAGAGACTGTAGATGCCAACAAAACCCAAGAGGAAGAACTCCTGTCTTTTTCTACCAGTCATGCAATGTCTTTTTCTACCAGTCATGCAATATCAGAGGACGACAATGTGCAGTTAGACAGCTCTAAAAGCTACAACTCGGATACAGAGCTGGGGATGGAGAATGGTGCTGAGGTTGTGGAGAACAAGGAGGGTAACGAAGAGGACAGAAGCAACATTGTCGTTAAAGACATTGCAGAAGAAGTGGATAAGGTGGAGGATCAAACCTTTGAGGAAGGTCCAGTCAGTCTTGTGTTCCTCGGATACACTGAATCTACAACTGACCAAAGTCATGACCAAGAGGACCATGACGGCATGCTCACTGCGGAACGAGTGATAATAACCGAAGAAGGAGAAGAACTTGTCTTAGAACCTGAAACATCTGCTTCACCTCAGGACGGGAAAGAGTCTCAAGACCAAGTGTCTGAGCAGGAGTTTCAGGACATTCCTCTGGAAGGTAATGGGGCAGCTGTAGTTCAAGTCCAGGTAGAGGAGGTTGATAAGGGGGCACATCATTCATCTTTATCCAGTATACCAGAGGCAGGAGGAACTTCCAAGCGCAAGACCTGTCAGTGTTGCTCCATCATGTAGGAAAATGATTGAAGGGAGACACTCTCCTATTGGTCTTAATCGTATCATTTGTAATGTTTGTGTCTTTTACTTTGACTCTGTGCTGAATTACTGTCTGAATTAATGACTGATACGAGAGAGTCTGTCACCAAAGACATTATCTCACATTGATTTTGGCTCTGAGCATCCAGCACTTCACTTCCCTTTGCCAAAGAAGGAGACATTTATTATGTTGAAGGTTTTTTGTAGCAGCTGTTGGCTGACGATAGCTCTGATAGACTATTGTAAACCACTTCCTCCCTCTGGTGGACAAAGCTGAGAATTTCAACATGCCCTCCTGCAGGCATGCAGTTAATAATCATCTCAAATGTCTCTCTGCCTCAGGATGTGTTCTTTGCCTTATCAGTATATGTTCAGCATTGTTTGTTTTAGTAATAGAAATAGCTAAATAACAAATAGAGCACATTCTACAGCTTTGGGCACAAATATTAGTAAAGATGATATATTGTGTCTACCCTAATTTTAGTCTGAAAAATTAATATCTTGTGATTCTTTAGAAGTTGGACATTATTTTGAGATAATACTTTGGGCTGTATCTAGCTACCACAGGACACAGACAACTTAGATTCAATGTCATGAATTCTATATGTTGAGTTTCTGAAGCAAGGTTTAAATGTATTTAAGTATCAAAATACTTGAAATAAAAGTTTGACATTTTTGGAAAAACATCAAATTTGTTTTCTTGCTAAGAGTTTGATGAGAAGATTGATTTCATTCTCATGCCGGTACAGTTATGATACAGCCACAACAAACAGTTGGCTTAGCATAGAACTTAAGAGCTTAGCACTTAAAAATGGTACGTAGCCACCTGCCTGACACTGTAGAATGTGCTTTTTAAGCTTAGCTTTTGCATGAATTAAACAAAAAAACCCCAAACAAAACAGATACATAAATAAACAACTAAAAACACATATAATAGGTAAATTAGACAGTTTAGAGGTGTTAGTTGCTGAATAATGTTTGTTTTTGTACAGAGTCAGATTAGCTGTTTCCCCCCTGTTCCTAGTCTAAGCTGGTGTAATAGTCGCATATTTACTCATTAGACATGTGAGAGGTATCCAAGTTTGACACCAGCACCTGTCCACCTGCCAGATGAGGGTAGTATTTGGCAGTGGTGTGTCACACAGTCACTCTTACCAGCTGCCTTAGCAGGTTGCATCTGTATAGCCTATTTGTAGGGCTTTCAAATCTATGCAATTTTTGTTTTTAGCTACATCACTGTACACATCCAATGCAATGGTATTGATCTCTTAAGTCATGGCACAAACAAAAAACTATTTCCTAAAATGTCAAACAAAGCATTTAAATTGGATTATCTTAGACTTAAAACATGCATTAAATTAACAGGATTTAGTATTTCCTCCACCAGAATTATATTCTTAGGACTGTTGGAGAAGCTTCAAAACTATGTTTAGGCAATAGTAAAGGTCATCACATTATGATATAATTTAGCAGTAAATTACAAGAGAACATGGTAAAAAAAAAAAAAAACTTTGTAAAAACTTCTTTTTGTGACAAGTCAAAATGTAAAGACTGTGGGCTTTTGATCTGGAGCAAGTTTTATCTCCACTTCTAAAATCCAGGTCTACAGGCCTGCAACAGTACAACTATCTCCCAAAGTGTCTTATTATTTGTATCACTTTTATTTGGTATAAAATTGATTCATTGTGGATTTTTAATGGAAAATATATTCATAAAACAGAATATGATTGTATTTAGTGTGTTTATTGTGTAAAATTGTGTGTACATAGATAGATAGATAGATAGATAGATAGATAGATAGATAGATAGATAGATAGATAGATAGATAGATAGATAGAT